>JACSVZ010000006.1:71274093-71954093 GCA_014706295.1 Lycocorax pyrrhopterus obiensis | reverse complement strand
GCCAGGTGCTTTTTAGTATCAATGAAGAGACACTTACAGATAGTGATTTATCTCAGGTGCTTTAAGTGATTCATTCAGTTCCCCCAGCCAGTCCCCGTAGTAGAGACTCCCTCAAAGGCCAACTGAGAATAATTGGCTCATTTGTGTCTGAGCAGACCCCAGGACACCTGGAGCCTGAACTTCCCGAGCTAGCTCAACCCCCTGACCTCATACTCTGCCCATGGGCTTGGGACTCCTATTTAAGCTCTAAACAAGAGGTGTGGCTCTTTTCTGGTGTGCCTTGCATTCCTTACTGGAGTGGTTTGTTGGTGAAGGCTTTTAAACACCACTAGTGGCTGACCTTATTTGCCATTTGCCATCACTAGCCTGTTCCACTCTCTTTTGAGTGCTGTGGCCATCTCTGCCTCCTGGATTGCCTGACCCCAGGGTGTGTGTGCAGCTTTGCTCCTGCTCCTCAAACAGGTACTGCCAAATATATGTTGCTAATATAATTTTCTGTTGACTTAATGAGAGTTAAAAATATTTAGAACTTCACAGACAGTATTTGGCATTGCTGAATTATTATTATTATTATTACTATTATTATTTCAGCTGACAAAGGAGACAAATGTAAGTAGTATTTAAAACATTTGTTTGAGGAGTTGTTACAGAAAGACTGTGCAAGCACACACTTAGTTCAAGCATCTCCGTTGGGTTAATATATAATTATAGGGAGCTTTTTCAGTCATGAAGAACTATGTTGCAACAGTCATCCAGCTGTGAAGTTGCTGTAGGTTCCCTACTGAAAATGCCAACAGGTCTTCAGTTGGTGATAGAGATGCCATTAATTTATCCTTGAACCGGATTAGCATTTGTGTTCATGTGATATTTTTGAACAGTTTCTAAATGGTGCTATCATGTCATGTGTGGAAAGTCAGCCTTCCTGCTCAATTTCCAGCATGCTTTGTCACTGTCCTTGCGTCTCTTGCTTTGTTCAAGTTTGTGCTGCACATGGTAAGGCCTTCCTCACATTTTATTGCCTTGAGGTTATTTCTTTGGCAGAATTTCCAAATGAAAGTAGGAGCACCCGTATGTCTGTAAGGGCAAGGAGAAATGAATACAGCTGGTGTCCTGGGTCTTCAGCAGTGTTGTGGTTTAGCCCCAGGGGACAATTAAATACCTTACAGCCACTCGCTCATTCCACTGCTGGTGAAATGGGAAAGAGAATAGGAAGTGTAAAAGTGAGAGAACTGCTTTGTTGAGATAAAGACAGTTTGATAGGTAAAGTAAAAGCTGTGTGTGCAAGCAAATCAAAACAAGGAGTTCATTCACCACACTCCCTAGGCACCTAGCAGGTGCTCAGCCATCTCCGAGAAAGTAGGTCTCCATCACACCTGATGGTTTCTTTGGAAGATGAATGATGTCACTCTGAATGTCCCTCCCTTCTTTCTTGCCCCGATTTATGTGCTGAGCAACCTTTGATGAAAGGCTGTGTGCCAATAAACTGTACTCATCCTTAAGGCATTCCTCTTAGACTATCCTGGGTGGATTGTTTGCCTGTATCATAAAGTAAACATTTTCAGCTTTTTCCTACGATCTTACCTGCTTGATCCGGTCATGGCTGTTTATCCTGCGAATAAATTCTAATAGCGTGGTCTGCTTAATTGATTTGTAGGTGCTGCTTGCTGTTTTGTGCATGTGAATATCCTAAGAGGCATTTCTCTCCAAGCACAGGTATGCAAACAGACAGGTAGGCCTCTGCATCAGCCTCTTGGCCTCAAGGCTGTGACTCTTCAAGTAACTGAAAGAGAAGTCGATTTTGGTGTTACAAAAAAGAGCAGTGGAAGCTACCCATTCCATTAAACAAACATTGCCCCAACAAATGCCTGGGTGGGGTTTTTTTTGTGGGGGAATGAGTTTGGTTTTTGGGGATGTGTTGTTGGGTTTTTTTTAAAGATTTGACTTTTTCCTCCTGCGTAGAAGTATCACATAGATGTGAATAGTAGGGCTTTCCGTAGGCAGAAGATGTGTTAACACAGAGAAATTGTATCCATCATTTTGTTGCCTATACTGCTGGTTATTTTGGATGAGTTTGGTAGGGTCCCTTCACAGTTCAGTTACAACTTCAGACCTGATGTTGAAAAAGTGAACTTTTTGTTTAAGTCCCGATGTTGCCAAGTATTGGTGTCCCATTGCGAGTTTTCTAATGCTGATGTGTTCCATAGTGCTGAAGTAAAACACTGAATTGGAAGAGCCGTGTTAAACTCAGATTTCACTTTTCAAAAAGTTAAGTAGTTGAGGATTTTTTTTCCCCTAGGCCTTGAAAAACAGAAGAGGAGAGAGAATTGCTTTTCGTCTGTTTTAAACCCTTATGCTTCTTTTGGGATAGACATTCGATTTTTGAAAATTGCTGATTTTGTAGCTGTTTTTACTGCCAAGGTCCATATTTTAATAGAAATGTGAGGAGAGAGAGCTACTTTGGCAGGTGCTGACCCCTCTGAAGCTCTGTTATGAAAACAGGTCTTGTGCTCCTTTCTGAGAAAGAAGAAGTTAGAAGGTAGTGGAACCCAGTATAACCCCTTACCTCTGCTCTGAAGAGAAGCTGGGAAGGCCAAGGACGTTTTAAGGAAGTTGTTGTACAAATTAACTAAAACCACCAGCGTAAGAGGTTGCTTTGATTTACAGATTAATTTCTTCTAAGGGTTTGATGTTGTCTCGGGCTTGCAAAGGTTTTTTCTTTCTTGTGCTTGTTGCGTATTTCTGGCCATTATTGAGTCTTGTGCATTTGTATCCTCTTCCAGCTCCCACCATCCTGGCTCTTTCCTCTTCTCTCATTTGCTTCATCAGTATGCTTTTCCATTGCTACTGCCTAAGGCAGAGGGAAGCTGAATGAACTTTACTCCTAATATTTCTTCCTTTGAAGATCCATTAATCTTGATACAGTTTTCCAGAGTAGGTGGTAACACTGGTGTTGCTCTACCAACCTTGTTTCAGTAAGAAGCTGATAACTGAGACAGTGAAATGAGCGCTAACAAGTTTACTCTTATTTCAGACCACTGGAAATGAGCCTATACTTTTATTTGCAATGATCAGCTGCATCATCTCGGAATGTATTTCTCGTCAGAAAGTGAATGACTGTCTCCTGGGCAGTGTGTGTTGGTTTGGGCACTGTCGGGCTACAGGTGAGCAGAACAAAGCCTAAAAGCTTCTGCCACTGGCCAGGACACCCCACCCTGTAAACACTGACACAACAAACAGAAAGCAGCACTATGTGTGTAACTATGCTCTTCTTCTTAAAGCAATGGCAAAACAACCTGTCCCAAATGGTAAAATTAATTTTCACGAGCTCTACCTAAAGTGAGGTCCTTAACTGATTCCATAATAAGTAGGTTGCCATTGGCTATGGGGGTAGGAGTGCTCTCAATGATATTTAGTGTAATCCTCCCCATTTAATTCATTCACTGAAGCCACAATTCAGTATTCCTGACGTCAGACTTAATTCCCACAGAGGCTATTGTGGCCTCAAAAGCATTGAACTGTGGCCTTGCTGAATGAATCAGGCAGAAGAAATAGGGATAATCATCAAGGAGGAAAGTGTATATTTATACATGGATCGTTGTCATTGATAATAGCTGAAAGGAAAATGCAGAAGAAATACATAAGGGTTTTAATGAGGATTTTGAGTAGCAGTTCTCTAGCCATGCTTCAGGAGTAATTACTCATCAGAGCTACAACTCGGGGATTATCCTGATGCAGTTTTGTGAGAGTGAACAAGACCTCTTTAAAAAAACACCTACCCCTTTAATCAGTGTTTCCCTTTGACAGCAGGTGCTTTAGCCCTGCCAAGACATTTTTACTATGAAGTCAGTTCAGCAACAAAGTTCTAAATGATGCATAGGATTCATGGCTAGCTCTGTGGTTTAAATGTTATGACTGATCGGGGCAGAAGAAATGCCTTTTCATTTCACTGATACTACAGGAAAGTCTCATGTTGTGTGGAAAGAAACTACCATTTTTTTTCTATACCTTTTCCTCTTTGCCACACATCTGAAGTTTTTCCCCCTACTGTTAAAGCAGTTCAGTCTAAACAAAAAAGCACCATAGGCAGACTGTACAAAGATCAGGCCAGTTCCCATGTTTATTAGCCTGAGAGTTCTGAGGTTTAATAATGGCCAAAAGACAGGCTTTCCTTGAGGAGAAAGGGGGGTATCAGCAGCCTTCAACCTTCAGGGGTCTGCCTTCTCTAACAAATATCCCAGTGGTGGTATCAAGCTGTGTGGTTCAAAACCTTGTCTTTCTTCTTGGACCAGCTGAAAGGAGCAGATGTCAGAAGGGCTTCTTTTCACACAGAATAGGCCTCAAACCAAACTAAATCTTGGGCTTAGGGCTGGGGGGCATCGTGTCCTCTGGGCATGCAGAGGGGATGTGGCCAAACACTTTGGTACCCAAGGAGTGCTCTGAACACCAAGGACAAGAGAGAATTGCTCTATGAACTCTTGAGAAATAATGAGTGTAAACAGAGCAAGGGAAACTCTGACTGGCACAAAACATTCCTGTATGGTAATGTGGAGGAGAAGCCGCCTCCTTACTGATGTAGCTCATCCCCTGCCTGACTCTGGAGATATGTTAATGTGGCTGGTGCAGGGTTAGTCCCTGCTAGAGGCCAGTAGAGCAATTGGATTACCCTGGGGATTGGTTTTTCTTTTCATCTTTTACTTCTGTAACTTCTAATAGGAATGCATGGGGTAGAATGTTGTTTATGCGCGGGGCCTAAAGTAAGAGGGATGTTTGTTTGAGTTAGTCAAAGACGAAAGATTCATGCTTAAAATAGGACATCTGGGTATGACATTTCCTAACAGAAGAGTCAGTGTTAAAGGGATATATTTATAAATACTGGGGAAAATGGGACACATGCAGATCTAGCTCTATCGGATATTTATGAAGTGTCATAGTTTTATTTGGGCAGAGGTTTGGCAATTATCAACACCAACCCCATTTATTAAGTTTGAAAGTAAATCAATAGCAAATTGGAATTCCATTTATTTTTGTGACTGCTTTGCTGCTGCCTAACTAGGTGTAGCAGAGCACACCTACTGGATGGTCACACATAGCACATATGAGGAGAGACATGGATATGCACTTAACCTCTGTTAATTGCTTTTGTGAAATGAACTGTGTTGTAGCAAGGAATTTTCAGAGGACAGTGAGGAGAAAGCTCCCAAGGTAAAGGAAAATCCAGTGAAATGTGTAGGGTTCAGCTGATGGATGACAGTGTTAAGGGTAAGGAGCTTGCATGTTGTGTGATCTGCTTAGCAGTTCTATTTTAACTGCCTTGAAGCTTTTGCAAGTGCTGGGAAAAGCATTTGCTTCTCATAATTTTATATTTTTGAAAGATGCTAAATATGCAGAGCACTACCCCACACCACAAAAAGCATTCTGCTCTTGAATTGTTGTCAGTGATGAGAGAGGGCAATAAAAAGCATGCCATAACAAAAAAAGACGCCAAAACCTGAAACCTGTGTGTTTTTACTGGCAACGCCACTTAAATTTCTGGTGATACAGGTGGAAGGAAGAAAATTATTGGAGATAAACCTCTAATGGGCAGCTTTTGGTTAGGCACATTGTGCTTCTTTGAGGATGGCTTGGCCCCTGGCAACGTGTAAGTTTTGTTGGGGATTACTAGTATTATGCTCAGGATAGGTATATTTTTCTGTTCCTTTAGTTTTGCGCTTTATAACCAGGCTGCTGTGGTGGCCAAGCTTCGACATTGTGGTTCCCACGGAGATGGGAGCATGATCTTGCCCCGTCCTATGGACTTGGCTTCAGCTGAGCTCATGGAATGAGTGCTGTGCTCCTGAGTGCGTGAGAATTAACACTCCTTGTTACATACCAAAAAAGGGAGCAAAAATGAAGCTACAATACACGTAGCTTGCAAAGTGCTTTGGGTTTTGTGGCAACAGCATGAATGAAGGTCTTTGTGCAGTGGAAGGATGCAGGATTCAGCAATTGAAACCTACCACTGGGTGGTTGCCTGAAGGGATTGAGCCAAAATCTAAGATTCCGACCTTTCCTGATACCAGCCTAGCATCCAAACCCAAATCCCTTGGCACAGATCCATCTCTGTGTGAATGTGCACTGAGGAAGGTATGAAATATTTCACAGTCTTACTAATATTACTCTAATTAAAAACAAAACTGAGGGAAAGAGTCCAGACAGAGAGAAAAGACTAATTGCCTGGAAGCTATTAAGAAAGCATAATGATCCTGATGCAATTAATCCACAGGAATTACTGGTTTTTAGGTTCTCCCAAAGGTCCTTCTGCCTTTGATTTTGCCTATTGCTGGTCAGCAGGTGGAACATGGTGTGCTGTATTTGTGAGTTTTCCGTTCTGACTCTGTCCTTGTGAACTTGGAGCTGCCCAGATGAGCTGTGATTTGTTGCACTGAAGGAGAGGTCTGGAATTCTGTGTGTAGACCACTTCTAAGGTGACCATTTTGCTTGAGGAAAGGTGGTCCTGCCTTCTGCTTTGAGAATTTATTTCTCAGGAAGCTGAAGCTGTGGCTGTGGACATCAGGAAAACAAACAAGCAACCTGTTACCAATGGATTTGTGTTTTGAAGCTGAGGCACTGGCAAACTCTCTCATGCCCAAGAATTGATCTGATGGTTATGTGAACTTTATTTGACAGAGGATACTGTCAATCGTGTAAGCAATATACTTGGGTAACCTTGGTCTTGCCTGGTGTGGATTCTGTAGTTAGGTGTTGTCTCAAAGCGTCCTCCCAGCTGTAAAAAGGTGGCCTGCTGGGCAGGAGGGTGTCAGGCTCTAACCTCACCTGAGGAATAAGCCAAAGTTTCTCAAATTGAAAAGGCTTTTTGCAAAATCAGAGTTGTTTTTGTTAGAGGAGGAATGGGAAAGATTTCTCTTCTTTGGTAAAGTTGCTGTGTTGGAGGGCTGCAACAGATAGTGAAATATGAAAATACAAATAGCTTGGAGCCAACAAACCATTTAGCTGAAAGTGAATGGAAAATAAATATTCTCCTGTAGAGCAAGCAGGATATGTTCGGGACCTGTCTTTCCTGTGACCTACAGGATTTTAAGAGAAAAGCTTCAGAATTTTATTGGCATTGCCACTATTAGACGAACTTTTCTCTCCCTTCTCCCCAGACTGGGGTCAGCTTTAAAGAGAGCATTAAGTGAATGGCTAATGGAATTAAGGGTATAATAATAGAAGGATATAGTGAGACAATTGTATTAACAAGAAATAAATCATGTTGAATGTAAGGTAAGTGTTTTTTAATTGATTGATGGGAAGGATGCTCCATAGGTTTTTTCGAGGACTAACAGCCACTTGCCTTCCCATCTACAGTAAAAAGCCAAAAGGGAAAAAGAGATAAGAAAATTATGCAGTGGGGAGATAAATTATTCAGAGAAGATGGCCATTTTGTGCTGACATCACTAATGTGAAAAAGCATTAAATCTTTGATACTAGCTGCATTCCTCAGAGGTTGTGGTGGCTGCACGAGGTATTGGAGATTACAGCCAGAACCCTTCAGCTTCCCTTGATGCCTTAAGTGGCTTCCCAAGGTGATCCACTAAGTGAAGACTCAGCAATGTATGTCTGTGGGTACCAAGCTGCTCTGACTATTTTTTTATTTATGTTATGCTAGTGACTTCATCAGCTCCCATGTTTTGTGTGACATGGCCTGGAGATATAGGTTGTGTGATATGGCCTGGAGATACAGGTTGTGTGAATGAAAGCTGGTGGCTGTTTTAAGTGTGGAGCTTACACCTTGCATGTCTATAATTCCACTGAAAAGGGGGAAATGGGAATCTTAAATATGAAATGAAACTTTTTAAGGCCTAATCTTCCTGCTCTGCAGATAATCTGATTTTACTAATAGAAACATGGTGTCAAGCTTGCACCTCTTCAGGACCTGGTTTTCTTCAGTCGGAGAGTGGAAAAATTAGGTCCTAGCTAAGATGCAACAGAAACGGAAACTTTGGCAAAAGGCAATTAAGAGTGAGTACTAAAGGTCTATAGAGTACGTGAGTAAAATCAAAGGAGTGTGAGGGAAGAGGGGTCATTTCATGGCTTTTTTTTTTCAGTTGAGAGCTTTTAAGGCAGTGCAATTAAAGTGCCTTTCATTGTCAGTAATTCAGCAGGACCCTCTGTGTGATGCAAGACCTTAAATCTAACCTCATTTTATTCCTCAAGACTTTAATCAACTGTTCCCCCAACAATTCCCCCACCTGTTCAGTGCCTGTGTGTGTTGCTTTTGCTGAGGTCAGAGCTGCAGTTGGCAGCCTGCACCGGAGGAGGTGCCTGTGTGGAGGCTCACCACTGCTGCTGGGCAGCACAGGGAGACCAGCAGCCTCATTGCTGCAATTATGTGGTCCCATGGTTTTCCATAGAGAGGCTGTGGTGTCTGGGAAGGCTGTTGCACGGCGCAGGACTCGCTTTAGTAATAGGAAACAATTTAATAAGCTTTGAGAAAGATTTGGATCCTTTAGTGGTGTGGACACTATAGGAAACTGATATGAGTGTATAAGTCACTGAATTCAGGTTCACCGTATTGTAACAAAGAGGCTTAGGGGGTGTGGTGACCCACTGAACCATTCGGAGATGGTCAGCATAAGAGGCTTTTAACTTCAAAAAGGGTAACCCCTGGCTTCTCACACCACTTAGGCCACAGATTTCACATACAGCCCCTTAGTGAGTGTTAACAACTGGGTTAATGGGTCTCGGAGCTCAGAACTCTGCATCAATCTCACCAGGCAACTTGAACATAACTGTGTTGTTGCTGTCTGCAGCCACCTTGAGTTACCTATGAGCACACACTATTTTTTCAAAGGAAGGAACAGAAACCTGTGTAATTTTTTTATGTGCTTGTGAAGCTCTCAAATAAAGCAAACCAGAAGTGTTTTCAAACAGTCAGCTTAGTAAAATGCAATAAAAATAAAATTGATATCTCTAATTAATGTATTTTTGAAAGGCACACTCACAAAACTTGCTAAGTAAGCAGCTTTGGATATTGCTGTTTTCCCTGAGGAGGAATTGTCTGTGGTGTTGCTGTCCTGCAGCTTCAGAACTCTCTAAATGCTTGTCTTTGCATTAGTGGTGTCCTGTGGTCAGCCTGTCATTGACTTGTCAGTAGCCAATCGCACCAATTTTTGACCAAATGGTGTCATTTGCTGTAAATTAATTTACTTTTGCCATTAAGTGCAGACAGTATGTGGTCAATTCAATTTTGTCCATTAGAGACAATAACCCTAGCCAAGCTCTTTGATGCTATTCTTAGTTCACCCCTTGGGACTACTCTACTTACATCTCCAGAGGTACTGGTAAATTTATATTATCATTCCTTGTCTAATATTCGTGATTTGTTGGCTTTGCTTTAGTATATGGACAGTTAAGTCTAAATGCAAAGACTCTTGCACAGAGTAATCTCAGGGATGTGAAAGTTCTGGGAGGAGGAAAAAGTAGACTGATCACATGTAGCAAATCCAATACTTATCTAGTTTGGAGAGTGGTTATTTTTGTGTCCTTACTCCCAGGCCTGACAGAGGTGACTGCTTTTACCACAAAATACAATGGGGGCTCCTGGGTTGCTCAGCATGGCCTTAGAATAAAGCACAAGTATTTAGATACTCTATTGATAAGGGTCATACTGCAGATAACTTTGTAAACCCCTGACTTAAAGAATATTTATTATTAAAGAAAAACAGGGGAATTGAGATGCTTGTGGTTAGTGACTCTTCCATGGTTTTATCATATATGTGTGAACCTTCTAAGCTGTTTACTTTGGCTGCTTTTATATGCAAAGACTACTGGAAAACAAGGAGAAAGAAATAAAGGAAAGAAAATGTCTTTGCAATCTGTCTATCTTTACTCATTTACAAATACAAACCCTCACATCCAGGTTCTCTAAAAGTTGTTGTTTTCTTGATCCCTTGTGACATGATGAAAACAAGTTGTGCTGCTGCTTGGGCAGATCTAGAGATGTTGAGTGCTACACACACCCTGCACTGTGTTTGCTCCTGACTTAACACAAATAGCGAAGTGCTTGGTTTGGGTCTACAAAGCAGTGTCAGTGCCTGTTGTACATTAGCTGTTGATAGTGTGTGTAGTAGGTACTTGCAGAAGTCATGTTTTCCACCACTGATTTAAAAAACTAGACCCTGTATTGAATAGCACATGACTTCTTGTGGTCATGGGTTCACTTTTTCTTCTGCTTGTCCAGTTAATGAAGAAATGCTTTTGCTTCAGTCGTCTCTGTCACAATGTTAGTTATGTTTTTCTTTATAGGCTATTGTTATCTAAAAGCCTGATCATGCACTGCCTTGACAGAACCTGATTAAGTGGAAGGCAGTTGTGGGTTTACAGCTGGGCCTCTAAAAGGGAGAAAAATACACGTGGGATGACATGGAAACAGCACCTGTGCAGGACACAGAGAAACACTGTTCCTCCATGAGCACATGTGGTCTGCTCCCTGCGTGGTGTAGGAACCCTTCCTACAATACTTCATTGCTGTATTTTTGGCTGATTGTGTAGAATTAAAAGGTGGTGTGAGGTGTTATGCATTGGTAGTGCTGCACGGTTTTGGACAGATTGAACAGAAACATCTTGACTTCCAGCTGTGAGCCTGCAGCACTCAGAGGGATGGAGAAAATGCTGGGGAACATGGAAAAGTGTGAACTACCAATCTCTGAAAAATAAGAAACCCAATTTATGTAATACCTTGGCCAACATGAGGAACAGAGGCTGCATGTTAGTCCAAGAAGCTTGGAGAGGTAAGAGACTGCAGGAAAAATATCTCCATTTCTTTGGGTTAATGCGGTATGCTGGCCTTTAACTCCTTGAGAGAGTAGGATCAATTCAGGTTTGGGTCACAAGTGGAAGTGAGGTTAGCAGTCTCACGCTAATCTCTGGTGGACATTTGCCTACATTGTGAAGTCATTGTGTGGAATGGTAGGAATGGGCAGCAGTGTTTTCAGGGAGTCTGGAGGAACTGGGTCTGCCTCAGCAGTTGTACCTGGGAAAAAACCATAGTCTTTGTTCTGCTTGAACCTGATTCCCAGGTATTTTTTCTTGTTTCTGTCAAAAAACCCCACAACTTGACGTTGCAGTAAGGCTTAGCATAGTGCTGTCCAAAACAGAGGTGGTCTGGAAATGATTGTTATGGCTGAAATCTAACTTTTAATGTATGCACTCTGCTAAGTGCTTAAGCCAGTGCTGGTGAAAGGCAATTCTGGCTCTCCAAATATTATGACTTCTACCACTAACAGTATCTTCAAAGCAGATGCAGGAGGTCATCTAAATGGTTGATACTTCTCACTGAGTAGGATGGCCAAAAAAAGAATCTGTAGGAAATAAGAAAACAAGTAACTTTGAATTTTAAGGAAAGGAAGTAGAAGAGTAAATGCTGCAAAAACTGGAAATGGATGGATCAGAAGACCTCCAGGTGACAGTCTTTGCATGATGGGCTTCAAAGGGGATTGTTGTTGATCCTGAAGGGCCTGGGATGGAAAACAAACTCAATTTTGGATTCTAGCAATTGCTGATTCACAGGATGGAATTTGCAGGGAGCTAAAGTAAGCTTTGAGTTAGTAGCTTGCTCAGTCTCCTGGCATGTATTCTTCTTGAAAGGTTAAGACAAAATTATGTCAGTGTTGCTGGGTCTCTTGCTCTTGGTTTGAAAGTGAACGAGTGTAAAGCCGAAAACAAAAGGGGAAGGAAAGAAAAAGAATGTCAGTGCTGTGCAGAGCTGAAGCTGTTTAAATATCTGTCTGTAATCTGCTCCATTTCTAAGTTTTCAATCCACTCATTCCTTAGTTTAGCTCCAGGAATTGCTTCTTGTACCTTGTCTCACAACCCACCTGCTGCTATTGTATTTTTCCTGGGGTCTTTTTCTTTAACTACTTTGCAAAATGCTAGAAATAAGTTTTCCTCTTAAGATAAAGACTCAGAGTGCCTTGAAAATGTGTCTGCTGCTGTGTTAAGTGGTGTGGTTCCTGCTCTTTTGATTTCTCCAGCATGGGGACTGAAGTGGGAGCCCAGTGGGCAGCCTAGCAGCAGGAGGGGGTTGGACAGTGTTTGTTGGCTGCACCTGCTCCTGTGCTAATGGCCTCAGGATTTTAAATTCCACCAGCCAGCCCATGATGGGACCTTGTAGTCCTCTCCCCACAGACTGACTCTGTAGGCACAATTGCCATTTGCCAGCAGTTGTGTGTGCCCTAGGCAGGAGGTCAAAATGAGGCTCAAAGCAGTTTCCCTGCAGAGTTTTGCTCACTATTAGTTTGCAACAAGTGGGGTTTTTTTCTTCCTCAATCTGAGAAACTTCCATTTTCTTCCAGACTGATAACAGTGGTTACCTCTGAGTGTAGAGCAAAGACTGGATCCCCTGTGTTAAACACTTAAGTGCCTGGAGTTGATGTGGGGAATATCAACACAGTGCAACCCTGAGTCTCCTCTTGCTGGCAGGAGCCGCGTGTTAGGTCCGTGCTTCTCAGCCCCGGCTTTGCCCCTTGGCAGTGTTGGGGGTTCATAGCTCAGCTGCTAATAACTGGCTACATCAGGACCTATTTGTTGGATATTTGTGCATCCTGATGAGGAAGATATGCAGACTGCAGGTTTAGGAGGATGAGCTGCAATTCATTACACTCCTTTCAGATGGTGAGTGGGATAGAAGGAACTGTGTTCTTGGAACAAGGACATGCCCTGGGCAGCACAAGGGCATGCTGTTGGATGCTCAAGGCCCCACCATGCTGGCAAAGTGTGGAAAGCCATTACTTTCTTCCCCTATTTGTTCTCTTTCCTCTTTGGTATCAGCAGGTAGTCAAGCAGCTGACACCTTGCTGCAGGCCTTAGTGAGAAAGACAATTGCCTGTAAACACTGGTTTAAGAGTACTTGTGGAGATTCTCTTCGTTTAATCCAGTACCTGGGATGAGTGGCAATGACAAGCATCGTGCCTCTAAACTGGTGAGGCTTCTGATAGAAAACTGTTAGTTGAAGAGATTAATATAATTTTATAAATTGTTATTACTGATGTGCGTCTACAGGTTTTTGAACGGACAAAGTGGGATAAATCCCCCTAATTTTTGATCCCAGGGAGAAATCCTGCTTCTCAAGACTTAGCTCCTATATATCATTTTCAAAATTCTAAGTCACAAAGCTCATGAAAGTTGTTGGTTGGCAAATCACTTCCAGTAAGTGCTTTTGTGTAAGATGTTTATTTGAAGGGTCTAAATCTCATTCTGTGGTGGCCTTTCCTATTAAATACAGAGTAACTGCATCTGGTCCAGGAAATATCAAATCCAAGTCCCACTAGATGCTGAGAAAATATTCCAAGGAGAAGCCTCAGATACTTTATATACCCTCGCTTACACTTTTAATTTTCTTCATTCTAGTCCCTAGACATCTCCTATGTCTAGGAGGAATATCAAGAGCTTTGCTTGAGCTGTGCCTTAGAAATGAAGGAGGCATTATGTCCCTTGGGACCTGGGGAGATCCAGCTAAAACAAGTTTGGGGTCACTTGAGTAGCCCTGTTAACTTTGCACGTGCTGCAGGAGCCTTTGCAAAGACAGAAATGGCAGTGTGATCCCTTCATCTTAAAAGTCAATGCTGGGGTCAGATCTTTTCTGCTTAAAACAGTAGTGTTTGAACACTGAGCATTTGTCCACGGCATTCAATTATGCCACAAGCTGTGGGAGGGTTTTGTGCCTTTTTCCTGGTACAGGTTTTGGAGATTTTGATTGTAAATGTTGAGACTATGAAATGATTGGAGTTTGTAAATTACAATCACTGAGTTGGATAGTAATGGTATCTAGCCTTTCTGGTTTTCTCAGGGAAAACTGAATTTGCACTGAAAATGGGCAGAGCTATTAATTGAATGGTTTGCTGCTCAAACTCAGAGCAGGCTTTCATCTAGACAAGTGAGAGAGATATGAGTCCACATCTATCTCCTCCCTACACATTTATTTCTTTTTCACATATGTAGAGCCAAGAGCAAGAAAAAAATACTCTCTTAAAAGCTCTGAAGTGCCATATTATGAATGAAGCATATGTTATGAAAAAATATGGATTGGAAAGTAACATCTCTGAGCTGAAAGGAAAGGGCACCCTGCTGAGAGGCAGCTAGGAAGGACACACTGCAGAGGCAATAACCAAATTGAGATGTTAAACTATGTGTTATCTCTCAAGCTGTCAGCAGAACTCTGTCCTTGCTGCCTTCTCCCTTAACTCACATTTTGCTGTAGGCTCCTGTGGAGGTGCTGCTCTGTGTCCAAAGAGTTTTGGGTGCCTTTTCCAGTAGTGGGAGGTGAGCTGTGCATGACACAGCAATTAAATGCTCTGGAGTGTGCAGCTGGATGCCAGGTCAATGAGTGCTGTCACACCCTTAGGACCCATGGGCAGGTTCTGGGCTGGATGTATCAGTTCTGACACGGAGGAGGTGTCTGCTTGTGCTGCAGCTCTTGCATGCCCTGGGAGGAGTCAATTTACTGCTAGATTTATTTTCTCTGCCTTTAAAGCAGAAGTGATAGCATGCATTTGATCCTATTTTCCCATGCTTTCAGAATCCACCTGCGAAGGTGAGGGCCATGGGATGAAAAGAGGCTCTGTTCCCTATGAAGTTACGAAACTGCCAAGAAAAAGTCCTGAAGGGAATTTCTGTCTTTATGCTTGGATGTTGACCCAAAGCAAATGTTTGCAATTACATTAATTGCAAATCTGTAATTAATGGAAGTTCAGTTTAGACTTTGTCCTAATAGTACTTGAATACCTGAGAAAAAAGAAGAAACTCTTAGCCCAATAGTGCAAATATTGAAGCCTGGATTCTGCTGATAGTCTTTTATAACTTGGCAATGTTTTACGTGAAATACTGGGATGCTGGTCGCAGACTCCCTGGTAATATGAAATTCCTACCTGCTGTTCCTTGGAGGCCAGCAGATAAAATTTCAGGGACCAAGATTTCAGTATATTGAGGGAGATTCTAACAGTCTTTGAGCAAAATCGATAGACTGTAAAAAGTGGGAAGAGTAGTTTTGTATTTTCCTGAAATTTTAGAGGTCCCTGTTGAGCTCTCTCTGGCCTCCTCGAAGCAAAACAAATAACAATCAGCCTGTTGAGACTCTAGAGGTAAAATGACAACAAATTTTGTCGCTGTGAAGGCTGCCAACATGCAGCTTTAAAACATTGCTGAGAAAACTACATAATCAAATCTTGTTAAAAGAGTTATTCAAATGCAAGGTGAATGGGTTGACCAGATCAGCTAGAAGTCAACAGTTGTGTTTTCATGGCACTGCTGAATTAAGCTCATGTATTGGCCCCTTCCTAAATCTTTGACTCCTGTTACAGCTGTGCCCTGGAAGTGCTGGGGAGGAGCATGTGTGCCTTTGCCCTGCTGGAGTCCTTGCTTTTGCTTGGGTTGATCTGCTTTTGGACAAATGGAATATACTCAGCTCCCTGCAGTTGCCATCAAAAGCTGCTTTTTTGCAAAAGGCTGGGGGGTTTTGGCTGTCTGATTTTCCCTCAGGAGCAGCTATTGCACAATGCCAAGGTTATGATGTCTGGTTCAGCAGAGGGGTGGATCATGAATTGCTTTCCCAAGCTGAACAAATCAGGCTCTGCTGCTTCTCTTTCACAAATGCCTGGTTGACTTGACTTGAGTAAGTTCATTCCCTAAAAGGCAGCTGTTTGCATTCCACCTGCCTCTACATCACCACCTCAAGCATCTGTTTGGATATGTAAATCAGATTTTCTGATAATTATTGTAAGAATATTAGAAGAGCTGAGGTGTTGCTAATGTGACCTGGCCTTGGGTGAGCAAGAGATGGGTTGCCTCCGACACTTTGTTTTTCAAGTTCCTGTGTGGACCAGAGAAATGTGAGGGAATAGCTGTCCTGAACTGAAACAGCAGGAGAACAGTTCTGTGTGTTGGATATGCAGCATCCGAATCCATGGTATCCTGAGTTAATTTTTTTGGTCAGTGCCTCTCCCCAGCCGGCTCCATTCCTCCCCTCACACTCACACAGCCCCCTGCACCCATGATAATCATCCACCCCCAGCTATTATAAGCAGTACAAACAAATGACAAATCTCTGGGTGCAGGAAGTTAACAAGAGGCTGATCAGTAGCTTTAGTTATCTTTCCTTCATGTTTATTGCAGTCTGCTGCAGTTATTTCAAAGGCACTGACATTGATCGACAACTTCTATTAAGGCCCATCCAAGGCAGCTGGATTGAACAGATACATTAAATAAAGCAGTTATTGCTTTTCATTGCCTTTCCGTAAAATACCACTGCTAAATAGCTTCTGCCATCAGATGCAGTTAGGTACATGGTTTTAATTTGAGGGACTGCTTTATAACACTGCACAATTGACACTGGTCTTTGTTTCCCCTACAATAATGATTGTGTACATCCTGGAGAATTGATGAGCTGTCTTCTGAGGCGGGAGGGGGGAGCCGGGGAGGGGGCAGCCGCCTTTGTTGCTCTCACTCTTTTTTATACTTGCCATGCTTGTCAGTTGTTTGCAGCACAGACAGAAATAATGTCAAGCAGGGCCCCTTATCTCAGGATGTTGTAATGTAGCTGCTGTAAGCCCTCGCCTGGAGACGAGATAAGAGCAACCTTACAAGCTTGTGGGGGAGCGAGGAGGGGGGCCAGCAGTGCCATCGCTGGGACAACAATGGCAGAGCTGTCACTCGCACATTATGACTCTTTCTGGTGCCAAGGAAAGATATGTATGCTGAGTGGTGAATAACAAGCACAAAAATAAAAGTCCCGAATGTTCATCTAATAATGATGTATTTGTAACAGGATTATACTGCCCGATGATATTCTTTCTTTATCTCCTCACTAAATGGTGGGGCAGCTGTGTGCTTTGGCAAGGCATGATGTCCTTTCTTTTGTGTGCTGCATATTAATCCTTTATTGAAGTAATTAAATGTGTGCTTAATGGCAATGAGCTGGCAGAATGAACGTACAATTGAATTAGCAGTTATGATGGGGACCATGCTACAAGATGAACTAAATGCAATTACTGTAGGCATTTTTCTCCAAGTCAAATCTGGCTACATGACATGACTTAATTACAGGTTGTTAGACACACTCTGATCCCGTAGCGGTGCACGTGGAGGCGCAGCTTCGGCTCTGTCGTGTACCTGTAACACACATATAGGCACCATTCACTAAGAAATTCAGCCTGGTGTCGATGCAGATTCCTTCAGGCAGCTCTTGGTTGGTCTGGAAAAACACAGATTAAAAACCGGGCAAACAACAACAGAGGAAGGCCAGTGCTCTGCTACTGAGGCATCTGGTGTGGTCTTCGACCATGTCCTTGTTGTCTGGTGGTCACCCCCATTTTTAGGGAATACTTGTTCTTCCTTGGGAACAAGGTGGACAAAGAACAGGTAGTAGTCTTCTGTGTAGTCCTTTTCCCAACATGTGTGCCTCTGGCCAAACTCAGTTCTCAGCAGGAGTACAGACCAACTTGTCTGACCCCAGCTGGACATCTCTAGCCTAGCAGGAACACAGTTTGGGAGCTGGTGTTTGGAAACATTTTGGAAATGAAAAGGAAAAAGGCAAAGCAATTTGAAGCTTTTAATTTTCAATGCTGACCAAGTTCTACAACATGACCTACAGCTGCATCAGGACAAAGGTAGTGCTGTAATTTGAGATTTGGTAAGTTGCTGAGATACTGACACTAGGGAGACTCTAACTACAGTATTGCAAGTACGGATTTTACAGCTCTTTAGTGATCTGATATGTCAAATCCTGGGTTCCCAGAGGAGTTTTGCCACTGGTTCAAAATTGGGCTAAGCTTCAGCTGTCACCAAGGGAAGATTGGTCTGTTTTGATAACTATGGAGTCTGGCTCACTTGTTAGAAGCACAGAGACACCCCCAGTGCCAGGGCCTGCCTTTTGTTACTGGCACACAGAAGGCAAGAAGTCCTTCTTGCCCCGTGCTCCTCTGTACTCTCAGTGCTCTGTGCCTGCTCTAGCAGCACTGCATTCCTTTGAGGGAGACAGACTTTGAGGTATGGAATCTCTCAGGGAGGGTCCTGAGTGGGGAATGTGTTGTGGCCACTCGGGCCTCAGTCTGGAGGCAGCACAAACCTTTCCTTACATCAGCAAGAGCTCTGCTGGCAAGGAAGCGCATCCCAGAGCTTAGCAAGTCCCAAACTGCCGATCTCCTTCCGCCCTTCCAGGTGGCTGCAAACATTCCATGGTGTCCCTGAGTTCCTGTGCAAAGGCCCAGGCATTTGTGTGCCCGACTCTCTTGTATTGTTTGTGCCCTGTACGAATTTCTAAATCTAAGGAGAGTAAGGTGGCAGAAGTGATGATGAAGCTGATGATATAATATGTAATCATTTATGAAACAAAAGATGATGTTTTCTATTCTAACAAAATAAGGCAAGCCTTCTGGTCACCAGGACTCCTGAGGTTTATTTTACAGCCTTCATTCTCTTTGGTGCCATAAATGAAACCCTTTCAGCCCTAATGACCACAATGACTTTCCTCGATCATGTTATTGCTACTTTGGCACATTTATTGCTTTCACATGCACTAATGGATGAGTTTGGATATGTTAACAATTTATATATCATTTGATCCTAAAAAAGAGCCACCTCCCACCAACCAAACTAACTTAGCCCTGAGGATTGAGTAGCTTTTAAGGAGTATAAATGAATTTAATGCTTTAGAAAGAGCTTCTGTAAATTATGAACATGACACCTATTACATTAAGCTGCATTAAGCATTAATACATCTTCATTACTGGCAGGTTGCCCAAACCTCCAAGGTTGAAAAAGCTGCCTGAAATGCTCAACGTGGTAGTCACCTAAGCTGAGATTTATGACCTCTTTTTGGGAAGATAGGACACCCTGACTCTCAACGTGCTGCATTTGCCCATGAAGAAATGCCCTCAGAATACCTGTTGCATGATAGCTTTTTTCATAGAGTTTTGCTGGCCTGTCTAATTCAAGTGTCAGACTCTAGGTAAAAAGGTGTGATAAATCTCATGGAAGCTGCTGCAGGAATAGAAACTGGTTTCACTAACCTTTTTAAGCCACTGGTAGCAGCAGATTTCTTGGCAGATTTTTCTAACCACTGGCCAAAAATTATCTCACTGAGCATGTAATAGTAATTTCTTATTGTAAATCCTTTCTGCACTGTAGGCACCAAAGGCTGGAATTGCTGAATTGGTGTTTCCAATGGTTTTGGAGGAAGAAAGTCTAAAAAATAATCACAGTACATTAATGACAGCCTGCTCTACACGGTCAAGGAAAGAAATAAAAGTGATTTTAGTGTCTTAAAAAGCAATATCCATTAGACTCAGATTTGGCTAAAAGTGGACTGAAAGGCTCTTATTTCAACAAGATGTACAGGCTCAGGGGAAAAAAACAAGTTAAATGCTTCTGACATTGTAATTGATTTTATGTGGTACATTTATGAGACTTTCAATTCATGTTCCATATGGGATTTAGCACTGAGATGTTATTGCAACTTCTGAGATGGTTATGTTGTCGTTTTGAAGGAACAATTTGGTGGTTCCTCTGCTCCCAGAACAAGTACTGACTTGGGTTCAATGTTTACTCCCTACCACAGAGAAATACTTAAACTTCAGACTGTTTTCTCACAGCTGGGAGAATACATAGCGCATCTTGGGAATTTGGGTGCCACAGGATGCTGTAGTGAGCCTCATGTTGGCAGGGAGAGGGTAATCCACTGTGTGGGAGAGGCTGTAATATCGAGACTGCAATCCAAGCATAAAGCAATGTGGTCACTATATGAGATGGAGATTTAATGGATATTGTCCATGGTGTTGGAATATATGAAGCAATAAATTGCTTTTCTGGATGATTTAATGCTGAAGCAAGGTTGAAGACTTAGGTAACTGCACACGGTTTACTGCAAATACACTAGCTTTACAGAGGTAAATGTATAACCTAATAGACAGCACAGGAGGGAAGGAAAAACAAGCAAACCCCAAAGCCTTTTAATCAAAGCAATATTCCAAGGTTCAAAGCCAAGCTCTCAGAAGATGAGAAATACCATATTTAAGGTAACCTATTTGAATCACATACTCTGGGAATGTGTGCGTGTATTTGTGTGTGGGTATTTTTATGCAGGTTTCAATTATATAAACACATGCTTATTTCTTCCAGATATTACCAGCTTCAGTGCACAGCATGAACCATGCACAAAGTGTGAAAAAACTCTACAATATTTCTTCCATGTAGTGATGGCCCAATGCCAGGGGTTATGTAAACCTTGGAATAAATATGCATTTAATAATTTCCTGATGTTGTTCTTTGTGGCAACTGTCACTGCTGTAGACAAATATTAATGAATTTATCTTTATTGCTTTCCTGTGAAACAGCCAACTAACATACTTACATCACTGGGCGTAATTCACCAGAAGTCAGTGAGAAAGTTCGAGTGCTTCAAGTTAAGCACATGCTTAAATCTCTCTGGGATCAGGGCCCTGAATGCCTTCACTGGATTAGTGGCAATGTGAAAATGAAAATAAATTGTAAATGACATTAGTGTGCCTTATTTGAAACTGTGAAGCTTACCAGTGTGTCCTGGAAAAGCACATTAAGAGGAAATACTTACACATGCAGAACTTAGGCACCTGCTTATATCTAACCGGAGCTGTATTTGCTGTTCCTTGGCTTGTTTGCTTGTTTTCCTTGCTGTTTGCAAGCAAACACAAGTGGTGGTATTGTTGTTTGTTCTCTTAAGTGAAACCTAATTCAAAAGGACCTCGTGTTTTCGGGAGATTACCCTGGTTCTATTGGTGTCCATGGAAAAATTCCTATATTGAGAAGTGTATCCAGAATGATGTCCCTAAAGGTGATATGCCATAAAAGCTGCCTTCCTGCTGTAACTAGACTTCAGGAAAGCTCTGTGCCTCTTGCCACCCTCTAAGAAGTTTGGTGTTTCTGAAGAAAATACTTGTTTACTTCATTAACTCATCTGGTGTAGATTGTCCAGTTTACCGAGTGTTTCTCAACTGAGCAAATAAGATTTGCTTTTTAATGTCTTTCCCATTTTTAACAGAAACTTTTCATAAACAATCATGTTAATTATTTGCCCAGGCCTTGACATAAATGAAGTGCTTGCCAGAAGAATTAATTTTACATTTGCTTTATTATTGACTATTATTTCCTACACGTTTTAAGTTGTACAAGGGAATATGGTCTGGAGCCTTTTTGGCTATTGTAAAATCCTTTTCATAAGCTGGCAGAAACTATAGGTCACTATTTAATTTGTGAAAAAAAAATTTGCATCTACTAGCTTCAAAGGAATTGAGAAAATATCCTTAGATATTGAATAGAATAACTAAATCAACTCCAATATTGAAGCTAAGAATTCACAAGTGTCTCTATACATGGGAAGATCAAGTTCTTGTGGTTTCTCTGGAAGCTGAAAAAGTCTGTATATAAGGTTAGGGTCTTTTTTAATTGCAGGCTTGTATGATAATTGCATCCAAAGCCAAAAGTACATCAGCGTTGGGTTTTTTTTTTGTACTAAGTGCTGTTCTGACTCTTTTAGAGTCATGGTTTGGTACAAGAGATAGTTCTTCCTTTTAGGCTTGGGAAGAAAAAATATAGACTCATTTTAAAGTGTGTGAACTGCTTCTTCCTTCTCAGTATAAGCCTTGTATTTCTAGATGGTCAATGCTACAGTAAAGAGCTTAGCAAATTACTCTCTACTCTGCTTCACAGGGAAACCTGTGAATGTACAACACATTCCCTAGCTTAGTAAGTACTCACAAAGGGTTTTTCAGGTTTCAAGGCCTGAAATTCTTTCTTGTGGACAAGTGTGAGACGGATAACTCTTTGTAATGCTAGAAACATGTATAGTAAACTCGGTGTATATGTATTATATGTATACATAATATATATAATTATAATTATTTTTATATATGTGTACACACGTACACTGAAAAAGTGGCATGGATCAGGTGCTAAAATGAGTTTTAATGTGACACGGTACCTTGTGTGTAAGTATCCAAGTGTTGTTGCCAGTTTAATCACCTATACCTGTTAGTGATTCACACTGGTGTTACACAGAAGAATTTAATATAAATAAATAAAATTTCACAAAACAAACATATTTTAGAAACCGTGATTACCAAATATTTATCAAACAAAATATTGTACTTCACAGACATGAAGCTGGGAATTCTAAACCCAGAAAGTTATCCATATTTAAGTGTTCTCCCATGAATAAGTAGAGGAAGAGGTAAGAGTTAGACATCTTAGCTGTTGTCTTTAAGCCCAGCATCTGACTGCATTTTACTGTGCCTAGAACAAACGCAGAGTGACCTTGGGCCCTTTGGGTGAGCTCACTCTCATACTTAGTTAAGTGTAGATGAAGACATCTGAACTGCTGGCTTGTGTTGTTGCAGCTTTGGTCCTAACCAGCGGGATGCCAGAGGCACTGAAACCATGCCGTAGTTAAAACTGTATTTCTTGATTATTTTAATGCTGCTTGAGCACATGTTTGCTGGGGCAGGGACCAGCTTGATGTCTCTTTCACAGCTTGAAGTGGATATTGTTTCTCTGTTGAGTGAGTTAAGTGAGAAAATGCTCTGTTATTATAAGTAAGAACTGCTTTGTCCCCGTGTAGCCCTCATTTGTGTACCTGGTTGCTTCTTTATTACTCAAGAGTGACCTAAATACCAGAGGTGAGTCCAGTTTAATGCGGCAGGATGCTTGTAAGGCACATGGGACTCTGTTGGTTGTAGTGAAGCCCTTAAAGACCTTCTTGGTGTCTGTCTCCCACCCAAAGAGCAGGGCAGCAAGTGATCTGATGACCATTTTCAGTGCTGTTCAGTTGATAATAAACAGAAAACTGGAAGGCAGGTACAGGAATGAACTCTTTGCATAAATGGTTTTGCTGCTGGTAATGTCCAAGCCACTTTAGCTTCAGGGCAATGCTTGCCCAAGATGAACTAGCAGAGAAAGCAATGCCTTTTAGTTTTCTAGTTCAAGAACAGCTGGCCTTAGGTTTCTACGTGTTACAAATGTGCTTACAATATAAAGGATTGCTCTGTGTGTGTTTTTACCTGTGGTCAGCTAGAGAAGTACAAACATTCTATTGGTGAATGTGCTGCAAATAAAACCTCAGCATCTGAGGGCATGATCTCTGTCAGTTCCCTTTCCCTTCCAGGCTTTGTGAGGAAGAGGAGTCCGGCACAGAGCTGTGTGTGGGATGCCTCTGCAGGCATGAGCTCAGGGATGAGGTATTAGGGAACATGGAATGGTTGTAGGCAGCGCTCCCCCATGCTATGTTGACATGTTTTACAAAGCCTGTTGTATTTGACCATTTCCAATGCTTCCCAACAGGAAGGAAGTTTTGAAGTCAGGAATGTTCTGCAGAGTCAGCTCCTAGATTTGTAGCTGTGTTTTAATGGTTCATCTGACTCCAGGGTCAGAGACCTTTGTTCTTTCAAATCCCAGTAGATGCAGAGTCTTTTGTCTTTGTCCCTGACTGATTTTAGCCAGAATCCATCCAGCTCAGGTTCAAGGGATCCTCTTGCTGTTCCTGTTAGACAATTTGTTGTCATGATTGCTATGAGCTTTCTGGATGATATAACTGCTGAAAGTTTTAATGAGACTAAGATTGCTTTTACAAATGAGCACTCAACGTGCCATTAAAATTGTTCCCTCACTGAAAGACTTCATACTTGAGAGGCTGCTGTAGCCACAGGGAAAAAATGGCTCAGGCACCAGGCAATGAAGTCAGTAAATCAAAATAAATAAATGGAAATGCCAGGGGCTATGAGCATGTACTTGATGCAGTTCAGAGCAATTACTGTTACCTGAAGGGTGGGAATCCATCATGTAGAAGCAGCCCTACCTGTGGCTGGAAAACCTGCTCAGATCAGCGTGGTTCCAGTTGCAGCGGTGGCCTCTCAGCAGGAGACATTACTTCTGAGGGCACAGCTTGAAAGTCAAGCTTGCCTTTTTTCAAGGACTCCAGTTATTTCTTGACTTGCTGTTTTTGCACAGGCAGCCCTGTCCCACTGCAAAGTGATGATCCCAACTTCTGTCCAGGAGGGATGTCATTTTCTTTGGACCACTGAGCACAAATGTATCTTGTGATGCTGCCCCTTTGCACTGGCCAAACATGTTCTGCATGTAAAAATGATTGGGAAAAGTATGTGTGCTGGTGCAGTGATTTTAGACTCGAATATTAAACACTGCTGTTGAATTAAAGTAGGATTTCTCCATGTATTTCCTTGTTTGGAATAAATGGTGGTATGAAATTCAGGCTAATTTCCCCAGAAAGAAAATCAGTTGACCCTCACATTCTTAAAAGCTGAACTAAAATTTGGAGGCTCACATCAAAGCTCTGTAAATAAAGTGAGTAACACTTTGGACACTTCTGGTGGGGAGCGGGGGAGGGGGAAATTCCCTCCATAAAGAACACCCAAGTATTTAAAAAGAAATGCTTAGGTTTAAATATCTCACTGTTTTTCTTTGCCGGGGCTCCATGCTGAGGATTTTATTTTCCTTTGCAATGCCTGTGCTGCTGAGCCCTTTTTTCAGAGGTAGGCTGACGTTAGCACTGAAGCCACTAGCAGGTTCACCAGAGCAAGTTTATTTGTGGTGTGGACTGAGTCGTGTTTGAGGGTGCCATTAGGATCCAGAAGGCTCCCTGAGGCTTGAATATCAATGGTACTTCAAAGGACTAGAGCTGTGAACGAGCAGACATGCTCCCTCGAAGGCCCTGGGATGAGGAGTGGGAGCGACATGGGTTCAGAGGTAGGAAACGGGGAGCATTTGTCCAAGGGTGCTGGTAGTGAAGTAGGCACACCAGGTCTTCATAAATGTGGTGGAGTCTGGGATCTGCAGGCTGTGAGGACTGCACAGGCACTATTGATGGCAGCCAGGCAGCTCTCCCTGCCTTGCCACCCTGTGTAATTCTTTGATCCAGCCAGGAATTGAGGGGAAAGAAATGCAATCACTTTTCCTCTATGAATTTTTTTTTTCTGAGAGATATAAATGGAAATGGTATAATTTATCTTAGATTTTCTCAGGAATCATTTTTGATTTTGGGATTCTTTCCCAAGCTACCAAAAGCTCCTTCTTTTTTTTTGGCCAGTCTAAGCAAATCTTAAACTTGGGGTAGTTCCTTTTTCTTAATCTTGTAGTTTAGCTCAGTGATTAGTTTTATTGGGGATGAAACCAGGGGTAGCATTTGGTCTTAACTGCTTGAGGCACTATTAAAATTTGTGTGAAAGACTAGCAAAGGTGAGCAAAATCTAGGACTTCTTGCTAACATGATCAGAGGTGCCTGCTTTTCTAAGGAGACTGTAATAAGTCTTAATAAGTCTGGTGGATATGGAGAAGGCCCATATCTGTAATTTAAGGATAGGAAGCTTGTGAACAAGTATTAAGTGACTTGACCGAGGTCATTCAAGCAAATGGTGTCAGAAACAGGAAACTGATGGCCAAACAACATGCTTTCAGGCTGTAGTAATGAGCTGTAGCTAATAGTATGGCCTTGATACCTTTTAACTAAATTAACTCTGCCCAGGCAGCTTCCTTCGATGGGTTTTCTGTCCACTTTAATTTTTTGCAATAGGATTTTCCTTCCCCATCTTTCTCTCTGGAGAGTTCTTTCTATATCAGAACTCATATTGCAAACTTTATGAGGCAGGAGAAACAACAGTGTGTCCATATGGCACCAGGCATTGGCAAAACTCCTTTTGAATTGGATCCAGATCAGGACAGGCTTTCTGGGCGTGTCAAGAGGTAAGCAAAATAGTTCAACATCCACTGATATGACCTCTTAAGAAATGGTCATGTTTCACATGAGCGTTTAAAAAGTCCATTGCCTCTTTTTCTGGTGGTGATGTAGGTGTTCCCCGTGTACAAGCTTCTGTCTCCTCTCTGTGACCCTGCAGTGCTAGGCACCACCACAGCCTGTTCTGGAGATGCTCTGTGCTACAAACCCGTGTTGCTGAGACCATTCCTTCTGTTTATGCTCTGAACTGGCTTTAACCACAGTTGAAAAAGGGTTAAGGACATCTGTCCAAAAGGTACTTAAAGGCTGCATCTGTGACAGTTTTCTGTGCCTTACTTATGCCTCCCCAGATGAGGGAGATTTTTAGAGTCTTTGCCAGAAATCTAGACGACGAATGGGACTTTCTATGATTCTTGCTTTCAGATAGTTGTTTATTAAATCTTATTAGGGAAAAAGAGTCACTGATGTGACCCAGACACAGCACAGAGCAGAGAATGCAAGAGAGAGCCAAATTATCAAGATTACACAGCCTTTTAAAGGTAAATCACCTAGTGAAAACCTAAAACAAAAGATATTTTTACTTTTCTACCAATGCTCAATAAATCTCCTTGTCACGTAGAGAGAAACTGTGGAATTT
Organism: Lycocorax pyrrhopterus obiensis; assembly: GCA_014706295.1. Taxonomy (NCBI): domain Eukaryota; kingdom Metazoa; phylum Chordata; class Aves; order Passeriformes; family Paradisaeidae; genus Lycocorax; species Lycocorax pyrrhopterus. The sequence continues at coordinate 71,927,706 of JACSVZ010000006.1, read as the reverse complement.
TTCACCCAATCATCTCAATCCACTTTCACCGCAGAACATGGAGTAATAGAAGAAGAAGAAGAAGGTCTGGAGAACAACAACAATCCTCCATTTTGAAGTTTTTGCTTTTTTTCTATTTACTATATTAACAAACCCAACACCTCTAAATTTTCACCCTGTGACAATCTTATATAATGTTCTATCACCTAATTCACACCAGTGCAGATTCTACTTCTTCCCAGAGGGTAGGTAATTTTCTCCATGGACAAAGGTCAAAGACAGGGTGTCCAGGGGGGTAGAACTCTTCAAAACAGGCAGAGAAATATTCCCTGCACTTTGGACTCCCACACATCTGCATCTAGAGCCTTGTAATATGTCTTGTGAACTCTTCCAAGGTGGAGATGGATGTATGCTTTCACCTGAACCTGAACTGCTGGGGCCAGGTTGGGACCCAGTTTGATCTCTGCAGGCTTCTTTTGCAGCCAGGAATGACATCCTAGCTGGCCACATTAGCTGGGCTGGTTTGAGGAGGGAAAGTAGAATTCAGTTTCAGTTAGATAAATGTGTTCTAATTTTAGGATTTTCTATGCTGGCAGAAGGCTGCCTAATGTGTGTATTTCTCTATGTAACTATTTTTTGAACTTTTGGAACTTCTATTTTTATTCATCCTTATCTGGCCTGAGACGTATTTTCTCCTTTAACCAACGAGCTGCACTTGTTTCATTCACAAAGAAGTAGTTCTTCCTTCAGATTAAAGGCTGTATTTTATGTTGATATTCCTAATTAGTTTACTTTCAAAATTGCTGGAGCATACTTTCGTGTTCTAACCTTTCAGTATGTAATCTGACCTCGTTTGTTTTGGAGGCAATATCAGAGCCCTTGTTTGCTCAGGACTCTGATAATACAGGCACTTTGCTAGCGTTAATTATTTGTTTTGCTAGTGTTTGGGGTTTTATTACAGCAGACCAAGGCCTGAAGCACATTACTCCTGGACAGCAGCCTATGTAATACACAGGCATAGTCGTACTATTGTTTTGGCTCCAGCGATTGATCCTGTGTGGGAATCATGGCTTAATTTTAGCAGCTCAGGAGGAATTGCCTGTCTTAGTGGTGTTCATGCTGCTCAGCAGGGTGAAGAGACTGGAAACACATGCAGCACTTGGGGCTTGGACTTGCTCTGTGCTGAAATCTGAGGAGCAGGCAAGGGAGGTTCTTGCCATGCCTCAAACCTGGCAGGGCAAATAAACATCCAAATGACAGAGAAAGAGGTCCTGGGATGGGTGGAAGAAAGCTGGGGGAGGAAGAAGTGACCACAGCTGTTGCAGAGAGGTTACAGACATGGAGTACAGATTTCCTGACCCCTCTTCTAAGCACTCAAGGAATTGCCAAGAATCTGGGCATCGCCAAGATGTGAAAATGGGAGAGTTCCCATCTTTGGTAAACATGGAGTTACTTTTTACCCCTCACTCTGAAGACATCTCCTCCTAAATTTGTCCAGCGTTATTCACTTCCTTATGGCAAAGGCGCAGAGAAGCTCTGAATGAAATGGACACCTGCGACCCATTTGGGGATGCCAAGCCATGTGAGTCTGTGTCCTGTCACTCCAGTAGCCCATGGCCAGCCCTGCCCTCTGCAAGGGCCAACACCCTCCCAGCTTGCCCCAGCACGAAGCAGCAGTCCATGACTCCAGACTTTGTCCTGCACGTGCTCTGCTGTGGTGTGTTAGGGATTCAGCTGCTGTGCCAGCCTAATGACGCAGTATTGCCATTTTGTGAACTCCACGGTGCTGATGGGAGCTTATTAGTTCCTGCAAGGATTTACTTTTTTCCCAGCCCCATCACTTGTTTTATAAAGCTATCACGTACCATTTAAATCTACAGTCTTCTTACACTACTTTTTGCTCTGATATATTGCAAAATGGCCTATGTTAACTCCAGGATGATAATGATTCAATATCAATCATTATTATAATTTTTTTGGTTCAATGATATTTTGGTGAGGTCTGATGAAGATAAAAGGAATTAGTCTTTTAGGGATAGACAGTCATGATTTTTCATTATTTACTTTATTCTTGGAATATTCTCATTGGTTTTTTTTTCCCGATTATTTGCAGTGTTAGAATGAGTAAATAGGGTAAGAATTGAAAGCATACTGTGTAGGAGAGCTCAAAGCCGGGAAAGCAAATCAAGTCTGATAAAATTTTTCTCTGTTAGTGTATTTCCTATGGTACGTTTTTACTGCTCTTAGGTGGTAGTTTTCTACTTTGCTCCAAATATACCTTTTGCTCACATGCATTATGAGAGTGCACTCTAGACTCACTTGTATCTTCTACAGTGACAAGTGATTTTGTTGTTGTTTGGTTTTCTTTAGATCCATGAACATTCTCAACTTTTATAGAAGTCCTAATTCTTTTTATTAAAATGCTCAGCACTTGTTCTCTAGTGGCCAAGCGATATGTTGCACTGCTTTGGATGGATGAGCTTTAATAAACATGATTGTATCTGTCTATAATATCTCTTCTGTGAGTAGATGGCTGCATGCAGTTATTTTTCAATACTCAGCCATTACTCTTGACAGCATAACAGAGCATTTTCTGCTGCGGGTTCTTAGGCATTCCAAGTGACTGCACAGATTGTATCTCATCAGTGACAGGATACAACAAGGAAAACATTCGACACTTTGAGTTTAACCTGTAGCTCCAATGTATTATGCTATTAATTTGAAAAAATGCCAATGAAAATAGATGTGGGATTTTTCTCTCTGCAAAACAGACCAGAAAACATCGTGGGCTCAGGATCTTGAGGCACAGACCTTGCCTGTAAGCTGTGCAGCTCCCCATTCAAGAGGAGGGGGCACTTCGTGCCAGGCCATGGGTGTATCTCTCTGTAGAAGTAGATTTGGCATCCAGTGACAGCAGGGAGCAGGAAACTGCTGTCTGCCAGGTCTTTGGAAGTTAACTGATGTACTTGCTGGGCATCTGTCTGTCTGAGTGTCCCTGTAAATAGAGGTAATCGCCATAGACAGAAGCAGCTGGGCAATGGATGATTTTCCACCTAATATGAAATCTTCATCAAGGAGCAGAAGTTCTTTTGGAATCAGCTAAAATGCTCATGGTCCCCATTCTTAAGACAGTGCTAAAAGAGAGCAACCTTCAAAGGTCTTTGGATTTTAGATGCCTCATCTCTGTGTGTTTCTGAAAGGGTAGTAAGGAAGCACTAGAACAATTAAATTGCCTACCAAATACGAGACCACAACACAGGGCTGAACAACTGATAGGAACTGCTCCACATGATGGAGTCACAGGGAGCCAAGTGGGACTGCTTGTGCACTTCGTATCCTCTGAGACTGGAGTGCCAGAGGAGGGGTATCTGGCACTGTCTGCATTGGGAAGGGCCTGTAAGATGTCGCTTGTATATATGTCTAAAACAAGCATTCAATGAAACTCAAAGCCCTTCTGGAGCTCATATTCTGTTTTGGCAGGCTGATTTTTTTTTTTTTTCCCTGGGGAGTGGAGGGGAATTTTCAGAATTCACTGTGATGCAGGTTCCCCTTGCCTTGAAATACTGCTGTGTGGGCACCAGTGGAAGGAGGCTCAGGTGTGTGGTACAAAGGCTGACCTCCTCTCCTCTCCTTCACACTAATCCCACCCAGCTGCTTTGGCTGGGCTGGGCAGCAGGAGCAGGCCCAGGCTCCCCGTGTCAGCCCAGAAGCTGCTGCTCCGTGGGACTGACAGTGTGAGGGAACAGTAGGCAGGCTGGGAGCTTGGAGGAGCTTCCTGGACTGAGCGTGAGGCGTGAGCGAATAGCTCACTGCAGCCTTTTGGTTTGGACATGCAGTTTGTGGAGCCTTATGTCTCAGAGAAACAAGCCCAGCAGAAAATAGGGATTGTGTTCTGGCTTTGTGGATATCAGATGGGGCAAGACAGATTCTGTGCCAGACATCAAGCAGACACTCCAGATTTTTGTGCCAGAGATGACTAGAAAGGGCTTTGTCTCAAGCCATGTCAGCAGAAAGGCTGTGTGATGTACACAAGATGCGTACCAGGGCAGGGGGAAAAGGAGAATGCCGCAAATTTGTCATTATTCAACATTATCAAAGGACACTTCTTTAGCTTAGCTTTGTTATGGCTTTCACATAATTAAGTCCCTGTGAATGAAATATCTCTTTTTCTTTTATTTCTTTTTTTTTTTCTATTAGAGACACATGCACGGGGTCAACAGACACTTTTTTTTGCCAGGACAATGATTAAATTATTAAATGTTAATAATTAAATTAAATGGTTGGACCTTCCAAACCGGAAAAAGGTATTTTGTAAGGATGGGTAAAAAAGGGCAGCTCCTCAAGGTGTGAGGAGCTCATTGCTGTAATAGAGAGGGATAAGTGAGTAGGTTTAGAATAGAATATCAATTTTATAAGGACTTGCTTGCATTTTATAATTAGGTGACAAATAACACAGCCATGTGACACTGTCACACCTGACAGCTGATGAAGTTCAGCTGGAGATTTTCCGAGTGTTTTGAAAGCTTTGCTTTCTTTTTAATGAGTTCCATGATAAATAGAAGAAAAATCCTCTTTTAAATGAAGTTGGTAATACTTCATTTGAATTAAATTAAGACTCAGCTCTGGGAGCTGAATATACAATAGAGCTAAAAGTAGGAAGAAGCCCTACTCTAAAATACCTGAGGTAGTCTTATTGAATCTTTTATTCAAAAAAATCTCTGAGAATTCCTCCACAAGCCACACACCGGTTGATTAGGTATTTTTCTTATAACCTTTCTAGTTGACAAAAAGTTTCTGAACCTTCTCTATGGGTTCAATGCCAAGAATAGTAATAGGGGAAAAAACCTTAGAGTGTATTTATATGTTCACGTCATTCATTTGCGTAAATAGTTGAAGGAGCTTCTTTGATTTATATGGTCAGCAGATGCTGGAGCCTAAAGCACCTGCTAAGAAAAGCAGATTCTTTACAGCCGTGGTTCAGCCCCGTCTCCATTGGTTTTTATTTTTCCCCTGGCCTCCTTGCTGTGGCCCAGCAGTATCTGTGCTATGAGTTCATCTGTGCAGGCAGCGTCTGCGGTGGGTCTTGGATGCTCTGCTCTGTGTATCTGCCAGCCCTGCTTTGATAATGCAGCCAAGCCACTGCTGGTTGAAATGTGAAAAATGCCAGAAGCTTCTTTTTCTGTGTGTACAAAACCAGCCCAGGAGGCCTGTGACATGAAGAAAGCATAACTCGTTCTACTACGCTGCTTAAAAAAACTCAGCAAAACCCAAAATAAATAAGGAAGGCTTGCTAGCAACACCAAGGCAGCACTGCAGCTCAAAGCAGGGGCTTGTGTTATGAGGGCTTGGTAGCTGACAAAAAAAGTTGTATTAAAAAACAATGAAGGACCTAAATTAACCCTAAACAGACAAACTGTTTGCTCCACTGTTTTCCTTGTACCCATTAGTGTGTCTGGGAACATCTTGCCTGCTATTTCTAGGAGCTGCCCAGATTTTCAGTCAAGTCACATTGGTTTTGGCCCCCATATATTTGGTTACACAGTAGTAAAAACAGTCTAATGTTCATAGCTGCTCTCCTCCCATCATAACCTCTATTGATCTTGCTTGTGCCATCTCTGGCTTTCAAAATGGATGCACAGCAGATGTGGAGCAAGCAGGCCAGAACTGCAAGTTTGACACTAGGCATCAGCAAGCTGATGGAAAGGCAGAGGATGGAAAATCTGCCTTTAGCAGCCTGTGTCTGTTTTAAGTGTAACTGCTGCATATGAAACCCAGCACAAGCAATGTGTGCTTCATCAACAGATGACCTGTTGTTGGGGAATTCAGAGGAGGCTGACATGAAAAATACCCTTTGATGCTGGAAAGAGTTGAAAACCTCAGATATCTGCACCAAGACGCACACAGAAGGTCGATGTCCTCTTCTTTAAGAGCAGACTGTACTCCTTGAAGGGAAAAGGCAAACACTAGGCATGGCACTCAGGGCACACATGCTGGTGGAAGCAGCACTTACCCTCTGTGAGGTGAGATTAATTGGTTTGGGTGCATTAGGGTAGCTGAGTAACAGATGACGTCTGGAAGAACAGTGAAACGCGTGCAGCAGCTGTATTCCAACCCCTTCCCTGGACAACCCCCATGCAGAAATGTGTGCTTGCCAATCTTCAGTGTGCAATGAGGAGCTCTGCCTTACTGGAGTCCTCAGTTTGTATAAGGTACTATAACTTCAGTGTGTGCTAATGATGTAACTGAAATGTGAAAATAAGGTTTGCCTACTTTAAAAAAAAAAGTCACCTCACAGTTCACAAATCCATGACTGATAAGGTTTTTAATTCAGTTATAAATCTCTAAATTATATTTAGATCCAAGTTGCTGCTCTTATAAGTGTCTGTAATACTATGAATACTCTGCCAAGCACAGAAGCTGGAGAGTTAAAGGAATACATCATACCAATTAGTTAATGATGTACTTTTGTCTGGCCAAGTATTGTTAAAAAAAAAGCTGGAGAGCACTAAAGGAAGTGACATCGTTTGGCATCTTGACTGATACTGTGTGATCCTTGACCTCATTTAATTGAAGTAGTAACTGATCTTAAATAGAGTATTTCTTTCAGCTCAGAGTGACGTTCGCAATACCTGCTTGTAGAGCCTGTCCTCTGCTGTGGCTGTTCATTGCTGCTTTTAGTTCTCAGGAAGCCTTGGCTTCTGCCTTACCCTGAGTTACTGAAGTCCAAGCCTTGGCATTTGCCTCGAGAGATACAGGATCAGTCCCTAGCCCGGAAAGTACTCTCTGTAAATGTTACTCTGCCCTGCTGTTAGGAAAGATAGGACAAGTCTAAGTCATCTCCCCAGGACTGGGACAGTAATCTCCAAAGTAGCTAACACGGCCCTCCTGCTGTTTGTATCGATGGGAGTTGTTTTACTTAATCTGAAACCAAGTCCCTTCCAGTTGACAGAGTAATTTCTCTTAGCCTTCACCTTGATCTGACATGCTTCACAACTGTTCCCTCCCATCTTTTCCAGACAGCTGGCAAGTTAGAACTGAGGATTGCTGAGGTTTGTTTGTCAAAACACAACTTTGTGGGTTTTCCTGCCGTCTGGCCTGCCAGATAGGGAGAAGTAGTAAAAACAGATGGTGTGTTACGGGGTGGAAATGAGAGCAAGGCATTTGTATTGTTCAGCAAACTGGCATGCTGTCCTGGCAGCAGCCAGCTCTTGGGAAGGTGTTTTTGGTTTGCGGCATCTCATTCACTAAAGCACTCTCCTCTGAACACTGACTGAATCCCATTCTTTGAGCTGAGCATTTAATCTTGTGCTTGGCATTAAGTTGTAACTTTATTCTGAGACGCATCAGAGAACAGCCTGATGTGTTATAATGGACTCTACTGGTTAGCTGGGATGGACTGTGTGCAGAGAGAGCTCCCAGGGCATTGAATGACTGGAAAGAAAGTGGGAGAAGAAGTTAGACCTGCCGGTGTGTAAATTCAGTTAGATGAAACATCTTCTTAACCAGATGTGACAGTCATACTGCTGTAGTTTATTAGTGATAAACTAATAAAGGCTATCCATAGCTGATGGAATTGGCATATCATTCCTCATTGAAGTCATTCCTAATTTAAGGCAGAGGCCTCCATCCCTTGACTGAGTGAAAGTGCTGCTGACACAAAGTGAGAGGCTTTCTTGGGTTTGGGATTGCACACAGAAATAGTCCTGTTTGTGAATGACAAACTCAGCTTGGAAAGGCAGCCTCAGGAATGCGGGAAAAGCAGAAATTACTTGGGCATCAGCACAGCTCAAAACTGGTGTTCCATATCACCAAAAATGAAAACCCGTTAGCAGTAGAAACAGTAAGTTTATATTATTGGCACAAAGATGTGTGAGAAGCCAGTGCATCTCATGCTAATCATCACACCGAAATGGAGAAATAGATCCACTGGCTCAGCTGACAGAGGGGACCAACGCAGAGTGAGCATCTCTGAGGTGCCTGGTCCAGGCAAGAATTCCTTCCCCTGGCTGAGGACAGGAGATGCAGGTGAGTGATGTACACAGGGTCCAGTGAAGATCAGGGAAGACAGCTGGGTCCCCTCTGCGGACAGATGATTCCATTGACAGGCACGGTTTTGTTTTTCCCAGATGGCTACTGGAGCAGAACACAAAAGTAACCAGGGAAACTTAGCGTGGAGAGGCTCTGGCATCCATCCTGGTGGAGTCTTAAAAATATCTAAGACCTTTCTGCTTGAAAGGAAGGGAAGACATAGGGCTTCATGAGTAGAGGATGACTGATCTCTAGAAGAAATTATTAGTTACACTTAAAATTATAAGGTTGGAAATTCAAATCTTTTCCCCTTAAAAAAAAATGAGGAGAGGTGAGGGGTGACCCGACTTGAAACAGTAAGGTGAATTTAATCACGTATATACAATACAGCTCTGAGGGACAAAATGCTGAGGAAGGAGGTTTAAGATATTATTTAACTTCTTTAATGATCTTGAAAGGTAGTAGGCAGTACATTAATGAACTGGTAATAAATTAGGAGGATCTTTGGATAGATAAATGATAAAAAAGGAGCATTGATTTCTTAATACAGACAGAATAGCAAAATGATTTTCAAGCAATTGCCACTGAAGACAGCTGTGAATGCCAGAAATATCTAATATTAAAGAAGTACTTGTATAAAACAGTGGGTGTTCTGGCTGCATGCTGTTTGAAGCTAAAAATTTGTGCTCAAGCTTGTTCTTCTAGTAAGTGACAGAAATAACTCTCCTATACTTTCTAAATGTTTAAATTTTGGTAATTTATCCTTGATAACAGGTTTTCCAAAGCTGTTTAACTGGGAGCCAGCAATACATTGCTGGTATGATATTGTGAGGTAGTTTCCAAAATGGTCTTGGAATATTAGCTGTCCTTTTCCCATTCACAGCTATATGTCCCCCTGCAGCTGGACCATCAAGTTAAGGGAAAAATTATCAATAGCTGTTCAGAATTTTGCCCACTGTTTGCTGGCAGCTGAAAAATGGGGAAGCATTGCACAAGATAATCTATAACTCCCCCTCTATCTCTAGACAATAAGAGAAGAAAATAGTAGTGTCTCGAGTTAAATATGAAATGTACCTTAAAATTAGATGGCTAGCAGCAAAACCCCCTTGGCCAGGCCAGTTGGAAGAGAATGTCCCTGAACTAAGGCACTTTATCTAAAGTTGAATCACAGGAAAGGAATGTGAACACCCCAACTTCTGAGTGCATGCTGTGCCACAGAGAAATTGCATGGCTTGTTTCAGGCTGCTCAGGATGAGGGTGGTGTGAAGTGTTCCCTTTGGTCAAAGATGAGATCTTTTGATTACAAGCTTAGGAAAAAAGACTGTTGTCTATTGATATTGCAAAGATCTTTTGTGTTCTTGAACTTCTATGTTGGAATCCTTGCAATTATTTTGGTCAGCCATAGAGCAGTAAATACTTGCTGAAGCTCTAGACAAGGTAAAACCACATGGCAAACTGTCTTTTTATTATGTGTTGATAGAAAACTAGAATAATAATACCTTTTTAAAGTACCTTAGAAACAAGATTGATAATCACTCGTAACATGAAATGTATCTCATTTCTAGTTTCTCTATTTAGGTAAGGCCCAAAAAGCCATGATGTGTTGTGGTTTGGGCTTTGTTGTGTATGTATCATCCAGTGGCACAAAACAGGACCTAGAGGAGGTTTTGTGTCAAGAACTTGACTCCCTTGAACTGCTAGAAACAGCAGCCCATAGCTCATGCAGTGTCTTACACACATTCCCTCCTCTGACTTTTGCATGTATGGTTGTAATTTGGCGTTTATTCACCCATCATGTTCTTTTGAACCTGTTTGTTATTAGACTAAAACTATCCAAGCAGTGCAAGCAGGAGAGTTTGCAGGAGGAAGCTCTTGAGGGTTGTGGAGAGCTGGGTATTGCACAGCGCAGGTCCTTCTCCCTCACCCTGCAGACTGCATCTTTCTACTTGCTGACATGCCAGGTACAAATCCAAACTGCTGGCACATCACCCAGGCAAATATTCAGATGTTCTCGCTGAAGCATGGGAAAGGGCTCCCAGGAGAAGCCGTGTTTCTTAGAGGCCTCAGCTGCAGCTGTGGTTTCTGGAGATAACATTTGATTAAATGAAAGCTGCTGCTCAGCACAGCTTGTGGAGCCGCAGTATCATCCCCTGCTCTTTGTGCTCACAGCTCCCCTTGATTGGGCTGGGCTGAGGAGCCTCTTGCAGCAGGATGCAGCTGTGATGTGGTAACTTGTGCAGGAGCAAGCCTTGCTCACCCTTGAGCAGCCCCCAGAGGCTCTCTGGTCCTGCCTTGTCCCCTTGTGCTGTTCAGGGGTAGCCTGAGGGTTCTCCCTGGTGCCTCCCAGCAGTGCTGCCCCAACAGCTCCCTGGAAGTGCTTGTTTTTGTGCAGAAACCCCTATAGTGCTGCAGTTACAGACCTGTGTAGGGAAGCTTCTCAGGGAACACAGCTGTTCCTGGTAATAAGGCTTCTTTGGAAGCTCCCAGCTACCAAAATTCTGGAGTCTCCTCTTGGAGTCGTGCTGGAAGCTCACAGACAGCTCCTTCCCCTTAACCAAAGATGTATTTTTGCTATAGACCACATACAGCCATTGTGTTTAATTCTGGAAAAATGCATACAAGTGACATGAAGGTGACTGGAAGAGCCTGCTCTCAGGGGGAAGAGGCAGCAAAACTCTGCTCTAGGTGCCAAGTGCCCTAAACGAGGTATTCTCTACATCCTTGCGGGGTATTGTTGAAATCCAGTAAGAAAAACACATGGGAAACTTCCTGGGTGAAAAATATCGGTGCTACTGTGGTCTGTTTTACAAGATAAGTGTTTTATTTTCATATGTTTGGGCATTTTTGCCTAAAACCGTGTGCATGTTTGGTTCTTAGATTTGGGTTCTTAGATTCAGTAACTTCAGCCTTATGAAACTTCTGATGACCTGAAAAGGGACTTTTTTTTTAAACGGCAATAAAAATCTGTCCTGTGTTTTACTGGTAACTCTAAGTATCAGGTGATTTGGTTTTTTCTTGCTGTGCAACCAAAAAGTCTTTTTTCCCAAGCTGCCCTGCAGTGAGAGGGGAATGCTTCTCACTGCTCCTCGTTTGCTGGTCCCAGGAATGTTCTACCAATGAATTACTTTGCAAATCTTCTGAGGTATAGACTCCTAATTTTGTACCCTGTCCTGTGGGTACCCCTTGGGCATAGACACTGATTAACAACAGACCTGTAATGCACAATACATAGTCCATAGATATTGATACTGAGAGCTGTAAATGTCAAGAGAAAACATGGCTCAGGACTGCTGTTAGCAGGGTCTAATTAGATATCTCCGGCACCCTCACCTACTAGGTCAGGCCTTCAGTGAAAGATTTGGTTCTGAGTGCTAGTACCTTATGAAACTGTAATTTTTTTAATCCAGGCTTAATACTCTTCCTTCTGAATAAGTGGGTTAAATGTGCCATGTTAATTTGAGAGAGAATGTAGCAGTAAGAGGCAATCATGTACAATCGGAAAGAAATATTTACGGTCAGTTTAGCGGGATCAGCTATCAGATGACCTCTGACACCCACCATCATCTACTAAGGAGCTAATTAGCTGTAAAAGTAGATGACAAGTCAATTGCATCAGCACAAAGGATGAATTTGTCTTTTTGGGTTTTACTGATAATAAAGTCTGCTAGATAAAGATAGGCAGAGAGCCACCTGTGTGTGAAAAGCAAACTTTCCTGAAGGAAGGTTGAAAGAAGATTCAGTTGCAAATAGAAGCACAAAGGCAAGGTAAAGGTACAGGATGAGGGGGTATTTGTGAAATGGGTGAAGGTTCTCATAGCTACAGTGAGGTAATGAAGCACAGGAGACAATTCAGTCCATGGACAGTAGATTTATTTCCATGCTAATTCAGATTGTCCTGGCTTATAAAAAGCTTAGCATCCTCATTGCAACTCTCTGAGGACGACTTTTTTTTGGTCAGTGCTGTACTGTGCTGTTCTCTGCACAGAATGTTGCATTGGTGGCTCAGTAACAACTCAGGGTTACCCCTTTTTTCTTGCTGCTTCTGAAATGTTGGTTGTCATTGTGAACACAGTTTACAGCACAAAGACTGGATCTACTAAGGGACTTAAAAACACTAGTTACTAGTTTAAAAATACAGTGAGGGGGAAATGGGAGCAAGCTGCACTTTCTAGTATGTGAGTTGGGCTCCGTGGGGTATAGCAAATCTAGTTAGCAAGTGATTCCCACGTCTACAGTAGCACAATTAACTACACTGGCTAATTCAGAGAAATAGAAAAGCTGAAATACGAAGTGTTTACTTTTGAAGGGGACCTACATGGAGTTATGCTCACATGCAGAATATGTTGGTGCTTTGTGCCATTCTGGACCTGGCAAATGCTTCCTCTGTGTTAGCAAGTGGGTCAGGGATGGCTGCCACTGTAATTTTTGTGTACACCCCTGAGTTTCTGGAGTGTTAGCCCTAACCCAGGCCAGGCTGGTCTCAATTGTCTGCTGCTGCTGAAACACTCTGACAGCTGTAACAATTGTGGCAGCTGCTTTGTCATCATTACATGGTTGAAATCAAAACCAAAATGAAAACAACTCAGGCCAGTTTCTAAGGTTCATAGCTGAGCACAAATCCTCAACAAAGCTGAGGAGAGTTTATTTGATTGTTCCGAAAACTGGATCAGTTTTTAAACCGTAGCTGTAGGGTAGTCTCAAAATCCTTGAAAACCCTTAGCCAGGATGCTTTAGCTCTACTGAACCTGGCAACTTCTACACCACTGTGGGCTCTAGTTAACTGGACTACCTTTAAAGAGGCTTCATGAGTTAACAGAAGTCACTGGGAACTTCTTACCCCTGTTCTCTCATAGCTGAGCTACTTTGGTTTTGAGATACCTATGGGGTTTTGTCCTCCATCATGTGTCCTAATGATTCAGGTGATAAATTCAAGCAGTTCAAAAGGGGAAGCATGAATCTCCTGCCTAGGCACATGCTGGACAGCAGCATCCCTGAGGCATTCAGCCAAGGACTCACAGGGAAAGAGTGGTATGCAGAAAGTAGCACTTTACTGCTGCACTATGTTCTTTAACTTTTTGGTAGAAATGCTTCAACAATAAAAAGAGATCCATATAAATTCAAACTACAGTCCAGAGCAGATTGAATTTTTATATATATGAATAATGCAAGTTTAGTTAGAATTTTTTTTTTTTTTAGTTTGAAGTAATTTGGGGATGTGGGGCACAGTAAAGATTATCTATTGAAGTCTGCAATGCTCAACTGTTTGTGTTGTTTTTCATATTTTTAATAAAAAGTCATTTTTGAAAATATCTTTTCAAATGATTTATTAGAAAGGAGAACATTTTCTTCTGCTGTTGTCCCCTTATATTTTATTCAGACTCTTCTACCATGCCCACTTCTGTGGCTCATGAACGCTTAGCTACCAGTGCACTACAGCAGACCAGCATGAAACAGTATAAAACACTATCCCATCAGTGAGAAAGCATGATGGAAGATTTTAAATGGCTGTACAGGTCAGGGAGAGCACGTTGAAGCTGATGTGAAATCTGACTGGCATGGTGGAGACAGAGGTGGAATTACACACTTACTCCATCTGGTGCCAGTCAGAATTCCAGCAGAAACATTTGGTACCAGCTGCAGCTGTTAATTGCGTGTTCAGGGAGGCTGGCAAAAAGGCCATTACAGTGGTTCAAATTGAGTGAAACAAAAAAAGCAGGAGCAAATACCTTTGCTTCTGAAAGGGCAACTTGCTGGCACAGTCAGTGGGTGTTCCTGAGGTAAAAGATGGTGCATGGCTCAACAGAGAGCTTCAGCTGCCTGTGTTGAATTCCAGGTGCAAGGAAAAGTCTGTCTCCTAAATTGCTTGCTAAGGGAATAAATTGCAGAGATGCTTTCAAAATAAATAAATGAAAGTAAGAGACTGAAGGCAGGGTATGCAGATTGCTTTTGCAGTACTTTTTTTGAGTTTTGGTTAAAGAACACTTCAGGTAGTTACTCCAGGCTTTGGGATGGCAAGAAGGCAGCCTAGTTAGAACAGAGGATGTAATTTAGTAATAAGTCAATGGTATGAACACTGGTGATGGTTCAGTTTGACTTGGGAATTGATGTAAAAACAGGTATCTAGGAAAAGTAATACAGTTTATGGATCTACATTTCAATACTGGCCAAATGGAGAAGAAACAGAAGTGGAACAGATTTAGGCCTTTGTTACACAGGATAATGTGTCAGAAGAGAGAAGTGCAGAGGGCCCAATTCAGCCTCCATATGTGCCTTACCTTCTCATGTAAGTGAAATACTCATGCACCAGGAACACGGGGTTTCAAGTCTTTATTTTCTAAAATCAATAATTTTCAGGAAGCAGTGCGTGACAAAAGCATGCGAATCTTAAATACCTGAGGCACAGCATGTAAATATCAAAATACCAGGAGGGCAATCAGAGATGAGTTTTAGCCACATGTTTAGCTACAGTTAGCTGTTCATCACAAAGGGTGTGAGATACTTGAGTGTTCTCTATATCATACAGCGACAAAGCTCGTGCACTTGGCTGAACACTCAATGTACCTTCCTGGAATGCTTTGCCTTTCAAATCTGCGAGCAAACAGCTGACTCTGCACTGCAGTGTTTGTTCTACCTGTCCTCATCAGGTCTGTACAAGCTGCAGGGAAGGTGTTGACGGAAGTAATCGATAAAAGAATGATGAACCAATGAAAAGAATCTGACTGAAAGGCCACAATGGAGTCCACAACAGTCATGACAGTATCATAATTGTCATTTGGGGGGGGGGGCCTAAATTAAAGTGCTAGCACAGAAATAACGGAATCGATAATTTAAACCCTGGCAAGTGTAAGGTTTTAGAAGAAAACGCCAAGAGCAGAAACTGTTGTACACAGAAGAACACTTTCCCTACTCTTTAGTTTACCAGCACAATCATCAGTCATGATGGGATTCCAGGCCTGTTTGCAGACTCCTTCAAACAGCAACAGTATGTCAAGGAACTGGAGGGTGTGGGGGAAAGGGCATTTTTATATGTGGAGATTAACAGATGTCGGGTTTCTCCTGGATTATGTTGCTGCACACAAAACAGATGACTTCCTGATAACTCAATTTTTTCAGCTAGAAGAGGATTGTGCCTTTTAAATTTGTGTTTTCAGAGTACTTTTCTATACTTGCATGGGTGGTAACTGTAAAAGTCCACATTCAACTTTCAGCTTTGCATTGGAATTATGTGGATTGGTGTCAGCTGTAGTAAAGCTGTGGCTTCAGATCTTGACTCACAAATTCTCCTTCTGTTAATATTTGCCGTGCTTTGAGCTTAGAGCAAGAGTATT
The DNA here is from genome assembly GCA_014706295.1 of Lycocorax pyrrhopterus obiensis. NCBI lineage: Eukaryota > Metazoa > Chordata > Aves > Passeriformes > Paradisaeidae > Lycocorax > Lycocorax pyrrhopterus. The sequence continues at coordinate 71,912,371 of JACSVZ010000006.1, read as the reverse complement.
ACTGAAGGTTTACAAGACTTGTGGAACCATGCAGGACAGTGTCACGATGGATAAGAAAATCAGTTCTTTTTAAATCTGTCACAACACTCCTGTGCACAGAAGCTGAGTTTTAATTCCATGAGTTGAAAGATCTGTTTCCATTTGTAAGAAACTCAAAGACTGAAAAGAGAAGAATGGGCAAAAAAGACCTAAACTTGACAGGAGGAAAGGAAGTTAAAAATGGGAGGTGAAAAAGATGTATAAAGAAAAAATGGGAAAGGATATGTAAAAATTTTGCTAGATGCCTTGAGGAGCCGTGTTTATTAAGGTAAAATCAGAGTTGAGGCTGGTAGGCCTCTAGAAAAAAGATGCCTTTCACAGAGGCTGAGTCAAGGGGAGTTATCTCTCTCTTGACCTCCTGGCAAGTCCCTTCCTGACTAAGCAGTTTTCGGGGACTAATCTTTGCAGAAGATCAACTCTTAAAAAAATTATGAGCCAACAGAGATTGTCAAGAGCTCTGTGTAATTTTGAAATTGTGATCACTGGTATGTGGTTCCTTAGTGCATGCAAGTCTGTAGTGCTATGAAGGTGGAAAGAAATACTATTTAATCTTAAACCTGAAAGTTCAGTTGGTGCGCAGGTTTTGCTGTAGCCTTCATTTGATATCATGCATAACAAGGAAAGGTAAATTTTAAAGTAGGAAAATCCATTATAATTACCAAAAAACACCTTACCTTGTTCCAAGGAATTAGGTTTTGTAAATCTGCATTTGCCATGAAACAGTCAAGCCTGAGCTCTTAATTCTTACTGTTTTCTGACTCTATACTACAACTGCACCTTATCAGGATCTCATATAACTTAGGTTTTTCTGAACTCTTCTATTTCGCCTGAGTTGCACTCACCTTATTCAAGGCTGACAAACACCATGTGGCATGCACCAATAGCTTTTTTCAGATGCATTCTGCTTTAATTACCATGTGTCAAATATTTCCAACCAGATTGTGCTCTTGCAGAAAAAATTCAAACATCTCCATAAAGCAGTTTAAAAAAATATCCAAAACTAGGCTAAACTTGAACCATGAATATATTAATGAAAATCTCAATCTGTTCATGGGCGTTTTGTGAGCCACAAAAAGCGGCATTAATCAAGTCTATTACTCGATTTGTGTTTTTCACTTGATGGTAGGAAATGTCACAGCATTTGACCCTCTAAGTTCTGGTACTAACACAGGCAAGAGAACTTGATTTTCTACTTTTTCAATGTGTCTATTCTTTATAACTTTTGTTTGAGAATAAGTTTTTCTCTTTCTGAGGACTATAAGGCAGAAAGTGTGTTTGTTAGCTCGGGCAGCGTCCATGTCGGAGCAAGCAGCCTGGCAGTCTGTTAGAAGATGTATTTCCCTGTACCCTCTGATGAAAACAAAACCTGGCACTTGGAGTGTGTGTCCTGCCCATAATTCATGCTGGGGGTGTCAATCAGTAAGCTAAAATGTCTACAGGTGTCTGTGTTGGTATCCACAGGGTAATACTGCTTTTCATTTTCTAGTGAAGGGCATTATTCCAGTAATGGCACCATTCCCAATGTCTCTGTGAGCATGCCTAGGAGTAAAGCATAGCTCCTGAATATAGGTCAAGAAAGGACGTTGTTATAACTTGTGTCCTTGATGGAAACTGGTATGTGCTGAATTTGCAAAAAGTCTGAGTTCAGTGTCATCCGTTTTCAGTATTTCCCGAACAATTGATTTATTTCACATTATTAATGAACTTTGCAGCAGTTCCACTTGTCAGGCCTACTCTGCAGGGGTCAATAATGAGAGGAAACCTGATGTTAGTGGATCCAGCTTAAGTGATTCTGTCATGCTAACGATTCAATATATCAGGACAAATGTCAGCTCCCTCCAATATGTTAATTCCTCTGATCCTATTTGCATAAACTACAGTCAATGAAATACAAGTTTTCCCTCTAGGATAGTTAATGGAGATTTGTAAAGGATTTTTTATTTTCCTTTTTCTGAGTTTCTAAGAAGGCTGGGGAGAATGAGACCTTATTCCTGAGCTCCATGTGTCACCTGGAAGCAAAGATGTGGCTTTACTTGAACATGAGCTCTTCGAGGTGTAGGTTTAGCAACCAGGTTAGGTGACAGTAGAGATGAGGGCTGGGCATCCTTTGTATCTGATTTTGTAGGTCTCAGAAGGGATTGCTTGTGAGGTTGATTTCTGGCCTCCTGTGCTCAGAAGAGAGGATTAACCCCTCAGATTATTATGCTGTGAGACATTTGCCAGCTTTTCTAGCAAAAATGTTGCCAAATTCTGTGTCTTCATAAAATGAAACCTCTCAACAAAGTACTCTTGGTAGCTCTGCCCTGGAAAGCTTTAGGAGGGTGTACTTCTGCCTCCCTGTTGTCTTGTCATAGTTCTCAGTTGCTTAAACTGAAGGTTTTTCTTGGATTCAGTTTTGTGAAATGCTTACCTGTGGCTCATAAGTTCTTTAACGTGACTTTAACATGGTTTGCACCTGAATTTACCACAGGAATGAACTTGCTTTCTCCTTAAAGTGCGGTTCTGTGTGCAGCAGCCTTCCTTTAGGAATTAAAAAAAAATATGAACATTAGAAAGAGGAAAAAAAAATTCCCTGTATATTTTGTGGTATAGATATTATTTGTTTTCATGCACTTTCTTGTGGCCCTTGTACTGCCTTGCTTGGTACCTGAAGATGCTATAGTATTTTAGTAACTTACACATTGTTTTCCACAAACAACTTAAAGGCATGTATTTAAAACAAAGTTTTGCTGAGGTTCTCTGTCACCACTTCGCTTCTACAAAGATTAAATTAAAAATTAGGGATTTTGTTTAGTAGTTTCCCTCTTCCTTGAATTTTTTGAGGTAACGCTTCAATGTTTAGCCACGCAATAGAAGCATGGAATACTAATGGTTGAAAACACCATGAGGGGAAGCAGTCTTTCCCACAGAGTGTTAAAGTTTCTCAGCACAAAAAAAGATAAGTAGCTACTGCTTTGTTTTCTTCTACTTCCTCTGTGTATGAAATCACTTTGATAGATCTGCAGGAAGAGATTTAGTTGCAGATGGCAGAGGTCAGTGTATTGTGTATTCAATGTAGTCAATAATAAAGTCAGGACTTATGCTAACTGAATGTTAATAAGGAATCACAAGGACCTTGGAAAGTCATTATGTCTGGTCATTTGCTTCACAATATTGCTCCGAACAGGCTCTGGAGGCCAATGCAAGGGGATTAAAAAAATAATCTGGACGAATAAGGGAAAGCGGAAAGGCTAAAAATAGAAGGTTTGTGTAATGTGTAGCAGACCATTGTAAAGACAGAGAAGAAAACCGTCTTACTTCATTAAATTACTTCAACATTGAACCGCATCCTGGTCATCCTTTCTCCCCACGAGTTTTCTGTCCTGTTGGCCTTGGAGATCATGATGAAGCTACGTGTTTTTCCTGTAGGAGCAGAAAACTTTAGCTGTGGCTGTAAAACAGAAGTGACACACACAGCATTCAATCGTCAAGATTACAGAGGAAATAGACACAAAACATGAGTGGGTTAATTCCTGTAGCTCTAGATAATTGGGCAAAATTTTTGTTTGCAGGATTTTCATGTCTGAGCCATTCAAGATTTGTCGTAGGATCTCTATTTTTGGGTTGGGCTCAAAAGGAGAAAACTTTAGGCTATAGCACGGCCTAGGTCAATAGTCTCTCCGTCCTGCAAACCAACTATTTATTCTCCGTTATGTTGGGCTGTTACTGCTTTGTGTCTCAACCTTGGAATGACCAAAACTGGAAGCACAAAAACTTCAAATCCTAAATCGAATGATTTAACAAAGTGGTCTTTGGAGGAATAATGTCACTGTACTTGATGGAGGATTTTAGTGCAGCTCCTCATCCTTGTTTCCAGAGGCCGCGAAGGAAGGAAACCTCTCTCACGGCATTATCAATGTAGTCAGTGAGCACACAGGAGATGTTGCTGCCCTGTGATATGTGGTTACCCCTCTCCTGGCTGGCTGAAGCTCCAGCCTTCATCATTTCAGTGAGCCATGACCAGTCCTGCGGTATACACAGTTCTACTTGGCTATGCATGATACTGTGTCTGTGCCACTGAGCTGGCCTCCACTAGCTAATTTATTGCAAATGCCTATAAAATGCATGTAGAAGGCAGATAGGTCTGTCATAAATCTCAAAGAGTTAGCTTAATGCTCCTATTGTTTGCAGGCTGGGTCTGTGGGCATAATGCCTGTGTTCATTATGATTTGGTTCAAGGGTAAGAGTTCAGTAGACAAAATTGCTGGTTTTACAGCAACATTCCAGTATATTCACAATGGAAAGAACCAGTGAGAGTGTTAATATTGCATTGGATTCCATTACAGGACAAAGTTCAAACCCTTTACACAGGGCACCTTAATTTCCAGCAATTTTACAGTAGTGAGGAAGCTCAGCCTCTGCACAGAAAGTCAGTGCGGGACATAAGGCTTCAGATGATTTGGGGTTAGGAAAATTAATAGCCTCATTTATAGGTATGCTCTAGTCAATGAAGCCATGTCCACAATATAGATGAAACAGCTTGAATCTGGAAAAATGCAGCCTGGTGAGTGACAGGGCTGCCAATGGGATTAATCAATTTTTCTTGTCATGCAGTCTCAAGATTTGGGCACAAGACTTTTCTGCTGCCAAGTCCTCCCGAACCAGGAGTGACTTGTACACTTTGAAAAATGTTGCTTGTGTTCAAAAATATTAGGACCTGAAAAGCACTGCATTTTGAGGTGTATCACTTCCTTACTCAGCTCCTACAAAAAGTTGAACTAAGTATGATTCAGACAGAGTTTGCCTAACCCATCCTCTTGCAGACGTGAAACCAGGTAGTGATTTATTTTGTCATCCTGAAGGCAGTGTGCATGCTGCTTTTAAGAGGAAAGTAGCCTTTCCTCTTAACACACTGGATGTTCCTAGGGGGAATTCACCATGCTGGATAGGTTTGAATAAGAAAATGTGTAAAACATCTTCCAAAGACTCATCTTGTCAGTACTCATCAGAGCAGATGGTAAATATAAATAACCTGCGGAGCAGTTTTTCTTTAACCTATGCCCTCCACTTGTACCTTCACAGAAGCAATGCTGGTCCATCATGATTTGGTTCTCAAATATAATGTTCTTGTTATATTGAAAAAGACTTTGGGAAACGTCCTCCATGCTGCTCTACAGGGGGAGAAAATTAATAAAAAATTACCGAGTTGCCCCTCAAAAAATTGGTATTTACTGCCCTGCCACCATCTGTTAGTGCTCAGAGGAACATGTTCAAGGTATTCAAGTATCACAGAAGCTTAGTATTTTGGTATATACTGGAGCCTTGATCCAGCAAAATGCTTAGTGCCCTCAACTTCCATACCTTTTCCTCAGAGGAGAGAGCATGGAGCCCCTGGGTTGCAAAAAGTTTGTGTTTCCAGTGACACAGTCTTTGTTAAAATCTTACACATAACTACTGGATTGTATCGCGTGTGAAGGGCTGTGAGGAATGGAAGCTTTAATGAGCGTGCACGTCCTTTTCTTGCTTTTTTCGCTCAGCGATCCTTTATTTGTTAAGGAATTGTAGTGTTTCAAAGTTCCAATTTGTAAAAGTATGTGCATTTTTTACAAACTCAGAAGCACGGAGATTAACTGCCTCTTTCTGCTCAGCTCCAGGCTAGGTGACATGTGCGTGGTGACAAAATGAGGGTGAGGTACCTGTTTCTATACTGCAATCAAGGTATAGAAAGAGTATTTAGCTTTCATCACTTCCTAATACTTCTAAAGAAAATGTGACTGCTCTGTATTGGATACCTTCTATCTCAGAATAATAATATGTTGGAAGCTCTGATAGTCTTGTCTTTATAAAACACGGCAATCATATAATTTAATTACGTGTCAGTGACACACAGACACCATCCTGGTTAAAACTAATGTGACTCTTTCAAGTATTAATACTCTTCCTCTACCAATAATTAGGGTAGTGGGACTTACATAGGCATTTCTCACAGCATGCAGGAGACAAAAAGAGACATGAATTGAGGTAGACCTTTTAAGGAAGCAAACACAGACCCTAAAAATCTGCACAAGTTCCCAAATGGGGCATGGCATTCATGAGCAGCAATTCGGATATCCACAATTCCTGCACTAGACTGAAGATCAAGTTTCCATTATTGTCCTTTTGAAAACATTTGGAAAATGCTGCTACCTAATGCCTATTGATCTCCTTATTGAAATCAATGTGCATCTAATGAGCTCTGATGCATTTCTGACCTGTGTAAATGCAGTGAATTCTTGGAATGGGGAGTGGTGAGGGAGAAAACTCTGGTAATGGAAATTTAAGGATCTGTCTTAAACCTGCGTGAGAGACAGGTACTTAAAAGATGTCTCTCCTAAGGCAGAGGATGCTGTGGTATACCTAATTTTGATCTTGACTGCTTAGGCATTTTTAGATATGAGACAATCTTTACTCATGCAATCGCCTAGCAATAAAAAAATAAAATATATAAAAATAAAATATATTGAGATCATATTTACTTGGCAAATGTGGAATGGTACAAAACTGAATAAACCCTTGGGTGATACAGTTGGTCACCTTTTCTGCAGCTGAAAAAGTCAAGATGGAGACAGTGAATATAAGAGCTCGTGTCACAGAATCACGTGGGATGTGCTGAGTTGGAAGGGTCCCACAGGGATCATAGAGTCCAATTCCTGACCCTGCACGTGACATCTCAAGAATCACACTCTGTACCTGACAGCACTCTCCAAACACTTCTGGAGCTCTGTCAGGCTTCTCTGATCACTTCCCTGGGGAGCCTGTTCCAGTGCCCAACCACCCTCTGGGCGAAGGACCTTTGTCTAATACCCAATCTAAACATTCCATGGCACAGCTTCAGCCAGGTCCCCGTTGCCTTAGTGGTGTGAAGAGAACTTGAATGTAGACCGCAAAGTTGTTCAAGGTAAACTTACTATGTGTTAATTTCAGAATACAGCAGGAGGCTCTCATGTGTACCTGTATCAGGCTGTGCCTGTTTTTTCCTTCTGCTGTGGTCTTGTAAACAAAACACTCTAGAGAGATCTGAGGTGTATGTTTGGCACTGTTACTGCTGTTCTGGATAGGTTTGTTCTGATAGAAAATAGTTGATTAGGTAAAGGTAACCTGATTATTCTTCTGTGCTAGTACTGAATGTTTGCGCAGCAGTAGATGTAATGCCTGTGGTTTTGGCTTTGTAGGAAGCAGCTTAAATTACGATGTTGTCAGTTACAGCAGTCTAAACTGTTGATCTAGAAGTAATTGAAGATGGCACGAAAATGCTGAATGAGATCAAAGCTGATGATTTATTTATTGAAGACAAATTGTGACAGACTAACCTGGCACCTTGTCTTAACAGGACAGGCTCACTATTTAGCAGATGTAGAATGTCCAACAGCTTTCCCACATGGGAAATTATTAGTGAAGATATGCAACAACAGGAGTTGAGAGAAGTGCAAAGGGGCCAAAGAAGCAGTTATATGCTTCTGATGAAAGGGATTGTGACTACAAATCTTGGAGGAAGGTTGCTGAGGGGTTTTCCCATCTAGGATTGGTCTTTATGGTTCTTGCTCAAATTTTCATCAGTGATACTGTCAGAACATTCACTTTTTGTGCTAAAGCTAGAAAAATGTGGGATTTGACAGGAGAACTGGGATTTCACAAAGCAGAAGAGGAAGGTGCTGAAGATGAGAATAAAAAACCCAGAAGGTTTTACAACAGCGCAAAATGTGTCCAATGCCTTGTGTATCAAATACACCCATAATAAGGTAAGAAAATATGATTTGCAGATGGCTAATGATAAGGAGGGGAATGATTGATAGGATGGCTCTGGGCTAAACAAGGTGAGATGGCTGTGGGAAAAATAAATATTGCTCTAGCCAAGGTAGATGTCAATCTGCGCAGGGGTGAGGTGCTGCTTTTGTACCCGGCACTGGGGAGACCTCACACACATCTGTTCAGATATAGTGCATAAATGATTCAAATGCAAAAGAGGCACCTGGAAATAATTAAAGGACTGATCCGACTATCATTCCAGAACTGAAAGAGCATGCCTTGCTTAGCCTAGCAGTATTCAGAGGTGATATCATTGTTTCCTATAAATCTATCAGGAGAGTAAATTTCTGCAAGAGAGGCTACTGTCAGCACAAAGCCATGGATATAAACTGTGAACTGATTTCAGCTGGAAACCAGGAGGCTTTTTCTTTGTGCTTTTGCCCATTGGGACAGTGAGGAAATTCCTCCTTTCAGCTTCTTTTGGCTCCTACCTAAGGGTAGAATGAAACTTGACTGGTGTGTGAAAAGAACGGCAGGGGTACCTGGACCCACTGGGTCTAACCTCCATAGCCAAGTGGAAAACTTGGAAGGCATGAGAGGAAAATATACTATTAAACGTAATGGTCCTTTACTGAGTAGTCCACTCTCTCTTCCCTGGAAATTTGGATGAGGAAGAGCACTGTCCTGATTGAGAGACTAGTCTGGCTCAGAAAAGCACCTTGAAAGCAGTTAGAAAAACATGGACACCACATGGAAGAGAGTGGAAAGCAGGAAAGTGGAAATCAGAAGATAAGGATAATAGAAATTTGGCATGGAAGCAAAACGTTGCAAGGAGAAACATGTGGCTGGCACTCTTGAGGTTAGTAAACACATCTTTTTATTACTGCATTAAGGAATGAAAGATATCTCAGGAATAATATGGGTCTGTTGCTGGAGAGAGAATAAAACTGGAGATAAGAAAGCAGACCTTATCAAGAAAAGTCTCTATTCTGTATTTGCAGTAAAGGTCAGATGGTCATCCTGTGATGTTGATCTGGCTTTCCATTCCAGCAGTGTGAAGGTTGTCACACAGCAACATCGAGGTGGATGCTTCTGAAGTGGTGGGGTAGTGGGTCTCAAAGATCTGCTGACTTGTTTTTCAAGAACTGTCCAAACATTGACTGAGGACTTGCTTGATAATAATCTTGAAACGTGTGCTTAAATTATGTTGAGACTATGGAGAAACCAGGATGATGCAAAGTTAGGGCAGGACTTGGTACTGCTTGAAACATTGGTAAGATTAAGACTCAGAAGCTGTTTCTGAGCAGCTGCTTCTTCCTGAGTAGGGAATGAGTTGCCAGCAAGATCCATTGGGGTTGGTTCTTGGCTCCGAGACATTTACACTCTTAGTGACCTGGCAGAAAGAACAAACCATGGCAGGTAACATTTCCAGAAGGGAGCAGAAACACAGGCCTGGATCACAGGGGAGAAACTTGCTATGTGGAACTGAACAAATAGTACTATGGGAGAAAATAGCTCCAGTAGAAATTTACCAAAATTGTGTTGGATTTTTACATGCTGTTTAAAATCAAAACGTTTTCCTCCATTAAGCATGCTTCAGACAGCAGTCGTGCCTGTTGCCTTTCTGGAACATATAAATAATACCTCTGGAATCATCTGATGTGGGTTCAGCTTGTCTGTCATGTGCATCTCCTGCAGATGCTTGAATATCGTGCATTGGTTGAGAAGCAAACTGTGAGGTTTGATGTTGACCTGCTGTTAACACAGTAGCTATTTGGATTCTTAGAGCAGGGGGCAGATGTCCAAGATTTTGCCTTGCACGACTAATAGTGCTAAAGGCTGTAAGGGAAAATGGCTTTAGCATTCTTTCAGAATGGTTCTAGTTAGCAGGGAGAAACAGTTTACTGAAATGACAAAGATAAGACAACGTCTGATCTACTAATGTCACTTTATCAGCAGAAAATGCTGAAAATAATGAATTCTTTCAATGTCTGACCTGGCCCTATATGATACTGCCGAATCATTTTTTGCTGTCATAGAAGGCAACTGGTATAATGCATCTCAGTCTGAAACCTGACTGAGCTCATTGGTTTTCAGCCAGTTTCTGCAGAGCTGTGGAAATCAAAACACAAGTCCAAAAGCTGAGTTTGGTGAGTTTAAATTCTTCCATTTAGGCAGGCAGAAAAATAATACAAGTTTGGCAAACTGAAAAGTTAAAAATCACCAGGGAGTAGTGATTTGGTGAAAATTGGTGTCTGCTAAATAGAAGGCAGGTAACTGAGACACTTGGTATGGCTTTTCTTCTTGAATTCTATTTCCTATAATATACGGACATCTTTTGCCTAATGTTGACTTAAACTGCTGTTTTTGAGCGAGGTCACTGATACAGGAAAGGCCACTTGAACGCATGACATGGATGACTGTTGTAAAGACAATCAGGAATAATGGTACACAGAGTTAGGGATTAAATTTGCACCCCAAGGGTTGCCATTCCTCTCTTCCTTTCTCAGTATTTTGCCTTATGTTTGTAGCTAATATGTTCTTGCCTGACTTCTAAGGTTCAGAGTTGTGGGCTTGATTTTTTGCCTTTTTATGTGTTCGTTCTCCTTGCATCAAGGTTGGGTGCAGCTTGCAGAGACCTATCCCCCACAGCTGTCCAGGAAACAGAGCCGCACAGCCGCAGTAAAGCTCTGCGTGGGCGGCAATTAACAAGCAAGCAAAATGCAGCTTGTTTTTAAAAAGTTGCTAATGCTAAACATGGGGTCAATCTTTTAATTTCAGAAATTAAGGTACAAAACTGACCACAATGCCCTTAGGTATTTTTGAACAGCTCGTGAATGTAGGTATAGGTGTTTAATCCCAGAATCTATTTAAAAGGGCTTAAATCCATACATATGTACAAATGATGAATTAAGTGGATCAATTTTGCCTTATGTGTATTCATCACCATACTGTTCATTAGCTGAACAAAGAAAATAGCTTCAAGATTTCAGATCAAGAGTCTATCAAGGTTTGGCAAGCTGAACAACTTATGCAGAAGCTTGGCCTCGTGGGACGTGAATGCTCCGGCGTGACCTTGAAAACGTGATTTTGCAGGACAGAATGGGCAGCAGTGTCATGGTTGTAGTGCTTTGTGGGTGGGTGTAGGAGCTCGGATTTGTTAGCTGAGCTGTGAAATCAGAAAATTCCCTGGGGCTGACCTCAGAGTACGAATGCCCTTAGTGAAACAGAACGAAACCACAATGAACTGTGGGAAATGTTAAATATAGCCTGTGACCCTGAAATATTTCATTTTGGTTAACTTCTCTGAATATTAATGATTTTTGAAGCAAAACATTATTTCAGCACAGAAAAGAAATTATTCAAAAATCTTTCATTGTTTTCAAGGAGAGAAAACACATCAAAACTGTGTGCAATTTTCAAACCACTTAGCAAGTCATGATGCCCAGTGGGTGCTAGAATTCAGGTTTTCTGGTGGCAGTATAATTCTTGCTTTCATGGCTGGGTTGTGGAAGCTTGCTAGAGGAGGAAAAGGAGGGGAGAAATGGGGCTGAAAGGAAGGGTTCCTGTTGCTCTTGTTGATGGGAGTGCCATGGCCTAGCAAGAACCTCTGTGCTGACCATACTTAGTTCTTGCCCTGCTGTCAACCTTGGTCTCTTCAAATCTATATTTTTTTATCCAGACCTGAAATATGGGAAGGTTTGGAGGGAGGAAGAGCCAGTTCCTCATGATCTGTAGCTAAAAAGGGCTGCTTGTCTGGAAAGCCTTGATCCTACGGCGCTCATCTGAAGCTTCCTACTGAAGCTGCCTCAGCTAGGCTGAGAGACAGAGTGGAAACCTGTTAATGTTAGAGAAATTTAACTTGAGTGTGCCTTGACATGAAGTTTGGAAAACTTTTTCCTGGTGTTTTCAGAACTAAATCGGAGGAGGAGGAGATGTAGGTAAGTGAAAATGGTCTGTTGAGGCAGCGGAAGACTTTTCTGTGAAAGTAGTGAATAAGCTCAGAGAAAACCAGCACTATTATTAATTGTTCTAATGAAATGCTGCTGCATGGTGGCGTTCAGACTGACCAATATCTACACTCTGTACTTGAACTGCAACTCAACCAATATCTCTTCATTTCATTGTGTAATTCATCCCACCATCATCACAAGTCTGAACTACACTTGTAACCTCGGCTTCCAATATGCTGAATTGGCGATAAAATCAAAGTGGGGGGAGAAATATTTTTTACAAAGAACAGACGTTACTCCCTTTTGACAAGAGACAAATGTTTCATTCAAATGCTGCATTTCGCATATTGGAAACAGTAATGAATTCTTGTGCACCTTTCTCCCTAGTTCACAATGTCAGCCCCAGGCGTAGAGGCACTTCAGGCTTTTCTTACAAAATTAAATTTAATGTTACACCCTCCAGTGGAATGATGCATAAATCAAGTCTTTGATTTGCATGGACTCTAGTGAACAGCCCCATTCCGTGCAAATATAAACCCAGACTTGAATATTATGTCAGGGACAGGAAAAAAGCAATCTAGGGTTTCCAATGAGAGTCTGGTACCAAGTGTAATTCAAGCTGGTATTATGTTGCTCTCATGTCAGGGCTGTTATTAAAATTCTTAGGTTTTGCCTCCTTTTTTTCATCTCAAAAGAAAATGTTTTTTCTGACCTTCTCGTATTTGGGCAAACCAGTATACACCAGTGCTATTTATACAGTGTCTGTGAGGAGCTGAGATGGAATTGTTGGAGGGTTTTAGCTTTCTCTAAGATAAGCAGCGAGACTAGCAGGATAGAGGAGTAATGAAACGAGGCAAAGCAAAGATGATCATGGAATAAAAATGCAAACAGAAAGAAAAAGATTAGGTAGGTGTGTACCCGTTTTGAAAATAGGTCGCTTTCCGTGTGAGTATTCAGAGCCTGGACCAGGGCAACAAAGTTAAGGGACTAGAAGGCAACAAATACATTCTGCTTGAACATGCGAATGCATTTGTGCTCTACACGATACAAATCCCCCTGCAGGGCTCCCTCCTGGAGCCACGCTGCTGGGTACTGCACTGCCACGTATTTATTACAGGTGGCTGTCCTTAAGTTCTTCGTGGTGGTTGTTGGTTTAGTGCAGTGAATTGTAAACACTGTTCCCCACAAACTCTACTGAAATTTTGATTTCTTTGTGAGCCTGAAGTTTGTTGATGAGATGACGAGTTTCTAGCTGACCAAGAAATTCTTTCCACAGCACTTGTGTATCAACTCCATCGGACAAAAATATGCCACTGCATTAAAACTTAGCACTGGATTACTAATATAATTTATATTTTATCATTAGGCATTTAATTCTTAGCAACTGAATATTTCGTTTAGCCTTGCCTTTGTTTCCAAACAAGCAACACACAGTTTTCCTGGATCAGTCACAAACTGCCCAAACCGGAACATTCTCCGATTCCTCTTCACTAAAGGAGGGCATCTGCTGGATCTTCTTCTTAACAGTGTCCAAGTCCTGCTTGGGGCTGTGGTACTTGATGGCTGTGCGGGTTGCTGTGACATGAATTGGTAGAGTTTAAGATCCAAAGGGGAATGAAGCAGGCTAACAGCTGGATAAAGCTCTGATTGCAAGGGAGTAAGCTTTGATTTTCCAAGGATCTGCTTGGCAGGATCCCATGGGAAGCTGCTCTGTAGGACAGATGAGTCTTGGGAAAACTATCTGACCCTCAAGGGCAGTCTTTTCAAGGATGAATCAACTTTGATCCTGGGGTGCAAGAAAATCAGAGAATTTCCAGACGACTTGAAGCTTTTTGCCTTACTTTCTCCCTGTCTGTACAATAATATTATTTGCATAATGTGTTTGATGTTTTCCTGCTGCCACACGGGCAGTCACACATTTAATAACAGTTTCCAAAGCCCTTCACTGGGCAGTTACTACAGAGGTCTAAAGTACTGTTAGCCACCTACATTTTCCTTCTGTTAGCATTTTCACTGTGAAATGTGATGAAAACATCCTGAAAGGTCAGAGATTCTGCAGAATGACCTTGATACAGCAGCTCACTTTGATTTAATTATCCTTTACCGATGTTATGGAAGTCAATAGGACTTATTCATTTTCCTGTATTAAGTACAAGTTAAGTGTTTTGATGGATGGGAATGCTTTTAAAAGTGTATTTTAAGTTCCACACCTGCCTAAGTGCTTTGCTGAATTGGAGCCTTGGCAACTTACTGTTTTGATTGTCATCATCTATGTGATGGAACTTGGAAAGTTAACTAGATATTCTCAAGCAGGTGAGTGATATCAGACGCTTATTCTCTTAATCTTCAGGTTTTTTACAGCATTTTAAGCATTTTAACATCAAGTCCTAGCTTACTGAAGTAGCTGCTGTAGTTGGCAGAGAGTGCATCTGCAAGAGGGATGTGACCTCAGCAATGATGAATAAAATGAGGATATAGGTTAATATTTTGACTAATAGATGATTCATGATACGAAAATCTTTGAGAATGCCAAGACTCGTAGACATAATTGCCACGTAAGTAGTTCGTACAGTCCCCAGTGTCTGTGAAATATACAGGTAACACTCTTGTCACTTTTGATCCATACCTAGGCTTAAGCATCTTTGGATGATGCCATTGTGTCATGCCACACTTAATCGGGACTCAGCATTTTAGTTTGGGATCCCAAAGCACTTTTGGTGTAGATAAAAAGAAAAATAGACTGTCAGTCTGTATGAAGACCTTTATCTTAACTTTTACATTTTCTATCTGTCCACAAGTGCCTTTCAGGTAAAGCATGCTGGAAATGTCCTGTCAAAACTTCATGAAAAGAATTCATTGCTGTACAACCAGGAAGGATGTGTCGCTTGTAAACTGTGTTTGTAGTCCCTGAGCAGCAATTGGCCCTTCTCATCCAATTCCCCAGTATTTATACTGGGAATGACACTCTCTGAGAGAGCTTTTGGACAGTTCAGATCAGCAGCTCCGGCCTTGGTCCTTCTTGGCTTCTTTTGCACTTCCTTGCTGGCAGAGCATGGGAAATAGAGAAGTCCTTGACTTGGGCCAAGCACTGCTCAGCAAAGCCAACACATCGGTGTGTTATCAACATTATTCTTCTGCTAAATCCAAAACACACCTACAGCTACTGTACCAGCTACTAGAAAGAAAATTACCTTTATCTCAGCTGAAACCAGGACAAACTGCTCTAACAGAGTACAGCCATGCTTTAATAAAAAGAATTTAATTATATCCCATTGAGATCAAGCGGTCACCTTGAAAGACTTTACTCCAAAAACCATGGTTCTCTGTTTTATAAAAAATCTCATTGAGCAACATCCACAACTGTGCGGCTTACAGGGCCACTTAAGAACAAATACAACTTTAGCTGCTTTAAGATTGTTTAAATGAGCGATCTAGTTAACAAATGTGATACCTGAACACACATGATAGTCTTGTGTACAATAATGACCACTGTACAAATTTTGACTTGTACAAAGGACATGGCTACTCTGACTACTGGGAGCTTGTAGCCACAGGGATGGCCATATTGAAAAACCAACCTTATCAGATGGTTTGAAATTCTTCCAGAAGCCAGCTATGTGTGTACATTTCCAGGCTCCCATTCTTACCTCACATCCCTCTTCTCTCCTGGGTCTTTGCTACCATTTCAAAAGGCAAGAGTTTGGCACCTGCCACTTCCGTGGCACCCTTTTGTCAGGGCCAGCAAGAGAACCGTTCCTCAACAGAGATTAAAGACTTTGTCTTGGAGGAAAGCAAAGTTTGATGTAGGGGTTTGTGGTGTGCTTGGAAATCAGGGCCGTGTCAGATTTCTGTTGTCGTCTTTGTGATGAAGGGAGGATGTAAATGGTGACCCTTGTCTGTACTGAATATGTAATAAATAATATGGATCGTGGGAACCTATTTTAATCAAAGTGGGGAGAAATTTCAGCTTGAAAAGGTAATGTAGAAAAAACTGGTTTTATCCACTCTACCTAGTAATGTAATATCATAAAGTACCAAGGCTCTCATTCTTAATACAAATGGGGCGAATTCAATTTACTTCAAAGAACAACCTTAATAACATCCTTGGAAGTCCTGACTTGCTTTCAAATTTTCTCATATGAATGGCGGTGTAGTTTAGCGATGTCATCTCTAATAAGTTTATTCTAAGTTGGGAATCTTGAACAGGAAAAAAAAAATCAAAAATCCCCCCCATCAGCTTCACCATGTGGGATCTAACAGATTTATGCAAGTGCACATGATGGTTCAGCCCACTGAATTGCATGCCCTGTAACCCAGTCTCTTCTTGTAGACAAAATACTGTCCTTCCAGGTTTTTAAAGTGATCTTTTGCATGTTGAATCAGAGTCTTGTTTTTAAGAGTTTAGGAAGAACTTGGCTCAGGCTAAATGTAATGATTTTTGCCTCAGCAGTTTTCTTATTAAATTCTTGTGGAAAACAACTGCAAGGTTATTCAGTGAAACCAGCACAAAATATCCCCACCCAACTAGCTCTCTGCTTTTATATTCAGTCATGAAGACTGATAAATCAGAGCCAGTTGCTGTGGAAAAATCCAAATGTGGACATTTGCTGTCCTGCTAATGGGAGAAAAATATAAGATAGCATTGGCCTAAAGGCTCCAGCTGTGATTCCTTTGTAACTTGGAGTGCATTAAAAAAAAGCTTCATTCAGCAAGATAAGTTAACTTTTTTATGACCTTTATAAACTGTTTTAGACTGGAACTTGGGAACATCTCTTTAAGGTTAAATGTTTAAATAATTTTGGACCAGGATTGCTAAGCATCTTGAGGACTCCTTTGTTTCAGAAGAAAACCCCAAAATCTATAAAGAAATTCTGTTTGTGACAATTATTGTCAAAGGAATGGTTAGCTAATGTGGAATTCCAAGGTTTTCAACGGGTCCCATGACTACAATACTGATCTAATAGAGGGGAACTGATTTCTCTGAATGTTGGCTTCTCAGCTTTTGTGCTTGGTCACCAGTTGCTGTTCCTACACTGAAAAGCACTTGGAGGAACAAATTGACTTGTCACAAGAGTCATCACTTTGTCCTGCCACAGCTGCTGCCTTGGCCAAAGAAATTGGAGAGAAGGAGAAACTTCTCTTCTGTGGAAGTGCACAAGTGTAAAACACTGGGCTGCTTTGAGAAATTGCACTGGAGCAGAAGTCGTAGCACATCAAATGAAACAGGTGAGAAAAAGTAGCTGAGACTTCAGGTGGACTTCTTGGCTGTTGCAGCTCAGCTCCATGCTAGTGCTTTATGGTCAAAGCTGGCTCTGTGCATTTCCACAGCTGAAGCAGAGGATGGATCATGTCTCTGATAACACTACCTCTGGAACAGCCTGCTGCATGTCAGTGGAGATACTGTCCTGTGTACAAAAAGCTGTTTGCTCCTTGGTGTGTGAGTTGATTAGTTTTTAAACTGAGCTATTTACATTTTGGTTTTGTAATCAGTGCTCAGGATGAATAAAGCAACACGGCAGTAGTAGAATATTGGCAAATTAGGTACCAAGTATATTGTGTTGCCTTTGTTTAGGGCACAAGTTCTGCTAAAGATTCACTGTCCAGAGTTAAATACTGGCACTGTAAACCCCCAAGTACATTTTGTACTTTTTAATTTTTGTAACTTGAAATAATATCTTTAATCAACAGATTTAAGTGGGAAAAGTAACTGTGACAGGAAGAAGGCCCCTTTTCCTTGTCTGACCAGAATCTGAGATAAGACGAGTATATTAAAATTTAGTAAATTTTCTACCAACTACATCAGTCTAATGAAAGATATTATTCCACCTACAAACCTTGCCTTGCATTGTTCTCTACACTGAGCATTGAAGTGGGCTGGCTTAAATAGAAATGTTTCTTTTCTTACCATGTCAAGCTAAATGAGACGGATTCACCTTGTCTTTATGGTGGCTAGAATGATGAGCAGCTATCCTGGCTTGTATTTGATGAGATCACAGGCAGACAGTTTAGGATTTTTCTTTTAACTTAGCTGTATTAACTTGTTGGTGTCTAAGGTTGACATTTTGCTCTCATTTGGTGCAAAGTCAAGAAATGTGTGTATTTAATCAACTATTGGAAAGTGTGGTGGTTACAATACCAACTTAAACGTAAATTTAATTTTTCTTTTTGGTACTCTGAGATTCCTTCTTCTTGCATTGGTGTTTTGGGTTTTTTTTTTGAAGGATGTAAATAGTAGCCCATGGTTGTTGTTTAATTCTTTTGTGGTTTGTGACTTGATAGCCTCATTTGATCACACAAAAAATCAAAAATCCTATTTCAGACTGAACACAGAAAAGGACACGAAGGTTTTGCACAGCGCTAGCAACAAATGATTGTGCATCTTTTTGTGAAAATAAGACTGGTTAGGGAAGTTTCTTCTGCTTTTAGTTTACATACAAAAAGTGTCTCTAAATATAATTGACCCAACCAGGCATGACTGCTGCTTGTAGTGTTCTTTAGAACACTGAAGAGTGACTAGAAATGTACGGCCGCATCATTTTGTGCAGAAATCTGTACCTTCTGCACACTGCTGAACAACACAAAATGTGTTATTGATCATATACATGATTGGATGGAGGTTAGTGGAGGGGACACCCTCTGTAAATTTCCTTTGATCCTGCTAAATGTTGTTACCAGTGTGCTACAGGAAATAAGTGAGTGTAATGATTTTAGAGTGGCATTATTGTTGGCTATATCAAAGATGAAACACTGCCTGTGTTCCCCTAGCAGACTTTACAGTAGTGCCACCATGAAAGATCTGAAGATCATTATTTACTGGAAATAAAAGAACAAGGCAGAAATCGATTACTACAACACTAGATTTATGTCTCCATTGCACTCTATATACATCTCCTATTTGTTCTAACTTCATGGAAGGATATTTAATACATAATGGAAAGAGGCTTTTGCTTTTGATTTATTTTTTGTTTATTATTTTTGGCATTCCTTGGAGAAATTCTGGAAATCAATACTTGGATGTGAGTGTGCCTGGATGTAGGTAGTGGGAGGCAGCGGCAATTGATGTATCTGTGTGTTTTTGTGCTGACGCACATCTGGCACACTCAGGACTCTGTTGTCACAGTACAATGCGCTCAGCCTAAGTGGGGAGAAAGTCATATTTCTTCCATCATCTGTTTACATAAAATGATCCAAGAGGCATAGATAAATTTGGGTAGTTAAGTTCAAGCTTGGAAATGTGTCCCACTGAAGCATTCAGTTGCAAGTGTACATGTTTGCTGCATCAGGATGAGAGATGAAGGCAGATGATGGAAAGCATGAGCACAGAGTGACAAAATAAGGCAGGGGATGGTGGGAGATGCCAAGTGCTGAGAAAGTTCAACCAAAGTTACAGATTGCTTGAAAATGGACATGGCTTCTCTTTCTCTGTCATTTTATCTGAGAGGTGTCACTTAGTTGACTTTTGCCCTTGCCCTAATTCCATCTGAGCACCTTAGATATTACAGTTTCTGCAGCCACGGGGTAAGGAAAATACAAAACACTGCTCTTCTTAAGACAAAATAGTGGGATTTGTTTCAAAAATCCTAAAATTGGTCACATGCTGCAGCAGGATCAGACTTTAGAAAGGTTTGAAAGCAAAGTCAGTTCATTGTCCCACAAATACCTTTTGGTAAGATAACATGTAAACAGTGGCTGAAATAAAAGTAGGATCAACTAGCTGGCTGCTTGGTGCATGGAAAGGAACAGATCAGAGGCAGGGATGCAAGATGTCACAACACAGAGGGCCACACAAAGTACCCAAGAAAGAGCACAACACTACCTCAGATCCCCTGCCAACAAAGCTGTGCTCTCACAGGATATAAAACATGAACAAAACCAAGCCCCTTTCCCAGGCAAGCATGTGCCTTGGAAGCTTGTTGCTACCCCTTTTTGACTCCTAATGTCTCATTCGTAGAAGGGTTTATTAAAGCTTCACTTGGCTGCGTATAATCTGCCTAAACCATGATCTTTGACAGTGTTCAAGACCCTTGGGGGAGCTGTTGATCCTTCCTGCAGAGAAGGTTTCAGTGTTGTGTACCTGCAAAATCAGTGACTGAACCAGGTTCTGAGGTGTCCAAGACCAAATCTGATAATTGTCTGATACCTGCTCCCCATATGGTGGGCAGAATGGAAGGAAGGGAAAGCTTTCTTGATGGCTTCCCCCTCCCTCAGTTTATATAATTAATTTGAATATTGTTGGTTCACATTACAATAAGTTTAATCTGTGGGTCACTTGTGGGTCAAAATTCAAGTTATTATGGATGTTTGGTCACATGATACAGCACTAGGCTTCACCCAGGAAGAATACCTATTTTTTTTAAATTCAGGGGCAACTTGAAAACTCTGCACTTGCATAGCTTTGTAAAACATTAAAATGCTTCCCCTTCTGCACAGAAGCATTTGTGACAGGGGAAAAACACTCATGCTGTTTCCTCAGCTGAAATGTTTGTTCCCTTTGTTCCTTGTTGGTTTTTAGTCATGATTATGAGCAGCAGATGGCCAACCGCAATAATCTGGTGTTTTTCCTGTTCAGCACTGACCAGTGCTAGGTCAGATTCTGGATATCATCTGTGGTTATGCAGTTTCGAAAACACCTCTACCTTGCTAGAGCATCTCTCAATAACAATTTCTAGCTGATGTGTGTAGCTTTATGAAAAAGAGTCAGCATCAGCTGAAGTCTAGCACTGCATCTCCACCAGGGCTTCCTGGAGCAGAGTGATCAATATCCTCAGTTAAGTTTATGAGGATGCCGTGAAACCCTCTAAATGCAGTGGCATTCTCTTCAACCTTTCTTGAAGCCCATCAATTACAGACTAAAAGGTCAATCTTTCTGCAGGAAAAGTCCGTCTTCAGTAAAGATTTTTTTCCTCCTTTTCCTGCTGGGGGGTGGGTAGAGATGTTTGTTTTGGCAAGATCTGTTCCTTTATAACAAAGCTTGCCAAAAGAGCCAGAGGACTGCCCTTCTCTGTGCATGTCTTGCTATTTTATTTCTGAATCCTCTCTGGTAAATCAGGGGTATTTTGAGCCTTGTGATTGTCTGCTCCAAGTAGTGAAACAGCCAGTGGTGATGCACAATCTGTACTGAGCTGGCAGGGAATAAATGGAACTCCAAAAGTAAGTGCCACATTATGTTGTTAACAATTTCCTGCTTTGCTGTCATTCCTTCTAAAATAATTCCAGTTTTCCATTAAGAGCTCCATGAGGTTAGAAAACAACTGCAAAGGGAATGCCTGTCTTGTATATGCCTTAATGTTCTCTTTGCTCTTTGAGCATGTATGCAAAGCTCCTCACATATCTGGTTGTCTGAATCCAGTAAAAGAAGCAGTCCTGGTGTCCGTGGCGGGATGCTTCTCTACCCCAACCTTAGCTAGGCAAGAGGCTTCAGCAACACTACGTGTCTCAACCTCGTTGGAGCAGAGCTTCCAGACTCTTGTTTCATTAATGGTCAGTTATTTAAAAAATTGTCAGCATTAGCATAGTTCCATTCACCCTGGTGCTCTGGCTGCAAATAGAAAGATTTTGTCCATTGCTGGGCAGCTCTGAATGTAGCTCTCTAATGTTTTATGGAAAAACCATCACCAAATGCATATGCCTTCATGTATATTCATAAATTACTTGAGAAGTTCAGCAAATAATAAAGAAGATGGAACGAGAGGAGGAAATACAAAGTAAAAATCTTGAAAAATAGTGGAGATGAGTAAACACCTTTTTTAAGAAACACGAGTAATTCAAAACTAAGAACTTTATCATCCTCTTTAAAATGGCAATTTCTAACCCTTAATTCTGAGTTAAAGCCTTTTTACCAGAGTCAAATCTCACCCAGGGGGAAAACTGTACGACTCATCCGTGTTAGGCTGGATGTGAGTGCAGAAGTGATGTTCCTTCTATTTTTTTCCCCTGTGAACTGAAAGTTTTTGCCCTGTAAAACAGCTTTTAGGACTGTGACAATTTACTTTCCCATACCTAGCGTGTTCTGAGCCCTGTTGTCCACATTATGCTCAGGAGAGTTGTCATGTAGCAGCATAACCGAAGAGAAGGTCAAGGGGGATCAAGCGGACATTTCCATCTTCTCTTTTTTTGAGGCTGTGCCCTTGGAGTCTGCAGCTGCCAGTGAGTTGCTGGTGTTGGACTGTGGGAAGGATTTTATCTGGACAGCTTAAAAAGACATGGGAAATGCACTGAAGGAAGGGATTTATGTAAGCAGCAAGTATGTTGATGGTAATTTGGTATGAGATCTTGTTGTGTGTTAGGTTAAGTGGAAGCTGCTGTTTGTTAATGACTTGCCAGCCTCGTGATGCCACAAATGGATTCATTACGACGTACTACTCTGAGGACAACTGCCCCATTAGCTTTGCTTCACAGTTCCTCTACTTGAGGAAACCTGGCATCAAACACAATGCCAAAAGCAATCGGAGCTATTCCCAGGGCAGGCAAGTCTCTTGTGCCTGTCCCTCCAAGAAAACCTGCTGCAGCACAGCTGGACCTCTGCCCTTTGTGCTGGTGCCCTGGCAGCAGCCTTCCTCTCTCACGTAGTTTTTCAGAACTAAAACACAGGCAATTGGATTCCAGACAATCCCAGACTTGAGGTGTCTTTAAGGACCAGATTTTAGCAATTTGTTAGCACCTCGTTAGGGGAGGCTGGTATGGGATTAGGAGGTGATGGAGAGGGGTGGTGGCCAAAGCAGCAGATGGGAACATAAAGGCTCTGGAGAAGCTCTGATTTTCTCTCAGAGGGATCTCAGTGTTCCTCCAGCTCTGTCACTGCACCCATCACTACGGCCAACTCACTACCCTCTCCGGGTTATTATGCTCCAGAAAACAAGCACATTTGTAATGCAACTGTTCTGCCTTGCCTGGCAGTGATTATGGGTACTTTTGGACTCATTCTGGAATGAGAGCTGGAAACACAAATAGCTGGGTCACGGGAAAACAGGCAGACTCTTGTTGTGCCCCATCAACCAGGTATGAGGCTACCACACAACTTCAAGAGAGAGGGGTGCAGAAGCCCCTCCAGAAGGGTGTTTGTTTTGTTTTCCTTTAGTTAGAGACAGACTTCAGTTCTAGAGAAGCCTCAAATTATTTTTCCCTTGATTTTACCAGTTGTAGGGCAAGCCATAAAATATTTTAGTTCTGTTTAGAGGTGACTGTAAACAAGTGAAAACGTAGAATTAAAATTAAAAAAAATTAATTGTAACCATCAAGTTCATCACAAAGTAGTACAGTACATTGTGCTGATACATCTCGAGTGGTCTGTGTATGTCTATAGATATATATATACGGGTGTGTAAATAGATATATATCTATAAATACGCATGTGAACACACATTTTTCACATCTACACTCTCAACTTTGCACCCAGAGCAGATCAGCAAGTTAAATTCGATTCCAGAAGGAAATACAGACTGTCTCTAGACCATCCTCTGTGTTAGAAGCCTGGCACAGTTCCAGTTTGGATTACTTTTGTCCTGTTTTTTTTTCCCTGTGAGGAGGGGAAGGACAAACCCTTCTCTGGGAAGTACTGCCAGTCACATAAGGGGTGACACAGACCTTGTGCAGTGCATGACAATAGGTAGCCTCTTACATGGTAAAAGCTGGGAGGCTGTGAGGAGTCACCATGCAGATTAATGAACTTTTGTATGGATGTGTTTGAAAAACCACTGTGTGGTACCCTACTTAGCTGGACATCCTTTGCTCTGAAGAGCAACTGAGGTACCGTTTATCCCCAGTAGCTCCACCAAACAGAAGAAACCACCACAATTACAGCCCCTTAATCCTGTCACTGAGTAAAGACAGCAGGATTTGATCAAGAATAACATGTTGAGGAAGTATTTCTGACCTGGAAGCACAATGTAAATGATGGTGACTCTTCCCTGGTTCCCTCTGCTTGCAGGCTTCCTCTTCAGGACAGAGTGTCTGTGACACCATGGTCATAATGCAAAGGGTTTTCTAAATAAATTATAAATAAAGTCAGTGAAGAGTTAAATGCAACATATATTAGATTTCAGTGATGAAGCCTCTGATTAATATAATGAAAAGCCTGGTTTAATTGCATTACCTTCCATTAGCTCCCATCTTCCTTTTTTTATAATCGTTTCTAAGGCTCTGTGTACTTCATCCCTGCTGGGACTTTCATCCCACATTTATTCAAGTGAGACTTCTGCTTTCAAAACTGCACCTTTCATCAATCTCCTATTAATTAGCCAAATGCCACATCATATTATACATTGATGCATGCAGTCAAGCATGTGCCATAAAGAGAGGAGAGCCCATGGTCTGCCCAGACTCCTCTCAGGAGCTGGTCATTGGTATTCCAGGATAAGTCAGCTTACTGTAATTTGAAATTGGTCTGCCGTCCCATTAGGAATCTGCCCGATCAATACCAAGTGAATTAGAGTTTCAGTGATCTGATTAACTCCCCATTATTTTCTACCCTGGCTGATTTAGAATGCATGATGAGACAATATTCCAGTTTCTTTGCTTTATCCCAGTTTAAATGAAATATAGACATCTGAGGAAGCAGTGGCTGTGCATTTGATTTGGCTGTGGTGTTATAAAGTCAAACACTGTGAGTGTCTGCCTCGCTTCGACAGCCCGGGGTGAGGGCTGCCATGTCACACGGAGAGATGGCAGGAGGCTGGAGGGAACAGGGGCATTTTTCCACACTGCTCCTCCTTTCTGGGACATCCATTCTGTGCCTTGGTTGGGAAGACTTGAGTAGACTTTCCTGACTTAGGTTAGGTACACACTGAGTTGGTAGGTGGCCACACCATTTGTGGTCCTACACAAGTATTGGTCTGTAAGCCAAGACTGAAGTGGAAAACTCTCTGTACAGAAGATGTGCAGTGGAAATGTGAGATTTGCTCTAATCCATGGGATCTCTGCCATCATGAAAGAGGGAACTTAGGAAATCTCATCGAGTTTTGTTAGGTCACAAGTAGTTCACCTTCAGGGCATGGATGATTATTTTGTGTTGGCAGCTTGTGGATCCAATTCCTAAATGGAGTTTCCAGTTGCTGTTTTATTGCAAGTATATGACAATGTGAAACAGGACCAGAAAAAAAGGCCTAATTTTGTGAGTCCAGAAGGTAGATTTTAAACAGAAAGCTGGCTGGCTTTGGTTCATTTGCTAATCTTGAAATGATGTTAATAGGTCCCACTTATCAAATCTTTTTTTTATTCTTGCATTTCCAAGGTAAAAAGGCTTAGTGTTTTTACTGCCAATTTTCTTGGCAGTGCACGTTAATATCGGCCTGGGGAAACGGGGGTGAAAAAACAATCCTGGTGTGCTGCAAAGAACTGTATAACCTGATAACCCTGAACTCCGTCCCAGTGTTCACTGCTCACTGGCTGTGGAAAAGAAGTAAGATAGAAAAGATTGCCTTTGTAACAGCTGGAGGTGTTTCAGCAAGGTATTCTTGCTAAAGAAGTTGCCCCTAAAAATCAGGCCTTGCCACCTACGCACACAAAACAAAAAGGAAAAGATTTCTCATCATGCTTAGATGCTCAAAGACAGGATTTGCATCCAAAGCTGTATTTTAACATTTACAGTTTTAATGTGCCAGTAGACCAGAATTAAAAAATACTTTAGAAAATGAGAGAATTATTTGGGGAATGCTGCAGATGCATTTATTTTAGGAGACAAAATCTTGTTTGTATTCCCCTTCAAGGTGTTCATAGCGTCCTAGCCCCTTTAATGCATTTCAGGGCATCAGGTAATGAGCAGGGCTGCACATTTTATGTGCCAATAGGCAAAAAGCAGGTCATAATCTGCTTAATATGTGCAATGTGTATATTAATATTAATTTCTCTCTTTTACAAATTAATATAGATTTGCTGAGTAGTACATGTATAATGCATAAATACATACATAAAAGTTTAATGTGGACATACTCTCGTGCCTTCCACCAGTGTACATTGACGTAATTTTAGTGTTTCTTCATTGCTGCTTCATGGACAGTTTGCAGGCTGTGGTTTTTTTGGAGATGTCATTGTTTGGGGGGATCGTGTTTGTTTGGGGTTGGTTTGTTTATTTTGTCTGGGTCCTTTTTTTGGTTGGTTTTTACTGTGTAAGTGTGTGGGGTTTTTTTATTTGAGAAAAGAAAACATAAGAGGGAAGACTTGCAAGTACAAAGAGCTTGAGTCGTATGTGGGCAGTGAAACTGAAAACTCTGACTCCCAAAGTTAAAGCTCTTCAGGGGTCCTGGGGCAGGGTGTCACCGATAGGACGGCAAAGCGCTGTATGTAGCCCACTAGAGGGTGACAAAGCCTAATGTTAGGGACATGGAGGTGACACTGGGGGTCCAGAGCTCTTGGCATCCTCCTTGCCTGCCTGGGGTGCGCTCCCTGGTCCACCTGCCAGGCTTAAAACGTCCGTGTTTAATGCCATGAACCATCCCTGCCTGAGAAAGATGAGCTGAGCCTCATGAATGAGGCATGGGCCACCTCATGAGTCTCCTCAGAGCATCAAGAAATAGAGGAAACAATGGAAATATTTTGGGAAAAAATATTAGAGCAGATGCAGTACAGCTGACCTGGTCCCCAGTACCATGTGCAAGGGATGAAAACACTGCATTGCAGGGTCAGTTTTACCAGCAAATAGGAAAAGGAGCTGCACAGAGATGGCCACGAACTATTTGGCCACAAATTTTGTAAGCCAATGACCAGCTTGTCTATTCCAAACCCGCTGGAGCTGCTGGGAAGGTGGTCTGTTGACTTGGCTGGGCTTTCAGTCTTGACCACAGCAGAAAGGCACTTTGTGGTGTGTTGCACCAACCACTGCTCACCCTTGGGCTGGAAAGAGAGCATCGTTTCTTGGGTTTGGGGCGTTTAGGTTCATGAAGACAAAAATAACACATTACTAGGAGAAATATTGCGAGCTCTGGACTGTGTGTAGCTTCATGTTTGAGTGCTGTGGACTGGCTCAGTATTTTTCAGGGATGGAGGCAAGAAAACAGGAACGGTAGAAAAAGAAGTGTTGGTAAGCATTCATGAAAAATGTTGGGCTAAACTAGCAATAAAATATTTTTATAATTTAAAAGTGTTGCAGTAGCATTAAAAAACGGCTAGTCATCTTTGGAATTGTGCAAACTGTGGAATCCTAGATAAAAAACCTGTAGGATTTGTAAGAAGTTTGTGACAAATTTCAGATGTGATTTACTACTTCAATGTTTTATTATTATTTCTGAGAAACCCATATAGGACTCTATTAATTAAAACTCAGACTGACACTTTGGCTCCATAAGATTTAGGAATTAGTGTGATTTTATCTCATTAGTGCATTTATTGCAGTGTTCGTCCTTTTAATTAAGCATTAAGTCCCTCCAAGGTGGGTTTTATCATCCCATAATGCAGCTGGGCTTCCACTACTTGTCTAAATACACATTAGGGGATGACAGCCACTTTGGAGAAACCTTAATTGTGTTATCACTGAAGTTTGAGTCTTTTATTTGTCTGGGCTTGGGTGACAGGTTTAAGTTTCTTTAGGGGCCTGCTGCAAGGCAACACTGTGATGTCAGTTGTGTCTGTGTGCGTGGGAAGGCTGAATTCAAAGGGCTTGAGAAGGACCTGAGCCAGTGCCCAAAGAGGTTCCCACTGGTCCTGGTGGCCTTTGGAAAGGGATCCAGGAATCCAGGCTGTGGTGCTGAGCACACAGCAAGGAGTGTTGCTGTACCTCACATCACACTTGAGCTTTCCAGCCAACAGGTCAGGCTGGTGGTGGGTGCCATCTCATGTGGCCACCTGAGCTGGAAAGTTGCTGCTGCTCCTGGATGTAAGGCTCTGATCTGGGATGTTCAGGCCTCTGCTTCCCATGTAAAATACTGAGGGATGGAGCCAGGCTTCTGCGGTGCCTGTCAGTCATCACTTCAATGGAAACAAGGGAGTGTCTTTTATGCATATACATGCATGCTATGTATACATACCTGTGTGCATATAGATGTGTGTATACGTGTATATGTAAAAAATTGAGCCATTTTTGCCCCGAAAGGTTTTCAGTGCTAGCACTTGAAGAACACCAGGTGAGCACGCAAAGAAATGATGTGCAGTGACCAAAAATAAGATTTCTATAAAGAAGTGTTCCCTGCAGACATGCTCAGCTGTGAATACAGCCCTGTTTAAATAGCTGTTTGTGCAGTATGGGTATGTGTCTATCTCTTGCAGGAGCAGAGGTGATATCGTCAGGCTGTTTCAATAAACCGTTCTGCTGTCACCAGATGGCAATGTAATGATGTTTTGCCATTATTTTACCTTGATATGTCACTGCCAACTTGTGCTACTTGGTGTTTCCCTACAAACCCTCATGAAAGCAGTTATGTTTTTAAATTTTAAAAAAAAACCTAACAAACCAACATTTTCTGTTTGCATTTTATTTTGTTGCTAACTTCTTTCTTTAAAAGAATAACTTTATTCTTTTAAAGGAGTGCAGGGATTAAGAAATAAATTTTGTGTGTCTGTCTTACAGGTGCAAAGCTCCCAGTTCAAATAGAGAACCTTGTGATTTTTTGTCATGGCTGTTTTTGTTATTAACCAAAGTATGTGAAATTTTTTTTTTAAGTGTGTCATGACTTTAGAATGAAGGAGTTGGGTAGCAAAACAGACTTTTTTCACTAAACAGAAAATGCTGAGAAAGAGAAGGTTGGTGATACAAGTCAGACTAAACACCTAGAAATTAGGCAAAATTATTTCCATTTGCCTGAGCTGTGTTACTTCTGACTTAGTGGGAATTGTGTGCAATTTAATAAAATTAAAATTGGGGAGCTCGGGTAACATCTAAAAAATCTCAACAAAAAGACTTCTAGGCTCCTTTATTATTACAAAGCTGGGATATTCTCGTGTTTTTCAATCTAAAAAAGAAAAAGAGAATAATTTTTTTTTCTCAATGCTAATACAAAATATACCATTAAAATAACCAGCATGTGGTTCCTGGACTGGTCCTGGCACTTGGAGACAATCTAGTCAGAAAATCTGATGCTTTTCTATGTGGGTGTAAATCAAAAGATGCTCTCCTGAAGTAAGTTTGAACTGTGTCTGCATGGAAGTGCTCTGAGGAACAACTGAGTCACATTCAACAGTGCTTATTAAGCAATATGGGGCATTTGTGATTTAGTGCTGCCAAATTCACTTCCCTAAATTTCAGTTTTCTCCTCTGTAGGCAATCCTGGTGCTGTCCCCTAGGAGAGTGATAAGATTACTCTGTACGATTGCAGTGAAGCTGTAGTTAGAGGTCCAGGTGTAGTGACTTGCCCCCTCCTATATAAAGAGATTATCAATTCTGAATATAATCTGAGGAAAATTAACTTGCCCTGTTTCAGTAATGAAAAGTCACCTATTTTTCCAACAAATTACAAGAAAAGGTTTTTTATTGTATGAGAAATCCAGCCTAGCACTCTGCACAGGGTGCAGGAATCACCTTTTGATCCCAAATATGGATGCTCAAGTTTGTAAATTTAATAAAAAAGATAAAAACCCCCATGGCAGTGCTTATACCAGAAGCAATAAACTCTGATTAGATCTCACTATTTTTGTATCAGAGTCTCTTTGGCTTGCACAGAGGTGAGAGCTCTGGATAAGATAATGGCTTCAGACAAATGCTAGAGCATATGAAGTTTAAAACTCATTCAGATCTCACATTGTTTAGGAAATTAAAGTGATCAAATAAGTTTTCTGTCACTGTCTCCTATGTGTTTTAACTGTCTGTGCCCTTCCATCACTCGTTCCTGCATAACTGAGGCTGTATCCACGCTCCTGTTTCATGGTCTGGGTGTCTGCATGTGATGAATATCTCCATCAGCTCATCTTTATTAACCTATAAAACAGTGAAGAGTCCTAACCAAGCAATCAGGCACCATCAAAACACCAGAGATGCTTCTGGTATTTGTGTCTTATTGTTGGCACTTACAGCTGAGGAAAACGAATATTTAAGAATTGCAACAACATGCTTGTCATGCATTTCTCTTAGCACAAGCAGTTAAAGAAGGGGAAAGATAAGGGTGAAAGACAGGGAGGACCTGTTGTGTTTCCCCAGGCAGACTTCATGGGCTTTAACTGGTACTGAAATGCAAGTTGGAATTGTGCAAAGACAACTGAGGACTAATTGAACCTCGAAACTGAGATCTGAGTCAGCAACTTTTACCAAGTCACCTTCATGGGTGAAAGAACACCTGTAGAGATTGCACACTGTCTGCTCAGCAATAAGCTCCTTGATATGAATTAGATTGAAAGAAACAGAGCTTTAAAAATCTCTAGCTTTTTTTTTTTAAAAGCCAGTGAAATATTCTGTGTTCAGTTTTAAATGTGAAAAAAGACGTGATAATTTATAAATACTTTTGCAGTGAATATTCTCAGACTTCAGTTGGGGTTTGGGCAAAAAATTGCTCCTGCTTGCCTTTTCTCACTGTGCCTATTATGTGAAGCTGATGAATTTGCAGAAGTAAAATAATTCACCAACATTCTGTGCTATTGCAAAAAAAAAAAAAAAAAAAACGGAAATAGTCAGCAGGTGTGTGGAATCCCTTGAATCCTGGACTTATGTATTGGAAAGTCAGTTCTGGGGTGAAAGACTCCTTGTGCTGAGCTGAGGTGCTTGAAGCTTTGTGTGTTCCTGCACTGCATGTTTCCAGGCCTTTATTCCCACTGTAGCTGGGCAGCTGCTTGTCACAGAACAGCAATTTCTCTATTTGCTTGAGCAATATCAAAGTATTACCCCTGCTGCCCATGCTGCTTTTGGTAAAGCCCAGGACACATTTGGCTTTCTGGGCTGCAAGTGCACATTGCTGGGTCATGTCAAGCTTCTCATCCACCAACACCCCCAATCCTTCTCCTCAGGGCTGCTCTCAGTCCCTTTGCTGCCCAGCCTCTACTTGTGCTTGGGATTGCCCTGACCCAGGTGCAGGATCTTGTGCTTGGCCTTGTTGAACTTCAGGTGGCAAATTTCCTCAACTACAGTGCTTGAAGCAGCAGAAGCCTACAGGTATGTTACGAGGGCTGTCCTCTCACAGCTTTTGGAGAGGTCTATTTGCAGCAGCAAGGACGGTGCCTTACACTGGAGCAGCTGTGTGTATACAATCGCTTTTGTAGATGGCATCAACTCAACAGAGGAAATAAGTGCAAATGTAATCCCAAACCAAGAAACGCTTACTTGAGAGGATAACGTAAAGGGAGTCTGAAAGTCACTCTCAAAGGACAGGATATTAAAGACGGTGGTGGGGAGGGGGCAGGCTATTAATCCGTATGCCAAATGGGTCTTCTGCAATTGAACATCTTCCAGCAGAGACATTCACCAGTCCATGCATAGCTCTTGGCCTATCTTCCACCCCACTCTCTGATTTCTGGGGAAAGAGCAGTAAATATTTTGCAGGAAAGTGTAACTGGAGTAAACAGGATTGAACTGGAGCAGTTCAGGAAACACAGAGTGTGACAAATCCTTCTGTTTATGACACAACCATGCTTTCTCTAGAGCTGTATAGAATTAGCTCATCCTGAACATCTTAGAGACTGTTTGTAGACAGAATTTATGGCAGAAGCTCATTATTTTCTCATAAATTTGAGGGAAATATTACCAGGTTCTCAGGTCATGTCAACAGACTCGGGCTGCTTGGAGTCAATGATGCAACAACACTGGGAGTCAGATGGGGACCTGGACTTGTCAGGTTGGAACCTGATCCATGCTCTGTGCTTGCCTCTGGTTTAGGTCAGACCATGAGGCAAAGGTTTCACTTCACCTCTGAAGAAACAGAGTTGTCTGTGCCCATCTAGAGAAAGTGGCTGCCGAACTTGCTTTTGCAATTTTTGAATGAAAAGGTAGCAGAGAGTTGGAGGATGGGCTCCTACAGGAACTGGCTTTTTATTGCATTTTGGTTTGCTCAGACTCCTGTTAGGTGGAGAGAGTGAAACCCAGGTGAACATGCCCAAGTTGGCTGATGTAGCCAGGAGACAGCCAGGATGTGCTGTCACTCTGCCCATCCTGGTGTTTCTTGTCTCCCAACAAACTGAGGGATCTGCTCCTGTGGCACACTGCAGTGTAGACACTTGCACAGCTGGGACTTGTGCTTCACTTCCCTCCCCTTCCTACCAGAGACCATATAAAAAGATCCTTTGTAAAGCAAGTTTATAAATAATTTAATGGCAGATATAAAAAGCTTTTTACTTTTTTTTTAAAACGGCCTTTTTTTTGTAAATCTGTCTACATGAAAAACATTCCTAGCAAAGTTCACAGAGAGAAGGCTTAAAGTTATTATTAGGCACATAAATTGACTGCTTTCTCATTTATATGCAGGCAAATTTCTTTAATTTATTAATCTGATTTGCATAGAAAATTATGACACTCATCACTGAGAAGTCTCATTTAGGAAAGGTTTTATAAAGCTGTAACTAATTAGAAATAGAAGAAAATGCATAAATGTGTTTAAGTTTTTACCTTTCAAAACTTTTTTTTCTTTGGATGGAAAAAAAATATTTTAAAAAGGTACTTATTGCAAAAATGTGGAGCTTGTTTGAAAATTACTTCACCAATACATATTTTGTCTTATATTTAATTCAGAACAGAGGAAAAAGATTGTTGAACTTAAGTTTTGAAGTTCACAAGGGGAAAAAATAGCTTAGAGAAACTGTTCTGTGGTAATGTAGGAAGACACTTAATTAACTTGGGCTTCATTTAAAACCGTAGTGTAAATCTTTTCAAAATGAATCAAAGTCTCTGCTGAATTATATCTTAGCCAAGTTTTACAGTCAAAAGGCTCTTAAATCATTAAGACCTGTCACTGTGAGAGCTGTGTGGTAGTGTTTTCACATTCTCTGCAAGCTCATCTGCTCTTGGACTTGAAAGTCTTTTCCCTGGGTCCATTTGCTCTAGCAACAGCTGGCTGTTTGAGGCAGCACATTAGCAGCTCACAATTAAACAATATTCCAGCTAATTTGAGCTCAGGCAGACGAAGAACATCAGTGACAGTGAGTTTCCTCCCTCCCACCCTCTGTTTGTTCAGTTTTAAAAAAACTTTATTTTACTTTGATTGCTCCTTGGAGACAAGGTTGCTAGAATTCTCTCGTCATCGCGGTGTCCAGCTGAGAAATTGTTCTCCCATCTTGCTGAGGCAAGAGGAGAGAGTGTTCAGCCCACACATGCTGCAGATGTGCAAGGGGGCAAACTGGGGGAAGCAATGACAATTAAAGAGCATATGGTCAGAGATAAATCTGTACAGTAGTGCCAGTCCATATTAATCACAAGATTAGAATAACAGCATATCTCTACAAGTAGCGTGCTAAATCTCCTATTGCATTTACTGGCCTTCATATATCTGGATCTGCATGTTTATCAGGGTGTCTCATATGATATACTATATGAAGTGAGGGAGGATTTATAGTATGTTTTGTGTAAATGGGCCTGATAAAAACCGAAAAAAAGAGCTGGTAAAACATTAACATCTGGAAAGACGTATGTCACTGGAACAGCACACACCAAACAGGCGTGTGAATGTGTGAGAGAACAATGGAATTAAAGCTTCATCTTAGCAGAACTGTAATGTGTCAAGCTTTGCACACATCTGGGTAAAAATGCAGTAAGTTTTCATCTCAAGTTTAGCACTGTGAGGAGGCTTCATGCCATAACATTGTCATCATGCTGCTTTGAGATCCTGGGGGCTTGTTAGTGGGATTTATTGTAGAAATAACTTCATGGTTTTTTTGAATGGGTCCGTTTTGCGCTGGACTGTGCTCCCTGGGGGGACTGAGGAACAAGCAGAACTAAACCAGGGGAGATTTTCAGCGTGCGTGAGTTTTATCGACCAAAACAACAATTTAAACAGGTTTCCTTCTATTACTTGTGTTCTGCCAGGAGTGGGTGGGAAGGGCACTGGTGACACTAAACGTAGCATGATCTTTGTAGCCTGGTCTGTGTTAGAAGTGCATGGTCTGGATTGGGAACTGGTGTTCCATATGCAAGTATGAAATGTAAATTTTGGGAAGTTGTAACACTGTCTCAGAACTTAAGGCTTTGGAAAACCCTTTCCAAAATGGCTGTTCTTCCATCACCCAGGATGGTGCGGATCTCTGAAAATTAAACCAGTGTGGCTCTCCACTGTAAAAATTAAGCACTTAAGTATCCATGATAAAATATATGGGACGTTCCCTATCAGCACTTCCACGAAGCTGTAAAGTTGCTGTAACCTGGGTTTCCCAGAGGTAACCCATGAAAAGGGATAATTCCCCTTGCAGAAGGATGGTCTCCCCTGGGAGGCAGGTGGGTACCAGGGATACCAGGTTGAGAGTAGCAGCCACACCAGGCAGAGTTCTCCATGTTGCAGCTGTCACAGACTGTTGGGTGTTACTCAGCCTCAAGTTTGAACCAAAGGAAAACCCTGCTCTAGAGGAGAAGTTCTTTTAGGCTGCCAGATTTCCCCTGTGATTCTAGGGATTTTTTTTTTTTTTAAGGATAAAAAGTTTCCATTACCCCATTGGTAGTGGCTTCAAAGGAAGGACCATCACAAGTCTCAGGCTAGGCCATAAAAGGAGATGCTCTGCATTAACTCTGAGACCTACTCTTGTACTCCTCGGTCAGATACCTGCCCTTAATACCTTGCTTCTCTTCACCTGGGTTGTACTTTTTGTCTTCATCACCTGCCTTTCAGAGTTCTGAGCAAGCCTCTGCATTTCTCATTTGCAGAAATAGCATTATCTGGAAGGAAATATAATGAATACACAAAATATTATCAGAAGCACAGGGTGTCCTTGTCGCTGGCAATAGTCACACCCCATTTATAAGCTTGTCTCAGCGAGGCTGCGCATGCCAGGGCTGGTTTGTGCAGGATAGGAATGGGGATGCTTCAGAAGCACTCAGAATTCTAACAAGGTGTCTGATGGAGACACACTTCATCCGACAGGAAAGATAACAGAATTGCTTTTTTAAAATCAGCTCCCAAAATAGAGAACTTTTTTGACTTGATATGTCAATAGATATGGAATTGTTTATCAGCTTTGCAATTCACACAGCCTCATGAATCCCTCAGACAAGAAATACCATCATAGTGCCTCTGTCTGTGTTTGCTCCTGCTCTGCCACTGATCTCCATGTTTATCTCTACCCTTATTAAGCAGCTACAGTAAGAGAAGAAATGAAAATTTCCCCTGTCAATTGAGCACCTCAGGTTGTTTACAGTCTTACGCTAAATTTTTGAGTTAAAAGGGGATGCAGCTTTCCTTAAATGAAATATTTTTAAAGTTTTGCTGGTAAAAGCACCTGCAGAAAACTTTTCAGATATTCTGACAGCCACTTCTCTTGAGTTGCATCAAAATGTTTCTGTAAAAATGATAACTGAGAATGAATGTGCTGCGTGCTTGAGGCTGTGTTGTGATGTTGACAGGTTTGAG
This sequence comes from Lycocorax pyrrhopterus obiensis, assembly GCA_014706295.1. Taxonomy (NCBI): domain Eukaryota; kingdom Metazoa; phylum Chordata; class Aves; order Passeriformes; family Paradisaeidae; genus Lycocorax; species Lycocorax pyrrhopterus. Next base: position 71,877,222 of record JACSVZ010000006.1, on the reverse strand, counting down.
TACAAGCAGAATAACTTACGGGGGCTGAGCTGCTCAAGCACTACTAAATTCCTCAAAATGGAAAGCAGTTATTGCACTGCTGAAGCTTTCTTAGGTGGACAGGAACTTTCTGCTGGTCAGCATCTCGTTTTTCATGCCAAGTCTTCTGTTCTTTCCTGCTTCCTCCCCAGCACATGATATGTGTGCAGCAGCATTCCTAGATTTACTGTTTTGCATCTGAATGAGGAAGCAGCTGCTGATGCTGTGATGATGCATGCAATCTAAGGCTGCCAGGTTTTTATTCTGGTCTATGGGGGTTTTCTGGGGCTTCTACTGGGAAGCTTATTGGGCCTGGTCAGAGTTTTAAGATGGGCTGGGGACACAGTTAAAATACAGTTAATGGGATATCTACATACTCAAGGACTTGCAAGCGCTTAAAATGAACTAAACAAGGTCCTGATGTGGGTAGGAGGGATTCTTTTTTCTGCGTGACTGACTTCATAGGAAAGTTTCTGATGAGTTTCTTTTTTTGTGGGATAGTTTCTGAACAAAAGTTATTTTAAGATTATAGGGTTGGTACAGAGGCTAGAGCCAAAGAGATGGGTTTGCTTTATGACTCAGTTTTTGTGGCAGAATGCAAAAAAATTTGTCTTGATTAAGAAAACATAATTTTCTTACTCGGCAGACTATGAATAAAAAACTCATAGTTCTCCCTGTCTTTGCTCTTTTCATACTTTTTTGAGCTGAACATTGCTACTGAGTAAGTGCAATTCAGCCTAGTTATGGTCCCTGTGCCTGTGCTGGGCATTCTGCCTTGTAATTCTTCTCTCCAGGCTGAACTCTGCCTCAGTATGGATGGAACTCCCCCAAAAGCATCTTTTCCTCAGTATTTGTGAAACGTGGGAGATTTCTGCAGTGGAGAGCATTAATCAGAGCTATGAAAAGGAGTTTGGGGCTTCATCTCCATGGGTCTGTTGAATGAAGTTTATTTAGGGTGAAGCCGAAAAAGGACTCTACATGCTGCAGGGAGTAGCAGGATAAGAGAGAGATGCAAAAGTTCTGTGACTGTTTTCAATAAATTCCAAATATTTTTCTTTTACAAAAACAATTTGCACACAAATGTGAATAGAAGTTCATATTTAAATAGCTAAAAAGGTCACTTGCAGCCAGAGCATTGATCTGTCTGCTTGTTTCTCTAGATGTAAGTTGAATAACCTCTGAGTTGCTGTATTTAGCTGGAATTCTGTGTTCCTGTCTAAGCCTTAAGCAATATCCAGACCTCTTTTGGTTGTACAGTTTCCTCTTCAGTACCTGTTTATTCACCTCAGCTGATAGTTGCATTTCTTTTCAGTCTTTCTCATATTGAATGTAGCTCTTAAACTGTTGACGTGGCAAGTGGGCTTCCTCTCCTCTCCTCTCCTCTCCTCTCCTCTCCTCTCCTCTCCTCTCCTCTCCTCTCCGAACCTCTCCGAACCTCTCCGAACCTCTCCGAACCTCTCCGAACCTCTCCGAACCTCTCCTCTCCGAACCTCTCCTCTCCTCAGCTTTCTCTGCAGAAGCATCGTTTTCTTTGTGTGAGAATTGAGTGTTTTTACGTCATATATCCCTGTGCAAGAGTAGAGGGATCTTTAAGCCTGCTGTGCCAGTACTGATGTTAGAGAAATTTCCTTTGCCTCTTGGGTTGTCTGAATTGATGGGTGGATGAGTACTTAAAATTTGCTTACTGCTGGTCAGACATCAGGCTAATGATTTTTGTTACCCACACAGAAAATACGAAAACATGGGTCAAATTAGGAAACCTGAGAGTTTTCTGACAGTCTGGATCCCACTAAAATTAGTGTGAGGGTACATCTTGTCTCAGTCCTAACCTGAAGAAATTGTTCTGTGGGTGAACAGCTTGTTAACCTGCATGAACCCTGTGTTTCATCCTTCAGCGGCTCAAAATGCCTGCAGTGCTGGTGCAGAGCCACATCCAAAGAACAGGACACGTTTGTGGGACATCTTCCTTAGGAGTGGGGTGGAAATCTGTATTTCTATATTGGCACTTAAAAAATATGGATTCTTATAAGGGGTGGTATGAACAGCTGAAGCAGGAGGACTGAGCAGTATCTTGACTTACAAGCTGCTGTTTCAAGGTGAGAGCATGTTTGCTCATGAGGTCAGATCCAGCAGCAGTGCTCTGGCCGCTCGTACTTTCCACCTGGCTCTGTTGTCAATAAAGGTTTAGAAACAACCAGACACTCCTCTGCAATTGCAATGGAATTAGTGCAGAAGAGCTCTTCTGAGATATATGAAAAGAATTGTAGCTTATTTTGGAGCAACTACCTTTCACGTTAAATTCTCCATCCCCCTGCACAGCAAAGAAACTGTCAGTCTCACAGGAGGCAGGACTAATGTCCTGTTCCATAAATCCATGCTTGATGTTGGTCTTGTATTTAAATACATTGCTGAAGTCGGTGGCGTTTGGATAAGAATTGTCAGTACAGAAGAAAAACGGAGTGATGGTTCTTGTTGTAGTGCTAGAAGTACTGTGTTGGTTCCAGGGATAACCATGAAAAATCAGTAAGTGTTCTATAATGGGCCACATTAAAAAAACCCCAAGAAACGCAAAACCCATTACAATTTAAAAAAAAAATTAAGAAAACCAACAAAAAACCAAACCAAACCAAAACAAAAAAGAGCACAACAAAGCCAAAATAGACCAAGCCCAACAATATTAAAAAAAAAAACCAACACCAAAACATAAACCAGCCTGTGGCAGGTTTCATCAGTACCCATTTTCCAGAAGGATAAGTTGAAACACAGAAAAGGTCAGCAATCTGCCATCACCTTGTGAATCAGAATAACTGAACATGCAACCCAGAAGCCTGTCTTTGGCTTCTTTTACTTGAGGAGGAAGACAGCTTGCTCAGAAGGAAGGTGTCTGGCTTCCTGCTTGGAAGGAAATTAAATTAGCATGGCAGTATATGCTTTGTACATCTGCTGTGTAATATGCTTTGTGAAATGCAGACATCCAGAGCAAGGATGCAGATGCTCCTCTACTTGCAGAAGTTAATGACAATTATCCCAGTCTCCGATGGCAAACGAAGTGGTGAGGCTCTCGTTTCCACAATCCATCATGCCACCGGAGGCTTACTGCGGGATACTTCATGACGGGCTGGGGAGAAAAATATACAAACTCATATGCTGCTGTTGCAAATCAATTCTGCAGCAAAGTGGAAATAACTCTTGTACCAATAAGCAGCGAGGCCTATGAAAAAATCCCCGCTTTCTGAATTTTCAACTTGCAGATAACAGGAGAAGCCATCAATCATGTTAGAGAGCTCCCATTCCAGCGATGTTGTTCTTAAAGACACGCCAGATGAAATCGGACAAGACCAGAATACGCAAAGCCCCCTCTCCTTTTTTTTTTTTCACCTTGCTCCTTTCCAGGGAGTTGAGCATGAGAAAGGACCTTTTTCTATTTTCTTTTCCTACTTTTTTTAAAGCAAACCTGTATCCTGGCAAAAGCATGTATATTGGTTACGTTTGCTGTCAAAATGACTAATTAATTTTTTCACAAGTGGCTATTAAACATACACGAATGAGATACTCCCTTTCTTTTGGCAACCAGAGATTCCGTGGCATGTCTCTTTCCTTGGCTGGCTAAAAGCACGCACAGCTCAATCTCACCCCATCACAGGGTGTCCGAAACTGTGCTCCAGCTGAAGAGAAGCAAATAGCTGGGAAGTTTTAACTGTCCATATTTCACTGTGTAAATTCAGAGGCACTTCATCATTCCTTCAAACCTTCTATTGTTCCATTTCCATCTGCCTTTTTAGGTGTGTTTGAAGCATATCCTGGGCCACGAGAAAGAGGCTCCAATGCATCTCATACCAAACACACTCAGACAAACGTGTTCCCTGTTATCTTGCAAAAAAAAAGATGGTTGTCTCATGGGTAGCAGATAAAGCTTGAAACCTACTAGTCATGCTCTCAGCATCCCTTGAAATCCACCTGCATTGCCAAAGTGAATAAAAGAAAAAGGACATCATGCATTGGGATACTGTTTCGTTCTGTCATTGGCAGAGATGCAAAATACTCTGAGATAGAAAGAGAGCGTCAGCCAGATGAAGTTACACTTTCCTCTTTAATATAAATTAAATTAAGTCAGATTGCAGGATTAGAAAGTCTAAGGCATTTTGCAGCCATTAATTTGTCGGGTTTGAAAAACAGTTGTGCTGTAGTGTCTTGATCAAGATAACATAAGGCTCAAGCTTGAAGTGATTCTCAAACAGGCCACAGAGAACCTGGCCTGTTGCTGTCTGTATCCATAGACTCTTCAAAAAGTTAAGGTAGGTACAAAGTTCACTCCACCCTGGTGGTGTGCTGTGCTTGAGAAATATGCTTTCTATATTCAAAGGGGTTACTGGGACATATTAAAGACCATCGGCTAATTCTGTTCATAATTAGCCATGAATTAAATTAGATTTTTGGAAATGCAGCAAAATCAGCATGTTGAGGAGTGTGAGTCAACCTCTGCATTGGAATTGTAGTAGGAAATCCTAGGATATTACTTCTTAGCTTGATCTGACAAGGCCAAAAGTGGCTGCTAACGCAAAGTGCCAAAGCATGTTGGTTTTTGATCTCATTGGCTAGAGCAGTTTGCGTGTTGCCATGTGTGAGGTGTAAGGATGTATCCTGGTAAATTCTCAGCACTGCTTTCCTGTCTTTTCTCCATTCCATCGCTGCCAGTGGCCTTTTCTGTTTCCAGTGGCTGTCATTAATTAGCCTTTGTGTCAGCAGTCTAAAAAGGGATCAACTCCTTCACATGCTTTGTTGCGTGGCACTGCTAAGAACAGTGTCTGCTAGTAACTCAGGCTTAGCTACAGCAGGAACAGATGGATACATTCTTAAATTGTTCCTTCTTAGGGTTAGAAAGGTTTGGCCAGCTGAAAACACACACGCTCACGTGCCTGCTCTTCTAGGCGTTCAGCATGTTCCAAAAGTGTCTGCAAACTGGACAAGTGATCAATAGCTATGGAGCTGGTTTTTTAGAAGCTCCAATCAGTTAATGAACAGTATGAAAGCCAAAGAACAGCTCTGTATTTCCAGTGGGTTTTACTGCTGGCACTTCATATGACCTTCTCCAGTTAGTCCAAGAGGCAAGTTCAAATATATCAGGAAATGGAGTAATACCAAATACAGCCATCAGATGAAACTCTCTGTCCAATTGATGAAATTTTAATTTACTTTGCTCTTGTCCTTTCCAAATGGTTACCTTTCAGTTTTCCCTACACTGGGATTCTGTACATGTTCATTTTCTGAGAAAAATGTATTTATTCTCTAAAGGGTACCACAGTGTGTTTTCTTCTCGCAACAGGCTGATGAAAACAATAAATTATTTAATCCACGAATATCTAAAACGATGACTCACTGCTGGTTCCTATTTTTTAGGTCTTGTTTTCATTAACGTCTACATTAATAGTCCAAATGTGCAGTTAGATTGAAGTGTCCTGTGAAATTGCCCTGCTTTCCTCAAATTGGGAAGCCCTCAGCCTCTAGAAGCTGTTGTGGGATGTTTTTCCTCATTCTGTGAAGTAAAATATGGTCTGCATTTGACAAGAAAAGATAAATCTGTAGCCACTGGTTGCCACCCCTCCCTCCAAAATAAAAAACACTGCAGTTACAGCCACAGTAAGAGTAGGAATTGTTATTAAAGAAAGCATCAAAATGACCTTCTCCCAGCTGTTTCACTTTCTCTGCTTCACCTCTTTCATAATGAAAGCCAAGAAATAAGTTCAGGGAACCCATGCACCAAGTACACTCCTGAGTAATTTTAGCTTTCTCATTCATAAGGGAGGACTAACACTGCAGGATACCACCACCACAATAAATTTATTTTCGCCTCGCATAAATGAGGCAGTGTAAAATATTGCTTCTTTGTGTGTTGAAATCAAGCACTGTGGTAGATGGAAACACATATCCATTGTACTGATGAAACTCTTGTGAGCTGCGCAGGTGAGTCAAAGCCTCCGAGCTCTGTACAAAGGAGAAACCTTCAATCCTGTATGTAAGCCCATTTATTTCAAAATTATCTTTGGAGAGGAGATGGTAAATGGGCATTTGAGATGCAAATGCTGGGTTTGTAACTGCATGGTATGCGGCCAAAAAGTACACTAATAGCATGTGACCAGCATATTTAAGATGCTTTGCAGAGACTTTAAGCCACCTTGATGTGTTTAAAATGGGGCAGCCCCAGGGACCTTTGCCAGGGCCAGTGGCAGAGGCCCTGGTGGCAGAGGGCTCCCATCTGCTCCTAAGTATTTGTGTACATTTTAACTTGTGGGTAGTAAAACTCAGCATAAAGCACAGCCCGGGTGGTTGCAGTTATGGCTGCTGCAAAGGGCTCTTTCTTCAAACTTGTCTTCCCAACATGACCTGTGAACACCAATCTACACCGCTTTTCCCAGGTTATGAAGGACTTTGAGGCTTTGTTGGCTTTTGTTTTGTGTTGACATTTTTTTGTTTAAAAACTTTCTAATAGTGAGGTTTCCAAGAGGCATTTTCCATGCTCCCAGGAGGATCAGTGAGCCGTGGCAGGTGCTCACCTCAGAATGTGTGTGCCAGATCCTGAACAAAGACTTCTGCTGATCACAGTTAGTTAGTCAGGGATTGGGTCCCCAGGGACCAGGATTTCTCACCTGGCATCCTATTGCCTTGCATACTGAGATTGTGGGCTTGTATCCTTAGCATCAATAATATTTTGAATTTAGGGCATTTCAAGATTCAAAGATCATATTTACTGTGACAGCTTCCATCAGCCCTAACTGATCATTTCAAAGATTCCTAACATGTTGTCTTGGTTCCTTTCACTTCCAGCTTTTTGTGTAGTGTTTTGACTATGTTTTTTCTGTGTGAGTTTGGGTTTGGTGGTTTTTTTTGTTTTAGTTTGGTAAAATCATAGAAACAAATAGGGCTGCAAGTGAGATGAGGTAGCCAAATTGCCAGACCCAAGGCAGACCCCTACAGGTGTCCGCCCAACCCGTTGTACAGGACTGCCTGTGATGGCAGCCTGTTCTTGTTTCCTGTTGGAAACCTTTTGCTCATACCTGAGAGGAGTCCTCCCTGCTGCAGGCTAATCCTGGGTTGGGTTTGATCCCATTAACAATGCCTGCTGGAGCAGGTGATTCCTTTCACCTTTACAAAAGCATTTTTCTGCTGTTAGACTTTTCTCTTTCCCTCATTCCCTTCAGGCTAAAACAACCCAATGGCTTCACTCTCAATAGATGGATTTAGTAAATTTACACCATCCTGGCTGTTTTCAGGGTGGTTTTCAGTTCTTTCAAGTCCATCTTTTGATGTATGTGAAAGGGGTTGCTGTATACTAAGAGTAGCACTACCAGATGATGTAGAATTTAAGGAACTTCCTCATGGGATGATGTAAACCAAATTAAAGTATCCCTGCATGACAATTTGCTATTTTGCAGCAGGAACCAACTAGAGACCATTGAAGAGTACTAGACATTTGTCAACATATTTTGGGTTAATCTGTTTATTTTGCCTTGAAGAAATTTGGGCTATTTTGTGCCCAGCTCGCTACAGAAGGTTTGCTCTGGCTAAAGGCACGCTGAGGGCTAGTGCAGACACCCATTTCATGTTAAGACCAGGAGGGTACTTGGAGCTGTTCCTTCATGGATAGGAGAAAAGAGGGCTAAACATCTGTAAGATTTCAGGTTTGGGCTTTCCCCATGCTTGTTAACAAAATACATGTGGGTGACCCCCAAATCCATCCTTAGAATCTCCTTTGGTTGTGGAGTTCACACGAAGACAACAGATTCTTCCTTGTGTTTGATCTTGTTTGTGCTGCAAATGCTTCCTGGGAGTCTTGTTATACCCTATTTTTTTTTTCTGGGCTGTGTGTTTCTTATTTCTCCTCAGCCATGATTGTGTTCTTTTCCAACACAGCTAAACATGGAAACATTTCCGTATATTTAGGGGGTCCTGGGAATTTTCCTTTCAGATTTGCGAAAACAACAGTCTGACAAGCTGCTTCTTGGCATGACACAGCCTGTGTTAATCTATGTCGTTTCCAGGCTACTTTGTTCATAGTTAATTTGTTAAATTCTTTGTGAGAACAGACATGTTCCCCACTGAGCAATCGGCACAGCTGCAGCGAGAGCCGGTGACCAAACAGAGCCCACTGTGCGCTCTGTGTTCAGAGCTGGGATGTGAAGTCAGGCTCGGGGCACTGTCCTCAGCAGAAGACACAACTGATTTGGGGTCATCTTGGCACCCAGGATTTGATAGTGATGCCAGTTATCCTGTAAAAGGGAGAAAAGAACCCTGCTTTTAGTCTAGATGGACTAGATTTGCAGTGTAACCCCCAAAAGAATGAGTAAAACATCGCTGGTGAAAAGAGGTCAAATGGTGTTACTTAGCAAAAAAAAAAAAATAGAGAGGGAGAAATTGAGTCATAGGTCTAACTTAACCCTGGCATTCACAAACATGTCCCTATAGACCATCTCTTAGGGTGGTAGTATCATAAGATCCCCCAAAATACTAAGAAAAAAAACCCCTAGAAGTTATTACTTGATCTTTCTCAGTTTTATTGGCCTCCAAATCTTAACTCTTCTGTCACTGAAAATCAGGTCTCTTCAAAATACCCCAAGATGCATATCAACCACTTGTGCAAATGTTGGGGGAAGCAAGAGGGATTAAGCCCTTTGTGTTTACCCCTGGGTTTATGGAAGGCTTTTGAAAGGCCATTGATATGAAAATGCCACTTGACAAAGAGCCTGTGGACACCTCACAATTCGTGCATCCCCTCACATTTCTGTGAAAGATTAGGAGGAACACACCACTGCAAATTCCTTTACAAGCTGGGCATGTCGTCCAACTTACTCCTGTGGCTCTTGTTAATCTAGTCTCGTACTCGGATGCCTATTTATGCCTAAGAAATTAAAAATTGGGGTTTTTTTCCCCTGTCTTAGAAGCCTTGTCCTCTTGCAGGAATCTGAAGAGTCTTTTTGTCCAGCTGTTAGGCTCTGGGTCTACAAGACAAAGAGAGCCCTTTTTACTGAAGGGCTAGATGGTCACTCTCCAATGCAGGGCTGGATTTTGGGGAAGCAGCTTTCCCTATACTCCTGTTGGTTGCAGTCGTGGCAGTCTCTGTGATTTGGCGCTAAACATGGGCAGTCCTCTCTCGGTGTCTCTATCAGTAAGATCCATAGCTAACAGAGTCCTGGAGAAACAGGCTGTCTGGACAAATATTAGCATTTAAAGGGATGTTTAGACATCTCACATCAGAGGGTTTAATTTCAGCTTGTCAGCTATTTTTCTACACCTTTTTTTATGTTCAGGGAGACTGGTTGACCATGAGGTGACCTGCAGAACACTTTTTTCCCTTTAAACTTTATTGCACCACCGCATGAGCATATTGCCAGCAGTTTTATAAAGCTGGTTCTTTCAACAGGAAAAGATTAAGACACGGTGTAAAGTGTGTGGAGCATGGAAGTAAATAACTGATTGAATGAATAAGGAAGGAAGAGCAGAACACTTATTAATTTCAACAGCAACCATTTTAAGCCACTCTGTCTCAGGCCAGATCCTCCATCTGGAAAAAAAACCAGCCAGGCTGTGCTATGTTATGTCCCACTTGGCCTTGAGGGGCCTCCAACTCTTCCTTTTGAGAGGCACTGGCTCTCTAGGAGGTAGCATTCAAAGATCAGAATGACAAAGCTCATTTGTCATTTATTTCCCAGTGTGGCCACAGGCAGCTTGATAGAGCTGAGAGAGAGATAGGTTTTTACACCTCTCCAAGGGTAACATGGTCTCCTTCACAGCCTGTGTCTGTTGAGAACCTACTGTATTTTTCTGAAGCACTTGGTGAGTTTCAGCCACCCGGAGTAGCTACTGGCTATGGGGGAAGGGATACAGCCTGCCTGACATCCAGGTCCTGCAGCATGAAATCACTCAGTCTCATTGCAGAATTTTGATATCTGAAGCCTGCCCAGTGCTGTAGTGACTCACAGACATGTTGTTTGGTCCAAACATTCCTGGCAAGCTATCTGCATCTTCTATGAGCTAAAAATTGAAAGCTGGTTTCCCTTAGTGGAGACGGTGCTGAGTAAACAGCTGTCAGCCTGTGCCCTAGTCACAACTGCATTCCCGAGAAAGCCAGCTACAAATAAGTGCATACTCATTGGATAATAAGCACAAGAATGCACTGAGATTACCTGGCCTTTCTTTTCTTTTGTTCTTTTTTCCCCTCTCTGTGGCTGGGGGGAGAACGGGGAGTTTGTTATAAAAAGGTCAAACACATAACTTTGCAGCTTTCAGCCATCTCTATTCTTTTCTTTTGCAATTCTTCTCTCTGATTAAACTTCCAGATAAGTCTAGGCACTGTTGCCTGGCCCTTCACATTTAATGATTTTATGCATCACTTGCTCTTGGCACTGCTCACAGCCCTGCCATCTCCACTGCAGCCTGTGATCTTCTCCTCTAAATGTTTGACATCCTCCAGCATTTCTCTTTTGCTCTGAGATGCCTTTTTTCTTGTGAGGTCTGGAGAGGGAAAATGATGGTGGACAACCCTGAGATAAATTACCTAACACCCAAGGATTTTCTTTCTCAGCTCTCCTAATGGAAGGAAAGTCTTGGCTCCCTATTTACCTTTGTCTTATAAAAAAAGCAAACAAAAACCCCCAAATCTACACCTTGTCCTACATCCAGATCCCTGTCTCACAGCTTAATCTGTTCAAATGATTCTATGAAAAATGAATGTGCAGCCTTCCTTCAGAGAGTATTATATGGTTAGGCAAAAAAGAATTTTTTCCTGGTTTTTTTGATGTTGTTGTTGTTCTTGAATTTCTTTTTCCTCTTTGTAAATCAGAATATGTAGGTTTTGTCCCATTATTTAGAGGGGTTTATCAGAGAGACGTGTAGAGTGCAGGCTGAGGTGAGGAAGGCAAAGAGAGAAGAGCTGTTTACCATGTCACCTGAGGAAGATGAACAGATAGCAAGATTTTGGTGGATATGATTTTTTTTAAAAAATTAAGAAAAAGTTATGCATGCTTACCTCTTTGAATTCATCTGTATTTCAGTGGATGTACAACAATGAATGTATCAAAGTGTTTAGACAATCAAAGTCCAGGGTGTATTTTTCCACAGCTTTTAAGAGCACTATAGTAACCCATAGCTTAAGAAGTTGTTAAGACCCAGATTGTTGATGCCTGTGTGTGCAAAATAATTCAACACTTCTGTGTTCTTTACTCTTCTCTTAATTTTGTGCCGCTGGTTCCTGTGGAAGACAGGGTGCTGGAGCAAATGTGGCTTGGGGTCTGATGCAGTACATCTGTTCCTACAATCTAACCAGGAGAAGCTGTATTTTGTGTGTGCTCACAGACAGAGAGGTGTGGGTTTGTTGTGTGAAGCTGCAATTCCAGTATCATTGCAGTGGAAATGCTTGTTTGCAGAATTTGACCTGTAAGAAATTCAAACGTTACTTAGCAACAAGGTAGCCTTTGAAAAATAGCAGGAAGTCGTAACAGCTGCTGTCTTAGATCTTCTGATAACGCTTAAGATGGACCATAGCTCCACTTGGAAATGCTAAAGGACAAGACATAGGAGATTATTCAGCAGGTTAAATGAAATGAAGCAGGTTATGTCAAATGATGGGGCCTGATGATGAAAACAGCTTTCACCTGGGCACCTAAAATAGCCTTGAGTTCTTTAACTGGGGGCTCAGATGCTCACAGGACCTCTTCATTGTCTCTCATTCACAGTAGCTGGGTTTTAGGGTTCCAGTTATTTTTTTCCACGTGCTTTTGAGTCAGCAGTGGGACGGGCACATCTGACTTTTGCACAAAGGGACTATTACTGCTAATGTCACAAAAATGCATGCTGGACAGGGAGGAATCCCCAACATGTATAAATGCTTTCAAATCCATCCAGTTTCTGAGAATACCTATATAGAGAGGATGGGGAGTTGAGTTACCTTTGGGAAAGGCTGTTAATGAGTAAAGACAAACAGTTTATTGCCTGGGTAATGAAATGTTGGTTTCTCCATTTAAAGATATTGTATGTGAAAACCACTATCGCCTTCATTACCTGCATACCAGGACTTGTCTTTGAGGTCCCACCTGAGTCTCTTTACAGCCAGTGATATAATGAATGTGCAACTTCAATATTTTGGGTAGGTGATGTCTATTAATGTAACAAAAGAAGAACCTAAAATTTAGATCAAGGGACATAAAAAAAAAAAAGAGGAAACACACCCTGAATTTTTTAAAGAGGGTTTAAAGTATATGGAAATGTGTTTTATGGAAGAAAGGCCAGAGACTATATAGTTGAGGTCTTAAATAGCTGCTATGATTTTATGATTTGCATTGAAAGAGATTTCTACCATTTGGATACAGTTAACATTTACTAAATAATATTGGAATTAAGAGTGTGACTTTCAGAGGGCACCAGTTCATCAGCATTATGCACTCTGTCTTCACTGTTGAGTTTGTAAGAGCAATTACTACAGTAGTTCATTGCCCTTTGTAATATAATCTCTGTCTGTCTCTGTGGGGATTGCAGCAGCTACGAGTGTAGAAGTATCCCATTCATAGATGCTGTGAACTCCTCTTGCTTTCTGGAGTTTACAATAGCAAAGAGCACAGAAATAGCTTCTTCAGGACCACCATCAGTTCATTTTGTGCTTCTTTTTTTCCTGTTTGTCCTGATCTCTGAAACGTGCCTTTTATAAGGGCTGTAAACTCGGAGAGGGTTCTTTCCATCACCTGCCATTCAAGGAAGTTAAACTTCAGAACTAAAGTTGACTCAATGTTTCACTCAACAAAATTTGCACAGATTGAGTTGTTTGTTTTGGTTTTTTCTAAAATGTGGATTTTAGTCTAAGGACTTGCATAATACAGTCTTTATTGTAAAAAAAACCCAGCAAACCCAATCAAAAAACAACACAACAAAAAAAACCCCCAGTTTTATTTATTGTGCAAGGACTACTGAGAACCATCTGCTTTGGAGAGGCCAACTTCTAGGCCACAGATGGTATTTAAAAAGGTTTCAAAGAGTTTCCAAATCTTGCTGTGGCACCTTTCAGAAATACATGTGTAAGTCCTGCCAAAGCTTAGAGATTCATTTTTCTTTTTCCTCCCAGAGAGAGGGTCACTTTTTCTTGGAATAGATCCCATCTCCCAGACGCGCATTGAAGGCATATTTAAACATTTAGCTTTGGGCTGTGGATCAGCCTTTTGTAGTTCCCCGTTGTGCTAGGATAATAGTCCATGTGGCTAGAATTGTGGAAAGTCCACATGCAGATTTTGCCCTTGTGATTATAGATCAGATTATCAAGTTCCAAAGGATTAAAGTTATTTTCTTTGGCGCTTGACCAAGTAAGTTAATTAGGTGATTTTCTGGAGATCATGACCTGTCGCAGAACTACACTGCCCAGTTGTTAAATTTCCAGTCTGGTAAACGATTCCCTTCATTTTCATTTCCCATTGCATTTTCATGAATGATATGATATGTAAACTTCTTTTTTTCCCCCCCATCATAGGAAAAAAAATAGTTTTATGTTTCCTAGTCACTGGGATCTCTATAGCTATAAGGTTTGAAATCATTTTAGTGTAAACGGAATGTGTACTTTGAACAGGTTAGACTTTCTGACAAAAAGAAACATTTTGTGACTTTTTGCAAAACTTAACTATACCCCATATCATGCCTCACTGTTGAATGGAGAGAGATTTAAGCCTTGCCTTCCCTCAAGTTTAATGTCTGTTACTCCCTGAAGAGCTTTATTCTAATAAATTGTAATTCTAGTGCAGTGAAGATTCATTGAAAATTGAGTAAAATATGGATTTGATGTTTTTGAGAAGGCAAAAACTGTATTCTTTAATGCTGGAACCTTCAGCCTGACTAATCGCTGCAAGTAACACTGGCAAAATTTGCTGCTGAATAGTCACGAAAATTGGTGTAGTGTTTTCTGCAATGGACTTCACGATGTTTGCAGGTAAGATTTTTGGTTTTTCAAGGAGTGAGAGCAGTTCCTCTCTACTTTGAAGACATTTCCATCCCCTGACAACTACATCACAATCAGTGTCATGCAGATGGCATTTTTTTTCTTTGTGTTCAGTCATCTGGGCTCCAGTGTGCTACTGTAAAGCATAGTAGAAGCTGGGATTAACCAACAACCAATCTCTAGCTAAAACCAGCGCTCTTTAAAAGAAACGACGTTTCTCCATTCACTGGGCTTTTATTTATTTTCATTGACACAGAAGATAGAACAGTATCATGTTATACTTCCAAGTGTACACTCTTAACCCCCACTTAAGTGTGTTGCTGCTTAAATAAAGTACAATGTGGCTGATTAGGTGCTCTGCATTGTACTCCTTTGACTGGTCTTGATGGTAGTTATATCAAATGCCTTGTAAAAAGCAATTTGTAGTGCTTTCTACTGGGGTGGCAAAAAACCAGGCTAAGAAAAGGTACCTCTTTTTTGCAGTCCAGGCAGCAGGAAATAAGTCTCCACTGATTTTTTTCCTTTGAAGGTTATGGATACTTTAAGCAAGGTGTGAAATGCTTACATTACTGAGGTGAAAAATTTTACTAAAGTTGGAACTAAATTACTGTCTGGCTTTAGCAGAGGTGCAGTGCAACATGATCTCTCATGTTAAAAACCTTATGCAATCTGACCTTCTTTTTATTGGCTTTGTACTGTTTGTTTTTGGCAAATGCAGAAACTTAAACCCTAAAATTCAGTTTCTTATTCAATTCTCAACGAAATTAAATTTTACGTTAATCTTTCAGTTATGAAAAAAGGTGTAAAACCTGACTTTTTGGGTTTGGTTTTTTTTGGTTGAAACAAACCAAAAAGAATGTCTGCAACATTTTTTTTTTTTGCTTTAAACTCGTGAATTATTGTGGGAAGTATTTCGAATTATTTACCTGTGTGAAGCTCAAAGATGTATTTCTGGATTTCTATGCTTGTGCATACAAAAGAAGAGAAAATTAGGCACTCTTTCCACTTGAACAATTCTTGTTGCAGTAGATATGGTATTGTGTGGCTGAAAACTTTTATTGCTCTTGTGTTGAATTGCTCTGTACCCCTTTTGAATAAATGCCAAACCAGTTTTAGTGAGGAAAGACAAACCTGTCCTTGGAACCTGAATGAATCCTTCAGGACCTGGCAGTTTTCTTTACCACTTGAAATCTGTAAGAGGGCTTCAGACCAACTCTGCAGTTGATTGACTTAGTGGCTTCACCCCAGTCTCTTGGCTCATAGGCATAAGCAGAGAATCAAATTTGGTTTTTACACTGTAGTTACCTGGGTGGTCTTTTTTTAACAGAGCAAAGTCCATGTGAAACTTAATTTAGATTAAATTCCCTACCAGCAACGTCCATCAGCTGACTCTTTCTTAAGCAAGGCTGGTGCTGTCAGACCCAGAACCCGCGACAAGTGCTGAGTTAAAAGAATGGATTGTCCCACACAGGTGTGAGGTCTTGGTGAGCAGGGCTGTAACATGAGGTTAGAGACCTCTGAAGTTTCCTCCTAAGGAGAAGCTGTAAGTGGAGAAGTGAAGAACAAATTAGACTTAGCTGTTGGGGGATTGATTTGGCTGTCTAAACAGGTTCCCTTTCCTAGGATGAATGTTCTTGCAGATACTATATTGAATACTTGCTTAAGTAACTTGTATTTTTTCCAAGTTTACTTTTATGGGTGAGATGTTTCAAAAGAGCATTTCTTGTTATATTTTTAACTATTCATAATCAACACAGAGTTGATCCTTATACTTGAGTAATAGCATTCCATAAGAAACCTGAAAAGCTGATGTTTCTTCCACTAAAAATAAGTCTGTCCAAACAATATCAGAGCTGATTATTTCACTTGCTGTGTTGCATAGTTGTGTGACATTTACTGAGCTACTTTGCATCCTGACTTGTGCAAAGATGGCACAGAATGAAATGAACAGAAAAGCTCTTCTCTTTTTCTTGCTTATTGTTCCCTGCTGAAAGAACCTCTAGCAAGAAATAAGGCTTTTTCCCAGAGGTGGTAAGAATGGTGATTTTTCAATGTGCTCTGCAATGTAGAAGAAATGATACAGGGAAACAGAGGCTTTTGTCTTTAGTAGATCATGTGAAAATATTTACTGGAGATGATAATGTTACCCAGGGGAAGCCGACAACAACTCGAACATGAAATGCAGCAATTGGGAGACCCCAGACTGTCACATTATGCTAACAACATGAAAGCTTCAGTCCCACTGTTTGAGAGCTAAATTTTGAATTGAACTCAATCATCAGAAGGCTCCTTCTGACCCTGGCTGTTTTTAACCACACTGAACTGCTGGCTGACACTGCTAATTTAATTGCCTCTTCAAATAGCCCTGTGTGTGTATTTTCATATCTAAACAAGCTTTGCAACATGGTTTATCAGTTATTAGTTGGAGTAATAATTAATACTGTGGGCTGCTGTCCTTGTGGCCACAGTGACTGGGCCAGCAGGTAAAAGATGCTCCTCATGTCAGTAGCTCTTTCTGGTTTGGTCAATCACTCCAGTTTTCCTGCCCTACCTGCCTGTCTGCTCAGAGTTCCAGCTCTGGATAACACACACAGTTTGAGTTAGTCCATGACAATTTGTGTAAATCTTGAATATGGGGCTCTGTGGCTGAGTGTAATCCCTCTTCACACTTAGCTGAGGGACACCTTGTTTCTCCTTCTTATTTTTTTCTTTTAATTTTTTTTTCCAGAGAGCTGATGCCTAATGGATTGTCAATCCAATTAGGTCAAACTTTTGCCCATAAGCCTTTGTGGTTAGATGCTAGGTTATTATACTAAACCATTTTTTTGTGATAACCTCATAAGTAGCACTAAAACTTTGAGTTGTGCAGATAATTTTGAGTAATCAAATAAATTGTTTTCTTCTGCAGAAAAAAACCTTTATTTTCTTCTAGCACTAATGAATGTAAAAAGTGGTCTGAGGGTTAAGTTTCAGAATTAGTGTTATTTATTTCTATAGATCTATAGAACACGGCAGACTCTGCAATGGTTTGGAATAAAAGAAAAAACCAAAATGAAACAAATTACCCACCTGAATTTGATTCCCTGTGTCCTAAAAACACTTTTTGGAGCCAAATTCAGCTTTTCAGGTCTGTCAATCTCGCAGAATGTAAATTAGATAATATATACAAGTCAAGTAACACTTGAAAGTTTGTCGTGATTCTGGGTCTTGAGCCTCCCAAGGGTTGGGATTAACTACACCCACGGGCTGGATTAGGAGCCTCTCTGCTTTTTTACACACGTGCATTGTAAAGACAAATTTATGTCGTGAGTTTAACCAAAGGGAATCGAACCCAGCACTTGAGGAAGAAGACTGCACCACCCAATATTTGTTAAAAACACTTTTTGATAGGTAACACTTTGTCTTTAGCGACTTCCATCCAACAACTCTTACCCCTCTCTCACTACTGCTATGGCAGCCTGGAGATAAACTGTGCTCTCTCTGCTGCCTTTCAGAGTAGACACACTGCAAGCAGCAATTGGAAATCAGCATCATAAAAACACATTCCTGGTGTTTCAGAATTTGCTTAGTGTTACTGGTTTCCACAGATTTATGGAGCTAAATGAGCTAAAATCGCATGAACGGTATTACATGATGTTTTTAATTCAAGTATGGCCAAAAATTAGAGGTGAGGTGACTTTTCATGGTCATTTTGTTATTGAAAAGGGAAAATAATTACCGGAAAAATAATATTTTCACTGACAGTACAGGGTAATTAGTTTCCCAGGGAGAAGACATTGGTAGCAAGGGGCTTTACACAGGGATCCTTTGTCATTTTATGGATGCTCATCTGTCAACTGTCAGGTTGTTTCAAAAGAGCTCGGGTCGTAATGTTTTCCCTCTGCACCTTTCCCATCATGGTGGCCCAAATTTGCCTGAATAACCATGAGTCGTCTTGTTTGTCAAGTCTGGGCATTTACAATGAGGCAGGAGGTGGCCCTGTTGCTGTGGCTGCGCAGCTTGGGGGTTTTGTTAGGGAGATCATCCCGTGTGTTATCAGGGGTTTGGTGCACAGGACACACTGGCAGGACACACAATTTCCTTTCGCAGTCAAGGTATGCTTCACAAATTGAGTGGGACTTCCCTAGGTGGAAAAAGTAGAGGAAGGCCTCAGTTTGGCTCTCATTTGGGAGAATGTCCCCCTTGGTTTGAGTATTAAAGATACACATATAAATACGTGCATAAAATACCACAGTTTCATTAGTCTTTCCCACATATTCTCGGTCATCATTCCTAAGACATGATTATTATTTAGCTGTGACATTGGAATTAATGCAAAGAAATATTAAAATTTTTTGATCTGGATGTCTCAAAGGGTGCAGGTGCCTTGACATTGACAGATGTAAAAATGATCACCACTTCTTGCAGAGATTACCTCACCTATAAAGCGATAAAGAAAGGGGTTTTGACTAAATCCTGAGGAAGTTTGATGTGAAAGGTTTGCCATACCTGCTCTGCTTTGGCTTCCACTGGAAGCTGCTGCCTGGCAGAGTGTGGCTCACCTGTACCCCTGGTCCTGCAGCAGTATCTAAGTCCTTGGAAGGCTTATATACTCTTCCTTATCTACTCTGGAAAACCTTTCTTCTCAACACTTTTCTTTAGAGAGATTTAAACTAGTCCTTGATTCCTTTTGTACCTGAAATGTCCCAACATCTCTTTTGCTTTTCAGTTTTTTTTCCTGATTTCTGGTGCATCAAAAAAAACTTAATTCAGCAGAGGGTAGGCTGCTGTTCTCAGGACAGTAGACAGGATCTTGCAACAAAACACGCTTGATTTTAGATATGTTTGTAAATCCACCCATTGAAATGTTCATGAGCATTTAATATTTAATGTTAAGGACAAAATACTTGTCCTTAATGTTGAACAATAGTGTATATTGTTAAGGCAAGGTTTAACACACTTGCCCAGCTTATTCCTTTCTTTTGATTTGGGACAACTCATTTGAGTTCATGATTTTTTTATAAGGAACCTGCAATCTGGACTTAAATAATTTCTATGAGAATTCACTGACAACTGCAAAAAAAGGTGAAAATGTGACTTGAAAAATCTGTGTGGAGGAAGGAGAAAACCTAAACCAAAATGATTTGTCTTAAAGAGTGGTAATATTGCTGCCTTTCTGTAGCAAGACAAGTAGTTTTATAGTTTGGATTGCTTGCATATGCAGCCCTTAATATATTTTTCAGTTCATTAAATGAATTGGCTGTACAGAGATCCCGAAATGACAAACGTTAATTTCTAAGACTTTTACTGGGTGTGACTAAATAAATGTAAAAAATGAAGGCTGGAGGCCTCTAGCTCGTCTCAATTTCTACTTGTGTTGCTCAGTGACGCTTAAGAGTAGCTGAAAATGCTCCCTTGATGGAGTCAGATTGCTTCTTTATTAATTCCATTCATAAATACACACTGGGTGTCCAGTGGAGCACTTAAAACCCTGATAATCAAAAGCTTATTGTGTGTTTGAGAAGCTTGAAAGGGAAACTGAAGTAAATACCAAGGGAGACTAGAATAAAGTTAGAGTTTTTCTTTCTAAGCCAGCAGGAGGTCGTCTAAAGTATAATGTTATGCACAAGTTTTACCTTCGAGGCTGTGATGGGGGATGTGAATATGTGTGCAATTACAGTAGTAAAATCAGCATGCCACGCATAGCTAACGCAGCCCTCTGCAGATGGCAGCACCCCAGAGCAGCATTAACAGCTATCTGATGGCCTCCGTGTGTGTGAGACATGGAGGGTTTGTGCCTTTATTTCAGCTCTGCTTTTAGCTCTGTTCCACTCAAACAGCAAAAGGCAAAATTCCTGTGAAAGCTGTTAAAGGATAGAGGCTTTTTTTCTTTTTTTTTTCCCCCCCTGGGCTGTGCTTTTCTCTAAAGCAAAAATGTTAAGTTTGAGCGTTGAGGTTTTGTGGGGGGAATTTAGTTTGCTGCATCAGTAAGGTTCTCTTCTCAGTTAGTGAGTGTGTATGAAGAATGGAAAGGTGGTGTTTGCACCGCAGTGAGGCTGGGTTGCTTGAATTAATCTGGTTATGTCTACACACATTGCTCTCCTTCCTTTAGCTCTAGGGCAGAGTTATAGGGAGGTACAAAGCAGAGGCTTTTTCTTCCAGAGGTGCCAGTTGCCAATTCTCCATACCTTCTGTAAAACTTCAGTTCTCATCAGCTGAGGACTTGCATAAACTTTCAGGCTATAGCTTTGAAAAAGCAGTTGTGGTTTGCAATTCATATCACTTCTGCTTAACTGTAAATATACTTTTACCCTGATGAGGAGTGTGCCCTGAGGCTTGGGACCTGTGCAGGGCTTGCATCTCTTTTTGGGTCTTCTCTTAAACCTCAGACCTGGCAAGCAATAAGAAACTAGTTCTGAGCTGGTAGGCATTGTGGCGGTGCTCTGGGTCTGTGGCATAGATGGGTGCATCCTGTGAAGAAAATGATCTGATTCTTCAGCACCTCCTGTTATTTTATGGAACCATTTCCATGACGGCATGGCAGCAGAGGATCTCACATGAGGAGCCATGAGAAGTACTGAGAACTGGAAATAAATACTTCTCTGAGATAAACAATAACATTGATCTTGGCCGAGCATAGCACAGAATTTCTCCCAAGACCCCCCTGTCAGGTCCTTTGAAACCTCGAGGCCTAAGCAGGTCCATTTTTGGGCAGAATTGCTTAGTTGCTTTTCTTTGCAGAAACACAAAACTACACTTTTTTTTTTTTTTAATCCTCTACTAATAACTGTGAATGACAGCCATGTGAGTGCCTTCTCTTCTACTCTCCTCTTCAAAACCACAAAGAAATGGAAAGATCTGAAGCTTCCAGGCCACTGCAGTAATAATAATAATAATAATAATGAGGTTGATTTTTCAGGATCACATGCTGGAGAATAAAGCAAGAAGGATGCTACTCCATACATCCATAGTAGACAGACTGAGAAGTTGCCTTTGACATCTCAAAGGATTTGGTAAGAGGAAAAATGGAACACCACACTGTACACTGAAGTAAACTAAGTTATAGGGGAGTGAGGAGACAGTAGGGAAGCAAAATAGGTGGTTTAGCCACCAAACCTTATTGTAGATAGATTTTCCTTAGTCCATTCTGCAGTTTGCCTTTGTAACAGCAAAGGACTTTTCCGCTTTTGTTGTTCATGAAGGTTTGTGATCTCACTCAGCCTACTGCATGCAGAGAGAGAGCCCTCAAAAACTGCTTCTGATCATGAGGAGGAAAAGTGGGTGCAGCAACTATCTCCACTTGGACAAAACCGTGTTTCCATCAGTTTTCACTGCAGTGCAGCGTTGGAATAATCTTTATGTTTCTGAGAATTGTGTGGTGCCTCCTCCCAGGATGGTATCAAACAGAAGACTGGGGCTTTTACACTGCTGGTGACTGGCAGAAAGGACCAAGACAAAACTAGCTGGATGGGGAAAAAAGCTTGTCTTTTGGTGCTTATCCAGAAGGGGTCAACAAAATGCAAGGTAAATGAAACCAGTGGGATTTCAGTGTGGATGAGCAGACCCAGCAAAAGAGAGACTTAAAGGTTTGGGTTCTGCCTGGTGCTTCCTCCACCAAGGTGAATGCACAATGCCAGAGCCCTGCACTGACGTGGGGTCTGGGGCAGCCACTTGGCAAAGGTTGCCTGGGCTACGGAGCACTCGGTGCATCTGGAGCCACCATTGGTTACAGCACCAAGGGCAGGGGACAGTGGCCCCTGGCTGGTGCACCAAGGCAGGAGGACCTGCACAGGGATGTGTGCTGACAAACAGGTGGCTTTTACTGCACGCTTCCTTTCTGCTACTAATCTTCATTTGCCTGTGTCAAGGGTTGTTTTTTTACGTGTCTGTCAGCTTTAAAGCAATCCTCCATATTCTCCAGCATCTGCAGGCAAGTGCATAGGAGCTGAACTGTTTGTCATGTCAGGCTGGGGTTTCTGTTTGCATGACAGAACTTTTTCATGACATATGAGTTTTTAAATAAAAAACAGGGAGAGACAGCAAATCACTTGGGTTCAGACAACAGAAGAGGGGGAAAAAAAATCTCACCTAAACAATAGATGTTTAAGTAGAAAGTGTTCCAGCTCCTTCTGACAAAGAGCCTCCAGAGGATTACAATGCAGTCAATGTTGCTTTAATTAAATTTAATGCTGTGTGAAATGCACTCTGAGAAACTTTGATGAATGACTGGGGCAATTCATGTGGCTCACTAAAGGGCATCCAGCTCTTGCAGGGGTGTCAAGCCACGATGAATTGGTTAGTACAGGCATGTTTATAGACTGCCTAAGGAACCTTGTATCTGTGTGGTAATGTCAGAGATAATGTTATGATTCTCTGGACCTTGGGGGGCTTTGGTGACATGGTTAATGAGATAGCCCAGGGAGTGTCCCAGTAGGTTACTTGCAGACCTCCCACATCAAAAGGAGCAGCTTTGCCCCTTCAGAGCCTGCTGTCTTCTAGATCTCTCAGCTGGCCCTTGCTTTCCATAGGGCCACTTTTTTTTTTTCTACCTCCTCCCCCTTCTTTTTTGGTTCTCAGTCAACATTAACTTTGGCTGCTGAAATTCAAAAGTTGTTAGTTTTTAATTTGGTTTCTCTTTGACCCACCTACATAATGGCTTTCAAAGATTTTTATAGGAACAACAACCTCCAGTTTCCCTCATTCCAAAGCCTCAAAATGATGACAACAGCAAAGCTTAAGCCAAAGAGGAAAATAAGGGAGGAAAAAACCTCAACTCTCCCTCTTTCTGTTCCTTCTTTCCCCATCACAAAGAAAGAGGAATGTTTCTCCCATGCAGAGTTTGGTTACAAAGCAATGGGCTATGATAGTACAACTGGGTCTTTTATCTGCTGCACCCAAAAAAGTGAAGGGGAAAAAAAACCCACCAAAAAACAGTGGATCAATTGATAAATGAAAGTCTGTTATTCATGTTTGATTTAAAGGGTTGATTATAGGCCTTTGGAAAAGGTTGTTTAACAATTTCTCTTTGTAAGGCAAAAACCCTCACTGCATGTTTGGTTTAAAGTGAGGTTAGATGGCAAGTAAACATTCTTGTAATAATACAGTGACTTTTGCAAAATTCCTGGTCCAGGAAGTAGATGTTCAGTATATTACATCATTGAAGGAGGCAAACATCAAAGTTAATGCAAGACTACCTCAAATGATCCTTATAAAATATATAAAATATAAAAAACCTGAAGTTTTTATTGTGCTTTCGAATTTTTAGAGGAAAGAAAAGGGGCAGAGCTGATGACGGATCACGGATTTAATAAACTTCATATCTCACAGGTCTAATGACAGATGCAAGTGTTCTGCTTTGGATGACTGTATGTATAAGGATTGTGATCTTGAGCAGAGAAATAAATACTAATGAGAAGCTAAGATGGAATCTTCTGAAATGCCATAAGCAGCACGCTGATTCATCTGGCCCATGGATGTTCGTAAGTTCTGGTAGTTTAAGACGTGTCATGAACTTTGAGCATTCATCTCATACTGTTTGAATTCAAGCATTTGTTCACATCAAAAAGTACTAAAGAAATGGTAAATGTAAATGTGCATATGTCAGTTTCTGAATATACTTATACATACCCACTTAGGTTGAGCCAAATATTCACTATGGTTTTCTTTCAAATCCCTTTTTAAAGCTTCTCTATCCCTCAAAGTTTAAAAAGAACTCAAACAACAAAACACTTCAATCAAACAAACAAACAAATCCTGTCTAGCTGAGTCATCTCTGGCCACCTCATTGTGAAAAAGCCAGAAACAGAGAAACAGTCACCTGCTCTCTGCAAACTTTATTTGTGTTGGACAGTTCTGCTGGTGGGGGCTTCCCACAGCAAGAGTGGGGGAAAAGGGTGGTGGTGGTGGTGATTTGTGTGGTTAATGATTATGGTGACAGGTATTAGGTCTCTTGGTGTTTTGTGAAGGTCCTAATCACTCTTTTGTATGTTCATGAGATGTTTAGCTGTTCATTAAATGCTGTTGGAAATACATCAAGAGGTGAGACCAAGACCCAGCCATGCCCAGAAGCCTGTAGTGTAGTGGTTATGGCTGATCTTGTTTATTTTAAGCACCTGAAGTGGGACATTTCTTTCAGAAGGTTGGGATATTTTCTACTTTTTCTAAAAGAAGTACCTCTGCTGTTCGTCACCAAGCCAGCACCACCCTTCTGGTGACACCCTGTGTTCAGCTGTCTGTCCTGAGCCTTTTGCTCCCTTCTTCTGCAGGCAGGGCTCTTGTCTCTTGGTAGGAGATGACAATGGCTTCCTGGGTGCCACTGTCAACTTTGCCAGGAGGGTAAAAATATATCAAAATCATTTTCGTTGAAAAATGATTTGCAGAGATTGAAAGCTGTTTTTGTTGAGAAAGTAAAAAGAAATAGATAAATTTCCTACAAAGCTACATCTCTCAGAGTGCACAGGACCGAGATTGGGTGATGGGAGTGAGAAGGTTATTTTAAGATTTTTATAAACACTAATGTTTAAAGGGCTGCATCAGTTCTCCTCTTGTTGCAGCACTGGGAGATGCTGCTCACTTGTGCCTGGAAAGCTAGAATGGCCTCCTGGCCCTGCTACCGCAAGGGAAGGTGGAAAATGGGCAGAGCCAAGCCAGGCCCTTCCTTCCCTCTATCTCTCTGTTATCTGAATCAACTATCCAGGTAGAAGCACTTAAAGGGCATTTATTTAATAAGTTACTTGCTGCTGGCCAATATTGCTATAATGAAGTTGTAACTAGATCAGAGAGGAAGCAAATGCCAGGTTTGGTTTGGTAACTTGTCTTGCAGGGAAGAGGGGAAAAAAGGCAGAATAAGCTGAGTGGTTTCCAAGACCCTAATCTATTTTTAAATAGGTCTCTCTGAAACTGTAGCAGCAACAACAATCTTTGCTGTAGTTAATGGGCTGTCAGTGTATCCTTTATTTGAATGACTGTTTTCTGAATCAGAAGTTAAAGACATCGTGTTGTTGTCACCGAGTCAATGGCAGTAAGACTAACAGAGGACCTTGAAGCCACTCTGAGCAGCAGCCTCTGACGGCTTCAAAGTAGCAGCAAGGTCAAGGAAAAGGCAAACACACCTAACACTGTCCCAATCTCACCAGTATGGCCACACAGAGTGCTTTTGTCAGCCAGGCTGGGAGCACGAATCCCTTCCTAGTGCATCACGCACAACCCTGGAGCAGGTTCATTTGTTTCTTACCCTTCAAGGCTGGAATGGTGCAACAATTCATAAATCCGGCTCTAGGAGAGAGCTGTTACGGAAGTGAGCTTGAGGAGCCAGGGCTACACGTGACTCTGATGGTGGGCTGGTGGGAAATGCTGAGTGCTGCACCAGTGTGAGATGTGGTCAGTGGGGGACGCAGAGGGAAGTCCTGGTGCAGGACAGCTCCCTCCTGGGGCAGTCAGGGTCTGGAGCTCTCATGATCTCCTGTGGATATTCCATGTCTTGGTGTTTGAAGGAGTGCAGGATGGCTTTTGTCTCTTTGACTACTGCGAAGAGTAAAAGTGGATTGAAATAAGGAGGTGATGTGACATTCCACGAAAGCTGCTGTGCTGGGCTACCATGCTGATTGAGAACTTGGAATCAAGTTGCCCTCTTGATATACTCTGTCCTTTTCCAGTGATCTTTACAAAGAAATGAAAGTCTCCCTTTTTAGGCTGTTGAGGCCTGGGAGAAGTTAACTGGGTGAAATGAGGTTGGACTGGGTGATGCCCAGCTGGTAAGTGCATGTGTGGCAGGGGAGACAGGCAGTCAGAGAGAGATTAAAGAATGCAGAGGGGGAAACATGTCGTAGATGTAATGCACCCCTTGAGCAGTGCTAAAGAAACATGATGTCTATTTTTCTAGAGGCAATAGTACCTCAAATGGGGTTCCTGCCCCTTTCCTGCTGGGCCTGTGAGTCAGCCCCTACCAAGAGACAGTTTAACTTCACCACGTGGGTTATAGTGGCTGGGTCTGACAAGGTGGGCTGGAGCTAAAGTTCCCTCTTTCAGTTGAGCCCTCCTTGCTTTCACGTTATAATTGGACATTTAACGTGATTTTAACATCGGGTTTTTTTGTATTCTGTCTCTTTGCATGGTTTAAAATTCATTTCCAGGCTGTGATCTAATGGCAGTAATTACCTCAGAAGTGCATACAGTACAGGCTATGTTTATTTTTGTTTCAGCCAAGGCAAATGATTACAGGTCTTGGCTTCACTTCAGGGCTCAGCTCTGTTGGGAGAGCCAAAAAAAACATCTACCTTTGCAATCTGGCAAGCAGGTCCTAAATACCTTACGTGAATGTTTGATTATATGATATGAAGGGTAGCGAGAGCAGGACAGTGCAGCCCTTTGAGTCCTGGTTTGCAGTGGATGGCAAATTACTTTCTAACTCTCTGTTGTGGAGGGATCCAGCTTTGTCATACAGTGACTACGACTCCCAGGTATGAAACACTAACTTGCTCACCAATTCTCCTGGGTTTCTGCGGTGTCATCTGAGCAACACAGGCAACAGCATGAAAGGCACAAGCAGCAAAATACCTGTGAGATTTGCCTGTGTGTAGGTTTCAGTAGCTATGAGAATAACACAGCCTGTTACATGCAAAAATTAGCTTGCATAATTGCTTGCTTAGAGCTCATGACAAGCATAGCTGTTCCTTCTTTAAGTATTTCCTGGCACCTGATGAGAGAGGGTGGATGAACAGAGAGAACAATCTGCTTTATTCCTGTTGAACAGTGTGTGGTGATAAAGCCCACCCTGCTTAATCTGTCGGTACAGGGTTAACTGAGAACTTTATGTTTAGTGTTTCTGTCAAGGTACAGAATATTTAGTTTAATTCTTCTGCTTAAATAGTTGCAGCATAAAAATCAAGTCCTTAATTATGTCTCTAAACAGCAGAGAAGTTTTCGTCCTTCCCTCAGTTTAGCTTCTTTGTGATGTGTACCAAAATATGGCTGGATATTTTGGGGAAGCATGTGAAAAACACATGAAAGAATTTTGTGGATCCTAGTTCTAATCTGTAGAAAGGAAATGTGCCCTCTGAATATCTGACAGCATTGGTGGATCTCTTTATAAGAACAACTAATGTGATGCGCAGATTCCACATGTCCTTTTCTATCTTGTAGCTCTTGGGAAAAGCAAGAAGTTTAGAATAAACTGGAGAGTGCCCCTCCTAAGAGGTACCTGAGTAAAGAAGTCAGATGGTGATTGTTACCTTGGAGCTGCCACGAATTTCTGCAGGAACTAGGAGTATGCAGCACATCTCAAGTTCATGAAAGGATGATTTAGCCTACTTTAAACATGTTTTTTAAGAGTTATCATGACTATTAACCTTTGGCAGTCTGGGTTCAAGAGACCTACAAATGCTCAAAACCACTGAAAAGAAACACATGCTTTAAAAGTTTCACTCTTGGTTTCTAGGAAGGAGAGGCATGTTGTTCTGGCTGCTTTGTTTTTTAACTCCTTAAGCTTAATTAGCTGAAGTAGAGTTGCCCCGAGTTATGCTGGAAAAGAGAAGATCAAACTCTGCCCTCCTTGAATAGAAAATGCTATTTTAATGGTTTTGTACTTTCTGGCTTTCTCACTTGACTTCACAATCTAATTTCTCTGCTACCAGAGATCCTCTCAGTCACATCTATGTTAAGAATTTAAAAGCAATATATATTTAAATGTAAAACAATATGGGTGAGTGTGTGCTCCTGTGAAAACGTACATTTGGGGGCATGTACACATATATGTGTAGTTTTACTAAGGAAGAGGAGATGAGATGATACAGTGATGATGAGTGAGGTCACGTATTACATTTTCAAGAATTTTGAATGGTTTCATGAATGATGAAACTCTAGGAAGCAATGTTAGAACATACAGAATTACTGTGGGTCACAGCCTTTCCAGATTGTGTTGCTGGAGCCTTAAGATGTAATTAATTTCAAATAGTGCTAGCTATAGTTATATAGTAATGATAGATGCTTGTGAAAAATGCTCAAAACCACCTACAGGCACACAACTGAAATGTCTGCTTGATTTGAGCCACAACAGGAAGGTTAAAAAAACAGACCTTTTCATGCTTTCAGGTGATCAGGAGCAATACCTTTGAAATTGTTGTGTAGAAAGCTTGTTACACCTTGTGCAGTGCTCGTAAAACCAGGAACTATTTTGTAGGCTTTCCAGGAAGGAGTAGTGGAAGATCTGAGAGATTTGGAAAGAGGGAGCTGGAGCTTCATGCCTTCCATTTCACATCAGTGGCAATGCTCCATGAGGTCCACAAACCTTGCACAGGTTTCTCCCGAGTATTTTGAAACCATGGAACGTGAGAAGCTGTTGCTCTCCCCTGGAAAGAAGTTGCTGTATTTGCTGCACTGCTGCTAACTACTGCAGTAAACAGCAGCTGGTATAAAACCAAAACTAAAACCAAGTGTTAGTGGATCTGTAAAGGTGTCTCAAAATTACTCCGACACTGATTAAAAAAAAAAAATCTAAAAGCTTGCACAAACATATGTGTAGCTATACTGTGCTTTTCCTTGGGAAAAAGTAGAACAACACAGCCTGAGGGTGGTTAGCACTGATGGGAGAGCAGTAACTTTTCTTCAGTGTGAGGTTTTGTTGCTTTTAACTTAAACTAGGATGAACAGGCAAGCCTTTGAAGGCTCAAGTGTTCCTCCGGCATGAAATCAGAGGAGAAACTTTGTTTGAGAAGAGTAGTTGCTCACAACTTAATTATGTTGATCAATAAGATGATTTAAAGTTAGGAGGGATGTGTGCAGCAAAGGTCAGAATCTGGGAAAAGCTCGAGGCCAGTTTAATGTGTTCATTTCCCCAACTCTTGCTTCCCAATAGCTTCCACAGAGATCATTAAAGTCAACGAACACTGAGATCTTCAAAACATTATGGACATCTGTAAACTTCTTTATCTAGAAAAAAAATTATGTGTTTTTTTCTTTACATCCACCAGTAGCTGAGCCAAGCTTGTTTCAAGCAAGGAAGACTCATAATATCAAAGATTTACTAAATTTTTATTGCTGCACATAAAACATCTGACAGTATTTGCCGAGAAAACCAAAATGCCTCTCTTTGTTTGTACAAGCCAAAGGAAAAGTACAGTGTATCCGTCTGCAAACGAACATCAAAGCCCCTTTGCAAAATCAGGGTTGGTGACATGTATTTGGAGAACCAGTATGAGAGCCGCCTGTTACAGAGTCGTGGGGGTCTCTGCACTTACCCAGCATAATCCTGATTGGAGCCACGTCTTTTCTTTTTTCTCTTTATTATCACTTCTTGGTTAACATTTGTTGATGAGTAGGATTAACAGCACATTTTCAGTGACATTTAGCTCTTTTAACAAACTCTCTTCAGTCAAAGGTTGCTGGCCTGGAAAAAAAAGAGAAAAGTCATTAAGCAAACAAATCTTTGCCAAGAGTTGATGCTAAACATGCCATCACTCTGTGTGAGTTATTCACTGTATATGAAATTTATTCCACAAGACTCTGACCTTGATGTTGATTAACCAGAAATCCCTTCTTCTCTTGTCACTGTTAACAGCTTTAGGTGCCTCAAGTGGCCCCTCTCTCTTTTTTTTTTCCTTTTCTTTTCTGTTTTTTTAACATCCATTAAGGAAGGCTTTTCCCAATATGTCATTTCTTTTGTAATGCTGCTCATTGGCACAACCTCTTGAGGCACGAGGAATCAGGGTGTTCCTTTAGCGTGGTGATGCATCTCAGGGGAGAATTTTACTGTTTCAGGCAATTCAATCCATTATCCAAAAAGCCTGAAAAGGAAAATGGGATTTCTCCCTGTCCATATTCCTGTTTTCCAGGCCTGTCAGTCGCAGTAAAGACACTTTGAGACTTTCTGGGCGGGACAGAGTTTCTTTCTGCACTAAATCTTGTGAGGTGGAGAGGGAGAATGTTATGGCTGCTCTTTACTTGTTCAAGGCCCAAAAAGGCCTCTCTGTAGACGACGGAGATGGAGCATCAGTAGAATGCCCTTAGGTCACTCAGCTTTGAGTACACCCCAAATATGGAAGATGGTTTAAAACCACCTCCAGCTCAGTATAAACACAGGATCAGAGCAAGAACGGAACCTTTTTGGTGCCTGCTGCTAAGCATGAAACCATTTACGGAACAGAAACACTGCATGTATTCACTTTTGCTGGCAATTTCTGGAAGGGATGAAGGGGAAGAGATCAAGGGATGAGAAGCACACCAAAATAAATGCTGGTTGTGGTTTTTTGTATTCTTTTTGGGTGACATCACATAGTGGTAAGTTGAATAGACTGGAAGGATTGAAAACTGGACTTGCTCTAAAGCCAGCTAGGAGTGGATTGCAGTACAGAATATAGCTGGCACCTCCTGTGAAGAAAACCTGGCTGCCATAGACTTCGTCGTCACTGGCATGCATTCATCTGGTGTTTTGTGGTTTGCTGCATGACACTCACCTCTGGCAGTCTCTTGGCACACTCTTTCGTGGTGGAATATGATGTTTATCACAGCAGCTGTATGAGATCGTACCTGGTCTGAAAGGCTTTCAGGATCATTGGCAATCCATATTTCCCTCTCTTTTCTACTGGCTATACCAGTTGAGTGCATCACTCATGGATGGCTGTTCCTTCCATAGCTTACAAACAATCCTGCAAAATGAAACATTCAAAAAAGGCACAGTGTCATTAGGATAATTTACATAATCTTAATTCTGCTCCTTCATGCAAATATCAAATACCTGTGAATGTGGTATGAGTGCCTGCTGCCGCCCTTCCGGGCCCAGGTTAGTTCTTGGTCACATCTTGATCCTACAGTGGGATGGATGGTGCAAAACAACCACTTCTTTGTGCTTCAGTTGATAAATATCCTGGAAAGGCCAGTGTAGAGCCATTAATTTCTTAAGGGCATTACTAGGATGCTGTTGAGAGTAGTATCCCTATGTTATGTGTACCACTGTTAGAGACAGGAGATGTATTAGACCTGGCAAATTCTTGTCTTTCTAGAGAGCATTAACACTAAGATTGAGGTGGGGAAAGGGAGTGGATACAGCTGAAAACCATTGCCCAGTTCTTATTTACAGCACAAACATACACGCTTACGTTTTGGGCAAGTGTAGGCAAAACAACACCCTTAGCAGGGTATGTGAACAGCTATTACAGCTACATCCACAGGAGAACTCAGCAAGCCAAATGCAAAATTATGAGATCATAAGGAAACACACAAACAAAAACGCTGAAATAGCATTTGTGACTTAAAAGCTGATTATCCTTAAAGCTTTGAGGTTTGTCACAATCTGTGTGTTTGTCAAAGGCTTTGCTTTTAGCAGAAGTGCAATTTTCTCATGAAAGTGCCTAAGTGACAAACTTCTGATCAGCTTTGATCCAAATAGATACAACTAGTTGATTTTTGAATAAAGTATTGTGTATTTGAATAAATTATTTGTGCTAATTTGCTAAAAGTTTTCAGGTTAGTCTCCGAGCAATATTTTTTCAGTTTGGACACTGCTTTATTTCAGTCTTTGTTTTTCATTGCCTTGTCACACAGGATCTAGTCTGTACAGTCTGTTACTACTTCTATCTTTAGCTTTGAAAAGCTCCATTTATCCAATTTTCCATGCTTTCCTGTGTTACATGTGATGTCATTTTGTTATTTGTAGTAGCATAATATCCAATAATCATACTAATTTGACAGGGACTATTTAAAGGGGGAGAGAAGCTACTTCACTGCAGTGGCTGCAGCTGATATGAGGTAATAACCTCTGCTATCTCCTGCTTTCTGTGGCTAAGCAGGAGTGCAGCATTTCTGCTGATGTTCTTTCCTGCATGTCCACGGGTCAAATGTAAAAGCAACTGTTGTTTTCTCTGTAGTGCTCTGGGCATTGCAGAGCATGACCTGCTACTCCATTAAGAAATCTGCGAAAACCGAACTGATTGTCTCCTCGCATTGAGCAGATTCTTGGTTGTTTTTCAAGAACACAGCCAGTTGTCTCTCCTTCTTTTATGTGTGCTCTCTACCTCTTGAGAGATCCCAGGTTGCTCTTGTTTTCCTTTGTCATATAGCACGTGTAAATCTTCAAACTGAAATGCAAACCCTGAGTTCAGCACTGTACATCTTGCCTGGAGAATGATGATGGGGGCTTTGGGCTCAGATGGTCCAGGCTGCAATGCCATGGGATATCTGCATGGCAGCACATATTCGGTAACGGGTTATTTGGCACCTTCCCCTAGGTTATCTTTTGTGCATTTTTTTCCCCACATACTATTTGATTTCTTCATATTAACTCTAGAGGAAAAATGGGCTGATAGAACACCAGCCTTTTTTGCGGGTCATTTATATGTTTCACAGCTTCCACCAAAGACCTGGAAAAACCAGTTGTCAATAACACAATATCACAGGCTGGCAATGTGCTGACTGCCTCTTACCATCACCATCACAACCAAGATTCCTGTTTGGGCATTACCAAATGACAGTTTTGGTCATGGACAGCTCTTCCTGATGACCTTGCCACTGGCATTGAGATTTTAACAACATTTGAGGCTCTGGTAGCAATAGGATGTCACAGTTGTATGTTAACTGGCCGATTTGGTAAGAGCACCATCTGGAATCCTCCCTTCCTAGAGACATTCACCTCAAAGCCTTTCCCTTGCAATAGATGGTGAGGATGTAAGGAACTTAGAGCAATATAGGAAGGCAGATAAAAGGGAAAGTAGAACTGCCTTTAATGCAGGAAATGAATAATGTGCAATGCAGTGTAGCTGCAAAAGCAAATTAAATCTTCTGGTACCAAAAGCTTAAGATTTTGCTTCCCTCCAATAGATGGACAGGGTGTGCTGTCTGGATCAAACTGCTCTTCTCAAAGGGCAGGGTTTTCCAATTTTTACTGCATCATGTAACCTGGTGTGGACATCTTTACTACTTAAATGGTGTTATATGTCATCTTTAAGGCAACTGAATCGTGCCCAGATAAACTCTCCGCTCAATCTGCCTTATGGGGACTTAAAAGTTATGTGAAGTTTTAGTCTAAAAACTAAGCACTGTGTTCTGTACAAGACCCTTGTACAAAGCATCTTTTCCTGCATCTTGACCCACCTGAGTCATGAGTCCTTTGTATGTGTATCACAAAACAGATCTTCTAGAGGCAGCTCCACAGCACAGATGGTCCTCACAACTACTTCCAAACCTGCTGAATTCCATGTAGGGAAGGTAAGGGCTGGCAAAAGAATCATATGTAGTTTAAATCTTCACAGGGGTTCTAGAAAAGCAGATAATGTATCTAGCAGTTAGCTTCAGATGCTCTGAAAAATCACCTTGATTATTTTCCTTAAATAGATTTATCAGTAGGGAAGTGGAGTAAGACATCACCTGTTCATCTTGTTAAATATATGCTTAAAGAAAAATGATGCAACCAAACTGAATTACAAAAGTTTAGGATTTATTTAGCGTGTTATTGAACTATCTTCCAGTTTCTGCTTTGTGAACAAAGACAATGTAAGAAAAATATTGACCAAATTATTTTAACATAATACAAAACTGAGGTAGTAAATGTACATGAACAAGCTGATGGAATTGTAGAAATACTTTTAGCTTCCTAATAGGATGGTTTGCTAGGGAGCTGAGATGAACTCTGCAGCACCTGGATATTTGCTAGCATGGGTTGTTAAAATATTAGAGAGACGTTCTAGTGTACACAAGGTGTAGATATATGATATAAGTATAAAAACACAGCCAGGAACTATCAGAGATGAGTATTTTGCTATTAATTTCTGGCATAATCACCATCATTCAGATGTTTTTCTCTTTCTTGAGGTAAGGGGGATGGAGGTTTGAAGTTCAGTCACGAGTTCCTGCTGGCAGCAACAGAGTGGTGCGCATGTTACTAGAGAAGATGTGGTGATTTCTTAGGCTTTCTTTCCTTTAGCTACAAGAGAATAAGCCATGCTATATCTAATTCAGAATTAGCAGCACTGCTGATATGCTTGATGTTTCTGACACCCTGCAGGGCTTGGTGTAACTGGCTTTTTTGGTGTGTGCGGGCGAAGAGGCTCGCAGGCTTCCCAGAACACAGCCTGTGTGGCATCGGCTCCCCTGTTGATTTAGTTTCATTTTCTGTTTTCCTGACTTGCTCAACTGCCTGTAACGGCATTAAAGTATTCTTCTGATCTCTGTTTCCATGTGCTCACTAAACACAGTTCTAGAAAGCCTTTATGCCAAAGGAACATTCAGAGTGAGGGGCAGCTCTCAGATTGGTTTCAAAAACCATTGGCTAATTGCATACTTGACTGAGCCTAGTTTATAATAACCTCTACTGAGAGAGCCTTTGCTGGGAGCTTAATGCAGAAACTCTGGTCAGGCAAATCCATTCAGGAGAAGCACATGAGTCCTACCTTGGACAGCAAGTACAGACAAGCACCTATTGTTACATCCATACTGTGCTGTCAGAGTCAGAATATTTCCTGCCCAGAATTGTGCTCAGAGGTATGACAGCAACAACTCGGGACTTAATGCAAGAGAGTTGTGAGAGAAGCACAGACACTGGCAACTAGAGGAATATATGGCTATGCTTCCCTCAGGAAGTGAAGGGCTAAACTGCAGGAAGATGCTTTAGCTGGAGCATTGATGTCTCTGCAGGAGCAGTCTCAAAAATTTCTGATACATCCTCTGGCCTCCTACTCATTCGCTGTTAAACCCTATGTCCATGCCAAGGTCTTGCCTACCAGGCTAAAATAATCTCTTTACCTCCACCCCTTGTCACATTGTCATCTTCCATCTGCCAAAACATGCTTTCTAAAATAGACTTCCGTTTCCACAGGTCAGGATAATTGACCTTCCCACTCCTCTATCCCTCTCCTAACTTTGTGAGTCCTACCAAAACTTTCTCATCATCTTTGAAATCAGAAACAATCTCGCTGCTTCAACTGCTTCCACTTAATTCCTTCTCTCATTTCCTTCCCATTCTTGCTGCTTGCTCTTTCAAATCGGTATGCATCTTTATGTGGCTCTAGCTGAATATGGGTGAGTATTAGTTATTTCATACATGGGAAGGAGGGAAGAAGGGGAAAATATGATCTGGAATAAGATCTTAAATAATTTGATTTTTCTATAGTATTGTTACTGAAGAAGAGTTAGAGCTCATCCAAGTTAGACGACAGTAGTTTGTCATTGAGAAAAAATCAGTACTAGTGACAAGCAACAAAAGCATATTTGCTCCCCACAGAGTGCCAACAAATTGCATCAATGAAGTCTTCTTAGAGCTGGCTCCCAAAGAGAGTGATTTTGGGGGAGAAGAAGTAAACCTAATTACATTTCATCAGGCTCAGCTGGGTAGTGAGGATTGGCCACACATACTGGCTCTGCGGTCCTATGGAACTGCTGACTGTTACTTAATTCAAGCCACAATTTTAAATGAACTGTGGATATTGCAAGCTTCCAGGTGTCTGGAGTTGAGTTATTAAACGATGTTGTCTTGGGCATCCAGTGTGTAGCTGGTGACCAGCTTTCTGCAGACTCATTTGAGAGGATGATTCAGTCCCTTCCCGCAACTCCTCAGTGTCCCATTCTCCTGTCTGGAAAAGTTTGTGAGAGTTTTATGGATATAAATGGTCATCAAACCATTCTTTTATCTGCAGAAGGGGCATTGTACACGACAACCACCAATAACAAAGCAAGAATATTAAGTACTGACCTTTTCTATGACAAGAAAAGCAAATTCTTCTCAAAGTCGTTCAAAGCACTTGAAGCAAGACGTGCACGTGATGGTATTGTATACTGAACACAAAGTAAAGATGAATGGCTTATGGTGCAGGCAGACCTTTTTAAGCACAAGATGGACAAGAATCGTGTAGAAAGCAGTCAGCAAAAAGATGGGCTTAATGCTCAGGAAAGTGGCTTTCCATGGTCTGCTCTCTTCTTCCACTGCATAAGAAGGGAGCATGGTGCAAACTGCTTGGTTATTTCCTTTCTCTTACAGAAATCATGAACATTTACTGTCTCTCAGTCCAAAGCCAGGCACCATTTGAGTTCTCTGTGTTTGGCTCAATGCTTTGTTAGAAAGCAGTCATTTACCAAGCTGAGTGTGGCTGATTTTTATTGGAAAGGAATTACCAGACAAGGCTGAGAGAGGGTTTCTCCTTCCCATCTCAGTTCTTTTTGCCTCTTTTTCCCTGTATTATATGTATGTGAAGAAAAATATTGAGTAGCCTACCATGAACAGCATCTCTGGCAGATACTGCTACTTCCCAGCAGCCTGAAAGGCAAGAAGAGCTTTGGATTTTGTAGATAGAAAGACAAGAATGAATTTATCTTATGCTTTGAACCATGTCAGTGGCTAATAATTCTTCCAGCATCAGGAGATCAACAAACACAGCCTGAAGTTATTTTTGGCCCTCGTTTCTGTCTGTTGCTGAGCCAGCTCAGAGATGGCAGCTGCTTGGTTCTAACCTTGTGAGATCCACCTTCCTTTGGTCCCCCAACCAATCCATAGTGCCTATGTGAAAACAAAAACCCAGTGGTCTACAGAAGGTGTCATATACAAGACAGAGGGCTACTAGAGGGCTGCTTTTTTTTGAACCTCATTGCAAATTGCCTCAGATTTCCTGAGGGAAGAGAATCAGGAAGGGCAGTTCCACGTCTGTCATCATTGTTTTACTCACAGATCCTCTGGCTTGACAGCATCTCAGAAGAAAATTGCCTGCACTTGCCATGCAAGTTGCAAAATGTACATAAAATCATCTTGGTAAATCTCTGTAATACAGCTGGAAGAAAATTTCCTGCCTCCAGTGAGTATTCACCTTTAAAATGCTTTTGCTTTTATGTTCTGTTTGGGGAAACTCGCTAAGAAAGAATGTGTCTAATGGTCACTTAAAAACTCCTTTGGACCTGTGACTATACCGGAACTCCAATGCCATGCTGAATTTGAGGCTTCAGTTTTTCTATCAACCCCTTGAATGTTGTGACTCCACTCCTTTATTTGTGCATTGTTGATACATAGCACTGCACCTCCAAAAACACCTCAGCTGAAATTATGTCTTTCAGAGCCAGTAGTGTATTCCTTGCCTGTTTAGCAGTTTCTGCAGCACTTGAACCAAATTCTTTCAAATCAATAGTGTAATGCTGTGGTGCAGAATTTCAGGCACTCTATTTAGCAGGCACGCAGAATTACTTGATCGCAGCTCTTGCAGTGGCGACGCATCTCCCACTTTCTTCATAAATTGAATTAAATTATCACTTCTTTACCCTGTCTTCACAAGCAAATTTAGACATCTCACTTTTCATCTTGCATTTTAAGTAGAAAAAACAATAGTAGCAATCACTTCAGCATTTTCATGGTGTAAGAGATGGCCTAATGAATTAATAGAATTCGCAGCTGCAAAGGTCTTTTGGTTAAGTTTTTCTAGCATGCTTTTACAAACTACTCTTAAGCCCCATGAGATCTTCTGAATTCAGCCTGGTATTATTTGTCTTAGACTGACGAATGAGGTACATAAAGGCTGTGAGACCTGTTGAAAGTTGGATAAGGCAGTGTTAGTGTAAGGAAGAGGACATCAATGTACTTGGCTAAGCATTCCTCACGCTGCTACCAAGGCACATACCCTGTGCACTGGGTGTTTCTGCTGACAGGGAATGGTTAAACAAAGTACGGGGTTCGGTCAAGAAGATTACACTGGTTATACTTTTGCTGTTGTTACTGTGAATATAACATAGATTTCTTTTTTTCTATAGAGAAAATCTGAGCAGTCTGAGCCCATGCATTATTCCACCTTGATAGTGGAGTAACTGTCCCGGAGATTGCTCGAGCTTCCTTTTCACTGGCAGCATAAACTGCTGCGTTCACTTCATCAAGCCTAAGTGTTAACTACTTCCCATTAACTCAAATGTTCCCAGGTTCAGGATCAAGAGAACCTGCTTAAGCAAAGCATCTGTCTGAGTTCCTCTCAAGTTAATGTTCCGTACAGTGTGCTTCTGAAAGGCTGACAAGGGAAGAAGGGAAAACCTTGGCACTTCTGTCTCTTCCACTGCTTAGGGGGATGGGGAAAGAAAAAAAAAGAAAAAGAAAAAGCTTTTTTGAGCCATCTTCTTAGAATTCTGTAAGTTTTTGTCTTTGTTATGGTCTCTGATAGTCAGAAGGGTGGGAGAAGAGATCTGTAGTTACATCACAGAATTAACAGTCAGGAGTTTGCAAGCCTGAGACCCTTGACCCCAGCATATGAATCTACCAAATGCAGGGCAGAACTGGAAAGTGTGTGGTGGCTCTTGTCCAAAAGAACAATGATAATGCCATACAGGTGATGCAATATTTTGGGTGTCCATTTCACAATATATATAAGAAGGGGGAAAAATCATCCACATGACTTCTCTGTCTGGGAAGAGGGATAAGTGGAGCTAAATGCAGAGACATTTCAGTCACAAATGAATATTACATCTTCTCAAAGAGCTCACATTTTACTGACCACAGGATGTTTGACCCAGAGAGACACATCACTTCATGCAAACTTAATGCCTTCGTCCCATCAGAGCTGGCTTCTGCTCTAGAAATATGAATGGTCTGTAGTTTTCCTTATGCAACTCTGCTATGGAGGGCAGCCTTGTTCCACTCTTGGTTTTGGGTGTACTTAAAGACATGTCATGTGCCAGGGAGGAATTTGAGCTTGACAGTCATAACAATGCACTGCAAACAGGCACTCCAGAAGAGTTAAAATAATTAAAAGAGGCAAGCACAGATGTGAGGGCATCCCTTAATAATTTCCTGTCCTTTGCTCAGTAAAGGGATTTCATGATCCCCCTCTTGTTTGCTTGTTGACTAACTTCCAGTAAATATTTTTTAGCTGCCTGACATAGTTTCAGAATTCCTGCATCCATGTTGTCCTTTGCCCAGGAGTTCCTCATGTTTCCAACATCCTGTGTGGAGAGCAATTTCTTTCTGTCTGGTTTGAACTTGACCTGTACCTTCACTTTTTGTACCTTCTAAGTATAAGAAGAAACTGTTGATTCCTATATGCCTACTCCAAACTACTTTCTCATGTTTGTCAGCCTTGTCATATGCCTCAGGCATCTCTTTTCCAGGCTAAAGAGTTCCAGACTTTTCAATCCTTCATTGTGCATTTGCTTTCCAGGCTCCATAGATGTAATTCCTTCAGTCAAAATCTTACCCTTGCACGCTGGCATGAAGCCATTACAGAAAACAAAAAGAAAAAAACGTCTCAATTGGAAGAATCTCTGCTCTGGAGTCAGGATATAGGGAGGACATGCAGGCGCAGGAGATTGTGGAAGAGGTTCCAAAGAGACCATCGGTGCCATTATCTAAAATGTAAGGACAGCAAACATAAAGATGACTTGTTTTTTCTCCAGGGATTTCTAGGACCCTCAATAATTTTAAGGGATTTGTTCCTAAAACAAGGATATTTTTTTCTAGAATGAGGATAGTGAAACACTGGAACAGGCAGCCCACAAGAGGTGGATGCCCCATCCCTGGAAACGTTCTTGGTCAGGTTGAACAGGGCTGTGAGCAACCTGATCTAGTTGAAGCTCCTTGCAGGGGCATTCAACTTGGATGACCTTTGAAGGTCCCTTCCAACCCAAACTATTCTATGAAAAAGCAGTACTAGAATAGAATAGAATAGAATATGTTGTCATTAAACATAGTCTCATTACACAATCATCAAACATTCTTTTCAGCACAATTGTATTTTTCACTTTTCACCAATTCCTCTAGCATGCACACTCTCTCTGATAAGTGCACTGTACTTCAGTGTTTTCCACAAATACACTCCCTCCTATGTAGCCATAGGGCATCTTCATTAAAAAACCCCAGCCCTGCAGTGTGATAAGAGTTATTTCCTTGTCTCTCTGAGCTTTCCAGTTGCTGCAATTCCCTTCTCATGTCACCTGGTGGCTGCTGAGCCCTTCTGCAGCTCGGAAGGTGCCGCTCACTCCTGGGAGAAGCAGAGACCTCCGAAGAAGTCCCAGGAGATTTAAGACAAGGATTTATGGTCATTTTTTTTTTTCTTAATTCCTAGTGATGGAGTCTGACACCTTAATATTCCTGTGAGCAAAACAGCCATTGCTTTTCCACGGAAAAGGAGAAAGAACTGGGATAAATACTGTCATTTTGAGTTAACTCCTGCTATTTACACATAATTCCTTTTGATAGTTTGAAGTGAGAATCAGGCCTTTAGTGTGGGAAAATACTTCATTCTTCGTTAACAACCTCCTCTGCACAGCTGCATCAATAAGTAAATTGACTGAGTCCAGAAACAGCAAGGTAATTATTTTCAACAGTGTTCATCCTGATCTTCACCCAAACTGGGGACAGTTCAAAGCAGAATACTGAGTAAAAATTACTCTGCAGCAAGCCTAATGTCAGTAATTTCTTAGTTTCTTTTTGAAGGGTCAAAAGGGAACGCTATCCCATATGCATAAAGGAGAGAGCCACATCCATCCTGTGACAAAGAGGGATTTTGTTCGCCAGTGTGGGTTGAATTGGCTGGAAAAGTGTGAGTAAGCATTGTTATTAATCTTGAAGCTAGTAGAAGTGATGGTTTTGCTTTGTCTTTAGTTTTTGGCGTGTTGTTTCATTGTTTAGGTTTTTTTATAATTCCGGTGAATTCATCCATAGGATCCTGATTCCTTTTTGGCCCAGCATGGTTGTTAGAGGCGGGTGCTGTGGTGATATACCTTGTTGAATAAGGACAGGTGGTTTTC
Organism: Lycocorax pyrrhopterus obiensis; assembly: GCA_014706295.1. Lineage (NCBI taxonomy): Eukaryota > Metazoa > Chordata > Aves > Passeriformes > Paradisaeidae > Lycocorax > Lycocorax pyrrhopterus. The sequence continues at coordinate 71,836,571 of JACSVZ010000006.1, read as the reverse complement.
ACCCTTGTCTGTCGTCAGCCTGGTTTACAGTAAGAGGTGTGAAAAAGGCACATTTTCCCACAGGGCAAGCACACGTTTGGGTGAGGGCTTGTGTTTAAAGGGCACATAATTAATAGCTGTAAAGAGCCTGCTCCTCTAAACATAGCAAGGTGGTCAATTTCACTTGAACAAGTACTACCAGGGGTGAACATTTTACAAAAGAGAAAAAAAGAAAATATTTGCTCAGGAATTTAAGGTCAGCAGTCCTGTTCAGAGCCAGTAAGGTATGTCCTCTTACCTCTTTCACATATTTCTATCAATCTATTTTAGAGGATCTTTGGAGGGATGACTGCAATGTCTTATCTGGGGGGTGGAGGATGGGAGTGGGGTGTGTAAGCACGCAGCCGCTCTTGATAAATGTCCATCAAAGTTGCAGCTGGCACAAGAAGGGCTCTTGTTCTCTTTTCTTGAGACAAAAGACAGAAGTAGTAGCCAGGGCATAACCTTGTAGGCCTGGGGACAGGGAAGGCCAGCTGGCCACTAGATCCAGTGGAGGACATGTAACCCCTTCTCCATGGACAGAGTGCTTCAGGGGGCCCTTGAGACCCCCAGAAACAGAGCCTCCACCACTGAGCAGATAGAACTCGTATGGCTCTTTCTGCAGGCTGTCTCTGACCAGCAAAGAGCACAGAGTTCTGTGAGGGAAGAAGGACTGCTTCTTCTGAAGCACGGCTCACTGACAAAAAGGTGCAAGGGAGTAGAAATAAAAGCTCAACCACTTTTTAATGAACCCCTTGAGTCTTTGTGGGAGGGTCATACTCTCCCAGCACAGGGTTTTCCTCCTGACAGCATTGTTTCAGTGTTGCATTTCCATTGCTCATGTGACAGTGTCTCCTTCCTAGCTGTCTTTCAAGACCCTGTCAGATTTGAGGACTTGCTGTCAGTCCAGTACTCTCCAGTACTGCAAACTGGGAGCAGCTCTCCTCTGTTCACAGGTACTGGTGCACTGAGCTGTGGTGTGGGAGAGCACTTCTCTTTCTGCTCCACTACAACAGAGCAGTGCTCCACTACAACAGAGCAGTGCTCCACTACAACAGAGCAGTGCTCCACAAAAGTCTGCCGGGGATGAGAGATGCCCCTGCCAGTGCTTCTCCCTGGTCCTGACTCCTCCGCAGCGGTGAGCCCAGTAAGGGCTTGGGTTTCTCTTCAGCCAGCTTTGTGCAGCACTGGGGAGTGGAGGGGAAGAGCTGCAGCAGGATGAGGAGAAAGCTGGCAGGACCAAGGCATTGGAGGTTGGCTCAGCTGGGACAGGTCTGCAGGACAAGCATATGGCTCCTCTGGGAGACCCCCAGAGCACCTCTGGCTTTGGGTGCTCTGCCCACTTCTGGCCAGATGTCTTGTGACCTCCCTTTTACGTCCTCCTTTTTCACTGCTCATTTCACTTATGACACTTGGCTTTCACACAGCTCTCAGAGCAGCTAAGGCTTGTTCTGTGAGGATGAGGAAGGTGTTCCTTTTCCTTCAATCTGTATTTTATATCTGTGTAGCTTTCTAAGGAGCATATATACTACCTTCCACCCCAACAACCTCATTTCTTCCCAAAATTACACTTCATTTTCTGCATTGCAGACGTAGAGACGGCCGACTTCTTTGCCTGAGGTTGTGAAATGGTTGGAACGGAGAAAAAGAGAGGCAAGACCTTAGCTGAGATGTGCATGTGGGAGGGAAGAGGTGTAGGGGGACAGGGAGTATTCACGGTGTGGAGGGACCAGCAGGCTGTGTGGCACAAAAACATTTTAAACTCACAACAGGGGAACGCTCCGTGGATTGAAGGCTTCAAAGAGAGAGCCTGCCAGCTGTGAGAAACAAATCTTTAAATAACAGGGAGAGCGATGAGAAAAAGTCTGAGCTCCTCGCTCTAGGGAAGAGAGCTGGCTTCGCTCAGCCTGGGTGGAAAACTGTGTAATCCCGTTGGCTTCGGGGAGGTTGTAAGGGCTTACACCATGGAAGAATTTAGCCTGCTGGGTCCAACAGCCTTACTCAGGCTGAATAATTCTTTTGTCCCTTCTCTGCATCCTGATTGCAGCAATAGGCACCAAAATGTGTGTTGGTTTTTGTTCCAGTGAGGCAGGTTTTACCAGGCTTGTGTGAGGGACCCTTGTTAAAACTGCACTGCTGAGCTGAAGGGAAAGTTTCTTCAGCTTTCCAAAAAATTCTCTTTTTGGGCAGACTTCAAGCTTGGAAAATGTCAGCCTGAGAGGTGAAACTTAAAGAAAATTAGAAGCAATGGAGTACAAGGAGATATAATGGAAATCCTTTACCACTGATAATAGCCTGCCAGCTATATTACACAGTTTAAAGGAAGTTCTCTTTAACAAAAAAATTATAAAATAGACTTTGCAATTAATTGAAGGAGCTTATTGCGCCAGAGTATCAGGGAAAGCCCTGCCTTGAGAAATGTCCTTTAGTTAAATAAACACTAGCCTCAGTCCCTATGTCTTTATAACCATGAGCATTTTTTTGTTTTAGAAGAAATTTTTAACATTTGTATTTGCACCACTGCTTACCTACTCTTGACTGAGTGAGAGGGAGCTTGAAATTATTCTGGCCCCATCTTGCACACTGTGCATGACACGGAAGCTTGATGGCACCTGGGCCATCCTTGCAACTTTTAAGGTGGGTTCCGTGTGCTTCTGTTTCTCCAGCTGACCCTTAAATAATGTCCTCTGAAACTCTGATATGAAACAGAGAGTGAGAAAAACACACAAATGTTAGAAAGCCCAGTGTCTTTGTAGGGACCAACATTTGCCTGTTCTCTGGGGTTTTGTTCCAGTATGATTTTCTTCTTCCAGGAAAGCATGACTTGATTTGGAGTTTTTTACCTTCAGTGCAGGCATATGATTTCAAATACCTTCCTCAGACTCCAACACATAGCTCTTCAGAAATGTAATGGGCAGGTAGGCATGGGAAAGAATTTGATTATACTTGAAAAGAAAGACAAAATAGATCTGATGGTAAAGCTATCCAGCATGTTTTAGGTTTCTCTCTGTAGTTTAGGTAGAAAGGATTGTTCTTCTGCCAGTGTAAATATATAAATTTTAAAAGAGATGTCAAGGACTGCTTAACATACAGACAAAAAAAAGTTTCACACATCTGCCCTTATAATAGCCCTATGTGTTTGTATTCCACTTATTTATGCATTCGCATTTGGTTTATTTATGAGATCTTTGCCCAGAAATGTTCCCCTATTAACTCTATACGGCTCTATATGGTAATTAATATATCACTGTGATATTCCATCTGTTATTATTTCTCCAGCATTTGCACCTATGAGCCCCAACCAAGATCAGAGTCTCATTTGGATCACAGGATCAAAGCCTCTTTTGTACTAGGGACTTCACATATGCACAGAGGGTAGCTGAGGCTTTTAGTCTAAACACAGAAACCGGGCAAGTGTCAGTGAACGGGTGGGTGCTGGCCCTCAGCACTGACCAGCCCATCGAGCAGTGCTGAGGAAAATGCAGTGGTTGTGGCAGTCAGGCTCAGATCCCCTGCGGTCGCTTCCCCATTCCGCCTTTCCTCAGTGCTGTGGCACCTCCAAAATGAAAGGCATGGTATGACTGTGATTTCCTTGATGTATTTGGGCTGTAATAAATCACCCACCCACGGCCACAGAACGGGATGTAACAATTGCACCCAGGGCTGTCATCTTTTTGCTCATAAAAATGGAATGACAAAGCAACTTGTTAAGCAGGCTTAACAGCAAGGATACCTTCACATGAGCCATGTGCCTGTGAGATTTCTTGCACCAGCAAGTGCCTGCTGGGAGCAGTGGGAGCCGAAGTCCATAGTCTCCTCTGTAGCAGGCTGGCAAACATGGGAGGTGGCTACAGCAGCGATGGCACCAAAGATGCTTTAAAGCCCAGCTGTGGTTAGGGTAGGAAGCTGACAATCATGGCTCATGCCCACAGAGGTGCAAGGAGGAGGGGAGGAAGGAAGGGGTAGTGTCAGTGTGGTTGAGGTTTATGAATCTAAAGCTAAATGAAACATAAATAACCTGTAAAGTATGTGGAAGTCGAAGGAACATTTTAATTCAGGCTTGCAGGTTGTGAGCAAGTGATTCTGGCAGGCCAGGGTAATGTTTCAACTATTATGGTGATGGTGTTATTGCTGTGTACTCTGAAAGCACAAAGAAGACTATCTTTTGTTGGAATACTAATGCGTTAAAAACTATAAAATATGCTTCTCCAAACTGCTGTCCAATGGAAGCAGCCTCCATAAGCAGTGTGGTGTCCATGCTGTCAGGCACTCATTATTTCTATTCAGTGGTGGCAGGAAGGCACCAGCTTAATTGTAAATATTGACAGCAAGCTGAAAAATCTTCTGTTGGAGGGGAAAAAAAGTAAGCACAAATGGTTGAGATCCCAACTTTACAGTTTCCTCATGGTGAAAACAGAGATGAAGACATTTATGATGACCAGAAAATGCTAAAGGAAACATTAAATGGTACATCCAGTTTCAATAGCTGTGCCGGGAACAAGATCTTTCCACCTGAAGTTATATTAAAATATTTCCTTTCTGATCTCCTTCCTTAGAGAAGAAGACTTTGTGTGTGTATGGTTGGGGTTGGTGGGAAATAATAATTTTCAGTATGAAAATAATATTCAGGTATGAAAATTAAAATGTTTACTACTCTGAAATGTCACAGTAGTGTCCTACAGCTATGGTGCTTTAAGGAGTTCCTGATGTTTCCACTCTGCTGCTTGGCCTGCATCTTTCCATCTAAACCTCAGGGCCATCTTTCTGCAGAAGAGGGATGACGAAAGGTGCCATTCTGTGCTGTGCAACAAAATTTGTTTGGATGATCTGTTAATTACAAAGAACCCTGTGAACCCAGGTGTGTTGATATTTGGGGAATGCTTTCAGGGGAATACTTTCCCAAAGCCAGGGTGAAGGACATCTTTCAAAAACAGAACAGGAAGGACAATTTCATAAAGTTTTCCTGTGAATCACATGAGTAATCTAAAACAAAAAAACCCCCAGAGGTGGTTTTAAGCAGTTACCTCAGAGGCCATTCATCTGCCTTGTTTAGTCTCAAAGAACACCAAATACATCTTATTTCCAAAAGAAACATCCAAAGGAACAATCTTCCAACATGTCTCCATGTATTTGTGTTGCTGGTAGTTTTTTGGCCACAGATACACCCCACACTGTGCAGGGCTCCAGCCCCAGCCTTGCACACTCCTGGTACTGTGGGTACAGAGGAAAATTTGCTTCTCTTGCATCGTGGCCTGGCTTTTGGTAAGTCAACACCAGCGGCTTTCCGAGGTTGTCTTTAATTCTTACTTTCCTCGTTTTTCTTTTGGTGAATTTACATGTGGCTGTAATCTGGTGCCCAGGCATCCCACTTGCAGGGCAATTTAAAGGCCTAATATGAGTGCAGTGTGCCAGGTCTGGGAATGGAATCTTTGTTTCAAGTTACCTTAAAAGACATTTTTTGTTGGACTCTTCTTTTTCAGTGGGTTTTCACATAAACTGCAAGTGTGTTCAGAGAAAATTTTCTAATTTAAGAAAGGTTTTTAGAATTCTCTTTGTGAAAACAGGAGAAAAGGCATTTTTGTTGATAAATGTATCTTTGTTTTTCTGTTTACTGGTATCTATAAACATTTAGAGTAATTCTTCAGATTTCTAGCTGGGGATTTCTTATGCTCATGTGTAAATAAACCACAAAGCCACAAATAAGCACTTGCCACTTTGAATGCGTTTTTGAAAGCTAAATGCAGGGGCACAGTTGAACTTCAGAAAGAGTACTTACAAGCAAGGATTTGCAAGGATGTACTGCCTTTAAGGCTTGCTGAAGCATGGCTGTAGCTTTAGCCAAAATATTTATAAAGGACTCTTGTGCTGATGCCTCAAACGTATCACCTTATTACTGTCTATATCCTGCAGTTTGAGAACTGCCATTCAAGGAAAATTGCAGGACTTAGAGCACATGACTGGTTATGGGAAACATTCCACTTGAATATTCAATCAGTTTCACCTTAATTTGTGGTGGCTCAGTCAAGGGCTGGATTGAAAAGCTCGTTTTAGAAAGCGGTTTCTTCCTCAACATCTCCAGCTCTGCCAGGGCAGACGCTACCTCAGAGCAGAATTGTGGCAAGGTTAGGAGGAGTACTGCACTTCTACACTGTTGGGGTCAGGGAGAAGGCAGGGTTTTGGGAAATACAGTGGTTTTACATATATGATGGTATGATATGTTAGTAAAGGGCCAGGATTTACATTTCGATTGGCCAAGGCCTTACGGGCATCCCTCCAAAAAGGCCATACAGCTATGAGGTGGCTTGTGTTTTGCTTTATGGGGAGGGGCAGAAGAGGCAGAAAGCAGAAATAATTTTGCCAAAATGGTTCTTGTCTTGCAAAAAGAACTTGGACATAATTTTTCTTAAATTCTATGCAAATACTCAGGATAAATATTGTGTTCAAACTTTCCTGGCTGTTCCAGCAGGCAAGTTATAACGTTCTTCATAACTACTAAGAATGGCCTTTCAGTCCAGATGCAACTTTATTTCTTTATCTCTGTGATTAAGAATGTTTTACTAAACTTTATTTTATTGCAGCTTCCCAGAAATGCATGTTTTAATATACCAGACAAGAATAAGCAATGAGCTCATATGCAGAAAAAAATCTGGTTTATAGTTATTGAATATACATGCTCTGTGTTTGCTATGAGTTTAATATGTATGTCATGCGTTCTACTAAACAATTCCAGCATAAATGGAAAAGTTGGGTAATAATGGAAAGAATCTAAAGCTTTTGAATGCAAAAGGGCTTGGCAGAAATATAGGTAGGAAGTAAGAGTTCTGATTATGCTGTTTATACTTGTTTTTAATAGCAAGCTCCCCAACAGCCATTGTGATGAAAGGGTATTTTTGAAGATCAGTACAGGTATATCAATTAGCTGGTACACCTGACACAAAAAAATATGCTTATCTTATTGAAAGCTGGAAACAGAAAAACTGCAGGTTTTGTAACTTAGAGATAGAGCAGAATCCTGCATGTTTGGCAATGCAGGTGTCGCTCCAAAAAGTAACTTTAAAAATAGCAGTGTGAATCATCCAGCAGCTTCATATCAAAGGTGCTTATCTACAAGCAGTCCGATGGTTTTCCTAACTGCCCGCCGTGCACAGTCTCCCTGGAAGCTGGAACTCAAACTGTGTTGCTTTTGGCCCACACTTCAGCAACAATAGTGATTGAACCATTAGAAGCTACAGCATGATCTATTACCCTGTCCACGGACTTCAGAGGGTGTTTCTTCAGTCCCCTTCTGTTTCAGAGCTTGGCCCTTTTAAGGAGTTGTTGTTCGTGTTGCTGTTTAATTTATTTCGTATTTGGACCTGTTGGTGTCCTTTAGACCTCGGACATCTCAGACTCTCTTCTCTGGCATGACTAAAGGTAGAAGAAACACCCCTTTCCAGGGAACAAAAAATGGCCCCAGATGAAGCAGAGCAGATAAGTTGATGGTCATCAGCACTGAAACCCAGCAATGCCATGAAGTCCCCAGAACTTCATAGGCCCCCCTAAAGGGCTATCTGGAATATCTTGTTTCACCCCAATTGAGAGGTCCAAAATAAAACATTTTATTGATAAATACTTAGAAAAGGGCTTGCAACCAGGCCTTGTTTGGATATTTTTTTGTCCCTCATACAATGCATTGTGGATGAAAAGGACAGGCTTTTGGACACTTGGATTTGGGCATGGCAGTACCACAGTGGTAAAGCCCAAAGGCCTTGTCACTGTTGCAGTAACCAGTGACGAGTATTGGCTGATAGGAGGGCAGAGCAAAATCTGCAAATGCACGGGGCAAATAGCTCCCCTCAGGCTGGATTTTCCCTTACACATCAGCTGTGCAGCTGCAGGAAAGCTCTGATGCCAGGTGAGGAGCTGGCATAGTTCAATTGCCTGCACTCTCACCCACTTGATTAAACACGGGCATTTGCCCATGTTCTCTAAATTACTTGGGACCATTTACAGTTGTAAAAATATGCTGTTACAAAAGCTTTGTTGTTCACCTTTAGGGACGAACATGTTCAGCCCTGACAATGTTATCTAGAGAGAACAGCAGCCCAAATCACCTCAAACATGCTTGCAATATAACACAGCTTCAGGCGAGGCTCACTGACACCAGTGCTGCGAAAGAAAGGAATGAAAATGAAGTGACCAGTACAACGACCAATGTGAGGCAGATGACACAATTTCGCTTGAACAACCAAATTTAAATAACAGAAAATTGCACTGCCTGTCCTTTTTTTCCTAGTTCTCTGGAGGTGTTCTTTCTGTGGCGATGAATTATTCCCCGGGCTTTAGGATAAAACAGTGTGTATCCCTGAAAGCTGGAGTGCAGTCTGTCCAGACGGAGCACAAGGCTTCTGAAACATTGCCGTCTCGTGGCAGTCTCCTGGCACCACTGCAGCTGCTGTAGTACAGACAGCCTCGCCAGAGGTCACAGGCAGGTGTCACAGGCATTTAGTGGTAGGCAGGATACGCAGCGGAAACTTCCTCAAATTTCACAGATGAAGATAGAGAGTTGGTTTCGAGCAAAAAAAAAAAAAGGAAATTAATCAGAAGAGACAGGTGCCCAGTCAGATGATGACAAAGTAACTGAACTGCTGCCAAGTGAAAGGCAGCCCTGGATTCCCTTGATGGGTTTCTGTGCTTTCATGAGCCTCATAGCAGCCCTGAATTCAGTCACCTTGCTGAAGCAGTTCAGCGTCTGCATCGACAGTCAGGAAGGTTTACAGCTCAGGAAGGCAGATGACCTGGGATGGCTTTCTCAGAATGGGAGCTCTCCTCTTTTCCAAGCCAAACTTGCTGTACTGCCTGCAGCACACCCTGTTACACACACTCAGTACAAAGTGTTACAGTCATTTTGCAGTAAATACCAAATGAAGATATCCTAAATAATGTGAATAATTTTTTTTTCATTTGGTTTTTTTTTTCCCCACTGACATTAAATCAGATTTTCTGCCATGGATTGCTTTAGCACTCATCACTTAAAAGTAATCATTATCTCTGTGTATAAATTACCATCATTCAGAATATTTTAGCACGTACTGTACAGTGTGCTTTTAAAAGCAAATCAGCATCTGTCTTAATTTTTGACGTATGAATTATTTCCTAGGATTACAGTCTTTAACATTAGTCCAGTGAGAGTCAGCTTTCCCAGTCTGGGGCTATTAAACACCAGTTTGGAAGACCTGCGTGGATGCAAGTCTGACTTGTACATCTGGCAGTCTACACTGGGCTTTACACAGACCCTATCGAAGGAACTTGGTGGATTTTCACTGACCTGTGAAGAAGAATCTTTTTATCCTATGCCAGATGTGTTGACCTCCTGTCCTGTAGTATCCTCCAGAGTTTGTATGAATATCTCGTATATTGCTGTCTGCCCAGAGCTATTGTAAGGAAGAAATCCTTGCCAGGCCACGAGCACCAGTTCTGGGAAGGGCATGTGTTTAATAGCACAGTGCCTCAAGCCATGTCTGGTTTTTAATAAAGCTTAGAGAGGCTTTTCTGTGCCTCACCCAAATGATCTGAGCCTGAGCAGGGGCTCCAAGTCAGTGTCTGCTTCTATAAATGGAGATGTCCCTAGGAAAAGACAGGTAGCTGTAGAATCTCACTGTATACAGCACATAGTTGCTACTGATGCACTTCCATCTAAATGTTGCTGGTTTATTTTATAAAATGCGAACTTGAGTGCAGCTTTGAGCAATTACTGATGCTTTCAGTAACGTTTTCCTCCCTCACACTCCCTTTTCCACCCCAAGGAGATTCAGTGACTAAATCTGATCCCAGTGCATCCCACCATTTTTAGATTGGAACAAAGGCAGAATTCGGAGTTTCACTGGCTGGATTTCAGGACATTTTAAGGACTAATGGATAGTTTTCCTAAAGACCTAGGACATGTTTCACCAGTGGGTGCCTGAAGGATAGGCATTTCTGACTTTAATAAACTTCTGAGCATTCAAAAGCCATTGCTACTGAAGCTAGTGGCAGCTCAGGGGTTTTGAAGCTCTGCTGTGTCATTTCTGCTGTAGAAGCTGTGTTCTCTAGCACTGGCCCAGACTGGCTCTAGAGAATAAATTTGATATGGTGCATGTCAGTGGAGTATCTACACCTTCTGTGCCTTGGGTCGCTGCGCAGGAGACACCAGGACTGGGAGCTTACACCAGTTATGCTCGTTGTTCTTACAGGGATGGAGTGGAAACCAGCCCTGCCAAAACCCGGATCACCTTACAAAGGTGGAGTCAGTTCAGGCAAGAGCCAGTCACAAGCGAAGCGCAGGCAAGATGGGTGACCAGGGAGTTTGAGGTGCATGCAGAGATTCAAGCCCAGAGCTAACATGATAGTCTGACGTATTGCTCACGTAAGAGGGGAGAATTCCTGTCCTTTGTTACCTCCTCTGTCGTCACTAGAGCCCATCTGGGGCTAGAATGTTTGCTGCCTTGTGAGACTAAGCCCTGTGATATGCAAAATATCACTCTGATGTATTCAATATCCGTGGCTTTAGTAAGCAGTAAGTGGTAGTTGCACCAGCTCAATGAAAATCCTGAGGAGGCAAAAAGAACTGAGGGCAAACACCGCTGTGATAATACTGGTTTTATAAGGGATTGCTGTAGCTACTGGCCCCAGTATGGATTTGCAAGGCTAGGTAGTGCTGTAATTTGATGCCTTTCTTGCCTTATTCACTCAAACGTATATAGTTTTATTTTATGTACCCACACCTTATAACCCTTGGCTTCACCTGTCCGTTGCTGTAAAATACAAGCCTGTCATTTTCTCAGATTTCCAACCTTTTCCTCTTCTGTTTGTAATAGACTTTTTTTGCCCCCATCACTTAAATGCACTTAGTTTTCCTTAAGGATGTGGTGCAGTTGCAAGAATGGTTTATGGTGAGTAGCAGGGGCCTGTTGTCGTTCTGTTGCAGAAAAGATTTGCTTCTCATGGCTCATGATTGCTGGGTTTTTTTAATCAGCTTTTGTTTTCCTAGCTCCTCCCTCTGTTGTGTCTTCAGGTGACCCCAAGGACTATCTGTAAACCCTCTCTATGATCTTGACATAAGCTGCAGCTCACTGAACCGCCCTTCATGTTTGTTTTTTATATTTAATCTGTTTGGACATCCCTAAAACAGTAGAGTGACTTTGAGGCAGTGATTAGGTGCCAATCAGTTTATTAAGTCATCCTTGTACAGGAGTGACAAGCTTCATCTGCTCTTGGAGCCTGACTTAATACAGCCAAGAATAAATGTGGAGAAAGGGATTCACTTGTTTTTTATTTCTCTTAAATTCCAAGGTCAGCTGGTATCTAGTTTGCACTGCCCAAAACCACTTATCAATCTGCTTTTGCCTAGGCACACGGGGTGAGAAGGGAGGTTTGCTCTTTGGGAGCTGGAGCATTGGCATCTACAGCTTGTGGTAGCTCCAGTACCCAAGTCCAGGCCAGGGTGTGGTTTTTACCTGGTCACAAGACCTGCCAGAAAACAGGCAATTGTCAGGGACAGAGGCTTCATTGACCTACAGTGACAAGACAGAGCTGTTTATAGTTGTATGCTAGACTTACCTGTTGTGGATTGTAGGACACCTGTTCCCAGCTGCACTGGGTAAGGCTGGGGAGCCATCAAAGAGGTAAAAAGTTTGGCAAGATTTTTGGCTGGAAAATGTTCTTGTAGTATCCAAGTACTGCTATGTATTACACCAAATCTGTACATGTTGAGTTCTCTGGGTTTTATTTTTATTTGATTGAGGGCTTCCTTATCACCTCTCCATATTTGCCTGGATGTATGCATATATGCCTGTCACTTGCCTGTCTCCCTAACTGATTCCTTAATCTCAAGTAATTGAATTGACTTGATTTTGCTTGATGTCAATTAAGTAAAACACAGAGGTAGAAAACCAAGGTAAAGCAACACTGACAGCCCTATTTTAAAGTTGGACTTTTTTCTCTTCCAGTACTTTATCTAATTACCTGTAAAAGTATAAAAGGCTTAAAAGAAAGGAGAGAAATCTGTCTTTTTCTGCCAAGACTATGAAAAAGAAGTGCAAATGATATAATAATGGATATCTATTACTGCAAATCAACTGTGTGAATTCCTTCTGGTAATGAAAACAACTGTTTGATAGAGCAGACTGAATACTGCACAAGAATTAACAAATTAACAAACATTTAGAGTCATCTGATTCATCTAATTATAATGGCCTCCCTGTGAACAAACATGTAACATTTCATGCTCTGCTTCTACAAAAATGCTAGCAAAAGGGTTTATGGGCAGGAATACTCACATTCAACTCACAGAGATACTCATAAAAATCATATTTTGTGTTTGTTGCATGGTTTGCATGGGCAGGCCAGCTCTGGCTCTTCTTCAGAGAAGCACTTGTGGTTTTGCCTAGTTTTAAGCCTACCTTTTCAAGCCACATCAACTTTTGTTCCATGTCAAGAAAACAAAAGCTTTGCCACTCCTTTTGATGACGGTAGATATGAGCATATCATCTATGCACTTCAGAGGCATTCCCATCCCTAATTAATCAGTTTCTGATTGTAAATAAAATGCTGTGTGCCATGGAGATATCACCAGCGGAGGGGTGTGTTTAGCCCATCAGTGCTCCAAGCTTGCCAGACACCAGCGCTGGGCAGGAAAAAGCATGTTTCTCAGGAGCAGAGATATATGATACCTTATTCCTCCTCTGGTGCATCATTTGGAGATGGACTCTGGCGGGGAAATCTCATTGCCAGCTGTGATTGCATAGCCCAGATTTACAAAGGTCAGGAAGGGTCAGACAAAAGGACATAGGCTGGTCTCAGGCAATGTGCCCCAAATGCAGATACTCCACTATCCAGTGCACAGCCCACTCTCTTCTCCAGGCTTTTTCCACCACCATCTTCTGAACAGTGGTGTTTGTCATGCTCTTAGTGCTTTTTTTCCTCCAATGAGTTCACCTTGCAGTGACAGACAGAAGACCCTTTTGCTAGAGGGCTCAGCCCAATATTTTCTGCCTGGGCTGAGGCAGGGGACACTGGGGCAGTGTTTGGGGTGCTGGGATGAGGGCAAATGCTGGTGCTGAACAGCAAGGCTGGTGAATCAGTGAGCCTGTAAAGGATCTGGAGGGGGGGTTATTGGGAAGTGCATTGCTAATGCTATTAAATATTACTTAGGCCTACAGCAAGCTGCACCTTCAACAGTTCAAACTGTAATTGCTAGCTGATGCAGAAGTAAGGCTGAATGTATGTAAATCCTGTTGAAAGCTAATATCGTTTTGGCTTCTCAGGCAGATTAGCAGCCTCTGCAATTAACAGCGTGGGCATCTGATGATGTTAGTGGAAAATCTATCATACAGTGCTGTAGGATATGTTCAAATTTGAATACAGCAGGTGTTCCCCTTTTTCCAACCTTCTAATGAGCAGATAACACAGAGCCCATGCTGTGTCCCTTTGGAGGGGGAAGACTAAGAGTCACAGGAAGGTGTGACTGACTTCCAGTAACCTTGACTCTTCGTCCCTTTTCTCATTACATTCATGGCTGATGATTCCAGTTGAGAAACCAATGCCTCATCCATTTTTTGCCTGCCCCACTCTTTTCCTGTGACACACCAATTTTTGAAGGCAGGGGAAGAGGGAAAAGGAGAAACCTTCCATCAGTGTTTAAAGACATTATCCCCAGCCCATGACACCTGAAGTCCTTTTATAAGCACATATTTTCATGGACTTTTCTGTACTACTCTGTTTATGTATCTATTTAGAGGGAGAGACTTAGAGACACACACACATAAAGCCCAATAGCCATCTTTCCAACCATCCACGAAGTCTAATTTTTGCAGCAAACACTTGAAGAGTGGATAAATTGGGTGCTAGGACCCATGCTAGATGAAAGAGAAGTAGAAATGCACTGCAATTGCCTAAAATATGACCATTCTGGTTTGGTGGGTTTTGTGGGGGTTTTTAATGCATTTGGGAACAAAGATGCAAATGCAAATAATAACAAGAAGGGCTTCTACAGGTATACAGAAAAGGAAGGTCAAAGAAAGTATATTCCCCCACCGCAAAAAAGGTGATGGAAAACTGGTAACACATGAGGAGAAGGCTGAGGTACTCAACAACTTTTTTGCCTCAGTCTTCAATGGCAACCTCTCTTCCCACACCTCTCAAGTGGATGGACAGCAGGATTGGGACTGTAAATAAAGATCAGGTTCATGACCACCTGAGGAAGCTGAACATACCCAAGTCTATGGGATCCAATGAGATGCTTCCCAGAGTCCTGAAGGAATTGGCAGATGTAGTTGCCGAGCCACTCTCCATGATATTTGAAACTCATGGCAGTCAGGTGAAGTCACAGGTGACTGGAAAAAGGGAAATATTGTACCCACCTTTAAATAGGGAAGAAAGGATGGCCCTGGGAACTACTGGCCTGTCAGCCTCTCCTCTGTGCCTGGAGAGACCATGGAACAGACCCTCCCAGAAGCTCTGCTAAGGCACATGGAGGACAGGGTGGTGATTCAGGACAACCAGCACAGCTTCACCAAGGGCAAGTCCTGCCTGACCATCCCAGAGGCCTTCTGTGATGGGGTGACTCCACCAGTGGACAAAGGAAAGGTTACACACGTCATTTATCTGGACTTCTGTAAGGCCTTTGACATGGTCCCCCACAACATCCTTTTCTCCAAATTGGAGAGAGATGGGTTCAGTGGGTGGGCTGTTAGGTGGATTAAGAATTGATTGGATGGTCCCATGCAGAGGGTCAAGGGCTCAGAGTCCCAGAGGACATCAGTGACAAGTGCTGTCCCTCAGGGGTCTGTACTGGGACCAGTGTTATTTAATATCTTCACTGGTGACACAGACAGAGGGATCGAGGGCACCCTCAGCACCTCTGCAAGCTGAGTGGTGCTGTTGACACTCCTGAAGAACGGGACACACCCAGAGGGACCTGGACAAGCTCAAGAAGTGGCCCATGGGGATCTCAAGGGGTGTAACAAGATCGGGTACAAGGTGCTGCACCTGGATCAGGGTAATTCCTGGTATCTGCTGAGGATGAACAGATGGAGAGCAGTCCTGCCCAAAAGGACTTGGGGGTGCTGGTGGAGGACAGGCTGGACATGACTCAGCCATGGGCACTCGCAGCCCAGAAAGCCAAACCTGTCCTGGCCTGCAGCCAAAGCCCTGTGGGCAGCAGGGGAGGGAGGGGATTCTGCCCCTCTGCTCTGCTCTGGTGAGACCCCACCTGCAGGGCTGCATCCAGCTCTGGGGTCCCAGCACAGCAGGGACATGGATCTGTTGGAGCAAGTGTAGAGGATCACCAAGAAGATCAGAGGGATGGAGCACCTCTCCTATGAGGAAAAGTTGAGAGAATTGAGATTGTTCAGCCTGGAGGAGAGAAGGTTTTGGGGTGACATAATTGCAGCCTTCCAGTACATGAAGGGAGCCACAGGAAAGATGGAGAGAGACTATTTACAAGAGCAGGTAGTGAGAGGACAAGGGGGAATGGATTCCAATAGAAAGAAGATAATTTTAGATCAAATGTTAGGAAGAAAATCTTCCCTGTGAGCATGATGAGGCACTGGCACAGGTTGCCCTGAGAAGTTTCGGCTGCCACATCCCTGGGAGTATTCGAGGCCAGGCTGGATGGGATTTTGAGCAACCTGACCTAGTGGAAGGTATCCCTGCCCACAGCAGGGGGGGTTGGAACTAAATAATCTTTAAGGTCCCTTCCAAACCAAGAAATTCTATGAATGTCCCACATCTCTGTTGTTTTGAAGTTCTAAGATTTGTCTTTTTACTCTGTCCTTTAAGAAATGAGCAATCATTTTGCGTTTTTCTATATCTCAGCATGTACAGTTTCTAGCACCTAAGGATCTCATACCTGACTGTGGTACATCCCATTGCAGGCCTCTTGTTTTGAAATTTTTCATGCAGAATTTTAAAAGATAAATGTTTTGATAAGGATTTTCCCCAGAAATTTGGAAGCATTGAAAAAAACATTTCCAAGTGGTGCTCTAAGCAAGTAAATTTCTTTGCTTCTACAAACTGGGGAACACCTCAGGTTTTGTGTGTAGAAGCTACTGGTCTGTGATGGTTTCTGGGCTTAAATTATTGTTAACTGTGCTCTGCTATGAGCTATTTGGCAGCGAAGGTTTTTCTGCATTTGTACAGTAACTCTTACGGTGGGTGCTGGGCACTAGGCAATGCAAAGAAGAAATAATACTGAAAATACTAGAGTCCTCAAAAGCCTCTGAGAATTGTTAATTACAGCACAGTTATTTAAGGTGGAGCAGCCATCCCTGCAGGCAGGTGAGTAGGGGGGTGGGGAGGCTATGAATTTATTATGGGGTCCTCCAGGTATTCACACACATTCATTCCACACATGTAGTACCATGCAGCACTCTTCGAGTAACTTTTTTTGTTACAGTGAACACTCTTCGCTTGCACTATGTCCAGACAGCTCTTATCTTATTTTTCTGTCATTTAAATGATTTTTTCACAAGAGGAGGGTGAGACTGCTAATAGCAATGCTATCTGTGTGTTTCCTAAGGCTGTGCTGTGTCACCTCAAACTTTCCTTCTTGCTGCTTCCTTTCTTTCCAGAACTTCAGGCAGCACGTTTTCATTGACAGAGCTGGAGTGGTGTGGGGAGGGCTTCCACAGTCGTTTTCCAGGAGAGTAGATGAAATTCTGTTCTCAGTGAAGCCAGCAAGATCTTTGTCACTGCTGTTAGCTGAGACTTCGCTCTGTTTCTAAATGGTGCTGAGGAAGGACAAGTGAATTGAACACATTGAGAATAACCTGGTAACTTGACAGAGGAGAAAAAACCCTTTTTCTGCAATTTCTGCCAAAGTGAAATGATTATTTCCCTCTATAATCCACTACTGCTCTTTATCAAGCCTTGAGCATTGAATGTGATTTTCAGATAAAAGTATCGGCCTGCAGTGACATTTTTATTTGGGGAGTGGGGGGGTTCCCCCACTAGCTGAGAAAGTTTTCAAAATCTCTTGTGGAAACACACAGGTGAATGCTCACTGCTTTGAAAAATCCCAAGGAAGATTTAAATCCACACATTGTGTACACAGAGGTTTCCAAAGTGCAAGGCTGTGGCAGCAGCTCCGTCCCAGATGACACAGCAGCTTGGATGTGTGTGGCCCCTACCCCGACAGGACAAACTGTGGGAAGAAGAATCAGGCTCTGGAGATGCATCTGTGGAAAGGAGAGTTTCTATTCTTCCGTAGTATAAAGACACTTTCAGGCTCACTGTGGGGGATATTGCTTCCCCATTGTTATACAATTTTTTAAAGGCCTTATCTCGTTCTGCATACACACACACTTCAGAAATGTTAATCTCACTTTTGTGCTTAACTGTTTCAGGGAAGTGGGAGGCATTGTTCCCTAACATTTTTAAGTTACTAAGATATGTTTACCAAGAAATGTGATGTACTTCTTTCTCTGTAGCTGAGAGTGTTAGCCAAAAGTGAAGGAAAGTGAGAGGGCTTTATTGTAAAAGTCCTTTAAGGTTCCCGTGCTTCTTGGCTATCCTCTTTAAAGCCTTTTTAATAGCAAGCCCACTCAAGCAGTCTGACAGCTCACATCACTTCGTACGTGGCTACAAAACAAATGTGCAGGGGCGGCTGGGGAAGGACTTCACTTGTTGGATCTGGCTGTGCCTGAGTTGGGAGCCCTCCAGGCAGACACCTCCTTGTCTTCAGGAAAAAGAATTACCTGGGTCAGCCTTCTATGAGCTGGCAGGGATCCTCTGACATTGGAAGGCTGCTTCAGGACTCCCTTCTTCTCTGGGAGCTGCTCAGCAAATCCACCACATAAACTTCTGCGGACTGAGTTGCTCTCTTGGTGGTTTATGTTACAAAACTTTGCTCCATGTTTGCCTAGCTCAAATGTGGTCAAGCCAAACGCAAAGGAACTTCTAGATGGGGCAGCTGCTGCTGCTATTTTTGTAATTTTGGTTTGTTTATGCTCAGCTTCTAAAGCAAACCTTCTCTCCAAGAACAAAGAACCTCAGCAAACCCCAGCGAGTCAAGTCTCTCCAGCATGTCGCCAGAGGGACCAGAGGTGTAATTTAGCTCAGCAGATTTTATTTGCCTGGACTCCACATGTGCAATGACAAACCACCCTGGTGTGTTTCAGAGAGGAGGCACAGATGGCCATGTGTAGGTCTGTCACATGTGCACTGTTGGCTGAGCTGTGGCAACTGGACAATAGGCTGTTTTAGAGCGAAAAGCCCAGCAGAGCAGGCAGCCCTGATTTGCACCACTACTCCTGAGGAGTGGCATGTACCTCAGTTTACTTCCTCATGGTCCTGTGAGTTTGATGTAATGGACACCTTCACTTGTGGTCAGAAGGAGGGATGTGACCTTTGTTCATGGGTTGCAGGAAAAAGCTAAGCTGCAAGCCCTCGCCATCTGTCTCTCCTTCCTTCTCCCTTCTTGAAGGCAAGTCACCACTGTCACTCAGGCAATGGTACAGTCTCTGGCTCCCCTAGATGTTTTAAACCACTTGGTGCCCTGAATTAGGCTAGGAAGATAACCGTATGTTTTTTCCTGGATGCTTCTTCAAGTTGACCCTTTGGGATTCAATACCAACATTATGATACTTATATCTGGCAGTGAAAGGACTTTTTGTCATTCCCAGTGAGTGAACAAGGCGTCAAATCTGAGAATGAGAAGAAAATGAATGCTGTCTGAAAGGGATCTGTGACTGCTCTGAAGAGAAGGATGTGCCTAAGCTACATGCACATGCCAGCCTGGGAGTTTTTCTTCATGTTTCTAGTCCGAGGAATATTGGGAGACAGAAGAGAAGCATTTCTGCACTTCTCAAAGATGTGAATTAACTAGCAGAAACCTGATGAGAGACAAAATATTATTATCTTAGGGAAGATGAGGTGGAGGAACAGTACCTTCTTTGGCCAGCACAACCACAACTAAGGCAGGATTTATGGCCTCCACTGCTTGTGACGGCATCCCCAGCTCCAATCCATACAGGATTAGGGGAGGGCTTTAAAGCTGAGAGGAATGGCTGGACTGTTCTTTTGTAGGTCTGTGCTCGAGGCCTTTTGCCAGGCCTGCTGGACAGTAAGAGCGGGGCTGATGTGGCCTCTCACTACAAGTAAAACCTGGAGTTTTACAGAAGCGAGCACCATTGCTGCTACCAAGGTACAGATCTTCCATCCACTTGACACCTGGAAAAACATTGGGACAGCAAAGAACCAGTGGCATCAGCAACCTCAGAGGTGTCACCCATGCTTTTTAATTAATTTCCTTGTAGGTAACTCAGACCATAACATACCCTGGTTATTTTGTGGTGGTGGTGTTGGTGATGAAAATTATGATCTTTTAATGAGCTAATACCTTCATTACTCACTACTCCAACATGAAAGGTGATTGCTTCTCTTCATTCAGAAACTACAAAGGGTTCCTTTTCAGGACAGATCGGCAAACATCCCTTAGCCAAGGATCCAAGGGCATCGTCCTCTTGCAGCTGCACAGCTTCTCATTAATATTTGAAAAGGTTTACAGCAAAATTTAGGGTCGCAGTGTAGTATTTTATGCAGTTATTTCAAAATTCATAGATTTCTAGATTTTTCAGGCCAGAAGGGACTATTATGCACACCTTCTCTGACCTCCTGTATAATGTAGGCTACATTTGTTTAAAGTTTCAATTTGTTTTCCTGAGCAAACTTGTATTTATTATATATAGTTTGGTATAGAAGAGCAGCTAGTGAAAAGGTTGAAACCCATAAATATTATATCAGACCACCTGGTGCTCTGAAGCTTGATTCTGAATGATGGCTACTCAAAATGAAGAGCAGCTTGAAAGACAGGGAGATATAATGATGTGCCTATTGCTAAGAGCAAATGAATTGGCTCCACGTCAGGGAACGTTCTACCTGGGAGCCCGATTTCAATTCGTGTTTTTTTTTTCCTCTGGAAACAAATGCTCTTTCAGTCAGCATAACCTTTATTTTGAAAATAAGGAAGGGAGAGGAATATTTCTGTAGGAGATCACACTATCTGAATAACTCAGCAATGAAACGCCGTCTCAAGCTGACAAAGGGGATGCCCCTTACCGAAGGACAAAATTTACACTTAAAGATGTGCATGCAGAAAATAGCCTGATGCACCCATAACTGTAGTCACTATAATGCAACGGCTTCATCTGAATAGCAGGGACATATATTTTGTGTTTACTGACATTCCATTGTGTGATTGAAGATGTGTTGAATGGGTCAAGAGAGATGTTTCTGTCTTAGCATCTCTGTTTTAAACAAAGATGAAAAGAAAGGGCCATAGGAGTCTCAGGCTGAGCAGCAGTTTCTGTGACACTTAGCCTGGGCTTTGATGATCTCGCTTTCACTCAGCCTCTTGCTCCCACTGGAAGCCTGTGGCAGGGCATCACAGCTCAGCACAGACCCACCATGTAAAAACTACAGGTTCTGTCTTGATGATTAACGTTAGCTGTTTGAAATAATCCAAATGCTGCCCTCTGATCTGATAAAATGAATAAATACATTGGGTGTGAATGATGGGAGCTAGGAGGAGGAACTCGGAGGGGACGAGGACGGGAGTTTTTGCCAGGTTCGGTTTTCTGAGAACGAAACAACTTTCAAGGGCACAGGGGTTGGGGGGGGTATTATTTTTATTTATTTATTTTTCTTCTCCAGATGTTGCTATGCTGGAGGCTTTCCCCCTGATTTGGAGACTATGTTTTACTGCCTGAGTTGGGAGAGAGAAGATATTCTCACATCGAACAGCAGCATAAATTCTCGGGGGGCATTGGAGGAATTCTGCTCAAGGTATATTCACAAATGAGTTAACCAGGGGAGGTACTTCAGTTTCCCACAGGTGCAAAATCCAGCAGTAGAGCTCAGCAAATCATGAGGTTCTAGCTGCCAGCTTTTCTCAAACCTTGTCCAGCTCATTTAGCCTTCTTTACATTTTGCTAAGCTACATTTGGTCTCTGCACACGCTGTTTTATTCCAGTGAGGACAAGACAAATAAAGACAAGGATGTCAGTGGTATGAACACATAATTGCTTGTGTGCAAAGACACTGCTGCCTCTGTAGAAGCAGGCTAGATCCCAGAAAATGAGTGAACCATTCTGCATCTGTCTGTGTCTGATAAATACAAGAAGTATAAAAAAAGCAAGGTATGCATTAATAAGAGAAATGAAGTTGATTGCTTCGCTGTGATATGCAAAGATGTTCTCCTACACAAAGTTAGTGATTTTAATTTGAGTCATCATTTCCTTGTTTTGATAATGTTGTAGCTCACTTTTCAGTCAATACAGGTCTTTTGCTACTCCTTCTGGTAAAACACCCATCCTTAGGTTCTCTTTCTATTGATATTTTAGGAGATGTTGTAAGCATCATGCAACCATGTTTTAATAATTATTTCTGATTATATCCGCTGCTGACATCTGGCTTTAAGGTCCTATTTCTTTTCTTCATGCCTTTTAATATACTTAATTATCTTTCCATTAAAATTTCTGTTTCTTAATCATGACACAAGTATCATATTAGACCAATACATTGTTATTACCTTTATTGTTTTAATTTTATATTGAAGAAAAGAGTAAGTACTGGCTCTGTGGAATAGATTTGGTGCCACGAGGACTTTTTTAAGCAAGACACAATTAATACAACAGCCAAACAGTAGGAAAAAATGGAAGGAAAGTTAGGAGCCACTCATAACAGGGTTTTGCCATTTTTTGCACATGCTTGTTTGACAGGTGTTATGTGAGTGTGAAAGGATGGTGAGTGCCGAGAGTTCATTTTCTTCTACGAAGTCCTCTGAGCATCCATTCTGGATGTAAGGAAAAATCTTTGTACATTAAGTCATCAGAAATTCGAGGGTTTGCTCCTGAGCATCCTTACCAGTAGGGCTTTTGTTTGTTGGGGGCTTTTTCCCCCAAGGAAGGTTTTGCTGTGTGGTGACCTATGGACAAATTAGTTGATGGCATATCAATGGTTTAAAAACTATGGTCCCAGGCATGGTGCTTGGTCTGGAGAACCAGAGCAGAGCAGTTGTGTGTGGGTTGGACTAAGCACGGTGCTCCTTTTCTCATTCTGAGCATGTGAGTGTGTAAAGGAGGAGTTCTTCAGAGAAGAACTGCGCTGCATGGCCATATGGTCAGATGGTTTCTGACATCTGCCACAGAGCTATTTTACACCTGAGGTGGCTGTTTGAGTCTTGCTTGTAGGCAGTGCACACAAAGAATTGGGCTTTTCCAAGGTAAAGTTCGTCTGGCCTCTTTTCAACATCCTATAATAAACACACTCCCTAGAGATTCCAGTACTGAATAGAAAAGCAACCTACTGCAGTTAGCTCTTCTTTGTACATCAAACCTTTAATCTTCTTAAATTTGGGTGAGAGAATCCAGCCTCATCTGTCATGACAGAGCTCCAGTTTCTGAAGGAGCTGCTGGGAGATCTTCAGGTATATAAAATAATAATTCAAATCTGCTCTTCTGCTCTGTCTTTTCCTTTTGAAACCATTCTTTATTCTCTGGGGAAGAGATTTCCACCCCCATATATGAAGACAGCCTCTATTCAGGCACAGCCCTGATGGAATAGCCCTAGTCTTGGTGACATTCAGTCTCTGAATGTGCTCAGTCCTTTTACTTATTTTTTTTTTATTTATTCCCCTGTCCAAAGGGGGAAGAAGTAGAGACTTATGAACTGAGCAAAGTCCACCCATGCAGCTCAGCCAACAGTGGGAGTAACTTGCCATTGCTTCCAGGTGCAAACTTTCAGATCAGTGTATGTGGGATTGAACGATAGGCTGGTGTCAGCCATCCAGGGGCTCACAGTCTCCATCTCCGACATTACAGAGACATACCTGTGTCCTCCTTGTTCACTAAAGGGTAATTTTCAGCCAGTAAAAATAACTCATGACCACCTTTAGGAACCTCACAAGGATATGGAGCCAGTATGACTCATTACTGAATTACTCAGAGCCTTGATGATCATTCTTAGTATCATTCTCATTATATTTTATGTCAAGTAGCTGGACACATGTAAAGGAGTGAGAGTTCTCTCTCTCTGGAATTACTTGCTTCCAGACCTGGAAACAACGCGATGTGAAAGAACAGCACTTAGCTAAATTACGTTATTATGAGCTTTATAATACACCTATCAATATATCCAGAGCTCTGTCTTCCACATTCGGTGACCTGTCTCTTGGTGCTTTGCCCTGGTCAGAGCTGCACAGAGTTTTCTGTAAAGCCCTTGCACAAAGTCACTCTAGAGTGCATGCACAAAAAACAGTGAAGAGCTCAAGGCTGTCTCCTAGACCTGATCAATTTTACAGTATAAATGCCTTGAAAGAAGTTTTTGGGGAGAAGTTTTCCTTGAATATGGATCAGATGCAGTAAGCTTTGATACAGGGGGAGGTAGAATCAAAGAATCATTGAATCATATAGTTTGGGTTGGAAGGGACCTTAAAAATCCTCTAGTTCCAACCCCCCTGTCAGGGGTAGGGGCATCTCCCACTACTCAAAGCCCCATCCAACCTGGCCTGGAACACTCCCAGGGACAGGGAATGCACAACTTCTCTGTGGCAGTGTCTCACCACCCTCACTGTAAAGAATTTCTAACATGCCCTCTAAATTCATCCTCTGTCAGTTTGAAGCCATTGCCCCTTTTCCTGTCACTACAGGCCCTTGTAAAGAGTCCCTCTCCAGCACTCTTGTAGCCCCTTTAGGTACTGGAAGGTGCTGTAAGGTCTCTACCGTAGGTGATCCACTGTTTGTAAAACAGGGGGGAAGGACACAAAGGAAAGGGCAGCTTCTCCATTCTTTCCTGCTTCAAACTCTGAATTTGCCTTAGCAGATAAACATGGAATGTCGATGAACTTGCCCCCTCCTCAGACAGCACCTGCCTGCACTGGATTAGGTACATTAGCAATACCCAAGTAGCACTTGTCAGATGTCTAGGATTCTTCTTTTCCATAATTTTCGAATCACTTAAGATCAGAGAGTTATTTGTGTCTTGTTTTATTTTTTTTTCCTTCTAGTCTTTTCTCCTTCCAGACCTTAGCCACTGGTCAATGTATTAATTTGTAACTGTTCTTCTGATGAAGTAGCATGCAATGATAATTTGTTACTGTGAAACCTGAAACGAGTTTTAATTATGGCTCCTAATGCCATGCACTGTCATTTAAATCTCAATGACTGTCACTTCCACATTCTCTTCCAGAGAAAAAACAGCTCTTTCCCCCTTCAAACATCTGCATTAGTGCACAGTTTATGCGTGCCTTGGTGAGGCTAAGTGAGTCACAAAATGCCAGCTCCTCGAATTATTAGCCTCTCTGACTTAGGCCTGGTGGAGAAGAAAGCCAACATAATCCATTTGTTACTTTCAGTGGACACTCTGGACACAAGAGAAACATTGCAGGCTCAAACAGACATGTCCTTGCAGATATCCTAGTGTGGTTTTGTTTGTTTGGAGAAGCCCAGCCATGTGACTCTTGCTGTATTTTTTACAAAGAAAAACATAATCATGCAAGCAATTATTTCTGTGGATACTTTCCTGAGCAGATGATCTGCTGCACTGAAGCTGTTGGAGTTCTTCCTTCTCATTTCACCAACACCAAATTTCAAGCAGTTTTCACCATCTTGTGTTCATGGGATATAGGGGAGCAGGAGAGGCTCCTGGTCAAGTCCCAGCAGCAGCACAGCAAATAATTGCAGTAAAGCTCTCACTCAGGTCATGTGCTATACCTGAATTGAATACATTTGATTGTATTTTTAAAGAGCTGGGGGCACAGTGCCTGCAGTGCATAGGCCAGTCAGATCTGGAGGTAGACACAGAGTTTCCTTCGATAAGAAGCCCGCTGGCAGGGTGTGAGGGCAGGCAGGAGGACAGAGCTAGGAAGCCTCACAGTCTCATCCTGGAGGAAGCTCACCCGATGCCACAGGGCAGCAGCAGTGGAGTTTGTGCAGGTGCAGCAGAGAGAAACATTGAGAGTCTTCAACTTTCCATTAGGAGCCAGGGCAGGAGGAAGCATTGCTGTGGAGTGGTGACTTTTTCACTGATTACTATAACGTCACTTGGGACTGTTGTGGTTTTGTAATGTTGATAACTCTTGGGAAATAACTCTGGGACTTCTGCAGTGGGAAATGTAAGTCTTCCAGCCTGAGCTCCCATGGCTTCTCTTAGCTTGTCACCAGCCACAGATTCGTAAACTCTTACACGAACCAGGCAGAAAGGAACAAACCCACAATGTCTGGCATAGCTGTACGTGGTCAGTCATCTCTGCTGCAAGAGTGTCCCCAAAGGAAGAGCCAGAGGAAGCTGTGCTAGCTGAAGATACTCAACTGTTTGCTTAGTGTTGAGTGCTGAAACAAGAAAATATCATTCTCCATTTTTTCTGTTCTTTTTTTTCTAAAGCTTAGGCTGAAACCCAAAACATTATCTCCTTAGTAACTCTGGTTAAACAGAATAGAAACCTGCCACATATCTAAATGAAAGCTGAGATTTTCAGAGGAGCCAGAGGGGACTGAGCACTCACTTCTGAGCAGGAGGGATTTGCAGTTAACTCCCAGTGTTTTCCAGCTCTGATTCTCTATGCTTTCCCTCATGAGCTTATTCATGTTGTGTAGTGGAGATAATGTTTACACAAATATTAAAAATATGTGGAAGCCTGTATCGTTCTTTGATTTTATTTCCAGTTGTTTCTACGTCTTGACAGATTTCCTCCTTCTTAAGTTCTTCTGCTGTCATTAGCCAGCATCATCAGTCAGAGAACAGTGTCAGGGCAGCAGTTCATACAAGCAGCTGCCTGCTGTCAGACTTTTTACTGCCCTTATTACAGAAGAATGAAACCTTTTTCTTCACTGGGCTCTCAAAGACATGCTCTGTGTGTGTGAGTGCGTGTGTGTGTGTTATGGAGCGAAGTGACAGAGTCATTCTCATTATTTCAGAGCTTAAAAAGATGTTAAATATAAAGCAGGATCTCATCAGGCTGTATTCTCATTACCTTCCCAGTGCAACCTCAGTGGTGCTTTCTGATATTAAGTATTGCCTCTCACTTTCAATGGGCTATTTGTGCTTTGGTTTGATTGCAAGTATTTCTGTTTTCATTAACAGGAATGAGGAAGGAGTGGTGCATTGTGAGAAACTATTTTACTGAAAACTGGGGTGTCTTCTGGCTTTGACAGTATGCAGTCTGCTTTTACAGGGGAGTGGATGCTACCTGTAGGAGCTGACAGGGGTATGAGTTGACTTTTCTGTAGCCAGCAACTTCCATCCTTTCCTTTTTCAGCTGCATTTTCCCTGGCAGTAGAAAGCTGAGGAAATCTTCTGACAGCAGTTCTTTCCTGCCAGCACAGTCGTGTAGTTCCCTTCTGAGCTGCCCTGGCCTTGCCCACTTAGCAATCACACCAGGGAGGGAGCTGATATGAAATATGGCCTCATTCTGCCTCACCCAACGTGGAAAGCTGATGGCTCTTCCTTACCAGCAAAAAGCCATATGAAAGGGTTAGGTATTTCCTGATATCCTGCTGATGTGAGGGGTAGAGAGGTGTGGGTCTGGCAGTGGGAAAGTCTCACAGTTGTAACTCATTAATTTGGAAGGTTTTGACACCTTGTGATTCCCCCATGCTCTGTACATAGAATTAACTG
Organism: Lycocorax pyrrhopterus obiensis; assembly: GCA_014706295.1. Classification (NCBI taxonomy): domain Eukaryota; kingdom Metazoa; phylum Chordata; class Aves; order Passeriformes; family Paradisaeidae; genus Lycocorax; species Lycocorax pyrrhopterus. Next base: position 71,809,922 of record JACSVZ010000006.1, on the reverse strand, counting down.
GAAAACTCAGTGTGGTGCAAGTGAGGTACCTGGCTTAGTAGCAGCAGGCTCATTTGTGAGGCTCATGGATAAAGGAATGTGCTGAGCTCTGGAGGCGGGAATGCTCAGGTGATGGCTGTGGTGGGCTGGGGATGTAGAGCTGCCCTTCCAGAGCCCATTGCACGGGTACCTGGAGAGCCACAGTGATGGGCACTATCAGCATAGCTCACTCCTCAGGCTCAAGCAGCTCAGTCTTGCAGCAGCGGAGAGCTCCGTGTTTTCAAGGGGAGGAGGGGATGGTTAAATTGGCAGCTGGAAAAGATGCCATAGGTTAGCTTCTGTGGTCTAAGATGCCCCAGCAGAGATTACGACAACATCTGCTTTGCTTGTCTTGCGCATACCTACATATTCATGCGCAGCTTTCTGATCTCTCAGGAGATGACTAGTGAGCTGTAAGCCTCCTGCTTTAGCTGATGGGAGATGAAACATTTTTCTCTGTTGTATTCTCAATTCCAAAGAGTTTTTCAGGCTTACAGGAAAAGACAAGTCTTTTAGACGGTGCCCCTCTCTTCACCTGTCTCCTGATAAATGCAAAGAGGAATAGGAAATCACCAAACATAGGTGTGTGCTAAGAACTCATCTATCTGGGGAATAATACATCTCTGTGCAGCCCCCATGAGCTAATGCCACGTGAGGGAGTGACGTACAATCCTGCCAGGATGTGGACGGCCCTGCAGTGAAGAAAGGTTCCTGATGCATCCAGCAAGGAGTGTGGAATGTGCTCCTCACCCAATCCAGGCCCATTTCTGTAAAGCCAGCCGAATGAAAGGAAATACAATGATGGTGTGTTAGAACAGCCAGAGAAGTGGATCCCAGGTGACTGCCAGCTTCCCAGGGCAAGGATACAGCACAGCCCCTCAGACCTGCCAGGGTGGCTCCTGGAGTGAGCTTACAAGCTGCAGGTTGCAAAAAGCCTGAGTTTGTCGCATGCTGCACGGCACGCTGCAGAGCTTGTCTTGCAGAGCAGAAGAAAATGAAGGAAGCTCTTTAAAGTGATCAGTGCACAACCCTTGTCTGGGGGGAGGATATCGCTCAAGTTTTCCTGATATTCTGAGTACACTAACAGTACAAACAACTGGGCTATTATTCAGTTAAATCTACCTAAAAATAAGTTGGATTTTTGATATTGAAGATCTCACCTTTTTATTCCAGTCCTCAAGAGAAGTCCCAATAGTACATGGCAAGTCTCTCCCTTTGGGTACATCCCAGATTTGCAGTGCACCTGGGAAAAGACAACTTTTCCTCTATTTTCTTCCTCTCCCTTACTTTCTTCCAACAGGTGGCTTAAAATAATCATCTGCATTTAGCATTTCATTTGTTATTTGATCCCTGATTTCCATCCTACTTGTTGTGTTACTGTGGTGAGCACATGGTGTTCTTAGTTGGTTCTTGACTTTCTTAAATTGCAACTTACCCCATGAACTGGTCTGTGTTAAGGCAGAGTATCCCAGAAAGATGCTTCTAGGTTTGACATGCATGCTGCTAAGAGGATGTTTTTCCTTTCTGTGTTCTCTGCCACCCTGCTCCTCCAAAGAGAATCAACATGTTTTCAAATCAGTGTTCAGCTCACTGCTCCCTCAGCTCCGAAGCCTCCCAGGTACAGCAATCATTCTGAGGTTTAGCATTTGTGTTCTGGCAAAAGAAAGCAGAGTGGTTGTTAAAAAGGTTCTGAGCACTTGATAAAAAGGAAAGGGGCAGTCTTCAGTTATGATGATCTGGCAGGATAAAAATTGGGGGTCTTTTTTGCTGCTCGCTTCCACACAAACTGGTGCACACAATGTTTTACAATAGCACCTAGACACCCCAATGTGCAGCAGATGCAGAGGAACAAACTTTTGCTTGAAAAGGCTGCATTTATGGTGGTCCAAAAGTTGTGAACAGATATGAACAGATTGTTAACTGAAATGCATGTTTTCCAGATTCCTTTCTGTAGATTGAAAGGGTTGGGGTTCTTTTAATTAATGTTTAGAGTAACCAAAGAAATCATTCTTTCATTTTGTTCTCCCTTTTTTAACATTTCAATGAGTAGAGATATCAGTGGAGCATTTTTATAGAAGTTAGAGTGTTAAATGGAGATGTCAGTCTTAAACTTTTCACAACATTGTCCTCCCTTCTTGAGCAATTCACTCTTACTTATTGGGACTTGTTTGGTTTCAGCGCTGTGTGTGAGGCATTTAGTGCTTGAGCAGCTCTGCACAGAAAAATGGCCTTTCTTCCATAGGAGTCTCTTTAGAGAAAAGCAATTATAAGTGCTTAATTGAAGGATTCACAGCACCATTTTACAGCAAACTTCTGTCCACCATCACTCAGGGCAAAGCACATACCAGCCAGGCAGGCAGGGCAAACCTCTCTCGCAACAGCCAGAGATGCTAAGCACCACACGCAGGCAGCACAAGCAGAGGAACAAACCATTTGATTCAGGCCTGCCAGTGAAATAATGGCAAGCCAGGAGTTTGTGCCATTCTGCTTGTTGCCCAGGCCCGGTGCCTGTGTTGCAGCTTTTCTTTGTTTCCTTCAGTGCCGTACGTGAGGGTCATCTCAGTCTCCGCCTAATGTCTCCTTGGCTTCTGCCTGTTCTTCACTGCTGAAGGAGGGGGGCTTTGAGACTACCAAGAGCATAGATGGGTACTCAGAAAAGAGAGCCATGAGGGGAAAAAAGGCATTTCTTCCTTAGAGATGGGAACTGCTCAGTGCCACATGGGAATGCCACCACACACAGCCCATAAGCGCTGCGGGGAGAACTGGGGTGGGACCTGCACCGCCACACTCAGGCCTCCCTGTCACCCTTTGCCCTGCAGGGAAATTCACTCTGGGGGGAGCTCTGCAAAAACCCAGCACTCGTCTCATCACCCAGTTCAGGTCTTGGTCTGCTTCCAGTTGAAATCAAAGTCCTGACTCGCACCAGTTTCCAGAGTGCTGGACGGAGGCCTGGGGAAGTGAACATTTCTGGGGGCTGCCCCACTTTGAAACTACAAGGGCAAATACAGAGGGAATGCAGAGGAGCAAGCACCCAGAGCCGTGTTTGCAAGGACTAATATTTGACACTGGGAACATAAATACTCTTTAAGTGTTTAACATAAATGATTGTGGTCATAAAGCTGGAATGGCACAGGGGCTTCATGCATCTTCGAAATGTTTTGACATAACAGCCTAAACGAGGATTTAATAAAGTTCTTGTGCTCTAAAAAGTGCTCATAATTTTTGCTTAATTTCTACATGTTTTCTCCCCCTTTAACTGTAGTTCGACAAAGCAGAGGGACTATCTACAGATAAAAGTAGAAACACCAAGATTAAAGTGCACTGCTGTTTATTTTTAAGGGCAGTGGGTTAATATGAGCACTCTATTGTTGATGTCAGCATCACAAGCTAAAGATAAACACCACTTTTCTGCACTTACATCACATTTTCAAGACATTATTCTTCATTAACAAGTATTTTCTTCTGCAATGGAAAAGAAGGACTTTGTCGTCCTGTTATTGGCTACCAATCATAGCTGTTTTGTGTCTGTTCTGTAAAATATTTCTTTTTATCATGATCTTTGCTTTTAAGTGTAATTTTTGCTTTAGTTTCCTTAAGTTCTGCCTCTTTTTTACAATGAAACTATTCCTCTATTTTTACAAAATAATTTTATTTTCTAAATGCATGGTTTTCTTCTTATTGTCCCTTTCTTACCATTACTTCAAGTAAGATATTAGGAACTTGATGCTCTTGCTGTTATAAATCTTCCAAATGTCCTATGGGTAAGAGCTGATAATGTATATTTACAGAATTATTCCCTGCTTCTGCTTTCCTTCTCTTGCTCAATTTATTGTTGGAGACTTTAGTTGTTTTATGAGTAAAATCCTGTGGTAATTTGCTTCAGAAAGACTGGGAGATAATATCTACCTGAGGAGTTACAAAGGCACTAATCATTGTAATCTTTCCTTTTGTCAATCTTTCAGAGTGTTCCTTTAAGAAATTTATCACCTGTGTTCAGGTGCTTGTGTCTTCTCTTAAAAATTTCAGCATGTGATTAATGAATAGCATGATTTTCTAAAAGAAATGGAGAGGTTTTGAAGCCATGGAGAAGCATACTTGCTTTTCGTTTGAAAGGCCTTTCTGCAGACCACCAAGAAGCACATCCTACAGCTGACAGATGTTACATGCTTCTGATGCTGTTGTGTAGAAAGCCAGGCAATAAAAAGCTGTGCCATGTGAAATAACATGGACAGCTTGTAATTTAAAATATTTTCTTGCTGTCAACTTATTTTGACCTGTACCTCTTGCAGGACAGTCTCTGAAATGCATCTGTCCCTTGCTTATCTCTGTTAAAATCATATCTCTTGCATCTTACTCATCTGGAGTGGCACACGCAGGTTATAGCTAAAATCCTTCCTCTATTGCTCCTCTTGCTCTTCAGATGAGTCAGAACAAAAGTTTAGGTTTTTCGTGCTTAGGAAGTAAATTCAGTTAATATAACTTACTGAGACAAAAATCCTATTGGGCAGACCTAAACTGATTCTCAACTACTGTTTTCCTATGTGGAACCTTAAAAATACTTTGTCATTTTTTCCAGTTCAGAACAAAAAGAAAAATCAGTTATCTTGAAATCCTTCCGAAATATTTTCCTTTCTTCTGGTGGCTCTAACTCACAGAAGAACCTACTGAAAAGTGCTACAGCGGTTCAGAAAAAGACTAGAAAAGAGATGACATGATTTAAAGGGCTGACTGCGTTTTACCAGTGCTGCTTGCATGCCTCATTATAGTCACTGATGTTCAAGAAATAATTTCATCAACTAATTTTGAACAATTATAAAAACTCATCATGCAATCACAAGACAAAGAAAACCAAGTTATTAGAAGAGATTATTTGATCTGTAATAATTGTCATCATTTCAGTATCATCTAATATATTCTTCTGGGTACAAATATGGTCACAGTGAAAAAAGCTGAGGACAACTGACTGCTGTATCTCACTGAAATAACCAAACCTGAATGATTCCTGGTTAGTGGGATAAGAGATATTAAGAACACCAACATACAGTCCAAAAATAATTTCCTCTGGCTACTTCTGAAATATTTAGCCGCACATGTCATATTTTTGTGAAGGCCACATAGGAAATAAAAACATTAGAAATCAATTTGCTGTAATTAAGTATGCTAAAATACGTGCTGTTATACAATCTGGGTTATATACTCCTGTAGCCATCTTTCAACATGCAAATCCTGTATTTGCATGAGTATACACAGCTTGCAGATTAGTACACAAAAAGAGACTATTGTGATGCTCTTGTCGAGCCTCCAGCAGGAAATGCTTGTTTGCATCGAGTATTTGTACTTGTCTGTCTATTTGTATGACCATATCTCCACCGATCCCTCAGCTGTTAAATTTTCTGAGCAAAAGTTCATGCTTCCTCAAATTTTTCTGTCCACCCACTTAACTTGAACATCTCCCTCTCCCTGGGAAAAACTGATCTGAATTCTTTGATCTTCCAAATTCTTCTTGTAGGACAGCAGACATCCGATTTGACCTGTACATGTCTACATTTGCATGAGAATAACTTTCCTTCTTCCTATATATATATTTGGGAAGGAAAGCAGGGGAGTGACTTAGAAATGTTCTCTTATTGCACAGATGCCGTACTAGCAAAGGTTCAAAATATATTTCATTGCAACTTCAGTAAGTTGGTACCTGAAACACACTCAATATTTCTTGTGTCCAGATCAAAAGTACTTCCAGCCTTAGAAAACCTACATTGTTAGTCTGTACTGGTTTGTCTGTTTTCATTTGTGTTGTCATGAAAGGTAAGAGAAAGATGTTTCAGCCTAAAGCAGGCTGGGACAGTAGGCATCAAAGCAAACTAACGGGAATTCTTGTTTCGTTTATGCTTGTTGAGAAATCTGATGTAGTAGGTGTATGTCCTAAACTAATCAGATTACAATGTAATTCAATTGAGTAGCTCATCTCCAACAGCAATCTCACATTTATAATGAGCAAAACTTAAACTTGAGCAAAGTCATACTGCTTTTCTCTGGCTTAATTTGCAGTTATCCAAAGAGCAATACTACAGATAATGAATTCCAAGTTAATCAAATTGTTGTACCGATGAGCTTGGTAGTTCATCTTCAGTTTCAAGTTCATAAGATCATTTATGGTCAGCTGCTTAAAAAGGAAAGTCTTCTCTTCATCAAAATTGTAGTCTAGTTAGTTTTTATGATTTGTGTCAAGATGAAGTTTGGAGGAGAGAAACCCACAGAAATTAAAAGTAGAACGATAAAATTTATTCTCGGTGAGAAAAACAATCCATTTAAAGGAGCCTGTGTGCTTTCTGATGCCTTCAGATAAACCTTTTGCTATAGTGAAATATAATTTTACTGTTATTCTTGCCAGACTAAATGTATTAACTGGTTGTATCACCAACCAGTAAAAAAAATGTTACATGATCACACATGCTCTGAATTTTTGTGAGAATGTATAAACCATGACATGAAATCATCTGCAAAGGGAGGGAAAGTCATCATGAATAGACCTTTAAATGTTTGTGCAAAATTCTAGATGTTCTTCACAAAAGCTTTGAACATTTTCTTTTCGTCTGCAGTGGCAGAACCTTCTGAGAGAACTTTGTCTGCTCCTGACCCTTTCCTCTGAGTTTAAATATCCACTTTCCATGAAGGTGTCTACATGCTTTGAAAGATTTAATGAAATATTCATAGCCAGTATAAAATATGTTATGAAACATGTAGGAGGCCAAAATCAGGTTGATTCACAGATTTGGTCCAAGTAGCTTGAAATATAAAAGACACCGCAGGCTGATGAAGGTCCATAACTTGGTCTCCTCTGCAGTGCCAGCGTGAGGGGCAGATCCAGTCACCCACTTCAGTTAGCAGAAAAACCTTCCTCTGCTGTGATGGACTCAGGACTGACCCCAGTGGGACTGATGTCCCCAGCAAAGGACAGCATTTGCAAGGTGCACAAACTAGCAGGAAGTACTGGGTGCCACACCAGGAATGCAGACCTGTGGTGTGGAACAGGAATGGTCGGGCTTTACGATTGACTTTTCCAGTGCCTGAACAAGAGCTTGTACCCACCACATTGAATCATTTGCTGGGATGGGGAAGGAGGAGGAGGGGAGAAAATTGACCTGGGTGATGGATCTGTGGACTGCTGGTGTGTACACTCATGTGCTGGAACCATGTGAGTGTTAACACATGGTCACCCTATCAAAGGTCTGTATATGAAACTCAGCTGCTGGAGTGACAGAAGATTTTGTGCTGTTAGCGCACACTTCATTAAAATACCAGCTGAAATCCAACTCTGAAATCCCACAGTTTGTGTTAGTTGATAAAACTCAATTGCCTCCAATTACTGTTAGTATGGCTTTAAAATAATATTTTGTTGTAGTAAAGGTCCCCTTGTGATGAGGAATAGCTGGCGTTCACAACTTTAAATTTGGGAGAGAGTGTAAATACGTGGTGGGGTGGGGAATATAATCAAGACTGCTTTTACCACTGTACTCTACATCTTCCAGCAGCAGCACTGTACAAAACCAAATCAGGGATGTAATACTGAACAATGGAAAGGTTAAATGTTTTTGCCTCCCATATTTAAATGAGCTTGTAATGAAATAAAGCGTACTGTTGCAAGTCCTGCTTGAATCCAAGAGGCAGTTTCACAATCTGGAGAGGAGGACACGTCATGATAACATGTCATGTTATATCATTTGAGTGTTCCTTAATCCTGCAAAGCTCTTGTATGAAGATAAGACTTTTTCTCACTTTAATCCCCAGGTCTCATTCATGTGCTCGAAATTCAGCTCCTGTTCAGGAGTTTTGCAGGAGCAGGACCTTGTTAGCTGTACTGACACGTCTGCTGTCGGACATTGCTGCAGGTTCTTCCTTTGCCTGTGTGCAGATATGCTCTCAGTTAAAATGAGCTCGCTGCCTCAAAGCAGCGTGTGGTGCTTTGGTGAATTGTCGTGGTGGAGATTCGCACAGTTAATTGGGGTTTTTTTCCAGAGCAGCTTGGCTATTCAGCAGGCAACCTTGTGCATGGGATTGACCTTTAAACAGGGGTATAACCTTGCTGCACTTAGGTTTCCAGAAGGGCAAAAGCATGACAGCCCTTCTGTGCAGAATGCACACTCTTGGGTTCATTCTAAGACAGAAAGAAGAAACGTGATCAGGTTCCTCAAATTTGTATTTCTAAGCTACATGGTAGCATTGTTACAAATATTCATATAAGGTGTTCACAAAAAATGACATCAATGCATTTGTATATTGCTTTAGCTACAGGCTTCTATTCATGACAAACCATTTTAAAAACATCATTGGATATCTTATGAAAGTTTAATAAGATTCCTTGTTGACACAGTAGGAAATCTTTTCAGAAGATTTTCTTTTAGATCAAAACTCTTTGGGCTTCTTGCTGAGAAGTGTAAGTGACTCCTACAGTCCTAGCTGATCTCCACTAATTGTGGATGCAATTGCGGACAAAAATGGAAAAATCCAGTGATGGAGAGAAGGAGGCAGTAAGTGAGTGCTTAGGCATTAATAATTTAATTTTTATTCTGTTGATTCTGGTCAGAACTCTAGACTTGAGCCAGGCCAGGATTGCATGCCAGAGCATGAAAGTGCCAGCAACCATCAGAATTATTTGCTCCTAAATAATGACTCTATTGTGGAGCCTGCTGGATTCAGGAAGAGTGCTGAACTGCCTTTTGCCTTTCGGGCTTCCACAGGGCACTCTCTCTTGGGCCACGGTGCCTGGGTAAGGTGCTGAGCCTGAGCAGAGGTCCCATAAAAGACAGCAGGCTGAGCCAGGCACCAGTGTGCTACCCAGGAGGAGGTGCTGAGGTGCGTGATGTCTTTATGACCCTCAGTTTCCTGAGGGCCACTTGGAATTTCATCCTCTCCTTGTTTCGCTAGCTCTCAATTCAAATGGCACAGGTAGTGGGTTCTTGGCTCACTCACCCCACCAAACACCAGTAGAAGTTCTTTAACTGTTTGCAAAACCAGTAAAATTTTGCTTTCTGCTTGTAGGTCAGCCATGGGAACCAGGTTGGCATATATTTTTGTCTGATTTAATACAGAGATCTGAATCAAGGGCATGAATAAGAAGGGAAAGCGCTATGCATCAGGCACATGGGAAATGCTAAATTATCTCAGGTGCTCATGAATCTGTTAGAAATGTCTCCCAGACACTGGGATTTTCTGATTCTGTTGAGCTGGAAAACATTACAGACCCAGTCTTTGTTGCAGTATCTGAACGTTTCCCCCTGCTGAAACCAGACGTGCACAGCAACAAAAAACAAAAGGAACTTTTCACACCTCAAAATAGATTTAATTTGGGTTCAGTCAGAGTTTGGGGCAAAGGTTTGTGATCTTTCTCATTTTAATCAAAGGAGTTGGCTCGTGCCCTCAAAACTTCCATTGTCAGAGTAGGATCAGCAGAATTCACTTGCAGATCCATTAAGCAAACAAAACCACATTCCCTGCTGTCACCTCAGTTCATGCTTTGGCAATTTTTAGAAGCTCTTTTTTAAAAATAACTTTCTCTGGGTTCCAGGACCACTATTACTGCAGCCTCAGTGGTTGTATGTGTTTATATAAACATGAAACACAACATGGTGAAGTTCACACACCTATCTTTTGCCACCACAATCCTTAGTCTGAAACAAACCAAAACAGACATAAAACTGCATTTTGATATCCTTTAAATCAGTATTGAAACCCTTCCAGAATGTGAAAGTTATTCTGGCATCTCGCTGAAGGTTAACTTTAGCATTCTGGAAGGATTTCAATAGTAATGAAAAGGACAGTAAAGAGAGTAAAGCTATTTCAGAAGCATTCCTGAAGGATAATGCTGGCACACTAGAGAGATTTCAACAGTAGGCTAGAGGGCAGCAAAATTATTTGTAAAGTATTCCTGAAGGAGAACTTTAATAATCTAGTAGTATTTAAAATAGTTCTGCTGTGGTGGTAAAGCTGTACAGCAAATGTCCCTGACAGGTAATTTCATTCTTTGAAATAACAAGTCAAAGCCCCAAATGCATGAAACCTGCTGCTCAGAAACTATGTCTGTAAGGAACAGAGAAGCAGAGCACTTGCTCTGGAGGCTGGTAAGTGTCACTGACAGAAGTCACAGGGGTTGAAAGGTGATATCCTGCCCTGTGCAGAGGTCCTTTCTGAGAAGGTGGCCATGTATGTTAGGGTCACCTCCACTGCCTCCCTGTGGGTCAGTGAACTTCTGCTCAGGTGTCAGGTTCTCTTTCTCATTCCACCTAAAGATCTACAAATCTGGAACCTTCGCAGCCTCAAAAGGAATTCAGTGGGAGATCTCACCCAGTGGATTTTTCTGAAGGTCTGGATGCTGCCTCTTGCCTCAGCTGGCAATACCACAAGAGCAGGTTTTCTTATAAAGTCTCCCTTCTTAGTCCAGCTGACTCAGAGAAACACATAGACATATGAAAATTAAACTCAGACACAATTTAGCTGACCAAATATGCAACCCAGCATTAAATTTGTTTGGGTTGGAACAAATTTCATCTAGCAGTTCTAGCTCCTAGTATATTGTATGCTAACTGGTATGCTGGATTAAGCTACAGTATATATTAGAGGTAACCATGAGCCAGTGGATGGGAAGCAATTAACTTGTGCTCCCATCTTTCCCACCATTCCCGTTACTCTCTGTTGAGAGAAATAAAGGCATGAGGCATTTTATGCCCTGTCTATACAAGGAGTGGTCTCATCCATAAACATGACTTGCAATAGTGAGATTATTTTTGATTCTTTCCTAAGAACAACAGACACACTTGAAAAACAATGACAAATTTCAGTCATACTTGGGAAATATATTGCATTTTGCTATCTTCACCTCATTCATGTGCTTGTGCCACCATGGTGCCAATAGTATTGCCATAGCCTTTAGCACATACTGCTGTTCACCAGAGACGACCAAATTCATCTAGTGTGTTCCCTTTTTGAGATTATACTGAATTCCTTCCTTTGAAACAGCCTTCCCAAAACAAAAATGACAGCACACTGTAGGTAAATTTTTGTTCTAAGGTCATCCATGTGGGCATATGTAGAAAACAGAAATTAATAAAAGTTTCTTGAAATACAATCCCATGGACTTACTGAGAGCCAAATTATGGTTTCGCAAATGGATATTTGGTAAAGATCTGGGTGCTTTTGCAGCTGGCATATGATTTTGCAGGAAGTGTGTTCGGAGTCTGGAGCAGATGGTGCTGGTAAAGATATAAAGTGTCTCAAGGGAAACCTCAGACATGCTCTCTACAAGGGTTTAAATGGGGTATAGTCAAGACTGTCTTTAACCAAGCTTCTGAGAAAATCTGTAGAGACCAAGCGTTGCTCACAGGAACTGTGTGATGTATCATTCTGATGGATTAATATTCTCCAAGAAAAATCATAATCTCTTCGAGAACTGGAGGGTAGGGGTAGGAAATGGAGTAATCTGACTCATTTGTTTAACGTGAAATGCTCTCCTGGGTCTTGCAGTAACAGCTATCAAATACGGAGTCGCTGCCAGTGTAAAATGTGTGTGCTTGCTAATATTCCCCAGAAATGCTCTCTCATCCTAAAGACACTGTCCTGAAACTTCCAGGTTCCCACTTGCGCTTTACTTCTCTATTACATGATCTGAACTGTGCCGTATTCCTCAAAGGTGCAGTGGTTTACATCACTAGCGCTGGCCATAGGAGTCCTTTCTTTTTTCTTTCTCTTGTCAGGATTATTGCTGTCCACTGGAGTTTCTTCTGGTGGCTTTTCTCGCTTATGAAGTAGGTGTTCCCAGGTTCCCATAAAGTCATCATTTGCATAGCCTGACAAGGAAAGATTAGATTTATCAGCGTTTTCTGTAAGCGGATGTCCTTCAAGGACAGCCCCCAGAAAGCAGAGGTGAATGCAGCAAAGGGAGCGGCATTAATCATCTTCACCATCGGAAATAAGGAAGAATAAATAAATAAACAGCTTAGCATCATGATCAGGTATCAGGGGGTTACTTCAGGTCGCATAGACATTAAATGCAATCCCGAGGATGTCAGGACCAATGCCACAGACGTTTTCGTTACGGCGGCTTTGTGAGCGGCGAGGGAGAGCTTTGCTTGAGGCGATATAATAATGTTATCAATAATAACAGGGTGTATATTGTGGCAGCTCAATCTGTTTGTCCTGGGGGTGGACCTTGCTGTAACTACAAGTGTTAGGGTTTCCACATTTCTGTTTGGAGCAAGTGATGGGGAATGCTGACACAGGGACATCCATGGGCTGTCTCTCTCATCCTCTGGGCAGCTCATACCAAGCAGAAGAAGTGCTGGCATCAATAATAGAAAGAATTTCATCAGGGGGGCTTGATGAGGGGTATCACAAGTTAACTAATTACTAGAAAAGAAGGTGGTGCCTCCCACTAAGGAGGATGAGGTGCTGGGACACAAGGCTGAGGAAGAGAGGGAACATATGATGATTAGTTGATGCCTGGAGTTAACAAACTGGCACCCCAAAAAACAACCAGATTATCAGGGCTCTGCTCCCCACAAAACTCTGCAACTTGTAAAGCTGAGCCTTCTGCCCCCGGTCAGCTGGGGTGCTGTTGTTTTGTGGGTATAACTCTTGTCAAAGATCCTTCTGGACACTGAGATTTAGCAATTTCAGTACTCGGAATTCGTAGCTGTTGCTTCCTGAAAAAAAACTGAATCGACAAAAATTTTTCAGAAACCTGTTCAAGTGTGTAACTTTGCACACCAAAGTAGCTTCAATTTAATAGTACTGAAAGTGTGATTGCACACATATTGCCAGAGTAGAAGCACCCTGCAATTTTTTATAGCGACTGAAAATCATGGTTTTTTAAATATTTGGAGGAGTGTCAATATCTTTCAAGTGAAACCGTCCTTTTCTAATTATTGAGAAAAGGCTTTTTAATCATATTAGTCAAAATCCTTATCAATATACTCAGTTCACTGAAATTCTGAAACGGGAAATCAGCCCCTAATTTAAAAATGATGAAAAATACAGAAATTATCTGAAATTCAGAATAAAAGTAAATTTCTGTCCTTACATAGGAAAACAACTTCAAGTGTACAAAGTTATTAATGAAATAGTTCCCAATTTTGTCTTTATTCTGATATGTACTGAGAAAATAATTTAACTGCTTCTCCAAGGACATTTTATGTATTTAACACTATGAGAGCATCCTGAAGGCTTTCTGGTACAACTTGCTGCTAGCATCTCTTTGTTCTTTTCAACATCTTTTTTAAATAGTCAGAATTTTAAAAAGCAATTTAACTTTATAAAAAGCTAATTTGATTTATTTGGGGTTATTTTTATTTATTAACCAATTTGCTTCTGGGTTGATTTTCTTAAGTGCTAAGCTTCATAATGGAAATGCTGACACAACTTTAAGTACAGGAGCAAATGCTATTCTAATAATTCAGCTGAATAAATACCAGCCAGCATTTAGTTATTTTCCCAGGAACTGAATAAACAGCCACTTCCTTTATAGTGTCCCTTTGTAAAGCAAAAGTTCCACAGCCTGCTAATCATCACTATGAAATTTTCTATTAAAAAACCTCCAACCTTTCTTTTGTTTATTCTGCTAGATCTTTGTGGTTCCTTATTAGTCATGTTTAAAAAACTCACACGCACCCAAAAGAAAAAAAATATCATAACAAACACACTGAGTTGGCATTGAGCCACAATTTTTACCTATTTCAAAAAGCACCGTTTTTGCCTTCTGTCACTTTTATGGATGAGAAAAAGAGAGTGAGCTCAGCTGAATAATTCAGGTGCTGACCCATGTTTCAAATGTTCAGAACTATTCTTGAATAAATTAATACTGCAAAATGTGGTTTAATGAGTTAAAATTCTTCACAGCAGATGATAACCTGCTCCTGATGTGATGAGGTGTAGCTGTCTGTATGATTTCATCTGATATAACAACCTACTGCAATGCTGCAGGTATCACATAATGTCACAACAGTGCAAGGTTCATAGAAATTATTTCACTCTGCAAGTCCCTATTATGCTGGGGAAGAGCAAAAATTAATTTTGCACTTAAAAAATAGGAATAGTTCAAGTTTGAGGATTTTTTTTTTTTTGAAGATGGAAGGGAGTTGCTTTTCCTGAAAGTTCTGCACGTGAGAGGGCCGTTTCTCATGGAAAGTGTTAACTCTGAATTATTTAGAAGAGCTAATAAACCCTGCACATATCCTTACCCACAGATTACTGACAAGTGCTTTTAACTCACTTCTGCCTAGAGAGAGAGAGAATGATTGAGAAAAAGAGTTAGTCTTACAAACCTTCACTGATGCAAAGTTTAAACCTCAAACAGTGGGATCTGCCCGAGCCCCGTTAATGCCGGTGCAGCAGGCTGTGCCCGTGCCAGTGCCTCTGGATTGCCCTGCCAGCAGCTGAGAGAGGCAGGCTCTGTGCAGAGCCAAACCTGCCCCAAACCGGTGGTGTAAAAGCAGGCACGAGGCTGTCTCCCTTGGCGATGGGAATATCCATCAGGCTCCGCTGTGTGCCACCTCTCGCAGTTGAATTATTCAGATCACACAGCTCCTGTTTCCATTTCACTAATAGCTACCCCACTGGGTGGATGGCGTGACAGCTCCTGAGTTTATACATCCTTAAACTGTACTAATTACTGGCTTTTAAGTAACTAAGAGTTTTTATGGCATCTTCATTAGGGTAATAGTAAGTGGGTGGATACGGGTGTCAATCAAATGAAATGGTAGATGAATTGCGTGTGGTGTTTCAGTTAATTTGTCCTGTTAATTTCCTGGTGATGTTTGCAGCTGTTGAAGAAGACAGCCTCCTTTGTGGGAATGAAACCAGCTGGGTGCCTGATCCCTTCCCGTTGTGGGTGCTTGCAGTTTAAGCAGCAGTTTCAGCTTCTTTCTGAAGTTTTGATCTGATTAGGTTGGCTCTGAGTTAGAATAAGGGAAAACCATGCCAAGCAGTCAAGTCCTGTTTTGGTGTGCTTCCAGTAACTTTTTTAAGTGGTTTTAATGACCATCTTGGAAACTTAAAATAACAGAAGAAAAAATGTAAACAGTTGAAAATGGGGCAAAAGATGTGCTACTCTGACCCTGACCACCCTGACCAGTATGTATTTTACTGCTTTCCTCTCCTCATGACAACTCCACAAAGTAAGAAAGAGGCAGCCCTTGGGAAAGGCTGGGGTGGGCTAATCAAGGATCTGACAGCCTCCTGCAAAAAGAGTTTGTGAAAACCCTGTAGCAAGAGGAGAAGAGGAATGATCTCTGGGAATGGACACAAACTCAAGATAAAAACAGTGAACTGGAAGAATTTATTTATTCAGCTGAGCAATGGTAACCTTAGTTGAAGGCTGAGTTCTGTGGAGCAGCCCATGTCACAGAAGGAGCATTGCCCAGGTGACAGAGCAAAGGCATTAGGAAGCATTGACTTGGCTTGGAGGTTTTGTTTGATTCAAAGTGTGTATTTTATCGCCATGGATATTCATGCAAGCACTCTCCTAAACAAGTGGAAAAAGTATGAACTTAAAAACTTGCTGAAGCCAGCAGGACTGTTGCTGTCTAAAAGCAGTAACAAAAAGCACCAGATTATGACATTCTGTACTTCAAAACCTGTGAGCTTTTTGTGCAGTTCAGTAGTACCCATGTCCCTGTGTCTCTGCCCTCCTGGGAACCCTCCAGGATGCAGACTGCAGGATCAGGGCTGTGTGTACCTCTGTTTGCCTGTGGAGAGCCAGACTGGTAAAATTCCCAGCTCCAATGCCTCTAAAAACCAGCCTTCAGACACCTCAGACTGATGGGGTGAAGAGTAAGTCCTACTAGCAAAAAGAGATAATTTTTTTTAATGGTACTTGTGTTACTGAGGTTTGCTGTCATGCTCACATCAATTGTAGGCGTGATCTGTACTTCCAACAGACCTGCTTGTGTCTGCAGGTTAAGTAAATAGAGCACAAAGGTAATTAATTGTGGTCCTTCTCAGCTTTCCCATGACGTAGAGATCATAGGAGGATCATTGATAATGCTGGGAAAACTCTAAGAAGAGTGCCTTACCATGTTTTATTGCAATGTCAGTAATGTTATATACTCCATTTTTATGGACTGTGTTTTAAAGTTATATTTCTCTCAGGAACGTGTCATTTTGATTACTCTCGACATGAAATCTTATAATGCCACCAGACAAGCCTTTTCTGATTAAAATGGAAAATTTGGGTTTGAAAACTTTAAACAGACCGGTCTCTGGGGTTTTTTTTGCTTTCCTTTTTAATACTGCATGAAGGGAATGGGGAAAGGCTTCTCCATGACCCATATAATTTAACGCATAGCAGATACCATCTTTATAGCTGCTTCTACTTTCAAAAGCTGACAACAGAAGAATTGAAATTTGTTTTCTTTTTTGTTTCTCTGTCCACACTAACTCTTTAAATGTCACGGTAGTTTTGACAAACACAAAGAATTCAAGGGAGAGAGGAAAAAAAGAGAAATAAAAATTGGGTGTGCAGGGGAAGAAGAGACCCAGGACTGCCTTTTTTCTTTCAAGTAAATATAAGCAAATTCCCAGGAATAGTTTACAGATATTAAGGGGAAGAAAAAGAAAAGGGTAAGACCCCCTGGGCAAATGTGAGATTTTAAAATTGTTGAGACTTTGGATATTCACTTTCTAGAAGGATATGTTACAGGCACATAATGTAAATGTCCATCCTTAGCTGTCTAGGGCATTGAGATTTCTTGAAGATACCAAGAGATGTTTTCTGGAAATGGGAAATGCAAGAAATCCCTGAAAATTCATGGATAGGATTCTTTTACACTTGGCCCAAGTGGTCAAGGCATCCCATCAAACTTGTGAAGTGAAAACCTTTTAATCTGAGGATTCAGAAGCAGTGACCAGCTACTTTTGAGCAGAAAGACAGCATCCAATTCTAAAAGCACAGGCCAGGGAGCCAAACGACCTAAATGCTGTCATTGACTTGGAATAGGGATGTGAGCCCAGCTCCCCATGCCTTGGAGACTCCAAGTGCTCTGGTACAGCATGGCATCTCTTTAGGCTGCAGGGCAGGTTTCACAATAAAGGGAGGAGACCTCTTTGTGCTCTGCAAACAAGACAGGGAAATTTAGGTAGGCCAAAGGTAATTTTCCAAACCACTTTTGAGGTGAAAAGCTGCTGTCCTCATTTTTTATTTAGACCCAATCTCTTTAAGGCAGAGGTGAGAAAACCCAGGGTGTGAGTGTGATTCCATTCCAGCTTTCTATTGCAGTCGCCTCTGCGCGCTGGTTACAGCTTTGATATTATAATGGTGTTATTTCTTGTAACATGGGGCTACTATGGGACCCATTACTCATAAACCTTACCCTTGGAAAATGTAAAAGTCAACATCAACCATCACTAATAATGTATTTCACCTACTGTTATTGTAAGTATGTGAACACAGTCAGAATCTGCTCAGTGCCTGCTCTTGTTGTCCTTTGGAAATATCCTTTTGCACAGTTTCTTCCTCTGCTAAGCACAGGCTCCATTGAACATATTTATTTCACATTTTCAAATATTTTTCTACTTATAAAATGAAGCAAATAATCTAGTGGTTTGGTATAAGGGGTTTTTTTCCTTAGGAGGAAATAAAATTCTGGTATGGATCTGAGGGGAAATACCCTCTCTATGTTTAATCTCAGCCCACCCCACCATTCCTTTTTATGAATTTAAAAAAACTCCTTGTGCTTCAAAGTGCAGGTCTGTTTAATGGAGCACATTCTTTTCAGAGATTTTTTATATTTAACAGACTAGCAGGAAAGTAGTCTCACTATCGGTGTTTTTTGTGATGTGTAGCTTGTCAGTTTTGGAAAATCTCATCTCTCCCCTCATGACCAAGGTTGTCTGATCCAACTGCAGATGATTCCTTTTCTTCTTCCCCACCTGCATACCATCCCATTAAACCAATTTCAGCATTGCACTAAATGATCAGGTAACACAGCAGTGAGAGCCTTTGTGCTTCTTTATGGATTGCTTATTGACTTTCAAAGAAATTTAAGGGAAAAATAAAAGAATACTGAGTTATACCTTTGAGACTATCCAGAAGCAGAGTCTGACAGGACCAAAAACATCCCAACCTTATTGAGGATTCCCTGTTATCAAAAGTTCTCAAAATGTGGATGAGCATCACCTGCAGGTTTTGCCTGTGCTTGTACGCCCAGGAGTCATAAAGCAGCTGGGATTCACTCACGGCGAGGAGAGACAGAGAAGTCTGGGTCTGGCCACCATTAACGTGGTCATGGGGAGGCAAAATCCAGGGATCCAGGCGTTCGGTCACCCATGCTCTCCTTGTATTTTCTTTTAGCTACTGCAGTAAGCACTGTGGTTAGGGTTAGCCAAACGTTTTCACCATGCCATTAGTGTGATTAAGCACCACAAGAAATCATCAGCCAGAGTTTCCTCACTAAATTCAATGAATATGAAAATATTCTTCAGCTCCTTCTTGCTGCATCACAGCAAGAGAAAAATACGTCTTTCAATCACACATCCCTTTGCTACAGGTCATTTAACTTTGGTTTCCTATGTATAGCTATACATTTTTAAATCTTCTAGATTGAAATAGTTGTGGCTAGATTGATTGTGAGCTGATTTATGATCCGTATTGCACCAGAGAAGTAATTTTATGCATATAACTTCTTTTACAATTACCTCCACAATGATTTCAAAGGATTTCACTGCTTGTGGGAGGCCGTCAATAAGTGGCACTTGCATATTCATCCTTTTCAATCTGAGATTTTTAAAGACCTGAGGGAATAGAACAGAGCCACTGGAAATTAATTTTTTCAGCAAGTTTGCTTTTTCTTTTTTTTTAGGGATAACCATCCTTCAGTGAAAGCTTTTTTAAAATGAAAGTATTCCTAAATTCACAAATGCTGAAAGCAAAAGATTTCCACCAAAATGTAGCAATTCTTTTCAGTATCCTTTGTAATTCAGCTGAATGTAAATCTTGCATCTGGGCTTTTGTAGGTGTTTCTTTTCTATTAAATACGCACTGTTCCCAAGTGAATGAAACTACTCAGAAATGAGTTTGTCCTTTGACTACAAGATCAGCTTTCCCAATTTCTTGGATTATTTAACAGAGCTGTGCTTTTAAAATTGCCGGCTTAAAGCTCTCACTCCTGCAGCAACAGAGTACCTGAGTCTTGGTTTCCCACCATCTTTATTTCTCTCCTTTGCCCTCAAAGAGCCAAATTCTGCTCTTGTTCCTGGGCCAGATGTTAACACCCAGTGCCTGCTGCTAGGCTGGCAGGCTGGCATCACCAAGCTGCAGGGAAACAAGCAGATTTCCAGCAAGTTGTTGTAGGAAACAAATGTCCCAGGGCCATCGCGCAAGGGATGTCTGTGCCATGCAGTCACGTCGAGCTCCCCAAAGAGTTTGCTGCATCGCCACGTGTAGGTACTTGCTCAGGTGTCATTAGCAGTGCAATTATCTCGTTGTTTTTGTGCAATTATCTTATTTGTTTTAAGGTAAGAAGAACACTGCCTTGGAGGAGTCATGATACCCACTCACCTACACCGACAACGCTACCCCAGCCCTTGGGGCTAATCGCTTGATGTGGAGGAAGATTGGAGGGGACACACCTTTGTTCAAACATGGACTGCACACCACCACAGTTTTGCAGTCTCAAGCAATCTGTAAACACCAGAACAAGCTCTTAAAAAAATACACTTCCAAAATTATTTTTTAATTTGTAATAAATCCATTTTGGAATTTACAAAGGCCAGCGCCAGATGGCCTGGAGCATGTTCTCATTCATATTTCAAAACAGAAAAACCTTTCTCAGAATCTGCAAGCTACGACTTTTTCATGGAGATGATTTCTGTTGAGCAAGGAAAACTCAGGTTAATTAGGCCAAATAAGCTGATGCAGTCAGAGGCAGAGACGCAGAGGTTGCAGGACTGAAATCCATCAAGGCCCAGTGTCGACAGATGCCCTCTTAACTTGTTTGTTATATGCTAGGGGGGTTGCCACATAATTCTATAGCAATAAATTGTGCTTTTTTGTTACAGTAAATGCAGTGATGTAGAAGGTCTTCAGTCAGTAAAGTTACAAGGTGCAGCCCAGCACAACTGCACCTTATGAAGACTACAAGGAACCTATGTCATCTTCTACGGGCTGGATAAAGAAAGAGAAATCTTCTTTGTCCGGTTTGTTTCTGTCATTGTGGGACACAGTGCTGCGACATCATTTTGCCATCCATGTTGGTGTCCCTGCCCAGGTAATTCTGGGCTCAACACCTGTCCTAGGCCTTTTCAAAGGCATTTGTCACGAGAGTTTGGCTGTAGTTAGAGCAAGGGTGGATGTCCGCCTCCCACAGCTCTCTGGGCCATCACTGCCACCCTTGGACACTCAGAGTGTGCCAGCTCCATTGACAAATTCCATCACTGACAACGCATGTGTCAAACACAGATATTCCCCATTTCGGACTGAGGTATCAATCTGCCTTCAGAGAGTGTGACCTGGATTTATCCCTACACAATGTGCAGGTCTCCGGGCCAGAAATAAAAGAAAGTTAATCAGAGAAGGATCCCAACCAGTTTCACAAAATAAACACCATCTAACCTAGGCTTAGCACAGGGCTGGGTAGCTCTTTGGAAAAGGCATCTCCTACCACAGTGCTCTTGATCTGCATTCAGGGCAGTAGTTCCCTGTATGCTTTCATTTGAAGCTGAGGCATATCCAAAATCCAGTACTACCTCTTTAAAATAAATCCAAAATTATGTCTTCTGTTTTGGTTCTGCGGTTGCTCCTTGTTCCTCTCTGCGGAAGGGAACGAGAAGCAGGAGGGGGCTGAGTTAAGGGATGGGAGTCGGGAAAGGCTCTGGCCACAGGCTGTTTCATGCCTTTGGACAAGTCAGCAATTTCTTTGTGCCCCTGTTTAGGTACATGTGGACATGTCTCAGTGTTTCTACACATCTGGATCTTCCTATCCACGTTGGCCAGCATTTGCTGTTTGGAAGGGAGGTGCCTGTGTGTTCTGCCAGGCACAGTGGACACCCAGCCTGCACGGAATGCTGCTGTACCTGGAAATTCTGCTGTGCACAAAGCTAGGTGGTAGGATTGTACAAAATATGGATAACTTCTCTGTCTTGTCCAGACTTTTAACAGCGGCTGAGCTTTGTTACAAAGCACCTAACAGAACTACTTTTGTGTTCTGACAAAAAAGCCTTTACCATCTTACACTCAGTGTTTTGGAGAGGCTGTGGGGCAGACGCTGGAAATCCTAGGGTTTGTATTCAGGCTGACCACATGCTTGCCGAGTGAGGAGGTGGCTTCACCTAACTGCACCACTTTCCTGTATTTCTTTTTCTCCCATTGTGTTTGATTAGGTGGTGGCTCCTTGGCACAGTGACAGATGCCAGAGCCCCCGGCACACTAGGCTCCCCCACCTGGATGGGTGGGTGGCCTGGGGCTGCATTTTCTGCTGCTGAAAATAGTGGAAGTAACAAGTGAAGGATATTCCTCCACTCCAGGCTCACTGCTAAACCTCCCTCCTGTTGTCAGTAGTGCACTGACAAGCGGACACTGATGCACACATGTTCTCTCTCCGTGTTTAATGTCTGCTTGGTGCCGGAGTCTTTTGGAGAAGCGCTCACACTGTGTTCCTGTAATGGGGCAGAAAGGCTAGAATGCGAGAGGAACTGATCTTTATTTTTCTTTGGCAATTTTGTGGTGAGTGCTGTGGTTGGCATGCAGGCTGAGATGCCGCAGGGTGGGAGAAGTTTAAATATAATTACAAGTCACTGCTCTCTGCAGCCAGCTCTGTGACTTAAACGAGGGGTGGAGAGAACATTTTTCCCATGGTGTTGGGGGAGCACAGAGGATGCCCCATTTGCTGAAGGTTTGTACAGATTGTGAGAGGCAGAGAGTTGTGTTTGGGAATTGGAAATAGCCTTTGGGGAGAGGGAAGAAAGCAGGAAAGAAGCCAAGCTGCAGAATTTGTATGTTAAGAAAGCAAATAAGAGATTACTGTCATCCACAGGTGTCAGGAAAAGGTCACTCAAACTTCCTAATCAGAAGTCCATCTATTTTCAGTGTTGAGTTATTCAGTCTTGATACACTTTAATTTTGGGAGGAGTAAAAATACTACATAAATATTTTCTCTGTCCTTAGTAGCAACTTCCCCAATTTGTTTAAGACCACTGATCTCTCTAACGTGTTCTGCCTTCTGATGGGGGTAGCAGAGAGATGTTCAGAGGCTTGAACCTCCTTTCTGGCTACTCTATTCTCTGTGTTGAGACTTTTTTTTAATGCACTTTGATGCACTTTGGGTACCTTGAGGATGTTTCCATCAAAACTTCACTGCAGAGAACACTACGTTTGGTGCCTGCAGAACTTGCAGATTTTTTTTTTTTTTTTTTTTTTTTTTAGCAAATAGATATCTTTTGGAGGGCCATGAGTGCAAAAAATGCAGCGATGAAGCCATTCATTTATAATTGAGTTTCAAGATGCGTTGGAAAGGATGGCAGGAAAGACAGAGTAAGGTAAGTACTAATAAATCCTGTTACTTTAAAGAAAATGTTTGAGTTGTGTAGTAGTTTGGTGTGTACAATGTTCCAGCTTATAAGCCAGCAAGACTGCTATGTTTTAGAAAAAGCAGACAAATGTTCAGGTGCAAAAGTTCTTCTTCAGCCTGTCTTCAAACATTTTGTGAGCAAAGGCTTTTTTCCTGTTGTATGTTTTTCCCACAAGTACATCTCTGTGTTCCTACAAACCTCGCGTTACATGTATTCAAAAAAGACAGTGCCATGTCCTAAGCTCCTCTTGTAACTCCCCTGTTATTTATTTAGTGGTTTTACACACATATGAGGAAAAGATATTCTCTCCCTGCAGATGATTTTGTGCTAAGAGTGTATTACACTCAACATTTTTTAAGTTCTGGATGTGAAAGGTTTGGCACCTGAATCACAGAGTCGTAAACACTGAAGTGTTAGACACTTAGTTCCACTAGTGAGTATATATCACCACAGTTGCATCCATGTTTTTTCAAACAACCACAAAATCACATCCAGGTACTAAATAAAGAATCTGGTTTTCCACTGAGCTGAATTCTTGAAACTCCTGACAACCAACAGCTATTCAGATTAAATCAAAGGAAGTGGGGGTGCTTTTCCTCAGAGCCTTGATCCTGCTTGGAGTCTTGCTTTGGTTATTTGTGTAAGAAAATGCTGCCCCAAGGTTCCATTTCTGCTCAGGCTTCTCTGTTTCACAGAGGGAAAATGAAGAAAAATTATATGGGGTTAAACCTCTCTTCTCACATACGCCTGGTAAATCTGAAATAATTTCACAGTACTTTCGGTTCAGCTGAGGTAAATCTGGGATCACAACAGGGAAGCTCCAGGCTGGCTGTATTCATGCTGCTGCAGCAAGGTGCTGAGTGCTACAGAAAAAGGTTCGGGTTCTTTCTTTTTAAAAAAAACCCTGAAAACAGCGAGCATGTCCTGTGATTTAAAACACCAATAGGTTCCAGCATATCTCTAGGAACAGAGTAAGAGAGAAGCAGTAACTCCAGATGGGAAGCTGCATTAGAAGTGTGGTGAGTGTCTATCTGAAAAGAGACACCTGGGCAAGTGAAGATACTAATAAATAAGCATGCTGGGCTTTGAGCCTGGTGAGTGCTTGTAAGAGAACAGTTGGAAAGCCTTAAGTGAGGGTGTCGTTCTTGTACACAGCTGACCAAGTGTGTTGCTTACAGTTACCATGTGTCAAGATGTTTCTTGCTCATTAGTTTTACACTGATGGAAAGCAACTTTAAATCACTCTTTAGAGGAATCCACCGTGAGGCACGCCAGCTGTGTGCCAGATGAAGGAGTTGTAAAGTCATGTTGGACAGGCAAGAATATACCAGAGAGAGAGATTTAAAGTCATGAGAAAGATAATTACTTTGCACTCAGAGATTAGCCATAGGAAAGGAAAGGGAAGAATTACACTCTGCATTTGTTAGAAGGTTTCCTGCCATCTCTCTGTCCCACTCACACATGCACACACATGCACACAGCTGAATTTACTGTCACAGTGTCAGGTTAGCCAGGACTGCCAGCATGGGAGAAATCCTTATGGGATATATTTGCTTATTATGAGGGTGTGAAAACATTCCCCCTCTCTCATTACTGTTTCTAAAAGGCAGGTTTGGAGCTGGGGCAGGCAGTGGGCAGCGTGTCACTGGTGGTAGTGAGGAAGGTGATGGCACAGGGCCCTGCTCAGGCCAGAAGAAAGCATGACTGGGCAGCTAAGAACGGACCAGGTCATCCCAACCAGGTGCTCAGGGCAAGCTCAGTGCATACACCAAACACAGCATTTCTGCAAATGTACCAGTCTACCTTACCAGCTCTGGCAAGGGGGAGGTGCTAAGCCATCTTGTTCAGGGGCTTCTTGAAATGTCTCGTGGCTATTGTCACAAATTTGCTCGCCCCTTCAGACCAGGGACTGGTGTTCTGTCCTTCAACAGTTATCTCCTCTTCCTTACTGGTCCTTGCAGCTTCTCTGGGTTCTCCTTATCCTTATTTCAGTGCCTTTAACCTTTCTTTCAGGCCGAACCACTACTCATTTAAGGCCCTAGCATTGTGCTTGCAGTGGGGTTTGGGGCATGTTGGCTGTGTGGGAATTTGTGAACTGGTGAGCTGGAGAGGTTGTCTGGCTCCCAGGGCAGAGCTCTGGCATTGCTGAGTGTGTCCCCCAGCTTGCACAGCTGGGAATTTTGGAGTTGCTCGGATGTTGCCCAGCTCAGAGAACCAACCTGGAGGGTTCTCAGCCTTGGACACTTTGTCACTGTTTGTGTTACAGTAGTACCTTTGGGCTCTCTCTCAGGCAAAAGCCTGACATGAATGCTGTCAAAAGAGTAAAAAGAAACAAAATTGCTTTTCATGTCTAAAACATATTTCACTCATGCCATCTAGATTTTTTTAAGTGACATGGGCACCACAAATATGTTGACTAGATATATTAGGGAAATGTTGTCAATTAAATGTTTCTGCTTAAAATAATAGGGAATTTTTTTCTTAATGGAAATCATTTGAACCCCTTCTAAAAGACCATAAGCAGGTGCCCTGATGTTGACATCCCGTTCCCAGAAAGGCAGCAGATGAGTCGCAGGGTTTGCACTGCCTGTAATCACCCTTAACGTAACGAAGCTCTCCTTTTTGTCATTGATTTGGGTTTGGTATTTTTAAATCATTCCATCTAAATAGAAGTATCTTTACGGGAAATTTGTTTCTGCCCATTTTTCGGGGCCTTAACCGCTGCAGCTGCAAACATTTGCCGCTGCCTGCCAATGGGAATTACAGCCCTATGAAGTCTCCATAACATGACCCAATAACCTACCCCCCTTCCTCCCTTTTATCTAGCTTTGTGCATGGATAGACCTTTAGGAAAGTTATAATTTGGATGTGAAACAATTATCCTAAAACAGTTAGCCAGAGCAGAGTGGACACACAAATTTATCTTCTCTCTCTCTCTTCTGGTAAAGAACATCTATCTTCCATGACCTCTTGATTACTGAAGCCTTCAAAATATATTCTTTGGTCTGTGACACTGTGCTCGGTGCGGGGCTGAGCATTAAATATCACCCTCTGTGATTAATTGGAAGTTAATTAAATCTATCACTGAAACAATGGGAAGGCAATGATCTATGTAATCATTGAAATAGTAAATGAAATGATGTAAGGGCCCTCCATTTCACTTATTGACAGTGATGGAGGGGTGCCCAGGCCCCGCTGCTCAGCTGTGTTTTCTGCCTGACCACACCAGCCTTCTCAGGCAGACACAAACCTCCCAATGAACCAAGGAAGCAGAGCTAATGGTGGGCTACTGGGCACTGCTTTTCCTCCTCTGCCACCTCCAGATGCTGCTCAAAAGGCCTCTAAAGTAACTCTGGTGTTTCGAGTGTGCAGCACAAGCGGTGTACCTGAAATGGCAATCCTTAGGGACAAAGCCTTTCAGCACCATTTCCAGTGTGAATGAAATGGTGCTGCTGAGATTGTTTGGTAAGCAATGACATGACATTTAATATTTCACATTGGAACAGTACTTCTTACATGAATCTATAGTTTTCCAATAGCTCTGAAACTGTTGCTGTTTATCCCTGGCAAGAGATACTCAGCATGTGGTTTTCTTTTTGGTAAGAAAATCTTGTCCCCTTGCTCTTGTTAAGAAATTCTTGTTCACTGTTGTTAAAACAGTAAAAGTAGTGAAGAATCCTAGAAAATACACCAGGAAAGGATGCCATATATTGTAGACAATACGTTCTCTAGGTGTGCTTTGGGGGAAAATAAAGATATTATTCGCTTCCCTCTTAAATGACATTGCTATAGGTTTCCCATTGGGTGCTATTCTGCAGCATGGAAATAGGACTTATTTTTTAGTGTAATAGGAAATGTTTTATAATATGAATTTCGTATTTCAGATGCATAATGACAACACCAGGTATACCCTCAGACACCACTCTGAATAAATCCTCTCTCATTTTGGGAACAAAAGAACGGCAACTTTGAAGGAAATATCAGAAACTCATTTATTCCCTTTCTTTCCTTCTTGCTTCTGGGCACATGTGCACCCCTAGAAGGACACAAGTCTGTGTGCTTCCTTTTGACAGAATGAACTCTGTTCTTCGCCTTGGCTCTGTGGACTCTCAAAGTGCACCTGAAAGATTGAAGACTCATATAATGAGAGGGGGTTCCCTTATCTTGGCAATCAGGTCAGTTGTAAAATGCACTCTTCAACCAGGAAACATGATCACTTCTCAATGCACCACTTTTCCAAGCCTGCTCTTCTACTCCAGACCTATAATTCTACTTGTCTTGGCTTTACCATGGCAGGCTTTACTTCCAGAAACAGAAAGCAGTTCTCCACAAAGGTTATGCCACATAATTGTAAAACATAGTTCACCGAATAGCATATTGGATTGGATATGAGGAAAATTTCTACACTGAAAGGGTGATCAAGCATTGGAACAGGCTGCCCAGAAAAGCAATGGAATCCCCATGCCTGGAATTGTTCAAAAAGTAGGTGGATATGGCTCTGGGAGACATGGTTTACTGGTGAAAATGGCAGTGCTGGGTTAATGGTTGGATTCAATGATCTGGAAGGTCTTTTCCAACCTAAATTATTCTGTGATCCTGGGAAATCATCTGCTATCCAAAGAGTTAGTGAGCAAAGCTGTGTAAGCTTCTCATCTCCCCAGTAGCAGCTCAAGCCCATCTGTGTCCTGCTCTGATCCCCAGCACTCTCTTTTGAGGGTAAAATGTTTTAGTATCTCCAGCAATTATTTCCACAACAGAAAAATGGTGGCAATGCATGTAATGATGAAAAGGCCTTTCTGAAGACCCATGACTCCTTTGGAAAGGAAAGTGTATCAAAATTTTCTTTTCTTGCCTTGCTGGTTCTGTGTTCTTCCACTTTCTGTGTTCTTTCCTTGCAGATAACCAGAGGTGAGGTTCAATTTGTTTGATTAAATCAAAACTAAATCCAGCACTAAGCAATAGTTACTGACTAAGTAGAAGAGAACTGTTATTTACCATGAGAGCTGTAAGAGAGCCCCCTTTCTATGTGGCCTCCTTGCTAACACAATATATTAGTAACCTCACGTTATCCTGATAACTAAATGAGGTTCCAAGCACCCATTCAAACCACTGTGATCACAAGGTAGTACTTTTCATTTTTTTTTAATCTTTGTGTTTGATCTTTGTCTTTCTTTAACCAATAAAGGAATTATTTCTGAGATGATCAAAGGGAAATAGTTTCTGTTTGAAGAATATTTCAAACACTTGGTCCTCACTTGAAAAAAAATCATGTTCTTTTTGACTCTGTAGCTGATGAAGGTATGGGAGATCCTGGTCATGCACTGCAAATCAGCTTCACTA
Organism: Lycocorax pyrrhopterus obiensis; assembly: GCA_014706295.1. Classification (NCBI taxonomy): domain Eukaryota; kingdom Metazoa; phylum Chordata; class Aves; order Passeriformes; family Paradisaeidae; genus Lycocorax; species Lycocorax pyrrhopterus. The sequence continues at coordinate 71,782,013 of JACSVZ010000006.1, read as the reverse complement.
ATTTTATTTTCTTGCCAGAACATTTCAGATCTGTTTGGCCCAGGGATCTGAAAACTATTTTGTGGGAAGTTGTGTTTCCTGCCCCAGGTGAGCTCACCCATAAGGCTCCTGACATCTGAAAGGAGAGCTGAAGACTCTGTGTGTGAGGTGGGCAGTGGTGGACGCTCTGAGCTGACATGTCCTGCCAGCCACTGGGACAGGCTGTCTGCCTGCTTCTGTCAGCAAAAGAAACAGCTGGGACTCAAATCACACCCAGCTCAGCCAGGAGACAGTGATAACTTGGCTTTTTTTTGTCACAGCTGCACCTTAGTCCCCAAGACAAAGCTTCTGGGGAAAACGAACCCAAATTCCTGGGTGAAGAATCTTTCAGATCACATTTAATATTCCAGGTCAGGTTCCTACCATTTATTATTTATTGAGCTCCGTGAGCTTGCTCAGCCACGCACAATACATAAAGACACGGACTCTACCATAATGGATTTGCAATCTAAATTTCACAGTGCAAGATAGATATTGGTACATATTATACCTGGTGGTCAGGTCACAGTCCGGTCTCGGAACAAAGCAGAGATTTTTTAAAAGCTTCTTCCATTAGTAGTCCATTAGAGTTGCATAAACTTTTTAGATTTGAACAATTAATCCTCCTAAAAATATTCAAATGAATATTTGAATGAAATACTGAATATTTTAAATACATTTAGTATATGTGGAAAATGCTGACCTGACATAACTTCATATCTATGTCCCCCTGGTCACAGAACACTAACAGCAGGCAGTCTAAAGAAGCGATTTCATGCCTTCTGTGTGATGCAATCAATTTAAAACCTTTGCCACACACAATCCCCAGCTCTTGCTTGCATATGGTGCCAGAGCCAGAGCAAGCTGTAGGGCAAGAGGCTGATGCCGCTAGCACAGGGCAAATAGACTTTGCAGGGCTTCCCATGAGGTCTGTTTTGTGCATGCCTCACTGGCATGTGTTTCCAGAAGAAACCTGTGGTGTCACAGGTTAGTCACTGCCTTCGTGAGGCAATCCCAAAAGTAACATCCCCCAGCCCCTCTAAATCTGGCCTTCTCTGTGGAAAGCAATGGCAATCCAGCAATGCAGGGTGGTGAACGGAGCTTTGCTGGCAACTCTCTGGATCTGCTCTCTTGTTAGGATGAGGAAGCAAGGAGAAGCTCTGTTTAACAAAGTAGCTGCCATAATTTAATTCAGGAAGCCATGAATGGCAAAAAGTCCTGGAGAGCTGAACTGCAGCCCTCACAAGAGAAACCTTCTGTGAGACGTTCTTGAAGAGTAAAATGAAACAACTCAGGCTGGCACAGAAAACAAAATAATCATCTGAAAAATGAGTAGACAGGGAGTAAAGGGTTTGAAATGGCAGCAAAATTGGTAATTCCACCAGATGTGGTCTCTGTACGGGAAGCAGTCACAATAGCCCTGTCACCATGTGAGGGACTCCTCCTAATGTTATGCAGTGCATGTGCAACCTCAGGGAGCTCCCTCATGTAGCCTTTCATGGGATGACCATGCAAATGCTGTATTGTACTGTTATTTCTCTGGGCAAATAGACTGTTATTTGATTTTTGGTTCCAAGAGCAAGCTTTTGACTTCGGCTATTAGCGTCTGTTAGAGCTGCGTGCTTGGAAGGAGGGTGTTCCTGCATTTACTTGTGTGCCTTGAGAGGTCAGGTACGTGCCTCTGTGCTGGTGAAGCTGTAGTTTGCTCTCCCTTTTTCACCCCCTATAGTGCCCTGAAGATTGGCCATGGAAGCTTTTCCTACCGAGTCAGAACCCAAATCACCAATGCAGAAACGTGGCATTTTCTAATTTGCACTTTGCACATTTTTGAATGGCAGACTACTCCTTAATTTGTCACTAATCCTTCTGCTTGCTGAGCTCCCTCTGTGCTGTTTCAAGAAGCCAGCAATTAGGGACATTGCTGGTAAATTCACAGAATAGATGCTTGGAGGCTGGGACCAGAATAAGAGCTGAAGTTCTCACTTCTGTCAGGAGCTTGGGCATAATTTCTCAGCCCTGGAGTTTTTCCAGTAAGTTGGCTTCCTGATGACTGTAGAGTGCAACATGGAGAATGTACTTTGAGTTGAGGTGTGGATTTAGTAGGAGCTGTGTTTTCCTTTCCACTCAGAGCCGTGATCTGTTCTGGGTTCTGAGCACTGCCTGGCTTCACTCTTGGTCCCTGGCAAAGATAGAGTGGTTTCAGGGAGACTTGAACTTATGGTTAAAACCAATCGGATCTAAGGCTTTCACAAATATTGGTGACATTGGGGAGTCCTATGAGTGTCCCTTGGGATAGTGCCAGGACATCACATGGAAACTTGGAATTCCTGTAGTAATACTAGGGGAGAGCTGGTTATTTTAGCACAACAATAGGTACAGGCAGCAAATTCTTATTACACAAGATAAATAGCCAAATACACTGAAATCCAACTTTACACTTGGCTGTGTTTCTGCTCAAAGCCACATGCCCTCAGCTCGTCTTCTCAGTTATATATTGCATGAGAGACAGACTTTCTATTCTCCCCTGTTTTCTCTGTGTTGGAAGGGCTTTTTGTGTGGTGAGCAACTCCATGGGGATATTTTCCATCTCTCTGGGTGTGGGAGCTACCACAACTGCTAAGGAACATCTCAGCAGCAGTATCATTCCCTTGACAGCAAAACACGACAGAATTCTATGGAAACTGTAGAATTTACTACAATTAAGCTGCTTCCGTAGCAGAAACTTGAAGCATTTAAGGAAGAGACGAGAAAGCAGAACACAATTTTCCGTTTTTCGTCTCCCCCACTACGTGGAAATATTTTGCCAGTTTTTCTGAAGATATATCCATCACCAGCCCTGCAGATCTGCTGCATACTTTGTGGGTTTAAAAAAAAAATAGACCTCATGATTCCCACAGGCCCTCCAACCCTTTCTTGTTTCTAATTTCAAAGGCCCTTTTGAGTGGGAAACAAAAGGTTAATTTTCTCCAGCTTGCCCAGGCTGACTTAATGTAACAGAAGGCAGCAAATTGTATTGATTTAGTGACATGCAACTGTCCAGAAAGAGCTATTTATACATTATTCAGGACAAACACTGTCATAATGGACAAACAGCAGCAGCATCTGGGATGTTAATGTCTACAAATAAGATTATTCTTTGAAAGGATTAGGACGAAGCATTTTGTGTAATTAGATTTCTCAGTTTTAGGAATGAATTGCCTTTTAGCAGTAAAAGCTGTCACTGAGGGAGCCATTAGCTCCTTATAACTGAATTAAATGCATAATTAGTGACATGATCGCATTAGGATTTGTTTCATTTTTAACTAATCCAGGGTGCGGGGGGGGGTGGTCTCTCCAGGTCGCCGCTGCCCACCTCGGCAGGGCCCGGCCTCAGCTGGCGCGCCGGAGTTAGGAAAAGTCAGGCGCGTGTGAACGGGAGCCGGGGCCTCGCCACGGTGCTCGCGGGGCTATTCATCACTGGGTGCTGGGTGACAGTGACTGATGGGCTCGGCCCGGGCCTGGCACTTTACCAGTGCAAGAATCATACGAGCCAGGGAGCAGAATGACAGCTGGAGCGCCGTGTCAAGTGGTGTAGAGACCAGAGCTATTAATAATCTGTGCCACATGATCTGCGCCGCCAGAAAACAATGATTTAGACATTGGTTAGAATAAAGATTTCACATTTAGTATGGAGGGACTGGCCCAGCACCAGAGGAATAAATCGCTATTCAATCAGCATGTATGAAAATAAGGCAATGAATACATTAAGGGTTAGCAAAAAGGAGGGGAGTGCCTCGGCCCCAGCCCAGCATGGATACTGTTAATCAGGCCTTCCTGAGGCTTCAGTGATGGCATTAAGTGGCGCTGGAAGAGCCACTCTTGAAGCCTATAGCAAGTAAAACAGCAAGGAAATCATGTAGATCCCAAAATTTAGTGCCCTGTCCTCCCAGTCCTGATAAGCACTCGCATGGGCTGCAGCTCTGTCAGATTGTACCCTTCTCATCTCCAAAAAGCACAGCAGATGCCTTTTGCCAAGGAAACCCTTCCTGCAACCATTCTCCTGGTCTATAGCATGGGCAGGTGTATTTTTTGCTGAGTTAAAAACTGTCTGGATGGCAGAGGCCAGCAAGAGGTGGCAAAGGAGTTACCTCCAGTTGGCTGCTGCTATTCCCCAGGAGCCAGCTTTGGGGCCAGAACTGTTTAATATCTTTGTCGATAATCTGGATGAGGGAATTGAGTCCCTTTTCAACTGACTCTTGCTCTCCAGAAAAGATGCAGAAATGCATCCTTAGCCTCTCCAGCGCATGTACCATGAGGGTCGGCTGGGAAAGTGGGGAGGCTCGGCAGGTTTGCAGCCACCAGACCTCTGTTTCTGTAGCTCTCCTTCAGGGGTTTTTGTAATAGTTGGATCTGTTGTATAAAGCAGAGTTTCTGAACGGCATTTCTGGTGGTTTTGTCCTCAGTTCTGCCTCTCCTCCGTCACCTAAATACCAGTAACAAGGCTGTTTTATGCATTGTACATCTTTTCTGTGCCCTTTGTTTATATATCTCCTGCAAATATTAGGTTTTTCCAGGATGACTTAGATATTCCTCGTTACTCGATGGTCACTTTATGGATATCTTAGTTGGACAGAATGGGGGGCAGAGCTCAAATTTTCAGAGAAGTTCTGGTGTGGGTACCAGCTGAAATACTTCTGCTGCTTCCAGAGGTGTGTTTTCAGAGTTAAGTTTACTGAGTCATTCTGGTTTGACTCAGGTCATCCTCATCCGAATTCCTATGACACAACTGTGTTTGTGATGTTGTCACTGGTGTCACATAAGGTCTTACCTTAAAAGACCAGCTTTTTGTTATCCCAAGTGCTGGCTGCTGAAAAAATATGGTCCCAGCTGGAAAGAATACAACACCTCACTCCTTTGTGTTCCTTACCATTTGTCAGGGAGTGTGATTCTAGGGGTGTAATGCAAAAATGAATATTGGCAGAGGGTAACCAGTATGAAAGTGGGAGGTCAGAGTAAGCCTCAGAGTGCTTGCAGGAGCAGCAGAGGAGCACTTGGGAAGGCCAGCAGGTGTAGGGGCACATCAGCTGGTCCTATTCCCCATGTTTGACTGTCACTGAGGGCCTTTCGATGCCCCAAATGCTTCAACTTCTCCTTCTGATTTTTTTCTTCATTGTTTTCTTGTAACTGCTTTCACCAGCCCTGACTCAAACGCTTAAGTGAGTGATAATAACTCATCCTCTGGTGGGTAGTTTTTCGCTGTTTGTGTTTTGTACAATTATAAATTGTACGATCTGAGCCCTCACAGCCAGAGCTTAATATATTTGACTTTATTGCTTTTTGTTTTATGGAAATAAATTACTGCTCACATTCTGACATTTAAATTAAAGGATCTGCACTAAATCTTGTGTGCCACAATAAGAAATTAAGAGAGCTTTTCTTGCTAAACAAGCAGAGCTGGAAGCCTCAGTCCATCAAAGACTCAGGTCCAATTAAACCAGTTTACAAAGGGGACAGCGTGTTTGGTCCGTTCTGTGCTTTAATACCAGTCAGCTGGGCCCTGGATGCCCATGGGGATGAGCTCCCAGCCCAGAGGAGGTCAGCTGGGGAGGATTACTGTGTCCATAGGATGTGCTGCACTGATTTCTGCAGGGCTTAAGTTCCCAGTCGCCTGTAGACAGGTTCATGAACAGAAATATTCACACAACTCATATGTGAAGTGACATGACAGGGGTTCCCTGCTCAGATCTGCGGCTCCCAGACCTGCACAAGCAGACAGCAAAGCTGGTTTAGAAATGGCAAGCCTTTCAGAAATCACAATTTGGGAAGTGGAGAAAAGGCCTCTTGGTCTGAAAGCTGTTCTTCTGCCTGAGGGTGGTGATTTCAAGCTTCTCTGTGCTGCATGAAAGACTGAGATACTCTGTTTTGTGCTTCCACAGAAGACCTGAGGCATTTGTGCAGTCCAGCCACTGCAGGAATATGTCATTAACCAGAGTATTTCATGTAACTCACAGTAAAACATTGGCAGTACTGCAGTTCCAGTTACATTAGAGGGCACTTTTTCTTTTTTTTTCCTTTCTCTTGCATATTTTAACTTTATGTATGCTTTATTTTGCACCAGCCAGGGTCTCTTTTACCTAAACAAGAGCAGCAATTTCTGTTCCCAAAAGTGGGTTTTGTTGGCTACAGCCAAATCCCAGCTGTTGGAGAGAAATCCTGGAAGGAGTAGGGCCATTGTGAATGCTCACAGGACCAGTTTTTTCTCTGCACCTGCCTGCCCTAAAGCAGCTTTTCTGTGTTAGAAGCCTGAATACGGCTTGGAGTTTCAACCTAAGGAGATTGTACATTTTTAAGGGAAACATGAGTGAAAGTATATATTTTTCAGAGTTAATAGAAAATCAGAATTTTTTTGTGGTGTCTATCCTTCCTGGGCTTGAGTCCAAGACTAAATGTGAACAAAACTAAGAGCAAAGCTTTCCCTTTACTGGCTATTTCCATCTGGACATAGCAACCTGGAGCAATCCTATGCATTTGGTTCTTTCAGCACCCTGTGACCTGGGTGAGGAAGGGAAGCAGGAGACAGAAGCAAGGAAAAGAAGAAAAAGGGAAATGAAAAGGGAAAAGGAGAAGGAGGAAGAAAAAAATGGAAAATGAAAAGGAGAAGTGAGGTCTGAGGTGGGCTGTAATGCCTCTGATAGAATTGCCCTACAATAAGTTCAATAGTTGAAGTCAACAGGGAACTGTACTCTGAATGTATACAAGGCTAAAACTGGATTATTTTAATACCAGAAATAGACGGGCAGAAGTATCTCAAATTGATAAAAAAATGAAAGGGCGAGTATTGTTCATCCAGTGCCTGATTCCCAGGCATAAAATTAGTGCATTAAAAATCCTGTTTTACACATGGACTTCACAGTAATGCTTATGAAGGGCTCAGGTGACGGTGATGTTGAAAGTTGTACCAGAACTTGTCTGTGCAACTTTAAACCGAAAATTTCCTCTCTCGGGAATGACAGACTTTAAAAGCCCCTACTTTTGTGTGCATTATGTAATAAATTGTATTGCAACTTGATATAAAACGAGCAGTGTAATGTCCTTAAATTTTGATGCCAAACAACAGCTATAATTTCTGAGTCTCGGTGGAAAGAGGACCTTTGGGTTACACAAACGACACAATTAAACATGTCCCAGAGTGTTCCTGGGCACAGAGGCCAGTGGTGAGAAACAGCTTGCAGCTTGGGTTGTAAATCCTCTTCACTTCCAGGGCAGGGTGAAGCGCACACTTTGCTTATTGCATGCAAACCCAGGTGTGGATGTGTATCCTCTGGAATTGCACCTGGGCCTTTTTTAAGGTGGTGCTGGCTGGCATGGGCCAAAACAGTGTCAGGGAAAGCTGGATCTGTTTGTTGGGGCAGACAACTGCATTCTCGTGCCCAGGACTGTGCCCTCTCACTGTTTCACGCACTCACCTTGATGTAACCTCAATGTTTAATTGACTCAGGTCCTGGTGGTCTGGCCAGGTAGTCATCCTTTAGCTTCAGTGAAGATGTTACAGTTCTTTGGTTGACTTAGTTAGCACAAAATTATTGTCTGGAAAATCCTTTTGGTGTGCTTATGTGTCTTCTAGTCATGTAAATTAGTGGCACAAGTGGGGCAAAATATAAAATGACCATTAAGAGCCATACTGGACCTGAGATACAGTGTCAGGTAGTCAGCACCACCAAATGGCATTGATGGACTCTCACAAGCACAGAAGTGGCTTATATTTACACATTGCAAGTGTGTACCTACAGGTACTCAGCTGACCTCCTTGCTTTTATCCCATAGTGAATTCTGAATTCTTCGCATAATTTCATCTCCTTCTTCCTGACAGAGAAAGAAAAACTCAATGTGCCTTAATAGCAAATACTTGTGACTGGGAAAAAAAGCGTGCCTGGGATGAAACCTTTTCCTCCCTAGCCATTCCTGTAGAGTGGTCTGAAGAAGACCTTGCTGAGCTGCCTGCCTCTCCTGCTGCTGAAGCGCTCCCTCAGTGTTTCCTCCGCTGCTGGATGGCGTTGGGAAGAAATGAAACACCAAAAGAGGTCCAGGAGTGACTTTGGGCTGTCCACAACTCTGGGGCCACAGGCAAGCCCTGTGGGGTACAGTGAGGTCTGCAGGAGGGCTGGCTCTGTGATGCCCCACAGCTGCTCCAGAGGGGAACGGGGCATCCACTCATGTCCCTCTAACTGCATTATCGCCTCGGGGAGGATTACATATTCCAAATCAAATTCACAACCTAAATGGATTTTGGTGAGGTAATTCTCTTGTTTCCAAACAGAATACATAGGGAAAAGTGATGAAAGTTGGGATTTGCTTTCAAATGCTGAAATACTTAACAACAATAAAGTTTAAAAGCTGAGTTACAAAGTGAAAACAGAATCAACAAGGCGGTGTTTTCCCTCTCCAGCCATATGCTCTGGAACGCTTAGGAAAAGCTTTTGTTGCGAGTTCCTCCTTCAAACACAGGTGTGGATTGAAGCAGATTTCTGTGGCCGTGATGCCGAGGCAGGGGACACACTGACCTTCCCGAGGGTGACCCCCGAGCACTGGCTGGCTGGGGCAGACCCAAACCCCTGCCTTACCCCCAGCTGCCACTGCTGACAATGGGCAGCCGGAGCACAGCCCTTGGCTCTGGCGGCCGGTGGTCAGAGCGGCGTTAGGGATCAGCGGTGATAATCCCTCGGCCCTGTGGAGAAGGGAGGAGGGCAAAGGGAGGGGTTGGAGACTTTGTGACTTTCTCACACCAGAATACACTTTTTTTTCCTTTACGAGACCGCGGCAAATATTTTTATTTCTTTTTTAGGAACAAGAAATCTAGTTTTAGTAATCGATGCTGCGTTGAAAAGAAGGGAAAGTTGAGGCATGCTACAACTTTTCTTCAGAGCAAGTGATCTAGATCTAATCCCCTCTGTTTCATCTGAAAAAAACCACTTGCGTATCCGAACATAAGAGTGAATTAGCATGTGCCTATGAATACTAATGCCGCATAAACTCCACTTTAAGCCTTTAAAAATGAATAGCACCAAGAAAACTAAATGGGAAGAGGCAAATTCAGAAAGAGCATTAGCATTGTCCTTAGGCACTTTGAAGAAAAACGTTTAACTGTGTATCGAAAATATTAAAATCAGCAGCTTTGCAAGCTTGAAAGTGACTAAAAATCATTTGTGTCTAGGTTGATAGTTCAAGACCCACATTTTTTATGCCAGAAAATAGATACCAAAGGTGCAACTGCACTTGCAACTCTGTGTGGGTGTTAATATTTTGCGCTATTTAACCCAATCCAGACAGATAAAGGTTTGGCTATTTTTTTTAAATGGGGACTGGAAGCTTTCACTGTAGTGAGTACTGCTTTCACACTTTTTTGCAGACCTCTTGTGGGTGGGCTCAGTAGCCTCGTGGCAACCTAATACGTATACATGAAACAAGCCTTTACCTCTCTGTTTTCAAAACAGATATGGAGGTGGAGGAGAGATTGTAAGGGGGTCCTTGGGCAGGAAGGACCTGATTTAGCCACAGAACCATAGTTTCCCTAAAAGTAATGATCCCTGTTCACCCTCTGGAAGTCTTCTTAGGTAAAATTAGAGCAATGTTTTTTGGGGTTTTTTCTCAATAGGAATCATGATTACAGAAAAGTTCCAGAGCACATAACAAGGTAAAAAAGCACAGGAAATGTTCCTGTCTCACACTGCTGAAAGGAAAAATCTGGATTGGGATGGAAGTCTTGTTGGGCATACAGAATCCATACTCTTACTAACTCCAACAGCCGTTGCATATTAAGCAGAGAAAGGATGTGGAGGGCAAGAGAGGAATGGGAGCACAGAGAAGTGATGTCCCTTGTCTGAAGTCACCTAGCAAGTCAATAGCAAGGTAGGAATATGGAAATGTGGGTGTCCCTTCATTCTTCCTTTCAGTTGTTTGAGATTCAGGACTATCCTGACTGTTGTGATCCAGCACGAGGGAAGGTGACGCTCCCATTGCCACTCAGGCATGAGGCTGTGTGTGTTTTCCTTCCCTTCTCCTCATGCTCTGTGCTCCTGACATGATCCATGTTGTTGTAAGCTTGCTATTTTGGATAGGGTGATGCAAGAAAATTGTGTCATCCTGGGCACTGCTGAGTATCTTGGGAGTGACTGAGGATTCATCTCCTCTGGGCTGGTCCAGCATACCCCTCCCACACTTGCATGCCGGGGTCTCCCAATCCTGTGCATGGCATTTGCTGCCTGTGTGCTTATGTGACTGAAGAAAAATCAACCTCACCAGTCCTGTTAGCTGGGTGTCATCGTTAACAGAGGAGAAAGGCTGCATCTCTGTTACTGCGGGGGAGAATTGCACATTGCTGAGGTCAGGAGCTGTGTGCGTCGAATTTCAATGATCTGCAGTAAATGCCGAAATAGATGAAGAAGCCCATCCAGAAAACTGTAGTGTAAACAACCGGGTTATCAAATACATTGTAGGAAAGGAGAAAAAGGAGGAGTGTGTGTAGGAACTCGGAGTTGTGACATTGCAAGCGGCAATGTTATGTGCTCTGTCTCAACGTTTTGAGCTGCTTTGCAGTGTTTTGTGCCCTGTTGGTACCTGTGACATGAAGCTGCCTTACTGGTAGGGTTTATTACAGGGGCCTGATTGCCCAGAATGGGAAAATCTGTCCTTAGAAAGAAGGGAGAGGAGAGATCTTTTTCCTCTCCTCCCTCAGGGCTTCACAAACAAGTCTAACAAGACCAGTCCCCTGCCAATAAAACCAGTCCTGGTTGATACGCTGGCTTGCCTGTCTTAAACCACCCCTGAGACACTTAACCTGCTGGATTGCCTTTCTGCAGACACCTGCCTGGGCAGCAGCAGACTAAACAAACAGGGATTCTCAACTGCACAAAACTTGGCCCCTTTCAGCGGGGCTCCCATCTGTTAAAAAGCCATTGTCTGAGCAAGTGTTCAGCTAGCTGGGGAGGCAATGCTCTTGCATATTGAGCTGCCCCTGTCCCCCATAAAAGTCCTCTTTAGCATTTTCTTTTCTCCCCTGTTTCCATCGCCTGATTTATTCATTGGTTTCACCTCTTCTCCCCTCCCCCTGTGGTTCATAAGGAGGGCCTCGTTGTCTTCTGTACCTCGGGGGTCATGTCTTTTCAGTCACCGGGACAATACCCGCTGCTGGCATCTGCTTCCAGATCCAATCAGCCATATTGTGATCACATCCTGCCAGAGAATTGTTCCTTCTTTTGCTCGGCTTTGTTGCCAATTTCATGCCATGTATTGCTCCATGTTTTGTGCTTCATGAAGCTGTCACTGGCATAAAAGTGGCCTGACCAGGGTCGTAGTAAAAGGGGTGGGAATGAAACATCCACCAAAATGTTGAGCAGGCCACCCACGGGCCCCACGCACGCAGGCACACACACACACACCCAGGCAGGCATGCAGACATGCAGGCACATACACAGCATCCTACCCTACGGAATTGCCATCCTGCTGAGCTCCTTTATGCTCTGCAGAAGGACAGGAAACTTTGACGGGGAGCTGGGAGCTGTGACTTCCCCCTCCACCCCCCCAGTAAAGATCAAAAGCAGATAATTTTCTTGATATTTCTGGAGGATCTTGGCTGCCTTGTATCAGATAAGCTTTAATAAGCTCTGAGCATGAATCACAGAACTGGTTACTCAGGCAATTGAGAATGAGTCTGAGTCATTAGTGGGTGTCAGAGGGGAAAAAATACCCTTTAAAACGAAATCTCATGGGAAAATTGCATCAGTGACACCTGTCACTCCAGCCTCTTGTTTCCCATTCTGAAAGCCCTTCTAGAAGTTACACCAAGGTCTGCTGAAAATTGTGACCATCCTCTTTGGTCTGGACTTGGATGTAGGTTACTGGAGACTGAGTCTTTATGATGCTTTTAATATCCACAAGACAGACGCACAAGCCCAAATTGCTAAGCAGAAGAAGATGAGCCACCTCTGTGAAATCAAAAGTATGCTTGCATGATGGCAGAGAATTTGGCCCAGTATTCCCTGTGGCAGAATTATTTCTTTCCTTGCAAAATACCTTGAAGTTAAACAAAAGTGAATTACATGTTTGTTTAGCCATAAGTAAATGGAGAGTGTAAATCTCTCTGCTTTGTTCTTGGTTTTGATTTATCTTTTTGCATGTTCATTTGTTGTGGGTGTTTTTGGTGATGTGACAAACTCATCTGTGTACCCCCAGCCTCCATTTGCTGAGCACTGGGAAGGTTTCTCATGTTTATTTCCTGCCTGTCAGAGCACCCAGTAAACCCTGGGGAAAGGGCTCATCCCTTCCAGAATACAAAGTGAGTCCCAGCAGGGTCAGAGGACTTCTCGGCTTTCCTTCTAAAGGGGAACTGATTCCCCATTTCCTTTCTTTTGGCTCGCTGCTGTCACTTGCATTCACACTGGGTACCACCTTCCCATGCTAATAACCCGATGGCAATCAATAGAGCTGTTCATGGAAGGCAGAGAAAGGAGAGGGATATGCTCACCCCCCTCTCTCTTTGTGCCATGGCGCTTGACAAGTGGGTTGGGGAGCAGGGACAGGCCCATGCTTCCCAGGAGCGGATGCCAGGCACCGGGAAGCTCCCGGCATGGAGCCGGTGTGAGCTCCTCTCTGTGTGCCAGAACTTCGTTCTCCTCTGAGAGCCTGCTTCTCTTGGCCCAGTTTGTACCACCCAGTTACACAATAATCCCAAAGAGGGCACCCCAAGTTCTCTTCAAAGGAGGAACACCTCATATGAAGGTTTTGTAGACCCTGTGATGCTGATCCTCTGTCAGGGAAGCCAATGGGCGATTAGGTGCAAAGGCAGAAAAGTTGTGGTCTGTGAGTGTCTCCTCTGGAATTGGTGCTTCTGAGGTAAAACCCTGGCAGTACTGAGAATTTCAGTATCTTGGGATCCTCACACACAAGCTTCCCATCTGCACAGAGGTGCAAGCAGGAAATGTGTGGGAGAGGAGAGGGAGAGGAGAGGAAGGGGAGAAGGAGAGGAGAGGACCCATCCCACTCTCAGTGCATTTCAAGGAGCTGCTTTTGTGATTCTCACAGCCTCTCTGGAAAGTTTCCTGGTAGAGCCTATAATTCCTACAGCAACCCGTGGTCTTCAGTGTGCACTCACAATCTCTTCTCCAGAAGTACCCGGCTTTAATTTGTATTTAAAACTGAGCTTGAGCACCCAGCGAGGGAGGCAGTGGAAAGAGCAGGAAGGCAAGAGGCAGCTTTGTGAGAGAGAGAGTGTGTGTGTGTGTGCGAGCGCGTGTGTGGTGTGTGCATGCGTGCGTGTGTTAAACAATTTCATGGACATCTGTCATGCACAGTTAACTTTGCATTGCTGCATTTTAAGTTGTAGGCCCAGGCTTGGCCGTCAGTGATAAAGTAGCTGGCAGTTTTCAAAAAGCCGCTGGATAACAGAGCATGAATCATAAAACACACTACTGTGTAGCAATATCCAAGTTCATTCAATGCAATGAAACCATGCAGAGGACCTTTATTCCCAGCTAATTATGTGGAAACGCCTAAGACAATAAAGCATCTGGTGGTCTTTCTTCCCCATTTCAATTTTTCTCAATATTGTGACAGGAGAAAGCATTGTGCCTTTCCCAGGGTAGTTGCTGTGAAGAGGAGTAAAAGCAAGGGTCAGGGAAGAGCAAATAGATGAATTTATAACTTTCTTTTTATTTATTCCTTTCTCATTGTTTCTCTGGAGACTCTTCCTTCAGGGCTGTATTTTCAAACCACTATTCTCACTACACTCTGCCTGAATACTTTTTTTTTATAATACCACCCAAACTGCCAGGCCCCTCTGTGTTCACTGTCTTTTTTCTCCTCTCTTCCCCAGATGCATCCAAGAGTTGAAATCCAAGTCTGTGATCTCTGCTGTGATCTCCTAGGTATTAAAACAGAACCAAAAAAATTGGAAGCCTAGAAACAAGTAGTGTTTTCTGAACAGGGAGAGTTTGGAGAGTGGTTTGGTTTGGAGAGTGTTTTCAGTGAATTTGGGGCTTCTTGTAACAGGCTCCACGTCTCTGTCAGGCTCATTTTCTGTAAATGAAATGCAAATAAATTTTCTAATTCAACAGTGAATGCTCAGAAAACTTGAAATAACATCATAGCAAATTATTTCTGCATTACAATTCATTTTTAGGCCATCAAATGGCAACACACTTTAAACTCTTTCTTGCCTGGCTCTCGGACTATGGCACTCATTAGTGAATATTTTAAAAGATGTCTCCTAAATCTTTATTTCAGAACAAAGCACACGAGCTTGATTTTCACTAGAACATCCTCCTTGATCAGACTATAGAACATTTTTTTCTTTGTAGGACCAAGGCTGTGAGGACAAAAGGAAACAAATTAACCAGGTTCAGTGTATGGTATGAGGGGGTTTAGATTTTGAGAAAAGAATAAAAAAATTATTTCCCTAGTTGCTAGTGAGGTGTCTGACTAAAAGTAATACCTTGTAAGTGCTAAAATAGGTTTTGTTTTGTTTGAAGGATGATAATTACTGTTGTCCTCTGACAAAAGCTGCAGGAAGAGTCTGACTTGAATCATTTGTCTTCTAAGACCTCACCTGCCTTGGCCAGATGCAGTGAGGCTACCTGGAGCTCCCTGAGTAAGGAGTGACTGCTCTAAAATGTTTAGTACATGCTAACAAGAAGATGCTCCAGGAGGCAGCTCATCCCCACACCAAGACAAATCTTCCAAAGGGCTAAAGAGTGCAGAAGCCTGAAAACTCAGCTTACACACATCTTTTCTTCTTTTTTTTCTCCCTTTTGCATTGCAATATAGTACAGAAAGTATAGCTTAGTGTTAAACAAGTTTAAATGAAAGAAATAATGAAATTGGAAAGAGAGAAAGGTAAACCATTTTCCCAATTGGCTAATACCTGGGATGTTTCCTCAAAGTAAATATTCCATGGGTTTCAGGCTGTATGCTCTCTTTTGGGCACTCTCCACTGCCACTGTGATATTTAAAGGCTGTGTAGCAATCAGCAGTTTAGCCTCAAAATACACAGAAGTACTTTTCATCCTCATGCTTTAAGTATTTGCAATTTGTACAGCACAGAATGAGACTCAGCTTCGCTGTGAGAAAATGAACCCTTAGAAAGGAGCTGTGCTAGAAAAGACAACACAAGATACAGACAGGAGAATATTCAGACTAGGAAGATTTGTACTTACCATGGATTTAGGGCAAGTAGAGGTGGAAGTGTCAAGGAGGAACTCCTAATAGACCAAATGCATGGCAATGTGTGGAGTTAGCAGGAGGAAGCAGGAATGGGTAGGAGGGAGTGTATCTGATGGGTGCAGCTCAAGGCTGAATTTCATCCACTGACACAGTAAGGAAAAATTCCCATGGTGGTAGTGTATTCTTAACTCCTGAAAGGACATGACTACATTAAAACTCCTACCTCTGGGAAATATTTTAAGCAGTATCTAAATTTTAAACAGGAAGCCTGGGTCAGGGAGGGGCTGCAGTGTAGCTAAAATCACCAATTCATTGAGTACTGCACTCAAATTCCTGCTACTTGATCCCTTGCAGTAAGTGTAGGTCAAATCGCTCTGTCCTTTCCTACTTTTTAGGTTTTCAGTAAACGAAATAATAATTATGGCCCTAGCTTTGACATCTAACAGTGAATGTTATCATTAATTTGCTTCTAATATTTCAGTTGCTTTGTTCAGTGAAAGAGTTTGTGATTGACAAATCCACAGTCCTGTTACTAGCCTGCCTCTCCTTCACACATAGCACCCAACCAAAACAAGACTTGAAATGTGAAGCAGAGAGAAACATGAAAAATAAAAAGGGCAAGGGAAACAACAAGCCGAAGCAGGAGAAAATAGGCAGAAACTATCAGGGGAAGCTCAAGGATTTGCCAGCTCTGAAGGCAAATCAGACTTCTTTTCTTCCTCCCAGGCATTCACATAAACATCAACATTTCTTCCACTCTCCTTTGCTCTTCAGAGTGACATTAGAGGACTTTCAATAAAGCCACAGGTTCATGTGGCACATCTGTCTTTTATTTGTTAGTGAGGGCAAGCACTTGTGCAGGAGTTTTGCACTTTGGCAAAAATCAAATATGCTGTCTTCAATAAAATATTTAGTGTTACCTTTCACCATAATGTTTACAAGCACCTGAAGGTGTGGTGAATGTTTTACAGCCTTGAGTGCATGTAAAGCCGTGCAAACCATAATCTAGGATTGTCTGGGAAGCGAAGGTTGGAAAAAGGAAAAACAAAGATAAGTACATTTGTTGAAAGCTGAGCATATGCATATAAGAATGGAAAAGAAGGGAAAGGAAAACATCTATCTACACAAATATTCAAATTGGAATGGTGATATCCTGGGACTGCTAGAATTTCACAGCTGGCTGCAGCATGGTGAAATGTGTATATCTGAAAAGGTTACATTTCCCAGTCGTGCTATGGAAAAATACTCACAAATATCTGTGTTACATAACAGGAGTTTCAGTGTTAGAAGAGTGTGCAACAGATGCGTGCTCAGAAATGCCAGCGTACACTCAGAAATGTTTTTCTGGCATTCCTAGAATTAGGAATAGCATGTCAGGAGGCTGTGACCACAAGTGACAATTGTGCAGTGGAAAATGCAGGTGCACCGGGTTTTGTGTGGTTTCAGCAGCGTGCCGAGTGGGAGTACATTTCTGCTAACAAACCCGTTACAGCCTCCCTGGAGAACTGAATCCTAAATGTGTTTCTGTTTCTGCTCTTATCCTCCCACCACTCTCTCTGAACAGTTAAAGGATTTGACTCATTCATCCCCTCCCTTTGTCTCCCAATCCACATCCTTCCCTGCAAGCAATTACTATTTGTTGCTATATAATTTTTTGTCACATGGATTATTGTCCTAATTACAGTCCCTGCCTGGGAAACTCGGGTGTAGGAATCGGTTTGTTTGCTAGAGTTGTCCTCAGGTGATTGTTTCATTGCAATGTATTCATAAGGCCTTTTGAAGCCCCTCCAAAGGGAAATGAAAACTCCCCAGACCTGAGCCAAACGACATTATCTGCCTTCGACGGGATGAAGAAGGCAGCTTAGTCTTCATTATTTATGACTGAGTGTGCAGAATACCCCTGTGGTGATTATACACGTCTCACTCCCACAGGCAGCCCCGTGACAGGCGGGATCACGTGGGGGCTCATTTAGGGCTACCCTAGGGTGAGCCCTGTGCTCACCGTCATCCTCTCACACAGCACAGATTCCTGTTGGAGTCAACTCCTCCGTAACGCTGGGCAAATACAGGGCAAAGGAGCCGTGGGAAGCCTGCTGAACGTTCACACCTCTTGTCATAAACCAGGCTGAGGTTTCCTGTGGACGGGGTGGTTCTACTTTCATTAGCACTTGCTTTCTCTTGTTCTATTGCCTTGGGACAATATCCAGGACAGCCAACACTGCTTCAAAGCAGGTTGCAGACCCTGGAAAGCCTCCAGACCGAGACTGCTGTGCCTTCCCTTTTGTTGTTTACATTTTCGCATGCTGGATGGCATTGAAAGGTGGCTGACCTGGCATCTTTTGTGGAAGTGGAAAGGGCTGTATGACAAAACCATTATTCTTAATCAGTGAAACGGGTCCAACAACATGACCCACCACGGAACCAAGGAGAAGGTGAGCTGGAGGTCCAAGTGCCTCTTTGTGATCCAGATCTCCTGCCTGAGGCAGAGGTGCCACGAGTGACCACAGAACAAGGGCAAAGTGCCTGTCATGGCACACCCAGACACAGAAATAGCCCCAGCCTAGGCTGCTTGTGGCAGCACAGTGCTGATCTGCCCTACAAGTGAGCTCTTCATCCATTCTTTCCAAGTAACCTATTCAGCTGCAACTCAGAAGACAGCACGGGCCGCAAGCTCAGTAGGAAAAAAAGGGGATCATCCAGAGGTATCTGAGAGCCCAAGAATTTAGTTATTGACCATCACTCCCAAGTATACACTGTTAAGATGCTGAAAAGATGGGTTATCTGGTCTATGCCAATCTCTGACCTTTGTCCCTATTTTGCTTCCAGTCTCCAAGCTGGAATTACTTACAGAGCCAGTGTGGGTTTCAATAAAATGTGGTAAACGTTATGAGTGTGCTTTCCATCTTCCCCCTGATCGGGAAATGCTTGAATTATTCCCAATGTTATAAAATCTACAAGTGTTCAATTGTATTGATTACTTTGATTTTGGCACCATGCACAGACCAAGGAGCCTTACCATAATCCACAGAAACCCACCCAGGTCTGGAGGCCACTGACACAGCTCTGCTGGCTTACTGAAATCATTGTATTTTGGGGCAGAGTATTTGTTTTGACTATTTTGTTAAATTTATGCCACAAGGTAAGTTTTTAGAAGGGATTTCAGATCTGCAAAGTTTACAACAGCACTAGCAGAGGTCAGCTGCTCCTGCAGGCCTATAGACGATGGAGAAGGGGGTTTTATAAAAGCAAAGTATTTTTCAAGTAAAATTTTTAATTGATGATTTTGAATAACTTTGAAAACTGAAGTTTGCCAGAAGGAAACTAAGGCATCTGAAATATCTTTTTCAGGTCCGCTAGTAAATAGCATATTTTGGTTCAAAAAATAAGGTTAAACTGATATAAAATGGACACTCTTTCTGAGACAGAAGAATTAAAACCAAAACAGAGTCTTATGCCTTCAGAAAGCTTCCTGATGTTCTGGAAGGGCACTGTTATGTTAGTGTAATATCCAGATGCTTCACAAATATACTGTGGTAAATAGCACCATGAATTATTATGTGTTTGAAGTTATCTGATGGAGATTTCTGTCAGGTTTTTTTAATGCTATAAAACTCTGGTAGTTTTTTTTCTCCCTTTTCGGGGACTTCAATAGACGTTCCTATGCAAAACCAGCACAGCTGTAGGAGTTTTGAAGGAAGCTTGCTATCATCTCAGCAGACAGGCTGCTGGCATGGATGAATTAGCACAGCTGCCGTCTACAATGTGATCTAATTCACATGGCCATCAAAAAAGGGCAGTTTCAGTTTGTTAACGTGTTACTTGAACAAGTGATTAAAAGACACAGTGAAGTTTAAGCAGTGAACAGTTTCCCAGATTTTGACTTTTTGCAAGCAATTCATTACTTTCAATATTGCTTTTGTATTCTTGCTCTGTGTTAACTTTCTTGATTCCACCTTAATGGTTTGTTTTTATCTGGGCTTCAGCAACTCTGCTGGATGCTACTCTTCTGTTTAGAAATAGGATTCCATATTACATCAGCCCTGTGGTCCTGCTGCTCATGTGCTACTTGCGAGTAGAGACACAAACATGCTCTCAATCCAGCATTTTATTTACAAGGAAATTTGGCCAAATTCCTCTGCTGTGAACTGAAAAAAAAAAAATCTCTAAACTGTTTGGGGAAAAAAGAGAGGGGAAAAAAGCTCCCTCCTTATTACACTGTTGAAACTTATGTTCACAGTTTTGGAAGGGGGGAAAAAAACTAATCCCTCTGCCATGAAATCAAAACAAGGGGAAAAAAGGAAGCCGCTCTGGTATCTTTGCTTTCCAGCACTGAGAAATCTCCATCCTCACCCACAGGCAGCACGTTGTATGCACAGATGGATGGCGGCATGGCCCAATAGCATGGTCCTTTGTAAAGCAAAAACTCTGCCAACTCCCGGGCCAAAAATCCCCCACTGGGTCTCCGATGAGGCAAATTTCCAATGGCAAGCAGTAAGAACACAGGCAACAAAGGCCTTGGCAGGGCTGGGTACTGGCTGCTCCTCATGGCTCTTCCAGGGCTGCTCAGATTGCCAGCACGGTGCCAGCAGGGGCAATTGATGCCACCCAGATCTGTGCTGGCAGACTCCAAACATTCACCCACGCTGTCCAAACAGCAGTCTGCCTCCGGGTCATGGAATAGCAGTGACAGTGAATTCAATGGCAGTGATGTTTAGCTCTGCTTTTCATCCCAGCTGTGAGAAATGAGGGACTAAGATGAGCACGTCTGCTGCTGCTGCCCACAGCTCTGGCTGCTCCAGGGGTCAGGCAGGGGCAATTTTATGGGGTGACTGAGGAGGGTTCATTTGCAGCACTGTTAAGCAAGACACTCCAAATCTAGATATTCCCTTCCAGTAACCAGGGAGGGCTGATGGCCAGGAACAGCAAAACACAACCACCCTAAGAGAGATGGTAAGTGCAGGACCAGGTCTCAGATTCATTCAGCTTATTAACATCCACTGTGTCCACTTCACGTGTCCCCCAGTTTGGATAACAGCTTGGTGAGCAGGCGAATCAGAATTTAGCCAAGAACTTTTGTTTTTGTCTTATTACCTGGTGTGAACCCTTTGGATTAGTAACGCAGCAGAAACAATGCCAGTGTCAACAAACCGGGGAAGAGCTCGAATGACCCTCACTCTAGAACTGTGTTTATCATGAACTCCTGGAAACAAGAACCAATCCCTCCACTCTGACTTACAAACAGCACCAGAAGCGCACAAACCAAATCCTGTTCTGCTGGAGAAGTGTTCAAACACAGGGTCTTGTCCATAGTGGTGGGCTACCTGTGTCGTGCAAGTCTGGACATTTAGGATATTCCCAGCCAGTGTAAGCCAGGTGCTGGCGTGTTCCCACACTCCCTTGGTGCAGGCTCACAGCAGTGCTGAGTTTTGCCTCTTCTCCTAGAAATTCCTCCCATCCTTCCCTGGACAGTGTCTTTCACGAAAGTGCTGCTTTGGCCTGTGGGTGAAGTGTGGGACAGCAAAACTGGCGTGGGCACTCATCAGGGAAGGTCAGACAGACCTTTGCCTGGGCTGGTGTGTCCTTCTTCATGGCTTTTGTGGGTGGCAGCCAGAGCTGCTGCTGAGCAGGAGTTTGGGGAGAAGGGGGTGAAAGAGGCCATAGCTGTGTGACCTGTACCCAGGCAGGTGGGACCTGGTGCGAGGGTTGATCAGGGTCCCCTCCAGGGACTCTGGAGGGCTGCAGAGATGCCCCCTCCACCTGGCCCTGCTGCCCCCAGAGACCCTCGTGGCTGGAGCTGCCCTGTGCTTCACAGCAGCTCCTGCATTGATTCTGCCTTCATTCGAGGGGATGGTCTGTAGTGAAACAACACAGCACTGCAGCTTTTTCTCTCCAGACACAATGCTGGAGAGAAAATCATCGGGAAGAGGGTGTACGGTTTGATGGGAAAGTTTTTGGCAGGAATCTGTAACATTAAAGTATTTGTTCATGTTGCTATTGCTGCTAAAATGTAGCTCCCCAAAGAATCTCAGCTGATATAACAATCTTTGTGTAATCGTGAGGCATTGCTCTCGTGTTTCTCTCATGTCTTCATTCTCTGCTGCTTAACCTCTTCACCCTCGCCCTCATCCTCGCCTTCTTCAGGCTTGTCTCCTGCTGCGTTGCTGCTAGAAATCACTCTGCTCTCACTCTGTCAGCTACTTACTTATTTCCAAATCACTTCCTTTATTTTACTTCTCAGATTCCTCCACTTGTACAGCAATATATCTGTCTGTGTGTGCTCTCCTACATTTTCCCTCCTGCTGGTTCTTTGACAATATTTCCGTCCAAGGCTCGGGGACTATTTTGTGACAGATTCTGTCTTATCTGCTATAACAGATTTTGCATGGTCCTTTTCGGTTGTAAATGCATCGTCTTTGCTTCCTTTCTCTTCTGCAGACTTGAGGCTTTCAAAGAGCTGCACTCAATTTGAACAAAAATTCATATAAGCCTTCTCTATGAAACTTATTAATACAAAATTGTTTCATACATTCTGTTAAGGAGCTATTTAGGTATTTAATTCCTGCTGACCCGCAGCCCAGCATAGATGCTGCTCCCAAATCCCATTTTCTTGGTGGCTGTTTCTGCATTGCTAGTCCTGTGCCTGCGCTAACACTGACAGCATGGGTGGGGGGGACACCAGCAGTGCTGGGAGAGATGGACCCAGCTGTGAGGTGCTGACTGGTGCTTCGTTTCTTCATTTTTTCCTTCCTACCTCGGTTTCAAAGGAGAAAGCTCAAAAGGAGATTTGAATTCTCTACCAGTCAAAGCTACAGCAGGACACGATTGTAGCAGCAGAAAATTGCAGACATACATGCACTGAATTGGTGTTTGAACACTGGAACCAGTTCTCTGGTCCCTTTTCTGAATGGTGCCTGGATGAGCAGGGCTTTGGTACACATGGAGCTCCAGCAGACTCTGGTTGTGTTAAACGATAGGAAACCTTCAGTGAGCAGCAGTCTCTGCCCCCAGAAACCGAGCTCTGAGTCTGTGCCTGTGTTTGGATGACTTTGAGAAGGGAAAGCCTTAGGTAGAGAGGGCTCTTTCCAGCCGGTCAGAGGGTACATGTGTGGCTTTGAATGTATGAAAGTACAAGGTTGGCTGGATATGGATTCCATGCAAGTTTGTGCAGAATGGGGCCTGAAACACAGCTGACCCCTGCGAGCAGAGCTTCCAATCTGTGGGAGATGCACACCGGGCAACCTTCTGGGCCAGGAGACGCTGCCCTCTCTCCTTGCCCCTGCTCTCTGGCTTTTGGGGCAGGAGGGGAGACTGGCCAGGGCGGGGAAAGAAGCTGAGAAATGAAATGAGGCACGAAGGCTGCACGAGAGTCTTTTATCAGGTACATCTTCGTTTTTCAAGTGCCTATCGTATCACGCAAACTGCTCTTGAAGAGCCCTCCATTTACCCTCTCCCCTAATTAAATGTGCACTTCATTAATGTAAATTGGGGGTTTAATGCTCTTGTTGAAATTCTGAAGAAAGTGCTATGGCCTTGCGAAATGCTTAAGCATCATTGCAAATTAGATTAGGGACCAAGAAAGGCAGTAAAATTAGAATGATAATGGTTGATGTGGCTTCCTGACAGGCGTGACTATTCAGGGATCAATGGGATGGAGAACAGTTTCCCCCAGCCTAAAGCGAAAGGCAGGGACAGACGTCAGCCTACAGATGTGGCTTTTGGAAGCTCTTTCAATTAGTTTAATTTGGTAAATGGTGGGGATTTAGAGGCTCTTAGCCAGTCATACAAGACAAGAATACATTGAAATGTTTTTCGCTTTTTAACATAAAATAGGATTGGCCACATTTGCATTTCTTAACGCCGGGGTGGGAAGGTGGAGGGGGAGGAGAGGGCTGGGAGGGGGTGGTGGTGGGTGTTTAACCAACTTAGGGCTTTAAAATGGAAATGCTGGCGCTGGAGCTTGTTTGGGATCTCTCCCCGCAGCAGCTCCGGGCGGCGGCCGCTCCCGAGGGGCAGGGCAGGGGGTGCTACGGACCTCCGGGGAAGGTCCCTCGGCACAGATTGGGAAGCGCTGGGGATGGGGTAGGGGGAAGACACAGGTCCTTCAGCACGGGTGTGATGGGGGATTTCTCTGGGCCCCGCTGAACGGAGCCGAGTGCTCCCCGTCTCTCTCGGGGCTCCAAATCGCCACTGCGCTCCCCTTCTCGTTCTCTTTTAATCGCACCCTCTACCTCTGCAAGGTCGGGGAGGAAAAGGCAGCTGGAGTCTGCAAACAGCGCTCCTTTTTGTGTCTCTGCCGGAGCCAGGAGTTGGAGCTTGTTTTTTAATCCCCTCGCTGGACAGGCAATTGTAGTTAATGAGGTGGAAAACAAGTTCGACAGACAAGTGGCGCTGAGACTTGGCTGGGTTTGCGCGAGGAGGAGGTAAGAGGAGGGTGCTCCTGACTGAGGATTTCTTTACTATAAATGTGCAAATAAAAAAAAAAAAAACCAAACCACCAAACCAAAAACCAGGAACATCAGCTTTTATGGAAAGCTAATGCCTCAGAAACAAATCAAATGGCGCAAAGCTGTGCAGTGGTGCATAGGGTGACTCCGAGCGCTGCCTGCACGGAGCAGCCCCATTTAAGGGAGGTCCTCCCTCACCCGTAAAGCTGAGCTTTTGCTGTGAGCCTGGCCAGTTAACTGGGCTCCAATAATATTCCCTAATCCTCTCTTGACAGAAAATAGTTCACATGCCGTGAGGGTGTGTGTTTGCCAGAGGGAGAGACTCTGCTTACTAGGAAAGAGCTGTTTGGGATCCACAGGGTTGGGCAGCTCCTGGGTAGGGTAAGCCTTGCACTGGAGGAGGAGTAGAGCAGCACCCTGAATGGGGTGGCTTCCCTTGTGACTTTA
This sequence comes from Lycocorax pyrrhopterus obiensis, assembly GCA_014706295.1. Taxonomy (NCBI): domain Eukaryota; kingdom Metazoa; phylum Chordata; class Aves; order Passeriformes; family Paradisaeidae; genus Lycocorax; species Lycocorax pyrrhopterus. The sequence continues at coordinate 71,757,912 of JACSVZ010000006.1, read as the reverse complement.
GCTACCCCTTAGCCACAGGACAGCATCCCTGTTGAGCCTCAGCAGTTCAAAAGTTAGGTTTGGGATGCTGACGGAGCCATTGCTGATGGACTCATATCCATCCCTGTTTGAACAGCATTGCGGTAATGCAGCACCAGATGCCAGGAGCTCTGGGTGCCAAATGCCAAGTACCAGGCACAAAAGTACAACACATTTGGTAACTTCCTCTCTACTCCAGCCAGTGTAATGTGCAACTTTGCTCAGTGCTGGGCAGCTTCCCTGAAGCAGCCTGTGAAATGACTGGGTTTTTCTCACTGTGCCTTCCAAAAGCAATCCCAGCAGTCTGTCCCAGAGGAGGAGTGAGGGCTGGGACTTGAGCAACCGATTCCACAGAGATCAGGATGGAGATGCCCTGTGAGCAGCAAATGAGAAGCTCCTGTAGAGCTTGGCAGGCCAGTGCCTTGTGCGAGCTATTGCTACTGGTCTTTCAATTTCATTAGCACTAAATTCACCTTTACAAAAATTAAATTTTTAAAAACTGCTTGACTTGGCAAGGGCACCAGCTGAAAGATCAAGTTACTGTTTGTAAATGCCAGACATGAATTAATTTAGCAGTGCACTTGTCCTGACTTTATGAAAACATACCCCGACTATTGACTTTTTCTTTCTCCAGTAAAACTTCTTTTCCTTTGATGGGTGAGGCCTCTGTCTGGTTGCAGTGGGCTGGTGTTGAGCCACTCTGAAGCTTTTTCTGTGTGCTGCTCATTTGGAAATATGGACATGAGGTTGCTAGGTCTCTGCTGCCGCCTGGAGAGCTAGGTGAGAGAATTTAATGCTGCTTTTGGGAGATGAGTACTTCCAGTACACTCAGGGCAAACACAAAAAGTGTGAGCTGTGTCATCTTTTAAACAGAGGGAGCGTAACATCATCAACTTTGAAAGAAAACTGGTAATCAGGTTTGGCTGCCAGCTACCCCAAAACTTTTTGCTGTGGAAAGGGGCAATGGCAGTCGTGCCTTGTTAACCTTAAAAGGGGGGAAAATTGGTGTGTCATTTTTAAAACAAGAAGACAGGGAGATGGACTCCTTGCAAGCCAGGGGAAGTATCTGAAGGTTCTTTTACTGTATGCCGGTTCACATCCTGAAAGCTGCAGCTACAGAGCCAGAAACAAAACCAACAAGCACAAAATAGGTAAAAAAGAAAAGAGCAACCAGCCGGCAGAGCAGATGGAAAAATAACAGGGAAGGGGCTAGTTAACCCCAGGTGTTCTTTAGACAATCGGTAAGTAGTTTGCTCCTGTGGGTCTCCTTGCACTCCTGTGGACAGCCCGCTGGGAAGCAGAGGTTTTCCCTGCTGTAAGGGCATGATTAGGTGTGGCCCTGTGGATCACTCTCACTTATTCAGCTGTTAAAGCAGCTTAAACCCTTATAAGAACATTAACATTTGGGTGCCAATACCAGCTTGACCTTTATTCATAAAGTGCAAAGAGTTGGAAGTACAACAGATTGGTTGCCAGCGATTGCCTTTTATGTGCAGTTTAGAGGCTTTGATTTCTCTCCCCTTTCTTCCTTTAATCTGACATCACTGCCTTGAATATGTTTGTGCTCTAAGTAAACAGGGCCAGTGCAGGCCTCCCTTTCTGAAGAACTGTGTGTCTGTGTGAGAGTGAGGTGGGGGGTGAGGTGACGTTAAAAAAAAAAGTTTGCCTTTGGAATTAGAGGGCTTAAGAATAGATGGAGGACACCAGGGCTGAATGGAGCTGTTCACACATCTCGGAGTTGAGCTCCACATCAGTCCTCAGGAACCCCAGCTATTTATTCCAAATAGCTGTGTACATGGGGAATGAGAATGTAAGGATTTATATTAACTCTCCCGGACTTTTGACTTCATGACACACACAAGAGGGAAACTCCGAGCGGAGCACAACAAAGGTGAAGTGTCTGAAAGAGTCACACCATCTCGTCCCACAGCCATCTGGTCCCCCTTGCACCCTTGGGTTACTCCTGAGGTAGAAGAGATGCCCAAGACTGGGTATGGCTTTCTTATTTTTGGTGACATATTTCTGCTGGTTTTCTGTGATTTTCTGGGTTTTACCCATTCTGCAGAGTGATAGAGTCAAATCATGGCTGACTTCCAGAAGCATGGAGGAGAACCCGAGAGAAGGAGAATAGAGGGAAATTATGTTTAATGTCTCAGCACCAACCAGCAGGCTGACACCATCAAAGCCATCATACAGTTGGGACACCCTGGCCTTAATTTCTCAAAGGTAGCAGCTTTCTGATAGCTTTGGTAAAGTTGGACCTATGAATTTCAGTGTTGTTTGGGCACTTGGCTCTGGTTTTGACACTCCTTTTAAGCTTTAGTACTGGTTTAGACAGCTTTTTGATATTTTTGTTTATGGGAGACTTGTCTTCCATAGATCCTGCAGTGCTTTGTCACAATCTGCTTGGTCAGGACAGCAGTTTTCCAGCCACACTGTTTATGCATAAGTATAGCCTGGAGAACTGCATTAAAAAAAAAACCAAAAACCACATTGTCCTTTAGAGGTCATCCAGCTACGTCTGCAACGAGCCTGATGACATGTCTTCAGTGGAAGTACCTTTTAAATTCATGTGGTACTTCCATCTAGAGCTGGACATCTGCTTGGCTTTCTGCTTAGACTGATGCTGCAGGGAAGCAACCTTTTCCATTCTACTTCCCCCAGCAGAGGGGTTAGTCTTGACCTCTCCAGGTGTTTGTGTGTCTTGGCCATTGTGTAAATATCAGCAGACTTTATTCTGCCCTTGTCCTGCACGTCAGCCTACCCCGAGCCTTCTTGCCTTCTCCAGGATTTCAAACCCCTGCCCAAAGCATTCATTTCAATAAAAGTGCTTTTTTTGTGCTGACAAAATATGTCTTTATAGCAGAGGGAAGGCCTGAATGAACATTTCAAGTCTTACCTGTCACAAGCCATTAGCTGAATTGCTTAAAGAAATCCCCTGACAAGTGTAATTGCTGGTTTTGTGTTACACAGCTTCATGATATTGCCCACAAGAAGAAATTCTTTTACAAAAGCCCCTTCTGTTTAATAAAGTAATTTGTTCCAGTTACAGTGATAATAAAATTGCTGAAATGAAACAGGATTGTTCAATGAGGACCTGAATCCAATTTGCTGTACTAGTACGATTACACTTTTATCTCTGTGTTTACTCATTTGTAGAATTGCTACCAGACTTTTTATATGCAATTAATGGGATTAATGGTTCCCAGTACAGGCAAGACAGAGCCCAGGAGCACAGCACCTTATTTTGTGTGTCAATGACACACCAGCCCTTTGTGGAGCGCTGCCTCAGGGTGTAATGCAGTGTAACATGCTGCTTTCCTCTCTGTTCTTTGTAACAGGTGGAGGGGATCTCATGGTATTTGATCTCATGGTTGTTAGTTACTACATTTGTACTGCTGTAAGGTCAGAAGAGTTGCTTTTGTGTGGCTGCTAAGAACAGAAGTTTATCTATGGTTCCTGGGGGAAAGGGTGGCACGACACGACCTCTGTCCTTTGAGTTCAAAACAACTATGAAACAATTGTTTATTCATGCTTTTTTTCTTCTTCTTTGTAAGTCTAGAAATTACTTATTGAAGATTTGTGAGCCACAGAAAAGGATGATTTTTCGCTTCATGGTGACTGAGGGATTGCCCACAGAGATAGATCTATACTAACTTTTCCTTTTCAGGATTCTGCAGAGAGGAAGATGAAGGAGAAAACCCATAGAGATGATGTGGCTCACAACTTATTACACTGATGCCTCTGAACCTGATGTGGCCTGATGTTTCTTAACTTCAGCTAAGACCAAATCTCCCCAGCCCAAGGCATGCAGGCTAGTTGGCTTCACTGCTCACACGTGCAAATAATATTTGCCAGCTTTTTTTCCTGTTTCCTGGCACTCTTGTAGCAATTCGTAACCTATCAGACTGGTATTTGAGCCTCTAAAACTGGCATTACTTGAGACTTTGAGTAGAGAAAGTGACCAGTGATAGAGTACGTGAGCAGAGAAATGGTAGTTTATTTGCTCCTTAAAACTTGCCATGAGGTGCAAGACCCAAATGCTCCATCAGTCGCTTCAACCCAAGCACGAACATATTTAGCTCCTAAGGAGGGAATGCAGGCATACTCCGTGGGGTAATTAATATTCCCTTGCGTCCTTGCGGCACCAGTGCCGTGCTCGCTGCTGCCCACACACAGAGCCAGAGCCAGCGCTGCTCCAGAGAGCTGGCAGTGTAAGCAAAAGCATGCACAGTCTAAGGATTTGCAGTCCTGGAGACAAACTGAAGACCCCTCTGACATGTTACTAACTCGGGGATATAAGTGTGCTTCCCTAAAAGCCAGACAGATTAACTTGCTAGGTTTAACTAAAATGCCTGGACTGGGGGGGAAGAGCTGGCCAGCTTCCTTTGGGGCACCCCAGTAAGGATGGGATTTTTCAAGGGCCTGCAGGCAGCTCCCAGCTCTGGGGCCATGAGGCTGGATTCTGAGCCCAGAGGTCACAGCTGGCGGTGGCCACGTGGGTCTTGTGCGTGTATTGGGCTATTTGGAAGAACCTGCTGCTCAGAAGAAGGGTATTCCTTGCTCCAGTTGGATGCTTTTATGTTTAGTAAGGGAGCTGGACCTCAGAGTCAAACACTGGCATGTCTTTTATGCTAATTAAAAAAAAATGCAGATAAAATTATACAACTTCTAAACCACTCATATCTTAACACAGAAACAGCCAATGTAGAAATGGTTTCATGGTGCAGTAGTGGAAAATACCAGGGAAGCAGGGAAATAATTTACATGGTTCTTATTCTACAGCAAATTTAGTCAGATGAAGTTTTAGAATGCAAGCTGCTGACATTTTCCCTTGATGGAGTTTTGAGGCCATTTAAAGCCAGTGGGAGCCTATAGCTACAGGGGCTGGCTGGAATTCCTTTTGGTGCCAGGTTCCAGCTGCCTTTCAGTGAGAGCATCGCTGCTCTGCGTTGGGGTAAATGAGAAACCTCGACCTGACGCCTTGGGCTGCCGGAAGAACTACTGGCAGCGTCATGGCTTGTGGCAGAGGTTTTGACATGTGGGTAGGGAATCTGGAGCAGAAACACCAAGTCTCCTTGTTGCTCCTGTTGCATTGTATCTCCAGCAGAGCTCAGAGATGGCTTGTGGCAGGGGATCATTGTCCACTGGAGTGGGTGACTGAGTGCCAGGCCAAGGTGCCTGAGGGGGAGTCTGTAGGTGGCTTGAGCAACGTCTGCTCCAGTCCCACAGAGTTTTTCCCTCTGCAGTCATTAAAGGTGCTGCATTACTCCTGGGCAGTCCTGGAACACTTGAGAGTGGCCTGCTTGGAGATGTCTGTCAATTGCCAGATTTCTAGGTGTGCTGCTGTAACCATTTGGTAGCAGTTATCAAACAGATCCCACACAGAGAACTCCGTGCTAGCAAGGATATTTTCAGCATCTTATGAAGATTGTCATGTGGGCACAAACATCTGCTTTCTCTTCCTAAACCCCCAAGCTGCCTTTTTGCCATAGAGACAAGCTGAGGGGAGTGAGCAGTGACAGCAACTGACTGTGGCTTCTGTTCTCTGCCTCCTCCTGCACACTGAGGATGCTCCTCTGATGTGTGGAAGTTTTTCAGTGCAGAGCACAGGTACTCCTGAGTCCCTGGGGATTTCCAGTTTCCGCAGCATGGTGCCTTCCGATCTTTGCATAGGAGTTCTCTATCTCCCCAAAGTCCTTACCATCTTCCAAAGAGCTTTGGGTACAGATTAAACTGATAATAGAATGAATAATAAGTGCTAGCCTAGTTCTGAGCTGCAGGCCTTCTTGACGGTCTTTGTTGGACTGCAGTCAGCTTACAAACCCTAGAGCAATAGATTATCCACCATCAACTGTAATGTCTTCTGTACCTTGGCACTTTGTAAGGACTCTCACAGAGCCTGTCTCAATCACTTGCAGTGTCCTGATCAAAGATTTCTGACTTATTCGAGCTAACTACCAGTATTTTTCCCTTTAGTGCTGTAGCAGTGTCGGCTCTGAGTGTTGATACAATGCTGGTCTGTTTGCCAATGTGCTCATATATCATGCAGCTTCACCATTGAAATAAGGTGAATTTAGTCTTAAGAGGACTGTTGAATTTTATGTATGGTGTAATCCAGAACCCACCAGTGTTTTAAAAGAGACAGGGTCAGGGGGAGGAGATGTTTTGTGGACATCTATGTCCTGTGAATTCAGCTGTCTGAAAGGTCGAGCTTGTTAGGGATACTGCTGGCAATTCTCTTGCAGTTCCCAGACCTTCGTGCCCTATGCTGACAGCTCAAAACACCACCCCCACCACTCCCCCAAAACTCAGATATTTCTGGCAGTGGAGCAAGACCCAGCAGAAAGTGGGCTGGCAGAAGAGCAGCCGCCTCTGGGAGGACCACACAAGGCTTGGGAAGGTTTGGGAAGCAGGTTTGGCCACACCACTGAACAAGGGTGCCAGGGCTGGGAAAGCGCTGCACACTGAAAAGCTTCAGTAAAGGAGTATCAGGCCCATAGGGCACAGGACACCAGGCTGGGCACTTGCTGACTGGTTTATCCCTTCCATGATCACAATAAAATAAGGCTGTGCTGTACCTAGTGCTGTTTGTGGTAAGTGTCCAGAGGCAATAAAAGCCACCAGGGCTCTGCTGTGCTCAGAGCTCTGTTAAAATGTAGTATAGGTTTGGGATTTTTGGAGGAAATTTATGTCCTTTTTAAAAAGGATCAGGCAACTGGTGAGATGACAAACAGAGCTGAGGAGGGCACATCCCTTGTCAGGCATCAGCTCAATGGCATAAATGTGAATAGCTATGAACCCTCTTGGTCCCAGCCCTAGTTTTATACACACTACACCACACCTCCTTCTTGGCGAATGGGCTAAAGAGGTACAACACTCCTTTTTAGTGGTATTTCTGCTATACTGGTGTATTCACACTCTCAAAATGACTTTGAGGTTAAAAAGAAAAGAAAGCTAGAAGTGACTGGATGTTTGGATGTCAAATCAGGAGGGCTTTACCTCTGTTGTTAAGCAAGCAGTCTCTGGGGTTAGACTGAGTTTCAGCAAGCCTGTGCATTCCGACTCAAGGACAAAACCCCACTGTCAGGAGTCCCTCTTGCTGCACCAGACTGGGCTTTCTCTTTGTTCCCTGTGAAATCCTCTGTTACCCTTGGACACTTTGAAGAGAAAGGAAGAGTGGTGCACCCACAGCCCAGGTATATGAGAGTCGTGATCAGGCTGTAGTGCTGAGACACATTAGGGAGCTGGAACCTGTTGCCAAGAATGAAGAGCATTTAGTTTGAGTGTATTGTTGCCTTACTTGTTTTTTCCCCACAAGCTGTTGGGGACCTTCCTCGGCCCCTTTAAGAACCCCCTCACTGTGGAGCAGCTCCTGGTCCCTTTGGCCAGACGTGGCAGGAATGGATGGGCCGTGTGCGGCGGGATCAATTGTAAAAAGTGGAATTAGTCATTCTAAATCATGCAGCTGTGGTCGAAGGGAGCTCTTCTAAAAATCATTAAACAATCATGTATTCCTATTGATTTATTCAAAATACCTTGAGGGAAAGCAGATTAAACACAAGGTAAAAGTAAACTAATGCAGATTAAATGGATGAAGGATGGGCCGATAGTTCCCTAGGTAGTTTTTTTACTAATGAGAGGAAAATTATATGTACACTATTACCAGTATAAAAGGGTCTATTAGAGGTCTTTTGCTTGACATATTTATGTATTTCAAATACTAAGTAGCACAGTGAATTAGGTTTACTCTGGACATTTGTTATTTTTATTGCATCTCCAAGTGATAAACAGGGCTTTCTCTTGAGGGCAGCACGCTGCTTTGCTCAGGAGGCACAACCCTATCTGCATAGCAAAATGCTGAGATGACAATTGCATTTTGGATGACATTTATTAGCAATCCAAGTGCAGTTTTATGCCCACTTCTGAGGATCACAGCCAGTGTTTAAATCGAGGGATGCAGGTATAGGTCAGTATTTGTAGCCACCATCACCCCATCTTCTTTCCACTTCATCTTCCCATGCTGCTGCTTTTGAACGGCATTCATCCGGAAGCTGAGTGAGGACTGGGGTGACACATTCACTGTTCCATTCACTGCTGTCTGTCATGCACTTGCAGCAGTGCCCTGAGGACAGCAACACTGCAGGGAAGATGATTTTTGTTAAAATACAGTGGAGTTGTCATCTCAGATGTGCTTGCTCAGATGTGCTTGCTGCTTGTGCTCAAGAGAAGCGAGTCCACACCCTGGAGACAGCCACAGCCAACACAACTGGAAACAGGGCAATCATACTCGATGCAGTCAAGGTCCAGTTTAAATTTAGGGCAAGAATCCTCACTTTTGGTTTACAGGAGTTTCTGAATATGGTAGAATCAACCTCGTGAAGTATTAAATGCCAGGAGCCACTTTTATAATATTGCAGAAACTCAGAATCAGAAACTGTAACACTGCCTTGTCCTGCAGATAAGGACAGGGCTGGTGACCTCAGCCTTTTTACGTCGCACGAACTGCTTTTGGTTTTTCTGCAATGACTCCAGTGAGCAGTGGTTTTCTAAAGGAGAAATCTGAGAGGAGATTAGTATTGTATAGGAAATAATGCTGCTGTGTTGAGAGACTCATTTGCAAAGCCAAATTAACATTATTGGGAAAAATAAATATATGACCTTTGTTAAAGTGTATAGGGGATTACATGTTTGCCTATATATCTGCAGAGAGGAATACGAAGGAATCATAATTAAGTAGATTAGTTGTATACCTTACCTACTCTTGTAATTATTGCTTGTGTCAAATAATGCATCTAAACTAACCTACAAAACAAGACCTTGTCATGACAGACAGATAAATTGTTCAAAAACACATTAATGGATAATTTCCTGATATGCTGCACTTGATTAAAATACAGGTAGCAATCTGCAGGTATTAATTTACAGAACTTTAGGTTTAATATGCAATCTGTGCATAAACCACGAGCTATGGGCACCGTTACGGTCTTGTCAGTCAGTGTAGAAATATTTGCCCAGCAGTTACTGAAGGAAGTGTGCGGTACAAGAAGGCCTGAAGAGGGGACACACAAGGTTCAACTCTCTCAAGGAGTGGAAGTGTTTGATTTCATTAAGTACTAATTACTCACCAGCACTGTTCTGACCATGTGGTGGTTCTGAAGGTGGCATTGGCATGTTTGAGAAGGGTCTTATGCTGGCTAGTGTGAGTGTGATGTGGAGGAAAATCCTGGGCTGTAAAAGTATTCTTTTGCCTTTTGGCAAGTGATGTCCTGTGCAGTTTTGTTAGCAAAGAATTTCGGTGAGGGACCTTGTGGAAAGCTTCCACAGTTTGAACTACGTTTGTGTTGAAAAGTTGTTAGGTTTTGTAAGTTTTTCTTCAAAACAAGTATCTCTGGGCTTTGAACACAGTGCGTCTGCTTCATAAAGTTCTCCTAATTAAAATATAGATATTGGCGTGAAGCATTGATAAGGATTTAGGGTAAATTGGTGGGTTCCTAGAACGGACAGCAATGGAGAAACAAGATGACACTGGTGTTCAATCCAGCAGCAAGAGAGGAATTGTCTCTGCATAGCTGTACTGGGAGTTGCTGCTTCTGCCAACAGGTACCTGTGCAGTGAGAGCAGGGTGCTGCAGCTCTGGCTGGTTTCCCTGCTGCTGGGGCTTACGTCCCTCCCACACCCAGTAATGCCTCCAGCATAATCCTTTCCCCAGAGGCATAAAGCAGCTGCCTCTGGTTGCAGAGCAGAAGGGAAGCACGAACAGCATGTGATTTGGGACTCTCATGTGCCTGTGATTCTGGATTTAACTAAAGGGATTAGATTGCCTATACCCACAAGGAAAGGGAGAGGTTGCCACCACACGGCAGGGGTCCAACCTGCCGGAGAAGTGAATTCTGAGCTGCTGCCGCTCGTGGGCCACTGTGTTATACCAAACTCAAGATGACTCCTTAAAATTTAAAGCTGAAACTAGACACTTTTGAGTTGTTTCATGAGTGTTCAGTCATTTTTGTTGTGCAGGGTGATGCTTTATCAGACAGTCTGACACTCACTTTAGTCAACTGATTTTAATCTGGTTTATTTTTCCCTTGCTTGCTTCCCAGGGCAGCATAGCCAACTCCTGTCCCTCAGTCATGAGAAACTGAAGGGTAAATCTCAGTCTCTATTATTTTTTTATCTGAAAATACTTTTCTTCAAAATCATGTTGTCCATAAGGAGATCTGTGCCTTGTTAACAGCACGGAGGTTTTGTTTCTGTTAGTATCCAAGTACAAGGCCTATCTAGTATTAGTACATAGAAGCACATATTGAAAGCCAATTTTTGTTTACATATGCAAATGCTTGGTGTTTCTGGGCATTTAATGAGCTGCAAAACATAACAAGCCTCTCTTTCCATGGACCAGGGAGTGTCCATGGTGGACCTGTCTATGGGAGGGAGAGCAGTGGCAGCAGTGAGATGTAATGCCAAAATACCTCGTGGTTTAAAACAAACTTTCAGATAAGCTACATCTACTGCCAGGTAACAGGAAAAAAAGGCTAACAGCTTCACTGTGCAGCTGCAAGCAGTGAGCTGGCTGATAGGCCCTGGTCCTACTCTGCTCCACAGGAAAAAACTCCAGCTGATTGCGTGTGTTTTGGTCCAGGTCTTCAGGAGGGCGCAGCCCTCCCCATTGGCTCAGAGAATCAACCCCATTCACCACTGTTACTTTTCAGAGCTCTACTGTTCACCTTGGAAGATCTTGGAGCTGAAGAATGAACTCTTTCAAATTTATTTTCTTAAGAGTTGATCCAACATTACCTGAGGGGGAATTTGGGGAGGGTGTAATTTAACTTTTTTGGCCCCTCTGTTCAGAACAGCAGAATTCAGTTTGAAATATTTTCAGGTTTTGCTAACTATAGCTTTCCACCAAGTCCTACCAGTAGGATCTTCACCACTTAAATTCAACAGATTTCACTTGATGTATTCACTTTTTTTATATTCAGAGCTATGCATAGGGAAATTGAGATGGTGGACTACAGGAACTTACCGACAAAAAATTAAAAATCTCTGAAGGGGACAGGTCAAGCCTTGGGGAGAACGGGCACTGCAATCACCTGCAGTAGATCTCCTCAAACTGGTTCAAGGTGCATTCAGCCCAGCAAGGAGCAAAAGGAATAACCTTTTGGAGACATCAACAGCAAGTAAAGTGCAGTGGCAGGCAGAAAGGGAAAGAAGTTAGGGATGCAATCCTATCAAACGTGAAAAAATTGGCTTTCCTGGTGGAGAGGGAGGAGGTTCCTTGTGTTGTAACTCACTGCCAGACAAAAAGCAGTTGCACCTGGCATGGGAAGGTTTTCTTGTAAGCCAAAAAAAAAAGCAAAATATTTCAAATGATTGACTTAATCACCTCTTGAAAGCAGTGGGATGTAATTTTTTAAAAATAATTTATTGGTTTGTCAAATTGGAGATTTGTTTCCCTTGGCTGTTTCAGGAAGCTGTCTTGACTGCCAGCATCAGTTCAGCCTAGTTTTCTGTTCTGTAGGAAGATAAAACTGTAGAATTGTCAGACTTGATCACAGCAGGCAGTCCATCTGATCAACTATCCTGTCACCAGCTTACTTGAAAAATAAAGACAGGGTTTGTTTGTCGGTTTGGGTTTTTTTCTTTTTGCTGCTCTTTAGCATCTTCAAAGCCTCTCTGCTCTATATCTCTTACCTTGCTGTTCAGGCTGCCTCTAGTCAGAGCAGAGGGAGAGAAGTGTTTCCAGAAAACCAGTTCATCCCACCTTTGCTAGCTATCAGTTCTTGGATAGGAATTCAGTCCCAAAATTTGGCTTCAGAATGCAGGAGTAAATGTCAACAAAAGCTTGCCAAGTAACACTAAACAAAAAATAAATACCAGGCTGAGGGAGAGGAGGTAGAAAAGTTTCTGCAGTCAGAGCTTTATACCTTGTACAAGAATGTCTGGAATGGTTTCTGAGTCAGTAAAAAATAGATATGATGAAATACAACCTGTCATCATGTTTGACCCACAAACTATCTTTCCATTCACCTTTCCATTTGGGAGGAAAGACCTCCGTTTTTCCCCTGTCCCTATGTATATGGGGCACCACGTCAGTTCTGTATTGGCCTTGTGGTAATGCAGCCCATAAACAAAGCCAGCTATAAGCCTGTGAAGAGATGAATATTCCATCTGTAAGTGAAGCTGTTGCAAGGGAGTTCCCAACAGGTGCATACTGAAAGTAGAGAGGAGCCTCGGGAACCACAAGCAGAACAAACCTTTCCCCACCTAACTTCACAAATAAGGAAGACATGGACGAGTAGAATGGCTTTTTAAGAAGCTAGTAGTAATCAACTGGGTTTATGTGGTCTCCATCTTACACAATGCACCGTAAGAGACATCAGCAAAAAACTGCAGTGTGCCAAGCTACGTACGAAACAAGCAGCATCATACAAAAGTTCTCAGCTCTTGGTTCAGCGGTAGGAAAACAATAACCAGAATTAGTTGGAGACTGACTCTCTGAGTGCCCCTTTAAACCATTCCTTGTCTGTTTGCAAGGTCTGCTATGAATCAAGATCTTAACAACTGCTGGATGTCTACCTAAGAAACAAAATACACATTTAATATGATCAGTATCAGACATGTTTTTACGCCAAGCAAGCAGCACTGCTGGCTTCTCTGGCTTAGCATACAGTCATCGGAAGAAAGCCACTGTATGGTGAATTACTAAGGTACTTGGAAAGTGAGATTTGATTTGTGAGGGTTTATGTTATTCAGCATTTAGGCAAGCAATAATTCTGGATGCCCATGAGCTGTCAGGCCAGGTCCTTTCCTGGAAAAACGCCAAGCAAAGCTCATATTCATGTTTTGATGACATGCAATGCTTCGTGCCTTTTTGTCTGAGGCCCGGTGTTTGTCACAGCCTAGACAGCAGTGACAAAAAACATGAAGCATGGGATTTTCATAAAGAGTGGTGGTATTTGTCAGTCACTTGGATCCAGGATATATTTGATGGGTTTAACCCTGTCCAGTTGATGCGCTAGCGTAAGTTGTTTTGATTCTTTTAAATTATTAAACATAGATGGATAATTTAGAATATTTTCTTGCAAAATATGATAGGTTTCTCTGACTCAGTTTTTCAAATCAGGCATCTTGATATTAATTAGAGAAACAGAGGCTGTCACCTTCCCTATCGAACAAAACTGGAATTCTGTCTTTTTAAATTTTGTTATGGCCAAGCCATGACTTTTTGCTGTTTATGAGAAACAAGCAGACTTGTGTAAAATAACTGTTGTCAACGAACTATGTTATCTGGCAGCACTGAACACACTCAGTGGATTAAAACTGAAAGTCTGTCATGATCTGTGTGACTGACAATATCTCACTTCCTTCTCTTGGCTCCTTTTGATATGCAAGAAATCCCAGTACCGGGGATCGTTCTGCCAGCTGGGAGTCTGTCCTGCAACTTCAGCGCCTGAGAGCTGTGTTTGGCAGACACTATTCTGCACTCCACCTTCCTTGGGAGCAAAATAAAATTAGACATAATGCAAGGCCTATTTAACCACAAAATTTGCAAAATGAGACTCACTGATGCAAATCATGACCCAGAGCCCTTGAGTGTGTGAGGACGTTCTCAGCTGATTTCAATGAATTTTGGATAAGGCCATCTGAGCTGTAGGGTTTTAGCTGCACTCACAGTTATCGTATCTATTCATGTTTATGGAAGCTTTTCCCCTTCCACACAGTCTATTTTTCCATCCTGCTCTGACCCTGTAGTCTGTTTCAGTATCAGCTTCTGAGGTCCCTGTTCATTTTACAGCTTAGGGATGATGCCACCTGCGTACAGATAAGGGTCTCACCTGAGCTGTAAACCACAAACAAAATCCAGCCAGTGTGAAAAACAAAACTTGCTTTCAGACACAAACGTTTTCAACAATGACAAAGGAAATACTGAAAAATTACTGGTGAGGCAAATTGCTTCTTGGATGAAGTGCTCTTACTCGAGAATTTGTCCTGTCAGGAAAATCCTTTTCCAAATTCATCTCATGCCTCATGTCTGAAGCACAGACGAGCATGCAAGAGGTCTTGCTATTTGACAGAGACAAAATTCTTTATGCTTGCCTTCAGGTTCTCATAATACATTTAATTTTCTGCCTTTCACATTAATTCAACTTGAAGAATTTGTTATGTAGATGCGATGCAAACCACTGCAGCAGAGACCAAGCTGAGCAAAAGTTCCAGCCAGAACTGAGTAACATTCTTCCTTCTCAATAGCAAAACTGTACAGAAAACCTACAAATGCACCCTGACTCTGCCAGGTGAGCTGTGACAGATCTGATTGCACCACCTGAAGAGGTCACTGCCCTTTCACCAGGAGCATCTGCCCCAGCTGAGTTACTAGAGGCAGCCTGTGCTCCCAGGAACAGGAGCCACAGTGAGGTGAAGATGAGTTGTGCTGGAATGCCTGACTCTCATTCTCCCTCTCCTCTGCCCACGTGCAGGATGTTTCCCTGAGAACAGGCACGAGGGATATTTGTTGTCATTCGAAGAGAGGGGCACCTCACTTGCCCTTATTTCCCTCTGTGTTGGCCAACTCTTCTGAAAAGTCAAGACAAGCAATTGCTGTAAGCTGTCACAGGCTGTTCTCACCTGCATTGTATTCAAACAGGGAAACAACTCTCATCATCTTTCCAGCACAGGAAAAATAATATGAAAATTTGCAAGTAATTAAAAATCAGAAGAGGGAATGTTGAGGACTGTAGCCAGCTCAAGAAAATTCAGTTCTGTTTAAGCAAGGCTATACAATTTTATGTTCATTAAGTTTTAACACCTCCCAGTCTCACCTCAGCAAATTTCATTTTCTTGGAATAAATTGTTAGCGTTTGTATAACTTTGACATGATGATTTTGGAGACTCTTTGAGAGATGGTTTTGCTTCAAAGCTCAAACAAGAGTGCTTGAGAGAATTTTTGGCTCAGAACATGGGTTTGTTTGGTTTCTTTTAATTGAATGTGCCTGCTGAGAACTCTGGCTTCCTGTACAAAAACAAAATTGTGAGACATTCAAGCTTTCCAGATCTCTCAGTATTCTCACCATTATCCAGCTGGCACTCCTGAGGAGGAGGGTCTGATCATTGTATGCTCACATACAGAAAAACACACTGAAGAAGAAAACTGGACAAAGCTCAGGTAGTTCTTAACTAAAGAACATTGTCTTGCTATGGTTTCTCTCTCTGCCTCTTGCCCTTACCAACTCTTTTAGTCAGCTTGAATGCTGCATCTGAGTGCTTGGCTTTCAGAAAGCCCACACACAACATCAGTTAGAGCTTTTCCAAGTAAAATCCACTATCCTTTGGCCACTGAAATTATGCGGGAGACAGAGGATGCAGTACAGGAATTATATTTTGCTGGGAGAGAAACAGGAGCCATGTTCTTTGCTACTTGTGAATTTAGTTCCTTGAGTCACTGGAAAAAAAAAAAAGTGGATCTTTTAATCTGTACTGTGGTTCATCAAAACATATGGCTCTGTTACAGAAAATGAAATTAGACTCCTTTTCCTACTGGAAAGGGATCAACACCTGCAGGATTTCTCCTAGGACCACCCAAGAGTGGTCAAAAATGGGAAGAAAGGGCCAAAACTCGCTCCAGACCAATACCTCCTTGTCTGCATGAAGAAGAACCGAGGAGAGATAAGGTGGTATGAATAAACTGCTACCATTTATCCTCTGGCATAACAGATGTGACAAACTGAAAACACAGTGAAAATGAGCTGGATCCAGCTAATAATGCAGCAGTACTCCTGCTGCTGAGGAAGAACCTCAGAAATGGGAGCATGTCCCAAAATGTCTTGTTGAGAGGGCTGCTTGAAGCCAGTGCTGTAGGCAATGCTTTAGATCTTCTATGATATCAGGAGCTTTGTGGCTTTGCTCTTGCCTACTTTGTTTACCCACTCATGCTTTTCCTTATTCTAGTAATCATGTGTCCAGACATCACTCGTACTGAGAAACACTTTCAGACTCCTTTCTTCCAGCCTGCACCCAAGTCCTTTCCCTGCTTTCTCTCCTGGGCTCAATTCCCTGCAGGGTTTGGGACAAACTACTTGCAGAGCAAGGGAACACAGTATTCCTGTTACAAGGAAACCTCAAAGCTACGCACTTGGCTCTCTTCCTTGCCTTTCATATCTCCCTGTCTTATGTGTATTAAACAAGTCAGTCTCCTAGCTCTTTGTGACAAGGATTAGGCATAATAGTAAGTGTTTAATAGTATGCCAGAAAAATGGGGTGCAGTGTTGGGGTCCTTCAATTAATCAGGATGTTGATTAGTAGTAGCAAGCTAATTGACTAAATTTTGGTTTGTGTTTCCTGTCACTTGTATATTACAAAAAAATGTAAGTGCACTGTGCTGGTTTTATTAGTAATAATAATTTTATTTTATTGCACTAGACTGTTCCCTATGATTTTTAGGTACCTAACCAAAATCTGGATGTGATGTGAGGTGAAACAAGTCTTGGTGTGTGCTCTGACTGCGCGCATAGAAGAAAAGCAGAAGAGCCACTAAACAAAAAACTGACTTACTAATGCAGTCATAATTTCCTAATGGAAAACATATTCTCGAAACTATTTTCATAGAGAAAATAGTAGTTACAAACGTGAGTGCTTGTTGGAGCAAAAGGAGCTTGGCAAATTACAAAATTCCTGCTCACGCACTCAGTATTTTGGTCCTAGAACACACACTCACACATATCTGCAGGCAGAAAAGATGCGATATGTCAGAGAAGCTCTCGCTGTTTGCCAGAGGTCTTAAGAGGATCTTCTATTTCATTCGGTAGTAATGCCCTTTTTGTTGACAAAAGTGAATTGATGACAGGCAAGAGGGAAGCATTTGGTGGAAAAATTCTGTTGACCCTTCTCAGATTGAATTTGACCACAGAACAGGATACCAGCAGTTGCAGAAATGATAGATTTTTGTAATGACCGGCAGAATGGCCTTTTGGCATGTTTAAATGGCAATAAATTTCACTAGGAAGAGGGCAATTTAACTACTTTAGGGCAGTGAGGATACTCTTTGTTTGAGGTGTAAATAAATTGCGGTTCATTAACAGTGCACATATTACGTTCACGGTGTAACTCTAAAGCAGGGGATGTTAATATTTAATTTAATTTAAGCAGGTATACTTTGCCTGTTTGAGGCTTGGGTTTGTCGGGGTTTTTCTCACCTTGGGTAAAAATTTTTCAGGGCACTTCACCCTCCTAAGGCCCATCTGTGCACAGCTTTAGTAATTGCAAATGAACCAGGGTGCACAACCGAGTAAAACTGCTTGGCATGACTTTTCCAGCCAGTATAATTAACTGAGCCAATTGGTACCAATTTACACCAGCAAAGCCTCCAGCTTTTGGTGTGTGGTGTTAAGTGCTAATTTAGTTATGACAAGTGTGGGTAGCCGAAGTCTTGTTGGTCACACCAGTGCAAAACCGAAGGAAAGGCACTGAATTAAGCTGTTGGTGGCAGAACCACTGTGACATTGTTGCTGGCAGGATTTATTTCTCATCTTTTACCTTGACTATGAAATTCCCCCTGTCCCTCACTCATTATTTTGGCACAGTTCCTTGCTGAACTCTGCTATTCAGGGAAGAGGTGGGGGGAGCAGGGAGGAGGCGTACCCAACACAGTTTGACATTTCCTCAAAAAGATTGTATTAAAATCCACTTACATTTAGAGCGCACTCTCATTTTGGAATGCTAATAAGCCATCGTTTCATCAAGGTAAAGGGAGCAAAATCTAATCAAGCCAAAGACCAGCTCGCCTTGCTGTTGACTGTGTTCCTGAAACATCATTTTAAAGGGTGGCTTTTAAGCATTGCTAAAAATGACAGACTTATCAAAAGTTTATAAATAACCATATCACTTGGCTACTTACCTCTGGCTGTAATAAGTGAGCCTTATTTCTTTATTAAAGATTTGGGGGGCTATGAGCTCACATCCATGCTGCTGTTTACACCAGTGGGCAACCATCCCCTGGGATCACATTCAAGTGATGGGAAGGCAAGAAGATTTCTCCAGTTCTTGGCCACTATCTCCCATAAGAGGGGCTTGGCCATGACTTGTCTTTTGGCTTTAAAAAAACAAACCTCAGAGGAGGAGTCATTTTAAAATCTAGTTGTAATAAAGACAAACAAATGAAGGAGAAGTGGTCCCTAATAAACACCATTCCTCAAGACCTGGAAAGCTGAGAGAAGTGCTTTAACCCTGACATAGCAAAAGAGGGGTGCAAGAAGGGAAGAGCCAAGAAAGATGTGTAGAAGGAAAACGTCTGGTTGAAACTGGTGACTGTGATTCCTGTTCCGCAGAGAATATTTTTTTAACACAGCACCTGAGTGTCTTGCACTGCTTCACAAAACAGTGTGGGTCCTGGCTGCTTTACCTGTTCCTGGCATGGGAAAACCTGCTAGTGAGGAGGGACAGGAGTGCCATAGCTCCTGAGTGGGCAATTGTCGTCTCATTTCAGTCATGGCTCTGGTGAACGGGCTTCAAGCAGCTACTTTAGACAAGGCATCTCCCTGTGACAGTCTCCATCTGCACTGCAGCCTCTCAACAGCCCCCTACTGCTCACAAATGTGTTCAGGCTGGTAGGGGGACCAGAAGATTGGCCAAGGCAATAAATGGGTTCAAAGGCCTAGCTGTGATGGGGTTATTAAGGCATGGCCTTTGGGTGGACACAGCAGGTTGTTTAGATAAGATAAATTCAGAAGGCATCATGTAAACAGGGAGTGAATGTGAATTCCTTGATGAGAATATTTCACGTGCAGGCACCTGCACAGTCTTAGGGCAATCATTCAAGCTCTCCACCTTCTTGTGAGCTTCCTCCAGTGTCCTGCAGGTTGCTTGTCAAGGTGCTCAGTGACCGCTAAGCACCAGTTTAAGGAGAGAGCAACTCCAAAAAGTTTCCCAAATGCGATGCTGGTTTCTGTGCACTAGGGCTGAGAGGGATTTGGCAAGGGGAGTTAGATCGGTCTCATCAGGTTACAAGAGTGAAGCTGATTTTTTTGTGTGTTTTCTCTTCAGAAGATTTCTCACCCTCATCTCTGTATTTAAGGTTTCACATGTACAACCAATCAAACTATTTTACCCTTTTCACCAGTGATTAAAGTCTGAGGCTGAAGGTTGCATTTAACCCAACAGCAGTTACATGGCTCACACAAGTTCCTTTTATTTACAGGGAATAAAATAACATTATTGTCAATACATTCTTCTGGTTCATTCTTTTTGTGCCCATTTAAGGTTCATACCCTCTAGAAAGCCGAAATTGCTATTTTTTATTACAATAGCATATTGTTGAAATGCTATTAGTGCATGTTGAAAGAAGCACAATGCATGCTGCATTGTTCTGGTTTCGATAGCAGAGAATAACAATATCAGTTTCTGAAAGCTTTTTGAGAGACCAAGGAGTAGAACAGAAAACCATTCCATAGTTGGTGCCTCTCCTGATCCTATCCCATGACCCACTCAAGCTTATATTTTATTATTTGTTATTTGTATTAATGATTATTTATACTCACTATCTTTTATCCTTATTGTTTATTCATGGTTATAACACACTCATCATACAATATTAACCAACCTATAACATTGTCATTGACAGCCGGTTTTTTTCATTATCCTCCATGAATATTTCAGTGCAGTCTGCCCAATTCTTCTATTTTAGAAAAGCGTTCCAAAGTGCCATGTTGGGAGGTCCTATGTATACCAAAGTATACTTCCAAATGCCATTCATTACATCTCCTTGGGCTGCTTTAGGTTTGTGTTACAGCAAACGTGTACTGATAGGAAGAGTCAGCCAGACATGTATAATGATGGTGTTACTGAATAGTCTATGCTATGAATACCTTCAGCTCTCAGGTCTTGATTTCCCAGATAGATGTCTGCCTCCCCTTTCCTTTCCTTTCCTTTCCTTTCCTTTCCTTTCCTTTCCTTTCCTTTCCTTTCCTTTCCTTTCCTTTCCTTTCCTTTCCTTTCCTTTCCTTTCCTTTCCTTTCCTTTCCTTTCCTTTCCTTTCCTTTCCTTTCCTTTCCTTTCCTTTCCTTTCCTTTCCTTTCCTTTCCTTTCCTTTCCTTTCCTTTCCTTTCCTTTCCTTTCCTTTCCTTTCCTTTCCTTTCCTTTCCTTTTTCCTTTTTCCTTTTTCCTTTTTCCTTTTTCCTTTTTCCTTTTTCCTTTTTCCTTTCCCTCCCCTTTCATCTCCTCTCCATTTTTTTTTACTTTTAGGAAAAGCATTAATTTTTTTGTTTTAGAATTGGATTTCCTAGAAGTTCCATATGTTTAATTATCTCTTGTTCACTATTGCACTTCCTTCACCCTCAGAAACAGAAAAGCTTTGGTGGATGAAACTTACTGAGTGTAGTATCCTGACAATGCAAGAAGACCAGGAAAAGCTATGCAGTAGGCAATTTAGGGACATGCTAACTCCTTTCTGCTGGAAGCTGGATAATACCTGAGGCAGGAGAGTTTGTCTCTCCCAGAACTCTTAAGCCCTTGTCCAGTGTCAGGTGCAGAGTAATTTCTATCCCAGTGCACAGCAATATGGAAAAACAGCTGTAGAGGCTGCAGTTACCTGCAGTGCAATCCTGCTTTATCACGTTACACGTTATCAAAATGACTCATTGACCAAAAGTTTGTTAGATCTCATCAGTAGTTGGAGGAGGAAAGTTGCTGAGAGGTTTCTTCTCCCTCCCCAAATCCACTCTTGTGCTGGCTGCAACATAAAGAACCCCCTAAATTACCCAAACTTCTCCCAGCGAGAAATCCTTTTCCCTGCTGCTCTCAGATAGAACTGTCATCCCACAAGTTTTCGAGTAGGGATCATGGTCAAGACAGGCTCAACTCCTTCTGGGATTCCCAACCCTAAATACAGGATATCCCTTCTTCTCTGGTGGTTCCTGCTGACCACTGTAGCAGCCCCTGTAATGATTTAGCCTCTCTCCAGTAAGATACTGTTCTTCCATCTTCATGGCACCATAAGCTAACCACTGGGGATGGGATCCTGTGGGAAGATGGGGCTCTGACCTCATACTCTTCACGTTGATGCTCATATGGAATTTTCTGGGAGGAGGCTTTTGGCTGCTGTGGAAATGAGGGGGGGTTTAGCACCATCCTCAAGGCCCTTTGAAAACATGCCATGGTCAGAGCGTGCCAGGCGGATCGGCACCACAGACCAGATGTGTGTTTTGCAAATTAATGAAATGCCTTTTGAAATGCTTTTAAGTAAATGAGAGTTAAATTCACCCTAATTGCATTAACCTCTGTGGAGAGCAGTATCCATTCAGGGTCGTGTCCGCCTGGGTTTCAGACGCATTCGGCACCTTGCAAACCAGGCTCCTCTGCATGCAGAGAGGGGAGGATGGATACAGGGGTGCCTGAGCAGAGCCTAGGTCCCTTCAGGTGTGGAGTGACAGTTCTGGGCACCCACTGGAGTAAAAGGGAGGTCATCCTTTGCCTGCCAGCAGATTTGAGTCTTGTGGGAGCAGAGCAGGTGCCGGGGCCGGCCCCGTGAGATGCTCGGTGTGCTGTTGGGGGCAGGGTGGGGGTGGAAGGTGAAAACACAGAATGGGCTGTGCTGAGCATCCTCCAGGACCCAGCACCTGCAGACTTCATGGGAACAGGGAGGCAGGCAGGGACACGGGGAGAGTGAGGGCGAAGTGCTAGACAGCTTCTCCATCACCAGGGCCGCCGCTTTCATCTTCGTCGTGGTCCGCTCTCTTTTTTCAGATGGCACTTTGACAGAAGATTAATTCAAGTCAGCTGCTGAAAATAATTATTGCATTATGGGAGCAGTAATCATTATTTAGAACATGATTAAATATGTCTGCGTCTATTGACTCTGCCTATGATTTATGTATTTGTTTAGTCAATAGTCTAATGTAAATGATGTAATTAATTATAGATGGTGGTGTCAGGTCATTGGTAAAAACAATCTGATGAGAACAAGGGCTCTGTTTTTTCCTGACAGATGCAGAGGGAGGGCGGGAGGGACGGGCAGAGTTGAGGGAATTCCGGGGGAACTTTTTCATGTGTGAATGGCGGCTGGGATCTCAATTTGCATGTTGTCTTTCTCTTGTTCAGCATTCGTTTAGAAATTGAAATAACTTGTTAAGCAAAGGGGAAGGGAACACATGATTGCAAAGAGGACACCTGGGAGTAGTGACGGCGCACAGCTAAAGAGCCAGCTGCTCCCTAACACGAGAGAGCGTGCCACTATCATTTACCGCTTCATAAAATTAAGTGTTTTCCAAATTAAATCAGTAGGCAGCATGCAGGAAGACCTACTATCTCTAATAACAATTTTTCAATCAATATCGGGGGCCTGGCTGATCTGGAATCGGAGCGGAGGAGTCTGGGATTGGCTGGGGGGGGAACAGGGAGACAAGGAGAGGAGGAGGTTGGGGGGGATGCTCAAGTACCGCAGCTTTCAATCAAAGCAAAAGTTAAAAAAAATATATATGCATGGTGGATTCTCCATCACTGTGAGTCTATTCCCCATAGATTTTTCTCTTAACTGATAATTCGGTCAGTCACATTCCTCAGAGGGAGGTCACGGGTCACCCCAGCCCCTGTCAGGCCTCAGAGAAACCATTTCCATTTTAATGCCACAGCTATAATCTATCAAAGATGTGATGTACAAGATACAATGAATTTAAGTGGTCTTCATATATCACTGAGCTTTCATGCCTTCACCTGGGTAATAGTCTGAATTACTCTCCCTACCTCACAATCTGTCACCCCCAGTAAAATAACTGCCACACGGGTGTTAATGGCAGGTTTGTCCAAATTGGGGCCGTGGTAGCCCGAGGCATTACACATCATAAACTTTAGCATTCAGTGCTTAGCCTGGCGGTGTCAGCAATTGAAAATTATTCTGTAAATACTTCCGTGGCGCTGCTCTGCTCGTGTTTTTATTTATGGCAGCTAAAACAAGCACAGGGGGATGGAGCAGAGCACAGCTGCTGGTGCCACTGCACACCTCCCCACACAGGCAGCTGTGACAAAGCTCTGCCTACTCAACACTGTAGAAATTTTGCAGCAGCAACCCACTGGTGAACCTAGACATAGGTGGGCTGATAGTTTCTGCAGCAGTTAGACCACAGCAAGGTCAGGTTATTTTTCAGTATCCAGTGGCAGAGTTGTCTGTGTCCATACCAGCTAATGCCTGCAGGTTAAATGGAACAAATCTGATTGTCCTTCCATAAGAAAACACTTTGAGGGCATTCCTGGAGCTCCTGGGTTGCCCAGTCTCATTCATGACTGCACACAAAGTCGTGAGCCCAAAATCCATTCTTGTGTTCTCAGGCCTCAGGGAGGTCTCCTGAGTCACAGCTATGGTAATGATTGTAATTGCTGGTGTAATTGGGTCTGTAGGAATATGGATTTCTTGCTTTCCTTTAAATGAGCTCCTGCACTAAAGCATGGTTCCAGCTAAGCAAGCTTCTGTCCCTACCTCTGGCTGCCTGAGGACTGTTCGGTTGAACATCGAGTGACACCTACTCGCTGACAATAAATTATATTTAAAAACATAAATCTATCCCATTAAATCATGTGAGGCCAAGCTAGGCCTATAAATCAGAGCAGTCATGGAGGAAGGAATGGGAGAGGAGGTCTGAAGAAGCACAGAGTCTTAGAGAGGCCTCCCAAAGTTTTTCTGCTGCAAAAGGCATCCTGTGGTGAAGGCTTAGGTGGTGCTTTATTTGGAAACATTGACAGGAAGAGGCCAGCAAAGTGCTTGGGGCTGGGCAGGAGGGAAGGCAGGGCCCTGACAGCTGGGGAAATGCCTCTGCCCTGTCTCTGCACAAGCACTGCGCTTGACTCACCTCCACGTTGAAGCCCGGCACAGACACAAGTCCAATAACATGTGAGCATCCACTCTGGAGGATGCAAGTGTGGATTTTTTTGTCTTGCTTTGTAGCTCTCTGTTGTATGAAGCTCAGAAAGTAGTGTTAGGTACACCAATGAATGCAGTGATGCTCTCATCTGGTCTGTATCTGAATCTCTATCCAGGCTGTTCCCCCATAAGGTGCCTGGGTGCTATGTAGAACTAGAAGAATTATTTCCTACTTCAGTTGTTTTCTCACTGTAAGTTAAAATAACATTGCTGTTGGCTGATAATCTGCTGTGAATTCCCTATGCTGATGTAGTTGTATCAAATCCTATTAACTCCTATGGCAGATGTAGCTGGTTTGGTACATGCAGTCAGTAACAGACTTCCTTTAAACCACAGCTCTTGGCCATAGGCTTGTTGTTGTGTTTGTCTACAAATAGCAGGTTAAAAGTAATTGTGTTCTCTTGGTAGCCGTTGTCTTTAGTTTGAGATTGTCACCAAAGCCTCCACACCCTGGCAAACACAAAAACCAGCGGAGGGGGTGCAACACACAGTTTGTGAGGTTGTGCTCTGCAGTAAATACCCAGGTTGACAAAGGCGACGTGAGCAGTGATAAAGTGCGAAACTCCCAGGCAAACTTTTCCTGTGGGAAAAACCCCTTACCTTGTAAAAACTAACACAATGAGCACGGTTCTTCTTTGACCCCGGTGTTTGCTCACTTCAGAAGGCACAAAGCTCTCCTCAACCTTTCAGGGTCAAATCGGGCAATAAAAACCTGACTACACGCTGGGGTTTCGGCCCTGCTCCTTGTGCTCGTTGCAGCCCTACAACCCATCTCCTACTATCCTGATGGCAATGCAGCCCAGAAAATATGTACAAAGTTTTGTATTGTCCCAGATATTTCCAGAATATTTTTCAAGGGGTATAGAATTCCCCACTGTTGCCTATAACCTAGCATGCACAGCCTTAAGTGAAAAACCAAAGAAGTGTCTAAACAGAAGATATTTTTCATTATCTTTTTAAAGGAAGAAAACAATTACATCCTTTAGCTTCCCTAGCTGAAGTATATGCTTGGTTTTTTAAGCACATCTTGGAGTACTTTCCTAAATCAGGATCTTGATTTCTAGCATTGGATATAATTTAAAATAAATCAAACTCTTTTCTCTTTTGACATGTTATGCTGATCTATGGCTTGGCTTTCATTTTGTCCTCTTAAATAGAAACCCACTTCATCATGAAATATATCCCTCATACTTTCTCCTACATAGTGAGAGGAAAACATTGATAAACATCAAGTGCCAGCCATTTCTCAAAAGCTTCCTACAGGTCTCAGGGAAGGAGAAGGAAAACAAATGCTATGCAAGTGCTACTTGTTCAGCCATAAGATGACTAGAGGAAGGGGTAGATGGGAGTGAACATTGGAGGGGACAGATTTTGGCAAGCTGTGACTCTGCCTGTCTTACATCCAGCTTGTACTAGGCCGTGGGAAAAAGCTCCAGTTTGGGTGGGAATGGAATAAAGCTGATGTCTCTCGTGTATAACCATATTATTTTGTTTAAAGTGTGGGGTTTCAGACAAAATGCTGCATTTCCCCAGCACTCCTCCTGAAAGGGCAATGGGCTTGTTAAGTAGTCTCTTGTTGCACTGATTAAAACTTAAAATTTCCCACAGAATTTCAGGTACAACTTGTTTCTTTGGAAGCTTTTAGGAAATAGAGCTAAGTCAGCTTTAGTCAAGGTATGAGGCAGGGCTAAGAGTGGGAATAGTACAGCAAACCAGAGCTGTCTGTGTCCTCTCCAAATCTGCTGCAGTTGGCCCCTGTCTAATCCTTATGCGTCCCAAACATTGGATTTTTAGACACTGAAATTTGCTGCCCGCTGTGCAACAGAGGAGAGCTGTTTGAGCTAAAGAACAGTATTGGCAGAAGAACAAATGACTTTGAACTGACTGTGAATAAATTTAAGCAATTGCATTATTTCTAACCAGCAGAGGAGCCAAGCTCGGAAGAGGCTTCTTATAGGAAAAGAAGGAACTGAGCCCTGGCCAGCTTTAAGATGAAGCTTGATGGGTTTATGAGGATTATTATATGACAGAGTCCTCCACATCCCTCTGAATAACTGCAGGCTGGGTTCCTGGACCAGGCTGCCTCTTCCAGCCTGAAGCACATCCACAGGGGAAATTGATGGGGTCTGTAGGTGAGGTGTGAAATTCCTGTTGGTGCTCCCAAGGGATTTCACAGGAGAGCTGCTGGAAAGCCCTATTGCTCTCAGTCCTGCTTTCCTTTCCGCCTTTCTTGCTCAGGAGATGGGCCTTATGGATTCCTTGAAGATATCCTGCGTGTAACTGCACAAACACATGGGCTGTGGCTTGTAGACAGGGTCCTGTTAACCCAGGACTCTCAACCCTGTCTTCTCCAGCAGATGGGGAGATGCACTGGTCATGCAAAGCGACCCTGACACTGATTTCTGGGGCAAAAGCCTCTGGGATCCCTTCTCACAGCAACAGAAAAGCCCTGACAAGGCTGCCAGAGGTCCTTGCCCAGGCTGCTGCCCCACCCGGCTGGGTTTGTACCACCATGGTTGGCACATCTGGTGATGCCTTATCAGGCCTCCTAGACACAGAGACTACACAGAGTAAAGGAACAAAAGTAGGTATTTATTTGAAGGGCCTTCAAGGTACACCCTGGGGAGCCAGAGGCTATTGCCAAGATGGACCCCAAGATGGACAACAGGTCACCAGTTTTCCACACTTTTATAAGTCTGGTTCATTTGCATATCAGGGTCAATTTTCCAATTAAAACCCCAGTTAAATGATGTAATTCCCCTTAGCTACCCCCCCTTCAGAGACTCCTTGGTTTACACCCCTTGGGCTCAGGATGGTCCAGGTGTCCTTGAAGAGCAGTCCGGAGAGGCTTTGTTGTGTCTAACTAGCATGAGAGAGCAGAAAGTAACAGGCTACAAGAAGCTTCAAAGTTGCACACTAAGCAGCACAGAGTTTAAAAAATATAAAAGTTAAAACCTAAGGCATCACTGGGACTCTAGCTTCATGTCAAGGTAGCATTATTCCCTCCTGTTTTCCCTCATCCCAGCCTTTTTATTTGGGTGAACAAGGCCACCTGAACTTCTTGAAAGAATGACAGCCACACTTAAAGTGGGAGTTTGTAGTTTGGGCTTGCATTTGCAACTAAGCCTGGAGGCTGACGGGCCCCTGCTACGATCACTGGTGAAATCATGAAGGATCAGACAGTGCCTTCATTTTCATCCCTAATTATGGGAATTTTGGTAACTTGGGAGAGATCCATGGGACAGCATCACCACAGGGAGTGAACAGATGGTAGCCCTGAGTTATCAAGCACCCCAAATTCCAGGTTTCAGCATCAAATCTTGGCTAGGAAGGATGCTGTCTGCTTATTTACCTCGCAGGTGCTACAATTCCTGCTCCTCATCACAAAAGATATTTCACAGTCTGTGCACAGGACTGTGGGGCTCCAAGGCCCCATGTTTTACAAAAGATCAGTGCAACACTGGGAGCTTCCCCTTTGCTTTTCTGCCAGCCTGCCTCTGCCAAGACGCATCAGCACCGTGGAGGAAGCCTGGGAGAGATCAGAAATGATGAGGCAGCAAAAATACAAGTATGAAAAAATTAGACCAAGCTACAGATAAAGAAACAAATTCAATTTTCCCCAAGTAAGGGACGTTTTTATTAGGAGTTTACTACTTCGATAGGGTGCAGATATACAGCATATATGCTCTTTCCCAGAATTTCACCTTCAGTTCAGATAAGAATTTGCCCGTAAAGCTCCAGTAATGTTTTTCTTTTAGTAGTGACACTTAACAAAATAATTAGGCAATTAATTGGCTAACTCCACAAGGAGCAGCAATTATTTCTTTTACTTAAAACATATAAAAAGCTGTGTCATTTATTGATAGAGAGTTGCATAATATTTCGTGGCAGAACAGCCCTCTGGAGACATTACTCTATATGCTGCAAATGCATTTTGAGAATAATAAACAAAACTCAGCCAAATCTTAAATAGGCTCGTTCCTGTTTTTTAAAAAATACTACCATTCATTACAATTATTTATTGTTTATCAGTGCACAGACAACCACAGCCCAGCAAGAACGACTCAGCCTGTACCCCCAGGAATTTACAGCTGCAAACTCTGTTCTCATACCAATACCTGCACAGCTGAACTCACACAAGCTCTGATTCAGCAAAGGGCACGAGCGTGTGCCTGGCTTTAGGGAGAGCAACACGCTCCCAGAAGCCCAAGCACACATTTCAAGAAGCTTTCTCCGTCCAAGCCTTCAGTACTTCTTCCCCAGATACAGATGAGAAAATATGTGCACACCAGGCCTCCCAGCCAGCAAAAGTGGTCACAGGTGCCTAACTATTTTAATGCAGAGCTTTAATTACAGTATTAGCGCTCATTTTCAGGCCAAGAGTTTGGCAAA
Source organism: Lycocorax pyrrhopterus obiensis (assembly GCA_014706295.1). NCBI lineage: Eukaryota > Metazoa > Chordata > Aves > Passeriformes > Paradisaeidae > Lycocorax > Lycocorax pyrrhopterus. The sequence goes on along the minus strand of JACSVZ010000006.1, from coordinate 71,729,603 downwards.
GGTGGAAGTGAAGGTGGTGCCAGTGCTGTTAGTTTGCTTATTTTCAAGTCCTACCTCTGACTGCTGAATAGAGTCAGGTGTGAGGTTTTCATTTACGCATTATACAGCAGGTGCTATCCTGGTTTTGTTGTTGCAAGGAGATGGACATAAATTCCTTGTAAACTACTTATGCCATTTTGAAGCCCCTGTAAGATTTAGTGTTATATTTCATGGGTGGATTCTCTGGGTTTTGCTGCTTAATTCAGTCTGTATGGTCTTTAACCTAGCAGCAGCCGAGGATCAAATCTTTTGGGTTAAGGTACTGCTGTTACCAATATATTCAAGACACTGACTGTATTGATGTGCAAACTCATCCAAGATCAAGTGAAAACAATCTACCTTCTGAAAACACTTGGACTTACCACTTCCCAGAAAGGGAGAAATGACATCACTGTGGGCCTGCCTGTGTTCCTGCAGTGCCAGTGCACGTGTAAGAGAGTCATAAAGCCCCAAACACCCAGCTAGTGGCAAATCTGAATGTTGGGGCTGGGTGGAAGAGGCGCTGGGTGGAAGTGTTTCTGCTGAGCTGTGTGGCTAGCAGGCTTGAAAGCAATTTAACAACGGGCTGGTTTTTGCTTTGCAAGAAAACCACCAGAAAGCCCAGTGTTGTCATAACATGCTGCTGCAATGCTCTTTGCATGCTGCATTTTAATGTTTCATTTGGAAATTAAACTCTTAGTTTGGGAGGGGGGGTTTATTCTATTTCAACATGCTTTACAATAAGACACTGAGCTTTTAAAATGCAAGTTGGAATGTCACTTGGCAAGTTGATCGAAATGTCAGTTTGTCAGAAATGCAATGTTTTGATTAGATCATCCTTAAAATCGTTATTCTGGAGCTTTATTTTGCAAAGAATTTGGCAGCACTTCCTCCTCTGTGAAGCTAAACCAAATATTGAAACCGCAGGGCCTTTGCAAAGTGTACATCTGTCTCCGTACAACTCCGACAGATACACAGCTATTCTTTTTCCTTTCTTCTCAGATAAAGAGGAATTTTATTTTAAACATGGGTTTTTTAATGCCTGAGAAAATAGGGCAGTCACAGAACCATGGCTTTAAACAAACTTTATTTGGGCGCTTGAGTGACTGGCAATTGTGGGCAATCATTTTAGCTGTCACAAGGCCCAGAGAGATGTGGGAGAGCTCTTCCATGAAATGTTTATATTTCATAAACAAAATGATGTGCTTAACAGTCAGAGTGATGGGAGGGTTCCGGCTAATGCATTTTCCAATGTGTGAGGCAGATTATTAATGCGCTCCAGTAGCTGTTAATTTCAGTTTGCCGGAATGATTTATGGGGAGGTAAAGGAGAGAGACATAATCTAATTGAGATCAGAATCACTGTTCTAGTAGAGGAGCAGCAGCATGGACCCCGGCCACAGCAGAATGATTAATATCTAATAAGCAAATAATCCGTTAAATTATTATAAACATTACTTTTGACAACTCTTTTGTTGCCGGGGGAGAAAGCAAAACAAGCAAGGAAGACTAACAAAACCCTGGGTAAATTTTTCAGGTGTTTCTCTTCCGCTGCATAAAGATAAAGGTTTGAAGCTGAGGAAAAGGAAAACACCGGATTAGGGAGGGAGTGTGCTCCCTGATCAATTGTAAATCAGCGGGGGAAGCATTGATGCTCTAATATGAACAACAATTGAACGATCAGAAGAAAATCTATCTTGCAAAGGAAGGGAGAGGCAGGGAAGACTCTCACATTGTCGGCAGGATCCACGGCTCAGCTCGCAGCCGGCAGCTCGCTGGTCATTACTGCCCTCGTTAGTATGTCCTGCCTTTGTCTGAGCGAGGACCACTCAGCATCTCTTTATGGCAAGCTCCCAAAAGGGGCTGATGGCCATGCTGATCTCCCTCCTCTCCAACGCCCTGCCCTCATTTTTGCATTTGTCAGTGGTTTTGCATTTAGTTGTCCTTACCCTGCAGGTGACTTGGATTTAGTCCTTTACCAGAGGCGCGCAGGGAGACAGCATAAATAATTTTGGCTGTGTGGAGGGTGTTGGTGGTGTTTCTGTGGGTTTGTGTGGGCATCAAAATCATGTTAAAAAATGATTCAAGGAAGCCCAAAGAATGTGATACAGAGTAACACAAAGCTTTGAGCAAAATGCTTTGCTCCTCAGTTTTTCTTCCACAAGGAGTGTTTGCAGGAGTAAATAAGGCAGGTAAACTATGCACCAGGCCTTCCTTCAATTTCCCTGCCCTGTAGGGTATTAAAAGTGTATTTTGAATTGGTCATAACCAAAGGTACTTTGTTTTTCATCAGATGATAAATGATCCATCAAAAGTCTTGTGCGGTTGAACAGAATGTTTTTCTTGACCAAAAATTAAGTATTTCATTCATTACCAGGGGTCTTTTTTTATCAAATGAAACATGTTTTAAAGAAATAAATGCTTCCGATAAAAAAGAATGTGAGCACATTGAAAATATTAACCAAACATTGACCCTTTTTTTTCTGTGAGTCTGAGGATGTACATTGATTTCAAGAAGATTTGGCTTTATTTGGATATCTTTGCCTTTTCTTCTTCATCCCACCCCTACTTTCCCATGGCCTGCTCAAGAGAGTTTAGGTCTGGAGAGCAAGTGAATGAAGCTGCAAACCTGCTGCCAGAGCTGGGGCTCTGCTCTCCAATACACAAGGCAAGCCCTGGGAGGAGCAGAGGAGGACACAGCATGTGGGTAGTTGAAGTTTGTGAAGTGTTTCCCTCTTTTTCATATTATGAGGTGGTTTTGGCAAATCAGGTATCCCAACACTGTGCACCTGGGGGGCTGGCAGCAAACAGCCTTGTGCTGCTGTGAATTGTCACTGCCTCTCCACAGAAAAATGGCAGTTTCATCACTGCAAGGCTCATCCAAAAGAGCCACACGTCCTACCTGAGGCTGGGCTTCCGAGAGGAAGCAGAATTACACCACTTGTTTGTTTGTTTGTTTAATTATTGCAAAATCCCCAAAATAAGGTCTGGAGTAAGAACAGTAAAGAACCTAAAACAGTGAAAGAGCAAGTAGCATGACTCCAGTACCAGAAAAAAGACCTAGTCGCCAAATAAAGGATAAGAACATAAACATCAAAACATTGGCTTTTGGCTCATACTTTTCTGAACAAAGGTCTGCTTTACATTAATGAGATGAATAAGAGCCACAGGCTTTGGACTGGAATACGGGAATTCTTGATTTGGGTCGTTGTTATTAATCTCATTTGCAAGGAACTTCCTTTCTTTTGTTATTCACCCCATTCTCACTGTTAATGTTCATAAAATAATTATTGTTATAATGATTAATGATTGATTATTATAAAATCATCATCATCATTATTATTACTATTATTATCATAAATAAGCCTTTCACCTGGCTAGGGGAGACAAAACTACAACTTCCCTCATTTTCTTGCTCAAAGGGAAGTCTTTCTGAGATGAACTCATGAAGAGAAACTGGTTCAGCATCCTTTGGATGCAGCAAGATATCTCCTGTTGGTGCGGCACCCCTACAGTCTGCTGTGCTACCAAACCAAGCACCTCTGAAGAGAGTAACAGAAGGATTTAAAAGGGTCTTTCTAGACCTTGTTTCTCTGTTCAGCTTCTGCTTCTTGATAGAAACCTTTCATGGCAATGAAAGACAGTTTCTAGTCATGTTCTTACACTCTGGCAAGCAGAAGTGGGGCTGATTGTTACAGAGCTGTAGGCCAAAGCAGAAGGATATTAATCCAGCTGGATCCCTTCCCAATCTCCAGCCAGGCCCTGCAGCCTAACGGGTTGTCCTATAATGGTGCTTTTACCCAGAGGCTGACACTGTAAGCATGAGACTGCTGAGAAAGCAGCACCTTTTGTCATCAAATGAGGCTGACACAAAGTCCACGAAAGTCAGAGGAGAGACTGACTTTCCCCTTTGCCTCAAGTTTTAAACTCCTTAATGAGCAACACTGGTAAAAATGAAAAAATAAAAACATAAATGGCAAGAACATGCATATTCTCCCCCAAATAGCAGAGGCATTGAGCTGTAGCCAGACACTGGAAAAGTTATTAAAAATCCCACCCCATTCTCTCTGGGTTAGTTCAGCCTGTGACCCAGTGTGCTGCTCATCCTAATATTAACTCTGAGAATGTTTCCTTTCAATCATGTGGACTCTGTTTGTTATTGTGACTGTCACACTTGGCTCTGCTGGCTGTCCCACAGCCTCGCTGGATCCATGCACACACCCAGCCACCCCTCCCCAGAGCCAAGGGGATCTGCAGGGCTCCTTCTTCTTCCCTTCTAGGCTCCTGCCTGAGCTGAACTGAAGGTAGCCTGCCTGCAGACAAGCAGACAATGTCCTCTGGGTCCAAACCTCGCTGGGGTGAGATACGAAGCAGACGCTGATCCAAACACCCTGCAAGACTTCCAGCACTTTTGAGTCTACCACATAAGGCTAAAAACCTTCAGATGCTCCTCAGTCCTCCTCAGGAGGACTTCAGCTTCTTCCCAACCCACCCCCAGGAACAGCCCTGTGAAGAACTTGTTTGAACCACTGGCTGCTTCAAGGAATACCAAAGCCTGGCCTCGATGCGCTGCTGTGCATGACAGGTCCTTCATAAAGATGCAGTCATCTTATCTGTCACGTTAAAAATCCTGGAAGGCCAAGTTGCATAGGAACAGGCTTGTGTGTTAGGTCACTTGGGATCATTAGGTTTTCTTTGCCAGCCCCCGAGACTCTGCCAGATTTCATTTCCTAGGTGTCAGGTGTTGGCATTCTGTCTCGCAAAATGTGCATTCTTCTCTTATCTTCTTTCCAATATTCCCCACAGTGTATTTGACACCAGGAAAAAGAATGTGTGAAGTAATGGTCACCCTTTAGGTTATCAGGTCTGGGAACAGAGGCCAGTTTATTTGCAGTGCAGAGCATTTAACTTCCTAGTGCTTCATAGAGGCTGAGAAAAGCATATCCAAATCATACAGAAAGTATTAGCTCATGGCCCTCTAGGATGAATTCCTGATATGACGACACCTGGAAATGTTTCAGCTTCAAGGGCATCAGCAAATTAAATGCTGTTTAATATCTGACCCAATATATTGAGGAAGGCTCTGTCAATAAATTAATCCATTGGTTGTGGAGCCAAGTTGTGTTGCATGGATTTATTTCATGGCGCTTAGACACAACATTCAGACAGAAGCGGTAGAAAGTTTTAGCTTGGTAACCTAGAAATTTTGGAAGAAAACTTTGTTGGATTGGACTTATTTCAGGAGCGAAGCTGGAGAGAGATGTGCAGACTTAACAGTACCATTTCTGATTTGGCCTGGGGAAAATACCTGTGACTGTGCTAAGGATCACGTGTCCCATAAAAGTCATTCTTTCAGCAAGACATGAAACCCATGGCTGTATGCATCAGGACACAGCATCTCTTTCAGATCATTTGGGTCTCCACGAACTTTAGTGGAAGCTGGATTTGACCTTTAAAACCCAGAAATACAGTTTCTAGAAGTATAATTCTTCTCATTCTGAAAGTGTTCCCATTGTAAATTATGGGGCTAACAGCTGGCTTCCAATGAAGTCAACTATTAATTAATTGTATGTTCACTACCCTGCCTTGTGTAAATCAATATGAGAAATAAGCAGTCTCCTACTATACAGCACAGACACTCTACACAGGGAAGTAATTTAGGGTGGATGTCAGCTCGCTCAGAAAGGCTTCTTTACTGCAAACAAGACAATGAAAAACCCTTACTCTAGGGAAAGCTTCCCCTAGTCCCTGTTGGTGCCGACAGAAAAATCCTGTGGTTCTAGTGGCGAAACACAACCAGTGCCGTCATTCTTGCACAAATATCGGTGTCAAGATAAATTATTGTCCAAACAAGCTGATTTTGCCTGCAGTGACACCATAGATGATGTGCTACATGACCAGATTATACTCTTGAATCAAGGGTGTACATTTTCGAGGATTTTACATTCTGAGGGTTTTAGTCCTCATTTGGAGTCACTTCACCATTCACATTATGCCAGTAAAGTTAGTGGGATTATTTCAGTTTTCACCCTACGTGCCTCAGACTGGGTCCTCACTTTGTGCTAGAAAATGGAGGGAATTGCCTTGGTTGTCTGTTAGGGCTTGTGAGTCAAAATCACTGGCTCTGCTGAGAGCTGTCTAATGAAGTGCTGAGCATCCATTCCTGAGTGTGCTGCAGTTGCTTCTCATCTGCACTAGCAGGGAGACAACTATCCCTTAACTGAGTAGGAAAACCTGTATTTTTAAGCTTTTTTCCTGAATGAGGAAAAACCAGAAGTCACAATTCTGGTTGTGCTCGTTTGGCTCTTTTCTGGGAATGTCGCCTGGAGGGAGTGTTTGGAAAACTAAGGGTAATGTGGGCCCATTACTAAATGGAATGGAGACCCTGGTAAGAGAGGACACAGAGAGGGCAAAGTTACTGAACACTTTTCTTTGCATCAACCTTCCCTGACAAGGCCAGCAATCTCTGACCCAGGAGACCAGGGTAAGGGGAATGTTGGAAGGAAGACTTTCCCTTGCCCAGGAAGGACTCAGTTAAAGAACACCTAGGTAAATTTGGCATCTGCATGGATGGGTCCTGATGGGATGCATCCACAAGCGCTGTGAGAGCTGGTGGACACCACAGTGAGGCTGCTCACAATCATCTCTGGTGATCAGGAGAGGTGCCTGGGGACTGGAAGAAAGCAAATGTCACTCCAGTCTTCCAAAGGGGCAAGAAGCAGGACCCAGGGAACTACTGGCCAGCCAGCCTTACCTGAGTTCCTGGGAAAGTGATGGAACAGTACATTCTGGAGGCCATCTGTACCCACATGAATGACAAGAAGGGGATCAGGGGTAGTCAACATTGGTTCCCTGAAGTTAAATCATGCTTGACCAACCTGATCGCCTTCTGTGATGAAACAACTGCCTGGATGGACAAGGGGACAGCAGTGGACATTGTCTAACTTGACTTCAGCAAGGCTTTTGACACCATCTCTCACAACATTCTCACAGGCGAACTCAGGAAGCGCGGACAGGATGAGTGGACAGTCAGGTGGACTCAGCTGAATGACAGATCTCAGAGGGTCATAATCACTGGCACAGGGTCTAGCTGGAGGCGTGTCCATAGTGGTGTCCCCAAATGTTCAACACTGGGCCCAGTATTGTTTAACCTGCTCACCAATGATTTGGATGAAGGGATAGAGGCCTCCTCAGCAGGTTCACTGATGACACAAAGCTGGGAGGAGTGACTGACACCTCAGAGTGCTGTGCAGCCCTTCAGATGGACCTTGGCAGTTTGGAGAGATGGCCAGAGAAGAACCATCTGAAATTCAGCAAAGGCAAGTGCAGGGTCCTGCTTCTGGGCAAGAACAACCCCAGGCACCAGCACAGGCTGGGAGTGACCTGCTGGGAAGCAGCTCTGTGGAGAGGATTTGGGAGTCCTGGTGGACAGCATGCTGTCCATGAGCCAGCAGTGAGTCCTTGTGCCCAAGAAAGCCAATGGTGTCCTGGGGTGCATTAGGAGAAACATTGCCAGCAGGTTGAGGGGGGGTGATCCTGCCCCTCTGCTCAGCCTTAGTGAGGCACATCTGGAGAGCTGTGTCCAGATCTGGGCTGCTCAGCACAGGAGGGACATGGAGCTCCTGGAGTGGCTCTAGTGTAGAGCAAGAAAGATGATTAAGGCTGAGGGAGCTGTGCCTATTCAGCCTCGAGAGGAGACAACCTCATCAATGTCTGTCAGTGTCAGAGGAGGTTTCCAGGCTCTGCTCAGTGGTGCCAAGCAAGAGGGCAAGAGGAATGGGGAGGAACTTACGCACAGGAAATTCCACCTGAACATGAGGAAGCACTTCCTTACTGTGCAGTGACCACACACTGGAACAGATTGGCCAGAGAGGGTGTGGAGTCTCCCTCACTGGAGATATTCCAGAACTGTCTGGACACATTCCTGTGCCATGTGCTCTGGGATGACCCTGCTTGAGCAGGGAGGTTGGACCACTGTGATCTGTTCCCAACCTAACCATTCTGTGATTCTGTGATTGTGAGTGGACCTTGGAGGTCAGATCACTTTTCCATTCCTGTTCCATTCTGGGGCCCAGCAGTGGGGCTTGCTGCCCTGCCCTCTGGGACATGTGGTGATCTCACAAACTGACCCCCTGTTTTCCCTAAATTGAACTCACAGCCCCCGTGTAAAACCTTGGAGAGCTAATGCTCAGGAGTCAACAGTTATTTCCATCAGCTAGAACCTGCCCAACCCACTGTGTCAGTTCAAGGAGAAAGAAAATATGAGAAAACTATCAAGTGAAGCATTGTGAAGTAGTGGAGCATAACTGCACAAACCTTGTTTTCAGCAGTAGATTGGATTATCTGTATATTGTACCATAAATGGGTTAGGAGTACAAGCAGGAGATGCCCTGGTGTTTTTTCATATCATTCTTCTGCTGCCTTTTTTTTTTTTTCCTGTAAATCACGTGTCAGGAAATCTTTGACAAACACTATTTCCATACTTAAATTGAGCAATGAATTGAAACTAGCAAAAGAAAAGGGGAAGAGAATATATTCTATAGCTGTGCCTTTTAAATTGCTTTATCTATTGATAGTTTTGTCCCATGCAAAATGCAATTTCAACAATATAGAAAGCAGAGACTGAAAACTGAGCTCTAATTAAATCAGTAATGTTTCATTATTTCATGTGAACAATGCGAGTCTAAAGTGATCTTTCCACAGAAAAATTAAATCAAGTTCCATGTGAAAGTCTGCCATTTCAAATGTATTTCATATCCTGTGTTCCTAAGAGGTTTGGGTTGCACAGAAGAGGACTGTGAGCTGTGAGAAACCCCCAGAAGCAGCATTCCCATCTCCCCATCTCATCAGTGCCCACCATGGGGCTGGGGAGCTCCTCTGATTTTCCAAATGTGGTACCAGAGTAATATCCCGTGGACACAGGAGTGATTTCCCTGTAAGAGATGTAATTGCAGCCCGTGCTAAGTTAACAAATAGATGTCTTTGGATGTGTAGCTAAAGTGGAACACATTTAAGAGCTGGGGGATTATTGTGAAATTCAGCTGCATGTGCTCAGGGAGTGGGTACTGCCCCCGCTGAGCTGTAATGACAGTGCTGGCAGGAGGCAGAGGCTGGGCTGTCTGCAAACAGGTTGCCCGCTCTAAAGCCACAGGGTTTATCTTACAGCATCCAAACCTACTGCCCAGCTGCAGGGAGAACCCTCCCTCAAACTCTGCAGTTTGCGAACACAAACCGTCCCATCAGCTGGGACCTGCAGCTGTCACCCATAAATATCAGAGACCTTGCTGGTGGGTCAGAGAAGACCTTTCAGGAGTATGTCCCAGCAATCCTAGAGGGGAGTGGAACGTTGTTGCCTATTGCTTCAGGTAACTTGAATTTCAGGTGCCAACCCCTGCATGGCGTCCTACCACCAGAGACAGACACCTATGCCTGCCAAGGCTATGAAGTGACTCTTCTTCAGCACCTTTCATCTGAAAATTGCAACTGCCTGTGCCTGTTGCGTTCAATCCCTTTTGCCGGTGACATGGTTATTCCTGTTGCTGGTGAGGAAACAGAGCTGGGCTAGTGCAGCAGGTTGGCAGAGCCAGAAGCCCCACAGCTGCCCTGCTTCCCGCTCCTCTGCTAACGGAGCACTTCCACACCAGCGCCAGGCAAGGGGAAAAGCACAGCGAGACCCAGGGATGTGCATTAACAAACTTCAGCAGCCGAGTCCCAAAGTCACCCAAGCACACTTGCCTTGCTAATCCACAATTTGTGATTCTGAAGAAAAAGATGATGATGACGGCAAAGAAGGGGGAGTTCACAATTCACAAACCAATTTGTGTTGTTTCTGCAACACTGCAAAAGTGCGACTCATGAATATGCTAACGAAATTGCAATGAGAGTTTTGGCACCATTTCATCACCTCAACTAGATTAGGGAGCAATCACACTGTGGGCTTACATGTCTTTGGGAACTGCTGGGATGGGGGGGAAATAGATCTGCAATATTTATAATTTAACAAAAATTGCACTGCCTCTACCATAAAATAACAATAATGACTGTGAATTGCTAAGAAATGGCTTTTGGGTAAGCCAAGGGCTTGTTGGTAAGACCACTTCCCACGCTGCTACAGTGGTACAGAAGTTTCCTCTCCCAGAGGAGCATGGTGCTGTACTACAGCCGCCCTCAGTAGGAGCAAGAGGAATCTCAGAAGGAAGCACAGGTATAGAAATAAGCACACAGATCAGATTGCTTGCTCCTGTGAATAATCCCACTGTGATGAAATCTTTCCTTGTGCTATTTCAGGTGAAATGGGAAATGAAAAAGGTGCATTTCCTGCAGCAACCTTCTGGAGTTTTATGCCAGCCTCTACTCAGCCCCTCTTCCCATTTTTTTATGGGCAGTCATAAACTCTCAGTGGAGCTGATCCCATAATTAGCTTAACTCTTTTATTTCTGAGGCATGCATGAGACAGGTAAGAAAGACTTGGACTTTGGGCCACCTTTTTAAATCTTAGTGCCTGCAGCTGTCACCGTGATTAGAGGATGCGCAGAATGGGATGGTGCTGATTTATACCAAATGAGAATTTTTTCCCAAGAGTCTTCTGCAGTGACATGTCCAGAATTGATGGCTAGTTCAAAAGAAACTTCAGAAATGGGGAGGCACCGAACCCACGGCCACTGATGGAAATTTGCACGGAGTTTTTAAGGGTCCCTGTGTGCTGATTTGTTCAGGGTTTTACACGTGCAGCCTGGGGCTATAAAAACAAATGGCATTGTTGTCATAGGGGAAGGGGGAAAGAAATTCCTCCAACCTGATGCAGAAGCATGCATCAATGTATGAAAAGGGGTGTAAGGCACCATAATCCTCTCTGAGAGTCATTTACCTGTTTGATACCTGGTAGGTATCTGGGACATCTAGTACTATCACCCTTGCTGGTTTATTTACTAACCATCATAGTTATTCTTTTCATTACCTCCACAGTGTAATGGTTATTTTATGAAGGCTCATTAAATTTAATGAGACACCACCAGATTTTATTGCCTTCTAATAAAATGGGTAGGGGGAGCTGTTTTCTTTCTGATTCATGCAGCTCCAGAGTACCTTAAAATAGTCAGGTATTCAGCTGGGTTATGAGCAGGGCCCCTGACATTCTTTCTGCTGGTCTCCTTGGGGAACATCAGCGATTAACAGCTATTCAAATAAAGATGTGTGCAGGGATATGCCTAGATAGGTGAAGGTTTATTTTACATGCACACCTATTTTATATATTTTTATGTATATATTAGACCCGGGCACCTTTTTTTCCAATGGAAGATATTTCTACCAAAATAGAAAGGTATTGTTGGAGTATCTGGTCAGGAGCTTGTCAGCCCCCAGAAAAAAGACACTTGCCAAGGTCCTCAGCAGGTGGCCTGACAAAGCAAGGATAGTTTCTCCTAGCAGAGAATCAGATTCATGAGTGCTTGGCTTATTTGTTTATTTATTGCACAGTTTTCCATTGCAAGTATTAATTTTATCTTTTTTTTTTTATAATGTGGGAGATAGATCTTGGAAAACTTTGTGGAAAAAATGCTTAAACCCAAGAAAGAAACCAAGCAACAGTCTTCTATAAATATGTCCTTGTGACATGAGTGAGAAGATGGACCACAGAGCTCCCCTTCCAGTGGGATGTTGACTGAGAACATCATATCTCTTTAATAAGAAAAAAACCAAACTCATAAAAAACTGAAGTGATCTTCTTGATAAGCTTCTGGATAAGCTGACTGGGAAGGGAAAGTCTGGTGAGGGTACAATCTGTGGCTTGTGTCTGAATCACCTGCACTACAGGGAGAACAGAAGGTGGGACAAGTGCTCATTTGGATTAGTCCTGATGGAAGTACTGGGGAAGAATTTGGCTGTCCTGCAAAGAGTCTCAGGATGAGATGAGACTCTCAGGGTGGTTGTGGGGGGAGAGCACAAGGAAACAGTGATGTGGCATGCAGGGATAGCAGGACACCAGCAGCATGCACCAGTAACACCAGCAATATCAATAATATAAATGTTTTAATAAAGCAATACATTTAAAAACATAGGGCAAACCCCAAAAATGCTACAAGAGCAATTCTCTCTCCTACTGATGTTTTATGCTGTAGTTGGAAGCTGTGAGTGTCTGAAGTCACTGTATCAAGACAGAAAAATACATACATAAAATGGCTTTGAATTTGGTGATTGTGATGTAACTTAAGTAACAGAACAACCAGATTTAGGAATTGAAGGCTCTCTGAAAAACGTGTAGTGATGCAGCCTTGCTGCCTCCCAAGTGAGCAGCCTGAGGAAATGCAACTTCCATATAAAACTGGTTGAATTATTCATTATAAATAAATTATCCAATAAATGTAGCCCTTTCAGTGATCATAAATAACTAACAACCCGATCCTGATTTCAGTAGATGTTTTTGGCACCCAGAAGTACGTGAAGAAGGGGCTGTTTCTAGGCTGTTTCTTTTGAGGGTACCTCACTAGGTTTTGCTGTGCCATTCACACTCTCTGCTTTTAAGATGAAAATAATGTTAGTGACCAGGTGCTGCAAACTGATAATTCAGATTTTTCGTTGTTTTGTCTGCACATAAGCTCCCCAGCTTGCTTTTCTTCACTTCTTTCCCTCCAGTGACTTACCTGCTGTTCCAACACCTTCCTGTGTCTCTGTATCTCTCAGCCCTCAGATGGCTTGCCTTTCCTGGTGACTCCAGTCATGCTTCCATGGCAAGTCAAAGTGAGAGATTTCAACTATGTCCAGCCCTGTTGGTCTCGGGCAATTGTTCTGGTGGAATGGTCATATTGGGACCATAAGTCAGACCACTATCTTTGTGTCAGTGATTCATCCAATACCTGTAGTCTAATAATCAATACAAACCCTAATTTCTAGCCTGATGTTCTGGCTTGATTTTACATGTTGAACTGATTAGGAATTTTCATTACAATGCAGGGGTTTTGCTTGGAAAAAGTATCTGCAAAGCCACATCTTTCCCCTAGAAACCATAATTTGGGTTAAGTTCTCCCGCAGAAAGTTTCTCTGAAGGAGATTGGAATTATACCTCCAGTCTGGGAAGACGTGAGGGATAAGAGTCTTGATTAACTAGAGGCCCAGTAGTGAGGGTATTTCCCTGAAAAGAAAGGATGTCTGGCCTCTCTTCTCAGCTCTGATGTAGTTGCTGACTCAAAGCTGAACAGCTCCATCCAGAGAGAAGTCCACACCCGAGTATCCTGCAGCCCAGCAGCAGGGGATTGCATGGGAGGAAGGAGACACAGGTAGAGGTCTTTGCTTTCCCTCAGAAGGGATAATGAGGTTTGAACCAAGGTCTCTCATTTCCATGGTCTCTTGTATCTGGATTTTTTTTGTAAAATAAACTTTTCCCAAAAAAATACTGGATTTGTCAAGTGCAGAGTGCAAAGTATTACGATAGCTCAGACATACTTGCCACATCAGGAATTGCCTTCCCATTTGGTTCAGCACTTGTAAGCACAGTATCGTGAAGTTTTCCAAACGAGGCTTGTTGTCTCTGTGAGCTGACAATATAATTTCCAGGAAAGTGCCACACCGTCCATGATGTCTGCTGGCTTCATTGATCACACCTCCAGCATGCACATTTGGGCATTGAGGCTGACGTTCCTCAGAGCAGGGCAAAGCAACCCTGGACTCTCAGTGAGGGGACAGGGAAAAGAGTAGCGGGAAACCCAGGTGCCCAATCTTGCAAACAAAAAGAGGAATTCAAACAAGCGAAGAGCTGTATTTATGCCTTGCCAGTGTAAAGCCAGAGGAGCTCCTGTAACTCGATTTGTGGAACTGACAGCAAGATTTCTTCTGTGATACATACCCTGTATCCTTATCATAAAGGGAGCAGTTAAGAGGTATATAAAAAAACCTGTCTGTCCTCATTAAAGTTGAGTATAGTCTATTTTTGCTTTAATGCAGTGATCTAATTAACCTTTAGCCAGAATTAAAATGACCTTGAATTGGCCTTGTGACCCCCAATGCTTAATGTTGTTAACTTTAAACAAGCTTTTTGGGGTGGTCAGAAGCAGCATCTGTTAAAACGGCCAAAAGGTCGAATCCATTTACTTAAATACACCTCCTGCACGCATTGCTGGTGGGTGTGCTGCCTGCCTTGATAAAGGGGATAGAAGACGTAGCTTTGAGGATAAAGGGCAGCTTATCTGTGAGAAACCGTGTGAGGAGGATGAAAAACGGCTCTGAAGATGTGTTCTCACCGTCTCGTTTTATTTTCTCAAGCAGTAAGCCCCTTCGGATTTCGATTTTAAGTTCTGCTATGTGCAAATCATTATAGCGTGGAAAATGCTGCTACTCAGCGGGCTCTGCAGCTGAGGTTTGCAGAGGAAGGTGTGAGGGCGGTGGCTGCTTATCCGGGGCAGGAGGTGCCAGGTGTAGCGGCAGTGCCACGTTTTGGGCTGAGGTTAATGTTCCGCTGGGAACATGCTTGTGTTTAAAAAGAAGGAGATGCCCAGTGTTGAGGAAGAAGTAGATGGCCAGCTGACTTCCTGGACCACAAGGTCACTGGTGGAAATTACTTTAAAAAACCAAAAACAAACCACTCTGTCAGGGCGAAGATTTTCAAAGGCAGCATGTAAGGATTTAGATGAGAACAATCTGTTCAGGCGCCTCCTCTGACGGATATTAAGGCGCTGGGACGCTCTGTACAGAAGTCGTTTTGGCTCTTGACGTCGGGCACGGCCCCGCGTGTGGCGATGCCGCGGCCCGGCGGGGGTCCCGGCTGGGCCTGGGGGTCCCGCCGCGCCCGTGGTGCCCCGCGTGGGGCATCGCTGCCGTCACCGCGACAGCGACATTACTGTCGGTAGCGCTGTAGGGATTGCTGCGGCCGTCCCGCTTCCCGGAGCGCTTCCCGAGGCTGCTCCTTCCTTCCCCTGAGCAGCGCCGGCCCTCGCACGCCGGCTGTTTGCAGTACATTACCATAGTACATTAACATTTGTAATGCGGCGATTATTTTACATAATCGATACCATCAAGTTCCTTTTCTTGGGGACCCTCGTGTTTATTTACACTTATTCCACACACGTCAGTTTCCATCAGGAGCAAAACCGATTTTCTTGTCCTACATCTGCTCTCGGGATAACCTTAACTCACCGTAAATCTATCGGCGCTCCCGCCGCCGTGAGCCCGGTGTGATGGGGGGGCGTGGGGAGCGCCCCGGCTCCTCCGGCCCGAAACCGGCCCGGAGCGCAGCCGGGCGGGAGAGAACTGCGGTATTAGTTGTTGTTATTATTGTTTACTATTATTTGTATTGCCGCAGTTTCTGTTTATGGCGTGATGCATTTGAGCCCAAACACATTAGGTGCATTATTCATTGGGTACATTTGTCAGAACATGCATGTGTATAAAGAACTAATGATCCATATTAAATTAATGACGCTATAAAAAAGAAAAATACCCCATACATGCAGTTTATGACGGCAACTCCCGACTTTGATAAACCATAGGAAAGACTTAATCAGATGAAGCATTGGACTGTTCCGTCTCCAAAATTACATTTCTCGAAATGTGCTTGTACACAATGTTGGTTTTATTAAAACAAATTAATTCAGTCATTAAGGAATCATACGGCAAGTGTCTCATAAGTCAGGACCTCCAGTGTAACAAATTGATTAAATGACTGTGTAATAGTCTCTTTAAACAAATCTAGTGTAACAAGTTAATAGATCTGCTCAATTACCATGCTGGGGTGATGAGGATGTGGGCAACTCTCTCATTAAATCCGGGATAGACTTGGGGGGGTGCGGAGGGGGGCGGCGCGGAGGTGCGTGTCGGTGGGGCAGGGCTGCGCTCCCGCCGTCCCGGCCGGGAAGGGACCGGTGAAGGGGCTGGAGCCGGGGCCGGGCGGGGATGGCCGCGGGCTCTGGGCAGGGCCGCCCCACGATCGCGCCGGCGGGCTCCTCCTGACACCCCAGAGCCGGGGGCGCGGGCGAAAAATCTATTACCCCGCTGCCATTTTGTTAAGTGTTTGCTCCCCGTTGTGACCCTGCCACTTTATCTGTTGATTTTTATTTTCTGAGTGCACGTTGCCCATATGTTACTCTAATAGTTGCTATAATTCTTGAGCAATAGGGCTCGTATTTTACTGAGCTGAATTAAAAAGAATGCACTTTAATAAAAAACCGGAGCAATACACTAATGGCTTGACATTGATGTATTTGCATAAAGATGAATTATATGGGCTCGCTTGACACGACTTTTAATAAATGATCGAGGACGTTATTACAGGGATGCACTTGGGTGTGCGGAAGCGGGTTATTGCCGCGGGGCCGGCTCCAGGCGCTCCCCGCAGCCCGCCGGCCCCGGAGGGCAGCGCGGGAACCGACCGGCCATGCCGAGCGCCTCCCGCAAGCCCCGGGCCTCCGGGCAGGGCTCGAACCCCCGGGGGATGCGGAGAGGCGCGGTGCCGCCTGCTCGTGCCCTTGTATCGATAGCTTTATTCTTATCAGCCACGTTCGCTGGGCGAGGGTTGGCTGCCGGGCCCGCCGCGGGTGCGGTGCGGGCGCGGTGCGGGAGCGGTGCGGGAGCGGTGCGGGGTTCCTGCTGCTCCCCGCGGCAGCGCCGCCGCCGCCTCCTCCCCGGCAGATGTTTGCATCCCTCACGGAGACTTGTAACCGCTGTTGGAAACAGCTGGCAAACGCCGCCAGAAACGTGTATCTGGGAAATACCTATCGGTGCAGAAGGTAAAGGCGGAGCTGCAATTAGAAGGGAACAGCTCATCTTACTTTTTAATTTGCGGCTGGCGACGCCGGCTCTGAGCGGTGCGTCCCGCACCAAGCGCCGGCGCCTCTCCCCGCGGCCCCGATACCGAGAGGGACTCGGAGGGTTCGGGCCGGGGGTGGAAGCCCATCACCCTCATTTTAAACCCCGGGTTCTCTGGCCTGCGGGACGACTCGTGTCCCGGGGGAGGGGTGCCCAAAGCAAAGCCCCGGGGCGGCTGGCAGGGCTACAACGAAAGTCTTGCGCGAGACAACATCACGGCGGCAAACGGAGGGAGAGCGGAGGGAAGACGGCGTGTGTGCAACATGGGAAGCGTTAAAAATTAATGGCGCTGAGAAGTGATAAGCGATAACGGGATTTCTGGAGCTCATAACAGGAGACCACGCGTGAGGGAAAGGGCGGGGGAAGTCATCGCTCGCTGAAATGGTCGCGCTGTCCCCGCTTCGCTGTCGGTCTGGCCATCCCTCTGGCAGGGTGTAGGCATTGCCTTGCCTGCTGCCTGCGCCGGGGGCTCTGGGTGGGAGTTGCTGTCTGAATGAGAGAGCCAGAAGGCCTCGGGGCTGTGACAGCGCTGGTGTAGGGCCTTGTCAGGGGCCGGGTGACAGTGGCCTAGGGACCGGGTTTTCCCCCCAGCACACACGCCCCGAGTAGAGCGACCCCTTCATTACCCCGCGGGCGGAGAGCTCTTCCTTGCCCCGCTCCCTGCGGCCGTTCCCGCCCGCCCGCCGGCCGCGGGCTTCCCCCTGTAACCTGCGTTCCTCCTGTGGCACGGCGGTGCGGACCCTGCCCGCGCCCATATGTCCCGCATCCATATGCATGTGTCCCACAGGCAGCAGATGCCGGCCAGGAGCGGGGTACGGGCGGCGGGGTGAGCCCCGGCCGCTCTTTTGCTTCCCGTACCTCTCCTGTCTCCCTCCCTCCACCCTTCCCCGCAGTCCCCCGGTGCCCACGGCTACTGCAGGGCGCGGAGCGGGTCCTGCGCCCGGGGCGCTTCTGCGGGGAAGAAAAAGTTTTTCCTCTGCCCACGGTGATGCTCGCTGGGGCTGGAGAGGGACCGCAGCGGGCTCCCTTTGCGAAGTACCTCGACAAAGCAGAGGCGTTGGAAAAATAGGGAGGATGCTGTGGGCACCCTGGGATTGCACAGCCAGGAACTTCTCCCGCGGTGTCTTCTGCACCCCAGAGAAGGCACGTGGCAGGGACGGAGGCAGAGTCAACCCAGAAACAGCCGCCTCTCTTTCCCCTGAGCCGGGAAATCCCGTGCACGCACGTGGAAGGGAGTGGGGCTTAAAACCGAGGGCTCTGTGACAGAAAGAAGGGAAAGCCAAAAGCTGTGTGCGAAGGGAGCTGTCGGGACGGGCCTGCGGTGATCTCTCACTTAGGCAGGGACCGCCCGCCCAGCTCCGCGGCCGCGCAGCCGGCGCCCGCCGCTCCCCACGCGTGTGCGCGGCCGCTCGCTCCCCGCGGGGCGTTCGGCCCGGGCCCGAGCGCAGGACGGCTGCTGGGGAGCGGCTCCGCCGGCCCCCCTTCCCTACGGACGTGGTTGTGCAGCACTTTCTTAATGTCGTTATCCCGGAGTTTACACAGCTCCGCCACAAATTCCTGCCTGCATGAAGGACTGAGCAGAAACTGCGGCTGATCTCGGCCGGGCCCCCGCGCACCCGGGGGAACCTCACACCCCGTGAAGCCCGCTGACATTTGTCTTCCAATTGTTCACCGCGCTGTCCGTGGCAGCGATCCCGAGGTTAGCTATTGAATCTCTTCCTAAAAAGTCCTTTCCTGGAGGAGAGGGAGCCCAGCCGGCTTTGGCTTCCAAAACATGCCCCGAAAAGGGGGGCCGTGAGCTCGTGTGAATCCCCTGCTCTTTCTTCCAGCGCCCCAGACAAAACCAGCCTAACCAAGCGGGCAGCGTTGGGCTCTTTTCCCTGCGATTCCACTTTGACGGTGCCAACTGCAACTGGTGGCCAGCTGGGTCTCTGTGCAGAAGTAAATTAACTGGAAAGCCTCAGTCGGTGCTGCAGTGAACTGGAAAAGGGGCCGGGGACCGCCGGGGCGGGCGGCACTCGCGGCAGCCCGGGGGCACACGGGAGGGCGCGGGCCGGGGCCGGGGCCGGGCTGCGGGGGAGCAGGGCCGGCGGAGCGGCCGCCGGGGGAAGGGGCTGCGAGCGTGCGGACGGCCCCATCCCGGCGGAGACCCCCAGCCAGGCTCCGGCGGGTCCCCACCCCGGTGATCCGGACCCGGCGGTATTTTGATTTCTCTCCCGCCGCCCCGCAAAACCCGCGGGGAAATCGCGACGACGAGAGCCGGCAGGGCCGAGTCAGCACTCTGGAAAACGACCGGCCTTTCCCTTCCTGCCTTTACAACGAGTCGGGAAAGATGGGGGTGGGGGTGGGGGTGGGAGTGTCGGTGGACGATGGGCAACCCTCGACACCCCGGCCCGGGAGAGCCGGGGCAGCCGCGCCGAGGCAGCCGCAGAGCGCCGGGCTCGCTCCCTCCTCCCGGCCCCGGCATTGTCTAAGCCGAAAGAGGAATACAACCCTGCTCTACTTTTTGTCTTTCTTTCTTTATTTCTTCTTTTTTTCTGTTTAGAAAATTATTCCCAAATAGAATAATTTCTTTATTTTTTTTCCTCCAGAATAACTGGCCCTTTATCGCTCTCATGTCAGCGGTTGTGTTTGCTCTGCTGGTCCTTGGGAAGAAAAAAAAAAGCGATTGTTTCTGGACTGTTTAGATATGGAAATGATCGCGTCAGATAATGAGTTTCAATTTAAACCAGTTGTTCTGGTATTGGGTCTATTTGTTCTAGACGCTTAGCCGGGCTTTTATTTTATTCACTGTTTTCTTCTTGGAAGGCGGTTTCTTTCCCATAATAATGGTAACACTCTGCCGTTAATAAAACCCTGCGTCTCCCACCTCTGAAAAAGTTGAAACAGCCTAATTTAGGCTGAGTCGAACCGCTCCAGTGGTCGGGTGGAAACTGCCTGCCCGCTCACGTCTCCAAACAACCAGCGGCTTATTTTATTTGTATCCTTCTTGAACTCCCACAGCAAAGTGGTCAACTTCCATTCTTTGAAGGAAAAAAAAAAAAAAGCGCCCAAACAACAAAAATCTTCCAACAAACCAAACAACAATAAAAAACCCTACTACTAAAGATCAACAAAAGGCCATGAAATTATCTCGTCTTTTTTTTCCTCCCCCTGTACCGTGGTTTCATTATTTAATCTCTGATGAGATGAGATTATCTGTACCCTTTAGTGAAGGCAGCAGACGTCTTTAAACTGGTTTAATTGATTTATCGTTTTGTTGTTTTGTTTTGTTTTTTTTTTAACAGAAAGTGCATTACATTTAACGGGTCTTGCAAAGGGCTTTTCTTCTCTTTACAAACCGAATTATTTATAATATAAATTAATAAATGTTAAGATGCTATATCACGATATATAATCGTTATTAGCTTTTAAAAAAAAAGAAAACAATTTACATTCTCTAGTATTCCGTATGATACAAAAGAAAACACACTTTAAATTCAAATACAGCAACTAAATGAATTTTATATTTTGACTGACAGTGGTTGTGACAATTCCCACCAGCTACTTTTTCAACACGCGGTTGATTGGAAACGGTGTAAATGAAAGCAAAATCTGTCCCTCCGCCCTCTGCCCTCCCCCCCCCTCCCCCGCACGACGACCGCAACAGAAAGTGTTTCAAAAATACTAATAAATAGCACGGGGGGCCGCTGCAGTTTCGGCCCGAGGGAGGGACCGGTGGCGGCCACGGCGGCTTTTTCCTCGGCGGCCCCGCTGCCGCCGTCTCGGGGGCTCCTGCGGTGCCCCCGGTGCCGGGGAGCGCGGGGCGGGCGGGGTGGCTGCGCCCTCGGCCCCCGCTGTACAAAAAAAAGAAGGTATTTTACATTTTAAATATTCACAGTAAGGAACGCCTATGGTCTCGGTGACTCACGGTTTATTTACAAAGAGCCGGCAAGACGCGGCCGCCGCACGGCCGGGAGCGGGGCCGGGGGTCGGGGCAGCCCCCGCCGCTCCCCTGCGCCCGCCACCCTACAACAACACGCGGCGCCGGGGACCGGGCGCGCCCGCCGGGGCCCGCTGCTCGCAGTCCTCTCTGCTCCCCCTGCGGCGTCTCCTCCTCCTCCCGGGCGCGTAGAGTCTAGAAAAATAGATCTGTACATCTCCGAAAGCGGCGGCGGGCGAAGCGGGCTAGACGGAGGCCTCCCCCTCCGGGGGGTGCAGCAGCAGCCCGCCGCCACCCGGCTTGTGTTTCTTCAGGAGCTGCGTTATCTTCTCGTCGTCCGAATTGGGGTCCAGGGGCTTGTTGTAGTCGTCGTCCTCCTCCTCGTTCTCCGAGGCGCCCTTCAGCCGCTCCGTCTCCGAGTCCTGCTTCTTCTTTGCCGTCGCCATCTCCGCCGCGTGCTTCTTCCGCCACTTGGTCCGTCGGTTCTGGAACCAGACCTGCCCCCGCCGCCACCGTCACTGTCACCACCACCGGCACGGCCACCCGCGGCGGCTGGACCGGGCCGCTGCCACCCCGCTGCCCCGCCAGTCCCCATCCCCGGCGTGCGGCAGGGGCTCCCGCTTCGCCGCCCTTCAGGCCACTTCCCCGCAACGAAAGCGGCCGAGCCCCGCGGCACCGCGCTCCCGGCAGCCGCAGGCACCCGGCCCGGCGCGGGGCCACCCGGCGTGGGCCAACAGCCGTCCCCAGCCCCCCCGAGGCCCGCGTCGGGCCCGGGCCGCTCCCTGCCATCCTGCCTGGGGCGGGGAAACACACATTTGGGGCTGATCCCTTTCCCAGCCCCCCTGCCCCTCCAGATGTATTTACTCTCCGGCAGGGCGCTGCCAGAGGAGGGGGGCATTTTCATTGTAGAAGCTGCAATAATTTATTCGCAGCCATCGGGACGTATTTGCAGTGAAAAAGGAGGCTCTGCGGATCGCGCTGAAAGCGTGAGCACCGCCGAGGGGCCCCTCTGGCCCAGTTCGCCGAGCAAACGTCTCTGCGTGTTCTCGGGGAGCTCAGCTCGCCCTCCCAACCCCTCACACCTCCGCTTTGCCCAAAGCCCAGAGTTTTTAACCAAAACGTGAGAGTGCGGGTGCGACAGTGCGACACCCCAACATCACCCTTTCCCCGGCTTTCCCAGAACGCTGGCGACCCCCACGGTGTTCAGGCTGAACGCACCGAGCTTCTCAGTCGTGCTTGGGTTTGTTTGGTTCAATTTGGTTGTTTTTTAATACGCTTTAAAATAACCTTCTCGGCCCAGCAGTAAGGCAATAAGGGGAGAAGAGCCGGTGGCTGCCGGGGAAGCCCTCGCCGTGTGCCCGCGGGCTCGGCCACGCCAGCCCGCAGCATCTCCGGGCGGTTCAGACGGACCCCGTTTCCGCGGCGGGGCCCTTTTGTTCCCCGCTCCTCCAGCTCCGCACCGCTCGGTGCGTGAGCCGCTGCTCTCACCTTGACTTGGCTCTCCGTCATCCCCAGGGAATAGGCCAGCCGGGCTCGCTCCGGGCCCGCCAGGTATTTCGTCTGTTCGAAAGTCTTTTCCAGAGCGAAAATCTGCTGGCCAGAAAAAGTGGGTCTGGTATGTTTTCTCTTTCCGTCCTTATCCAGCAAAATTGAGCCTTGATCTGGCGAAGGGAGGGGGGAGAGAAAGGGAAGGCAGGGACAGACAAGTTAATCTACGGATTTGGGAAAGCGCTTCACTCTCAAGCGGCCCCAGGGGACAGAGGGGTTTCTACGCGGGGGGTGCGTGTGTGAGAAAACTATGCCTGGGCAAGGCGACGGCTCTGGCCTTTCGGCTCTCCCGACTATTTTTCCTTTAAGGATCAAAAATCTGAGTGGGCAAATGATATTTATTCTAAAAAAGCCGCAGCCGGTGCGAGCGGGCAGTTACGGAAAGTCCTGCTCGGGGAAAGTTTGTGCGCACCCCTAAAGCCAACCCCGCCCCCGAGAGTCCCCAGCAGCGACGGCGGCAGCGCGGCCACTTTCCCCTCGGAGGGCTCCGCTTTTCGCCGGTGATAACAGGCGACATATTACAGAGTTTCGCGCCGACCGAGGGGACGGAGAAAGCAAAGCGAACTTAAGAAACGAAAACAAAAGAAATCGAGGCAAAGTCAGCCCCCTCAGCTACGGCCGGGCCCTGAGTGGAGGGGCAGGAGGGTCTCGCAGCGATGCCGGGGTGCGGGGACACCCCAGCACCGGGAGCGGACTCCCGCCGGCGCTCCCTGGGCCCTCTCCCCCCGCTGCCCCGCGACGCTGGGTACTCACGGGGGGCGCAGGCGAGGCGGGCGTCCCTCCAGGGCGGGCTCTGCATCACTCCCGGCCAGAAGATGGGCGTCCGGCCGGGCAGCTCGGCCAGCGGCTTGGGGTAGCGCCCGGCGGCCACGGCGGCGGCGGCGGCGGCGGCCCCAGGGCTGAAGTAGAGGGCGGGCGGCGGCGGCGGCGGGGGGCTGAGGCTGCCGAAGCGGGGCAGCCCGGCCAGCAGCCCGGCGGGCGCCGCCGAGGAAGCGGAGGGCGAGGCGGAGGCGAGCGCGGCGCCCGGCAGGGGCATGGAGGGCCGGCTGAGGATGTCGTTGATGCCGTGCGGGGTGGCGGCCGAGAGCTGCGGCGGGGCCGTGCCCAGCGCCGAGAGCCCGCCCGCGGCGGCGGCGGAGGCGGCGGGCGCCTTGAGGCCGGGGGAGCCGAGCGGCGGCGAGGGCGAGGCGGAGGCGGGCGAGGCGGAGGCGGAGGAGGAGGAGGCGGGCCCGGCGGGCAGGGGGTACGCGGGGTACAGCGGCGCCTTCATCTCGGCCATGCTGTGCAGGGCGGCCAGCGGCGGGCTGCCCAGCAGGAAGGCTCCCTGCCGGGGCGCGCCGTCCATCTGCCCCAGCGCCAGCATCCCCGCGCCGCCGCCGCCGGCCCGGGGCGGGGGGCCCGGACGGCCCCTAGAGCCGCGGGGCCCCGGCGGCCGGCCCGGGGGTGCCGCCCGCACCGGCGACGCGCATCCAGCCCGAGGGGGCCGCCGCCTCTAGCGGGGAGCTACGCGCCCGAGCGGCGGCCCCGCCGTCCCGCCGGGCATCGGGGCTGCGCCGCGGCGGACGCTCCCGGGGCGGAAAGCGGCGCTGCTGTCGGACGGCG
This sequence comes from Lycocorax pyrrhopterus obiensis, assembly GCA_014706295.1. NCBI lineage: Eukaryota > Metazoa > Chordata > Aves > Passeriformes > Paradisaeidae > Lycocorax > Lycocorax pyrrhopterus. The sequence goes on along the minus strand of JACSVZ010000006.1, from coordinate 71,705,723 downwards.
GCTAGATGCGTGTGTCTGCGCAGCGGCCGTGCGCCTGCACGGATACAGCTCCGCTCCCGCTGCCCGCCGGCGGCCGGGGGCTCACAGCGGCGCGGGGGCCGCGCTCACCGCCCCTGCCTCCTCCCCGGCGCCCCGCATCCCTCCCGGCGCGGTTCCCGCTGGCTGCTGTCGGGGCTGCGGGCGCGGCTCGGGGCGCACTGCCGCGCCGCCCCGCTCCCTGCCTCCTTTAGCGGGGGCACGGCCGGCAGCGGGCGCGGCGGCGGCGGCGGCGGCGGGGCGGGGGCGGGGCGGATGCCGGCCCTGCCCACCCGCGCCGCGCCCGCCCTGCCGCCAACTTCGGGCTCGCCTGGCTCCCCTTTCCTCTCCTGGCTTTTCTTTTATTTTCCCCTCTTCTCTCTTCTCCTTTTCTCCTCTCCTTTTTCCTCTTTTTCCTTTCCATTTTTCTTTTCCCTCTTCCTTTCTCTTTTCCCTCTTCCCTCTTCTTTATCTTTTCCCTTTTCCTCTCCTTTTTCCTCTTTCCCTTTTCCTTTCCTTTGTCTTTTCCCTTTTCTTTACCCTTTTTCCTCTCTCCTTTCTTCTCTCTGTTCTTCTTCCTTTTGCTTTCTTTTTTTTCCTCTCCTTTTTCCTCTTCTTTTTTCGTTTTCTTTCTAGCTTTCCTTTTTCCTTTGATTTTTCCTTTCCCTTTTCTTTTCAGGTTTTTTTTAAATTTATTTTTCTGCATTTTATTTTTTTTCATTTACTCTCTCGTATCCCTTTTCTCTTTTCCCTTTTCTCTCTCCTTCTGTTTTCCCTTCCCCTCTCTCATTTAAATTTTCGTTCTGTGTTCCTCTGTCTTTTCCCCATCTTTTAATCTATTCATATCACCTACTCCCTCTGTCTTTTCTTTCTTTCTTTCTTTCTTTCTTTCTTTCTTTCTTTCTTTCTTTCTTTCTTTCTTTCTTCCTTCCTTCCTTCCTTCCTTCCTTCCTTCCTTCCTTCCTTTCTTTCTTTCTTTCTTTCTTTCTTTCTTTCTTTCTTTCTCTCTTTCTTTCTTTCTCTCTTTCTCTCTTTCTTTCTCTCTTTCTTTCTCTCTTTCTCTCTTTCTCCCTCTCTTTTCCTTCCTTCCTTCCTTCCTTCCTTCCTTCCTTCCTTCCTTCCTTCCTTCCTTCCTTCCTTCCTTCCTTTTTTTTTTTCCCCTCCCTTTTTCCTTTCTCTCTCTCTCTGTCCCTCTGTGTCTGCCTGGGAACCACTCCGGGGAGCGGAGCCGCTCGAGTCCCGGCCGGGCCGGGCCTGCCCCGGCGCTTCCTTGGGATGCGGGTGATGTGAACAGACTCGGCCCTTCCCGCACGCCTCCGGACCGTGCGGATGCTCTCTGTACCCGCTGGAACCGGGTGTTGGTGCCGCCGGGCCCGGCCCCTCCGGCCCGGGCACTGCCCGGTGTTGTACACCCGAGGCCCCCGGTAACAGCGAGCCCCCTGGACACTTGTGCCCAGCGACCCCGGCTGCTCACGGCTCTTCCCGTAGCCTAAGGCTGGAAGGGAAAAAAATCCCATGTATCCCCTAAAGAGCGTTCCACGCAAGAGTGATGCAGAATCACCCTGAACACTTCTTGCCCTGTGCTGTCTGTGCCCGAGTGCTTGGACCTGTGGGGAGCTCTGTTTTCCTGGAGCGTGGAAAAACGGGACGGTGTGAAAATTAATTTTATTTTAATTACGAATCTTAGCCAAAGCGGAGGCATGTTGGTCCTCTACCTGCAACGATGTTTCCTTCTGTTTCTAAATAATCCCTTGTTGCTCTGAATTGTTTAGTTTAAATTATAAAGCTGCGGAATACACTTGGAGAAAGGGCGCGTAGGATCTTGCCTCGCCTTAACTTTGGCACAGCCACGCGAAGGGCACCTCCGGGAAGCTCGAGTTAAATCTCCGAGTTTTAATTTTTTTTTTTTTTTCGACCTCAGGTCACTTCTCAAATATTCTAAAAGTAAAACCAAAAAAAGTGCTCTCCTGCTGGTTGCAGCGGAGCCAGCGAGCGCTCTGCCGCGGCAGCCCCGCACGGCCGGCCCCGCAGCCCCGGGCGCGCCCAGGCTCGGCTCCGGCAGCGGGCGTGGAGAGGGGGGAGCCGCCTCTGAAAGCGACCGATTTGCATTTGAATTAGGGGGGGAAAAATGCTAACCGCGTTTGGAAGTCCGGAGGCAGGCGCGGGGTGGCCCCTCTGCGTGTCCAGCGCCCAGGGGAGCCTTTTTTCCTCCCTCCTGCTGAGGAGACGGTGCGGGGGCAGGGGCTCTCCCCCGGGCCTGCACCCGCTCCTCCCTCCTCGCAGAGCCCCGAGAGAGCTCTGCCAAAGGCCGGGCACCGGCAGCGGCGGCAGCTTCGGCCGCGGGTCCACGCTGGCGCGGGGGGAAGCGGGGCCTGAGCCCGCAGCGCGGTCCTGCCGGCCTGGCCCGAGCTGCGGGACCGCCCGGGGCTGTGCGGGCAGCGGGCGCTGCCAGCCCCACGCTGGGCCCGGCGGTACCGGCGGTACCGGCCCTTTCCCCTCGCTCCGCACCTCCTTCCCGGCCCGGCCGGGAGCTCGCCGCCCGGCGCCTCCAGGCTTGTTTTCCAGCGGAAGCAAAACAAAACAATCCCTCCAGCACAAACGCTTTTCCTCCCTTCCTACTGTAAGGAACTGAGGGCATATTGAAAAAACGAGTGTTTATTTGGGGGTCTGCTCGCGCAACTTCTTCCCTAGAGATAGCATCGCAGGTGGGATGGCGCCCATAGGGCTGCCCCTGCGTGAGAAACGGATTCAAAAGCAGACGTCAGTATTACCTCCTCTCTGTCTTTAATAACCCAAATATTCGAAAATATTAATATTTATTTTCTTTTCCATACTCAGCTTCTGTTTTCCCTAAGCTAGGGCAGTCAGTCCCTAAGCTAAAGTAGTCAGGCAAAGTAGCTCAGAAGGCAGCCGGGGCTGTGCTGTGCCGCTCAGCAGCTGAGCAGCGGGTGGGGGACACCGTGAGCACCCCAGGCAGCGGTGGGGGTGAAACCCACCCCAGCAACAAACCTCACTAACGGAGTGAGCAAACCGCAGCCTGGAAACTTTGGCCGCAGCCAAAGTACTCCTTGAGCAGATGGGGTTACTGACCGATACCCGGCTGCATTTCACCACTTTCACGGGGTCTCATGGTAAGCACTTCACCGCTTCAGATAAAGCAGCTACCGAGTCCAGCAATGAACGAGAGAACAGCCGCCAGGGCGAGCGGGGGGTGCGGGCCGAGAGGAGGAGCGAGCGGCCGGTCCGCGGCCGGGGCAGCGGAGAGCAGGGGCGAGCAGCATCCCGGAGGATGCAAAGCCGAGAGAGGAGGGCAGCTTCCGCAGAATCCCCGCGGGGCCTCGAGGAAGCAGCCCGCAGAGTCCCCGGGGACGCCAGGGTAGCGGGGACAGTGGGGTCCCGGGCTGCGAGGGGCGGGGGCCGGGGGCAGGGAGGGGCTGAGGTGCGATGAGGAGCCCGGTCTCTCCGGGAGGAAGTGGAGGTGTGAATGAATTCACAGAAGAAGCGTTGTCAGAAAAAAAAAAAAAAACCAACAAAAAAAAAAGACAAAAAAGCGCTGTAGTTATTTGTTTGCTCTTGCGAGGCATAGGAAGTACGAGTGCTGGAGCAGCTGTGCCTCCAAAATTCACTTCGACGGGAATGGTCCCGACATATCTGAAAGGGAAAAAAAAAAAAACAACCAGACCATGAGGACGCCTAAAATTAAAAGGTCGAACGTGCTTTGGCATTGCAGGGTCAGATGTTCTTCAAGCTGACGAGACAGAAGCCGCACTGCAGCACCGTGCCGCCCGCGGGGTCCGGCTGTGCGCGGGGTGCTGCCCTCGAGGGAGGGCTGGCTCTGCCCCACGGAGCTCTTCCAGCCCCCCAGCAGCGGGGACAGCGAACCCCACCTTGCCCAGCTTTTCCCCCGATAAGTCATCGTGACGGGGAGAGGAGCCTGTCTAAACTAAATCAAGTAGTCACTTTATTTAGCAAATAAAATATTTTGCCGCTACCTTATGTTCCTCATTGCAGGCAAGCAGCCGGTTACTCTCCGAAAGTGGTGGGTAGGTATATAGACACCTTTTTGTTGTAGCAGCACTGTAAAGCCACTGAATCATTTGTTGCCTGCCCTATATCGTGGGAAGGAACTGAGCCAGGAAAGCATAATGTTCTTCTGGGTTCTAATTCGAGCTCTTAATCAAGATCTGATTACCAAAAAGGAAGACAGAGCATAAAAACGCTATAAAGATTTAAATTTTTTTCTATCTTGGCCATAACTCACCCCACAAATGTGTCCATTATGGCATTCACTCTAGCAGGAAAATTGTGATGTTGTTGCAAGATTCCCTACAGCAGAGCTGCTGCCAATGATGATGAATAATCTCGGTCCATATGCTAGCTCTATACATCTCTACAGCACCAGCCTGCTCTCATCCTCTTTCTGCTTCCTCAAAAACATGGAATATTTGAAGAACAGTAAAAGCTAATTAAAAATAGTTAATAGGTTAATCGGACTTGGTCTTATATTTATCTAATGCAGAGCACTGATTCTTTAGTGATGTAGTTTGAGGCATTACCACGAGCCAAGAAAATGAATCAGACATTTAATGGAGATGTGGAAACGGAAATTTCTTGTAAGACTACAAAATCGCACGCCAATAGTACACTAAAATATAATAACTTTATCATTAAAATTCCACGCATGAAATGCCATCTTCTGTGTCCTCTTGCTAGGTAATAAACTGAAACAAAGCCGGCCAGAAAATTTTTCAGAAGCTGGGCCTTTGGGTACATCTCACCTGCTTTTTAGCATTCTTGTCCCAGAGTGTCTGCCCGCAGACCTCTGGTGACAGCTAAAGTCAGAGGCGTCACTTCGCTGGCGACCCCACTGCGGACTCCCTGGGCTGCTCTTCAGAGTGCCAAGGACCATGAAACGCTGCCAGCTCTCGCTGGGGGTATGCTGGAGACATCGAGCTAGGACTGGCACCGCTCTGCGTCACTTACTTGTTCTGAGCGCGCAGGAACGGCTTGTGCGGGGAGCAGCTTTCCCCCTCCAGCCGCTGGCGGATGCTGCGAGCTCTGCCTTCCCCGGGGGCTTCCAGCCACTTCTGAGGACACGCTCCCGTCACTTTGCCGCTCTAACGCTGTCGTCCGCGCATCCTGCCCCAATTTCTCTTTGCATTTACACTGAAGCGTATCCAGAGTAACTGGGAACGAGAGGCTGAGACTGACTGGGAACAGGACACGGTCATTGCCTTTTTAAAACAGCTGCAAAGAGGAGGGTGTTGCGGGCTGCTGCCTGCACTCACCTCTGTTACCACTTCAATATTTCTTTTGCTTTTCTTAAGTGAAATGTTCAAGCGTTTTCCATACCCTCAGCAAGGCAAAATATTTCTCTCGTTCCTGGAACATTGAGAATATTTGCTGCTGAAGCAGAGTAGTTACTTTTGATTTGTGATCGTTGGTTCAGCCTGACCCCTGCTGGGTGAAAGCCAGGAGGAGAGGATTACAAGTGCAGTGTGTCTATCCTGAATCCACAGGTTCACCGGAGACCGTTCCTGGCGCAGTCCTGCTCCGAGCCCCATTCCCACCCCAGGCCCGTGCCCTGCTCAGGCTCTGCCCACACTGCACGCTCCCCTCTCGGCAGTACAAGCCTCACCTGAAGTTTGACCAGCTTACACCTCCAGAATCTGTCACCATCTGTGCTATTACACTGCGCATAATGATTTAATAGGGCCACAGGGGTCTGCTGCAGGTGCACCCACCCACCCCTCTGCTGACATCCCGGCTCCAAAGCCCTGCTAGCAACAGCCCTGTGGCATTACTGATTACCAGCCCTCGGTGTATCCTCACTAATTAGTGCCCAACAGATTTCTCAACATTGCCATGTTTGTGTATTCCTGCGTGGCGCTACTGAACGCTGCAGCCAGCACAGATGTGCCCGTGATGTGACCTGGCACTCAGACAAGGCACTTCCCTCTAACTTGCTAGGGGCTGGAGTCCTCACGGTAGGGATGGCCCTCCTCTCCGCTGGAAACGGGAGCAGCAGCGACGGGACTGCTGCTGCCTCTGCACACCTCAGTCTGCAGTGTGTAGACTGCTGGCGAGAGGCCTGCCCGTTTCCAGGTGGGAACCCCGTGGGGACTGGATGCATGTAGCTGATCAGCCCCAGGCAAGGAAACTATTTTAGAAACCCGCTGTTAACAGTGATGCCAAAGTGTACGTGCCGTAGGCCAGGGGTGCAACAGCAGGGACAAGAAACTCTGGTGCTCCATCTCCCTCACTCATCTTTGCCAAAGGGCTGTGAAGGTGCCCCTCTTCCAAAGTTACCTTCCTTTTCCCTTCCATTGCGCATTGCTGCACAGAAACGTCCCTCTGTGCAGTGTGTGCACTTTTGAGATGTGGATAAAGACACCAGTTTAGATCCAACAGAAGTTCACCCGTCATCCCCCCGCCCTGGCTGGCCAGCTGAGCCTCCCAAGCACCTGCAGGGCAGTGAGTGCCCCCACAACTGTTGGATACGGATCCAGGCACTGCCCTGGCATCCACGTGAGTGATTTCTTGATGCAGATAACCACGTATCCTCTATGGCTAAAACTAATGTCTGGCTTTACTTCGGTTCCACATTAGCAGCAGAAATATATGGAAATTTAACTGGCAGACCTGGAGCTTTTGTACAGTTTCATTCACTCCGTGACACAAATATATGTACACTAGGCCATCGCTGCTATTGATCTTTAAGCAGTCCACCACGGAAATCAGCAGTGAGAGCTTTGGTTAGAAATTGTTGGCACAGGGTGGTCCAATGTCAAGGAACTGAAAATCATTAAATTGATGATCTAAACGGGGGTGGGAGGGAGAAAGCAGTGGCGGTGGCTATCACTATGTGCATAATTTTATGATTTTTAGAAAATCATATTTCAGCGTTTCCCATCACATCAAAGGCTGACAGGGCCGCATTGATTAGCAGATTCAGCCCGAATGACGGAGAAAACCACCGACAGCGGTACACGTCGTACCACGACGTTGTTTAAGGAGAGATCTTGCTTTCTCCATTTCAGTTTCGGTGTGGCCGAAGCAAGCCGAGGGACATCGGCGGTGTCGGGGGCACGGGGAGCTCGGGGAGCCGGGCTGGGACGCGGCGCGGCTCGGGGAGCTCCCGGCCATCCCGGGGCCTGTTTCCGGCGCTGCCGTGCTCGCTCCGGCAGCTCCACCTAGCGAGGAGCGCTCGCCGGCCGCTGGAAACCGCGGGAAGGTACAAATCTATTTGTATAGTCAGGAAGGACAGGATGCATCTGCCTGCCCCGTGCCGGTGGAGGCTGTTGTGCAGTAATGGAAGGGGCAAGAGCATCTCCCTGGATGGGCCAGGGCTGGAGCCTCCACCATTGCTTTTGGTGTGCACAATTCCTGCTTTTGGCACTCCTGGAGCAGAGCAGCCTGGCAGTACACTGAGCAGCAAGAAAGAGTCACTTCCCTCCCTCCCTCCCTCCCTCCCTCCCTCCGAGGTGTGGTGCCATCGAGCCCTGCAAACTCCACCCCTATGGCCCCAACAACAGCACTGGGGTTTGTTAAAGGGAGTTGTGAGTGCTGTTCCTTAGACTGAGGGGATGTAGTGGCTTCTGCCAGGCTCAACCCCGTTCTCCGGAGGAGAGGACGAAGTGCCACACACGACAGAGGCAGCAGGCTCACAGCTGGGGATGGCCCTGTGCAGGGAAGCACAGGATGGCTGAACCTGCTCTCCAGAGATGTGAGGGAGCTGCCGAGGAAGCAGGAAGACCATTGGTCAGATTTTTCTGTAAAGAGCTGAATCCTTAGGAGAAGAGAACTGTTCAGTGGTTTGGTTTTATTTTTTCCTGTGCTTTTCCCTCTCTAGTGAAGGATAGGAGATGTAGACCACTAAAAAGCCTGCATCCAGAAGGTGCAATTTCCTACAGTGAAAGTTTGAATCCCAGCTCTCACCTCAGTTTGCAGTGGCAATGCCAAGAACTCCTGGGATAAAGCATACTGCCTTTTCTCACCCCACAGAGGAAACCGACATTTTTCTACAGGTTTCTCAGTCATCTCTGTCAGCTCCTGCTCTGATCACATTCATGCTTTCCTTTTCATCTCTCATAACCAGTGATGCCATGTTCTGCAGCTTGCATGACCCTCTAGTGGCATTGGGGACACGGCAGCAGGGAATTCTTGGCTGTAATAAGATACCCAGGTAATTTCTTCCAGCACTATCTTTGGTTAGGTGTCACGAGGGCATGAAGGATGCTGTTCAGAAAGCACCATGCTGGTACAGCAGCTGGCTGAAAGTGAGTCTTCTTGTGCTGGCAAACAGGGAATTTCTTTAGTTTGCAATTACATGAAAAAAAATACACCTGGATCAGGGTGAGTGAGCCTGAAGACACAGTTCTGGACTTCTTTCTCTTGTTTTGGCTTTGCACTGCAGGCTTTAGATAAGCAGACACTTGTCTGGCACAATAATTGAAGCAGTAGAAAGCCACTTGCTGTGGTTGCTTTCCATTTCCTTTTTGGGTCCTGTGCTTCTGGCAGTACCTGACTGAGGACCAGCCAGTTTGGTCAGAGCCCTGAAAAGAGCTAAAAATGCTCAAAAGCAGAACTGGTGCCTGTTTTGGGCAACTAGTACCCATTCCTCCTGGTGTTGCAGACCCCTCCTTCACTGTGATCAAGGCAGGCAGCCAGCTGAGGGGCTCGGGGGACAGGCAATAGGCTGATGGAGCCGAGATGCCTTTGCCCATTTAGCACACAGAGCAAGCGTCTAGAAGAAGCTGTCCAGGATCAAGTGCTTTCCCAATAAATCTGGCACCTTCAGGTAAAAAAAAAGAGGCACAAGAAGAACTTCCTCTTCCTTGGAGCTGCCTCTTCATGTGCTGGTAACTTAGGAAGGAGTAAAATGAGATCAGGAACAGGAGTGCTGTAGCATATGTCCAAAAGTCACCAGTCAAGATTTACTGAGAGGCTTTCAACCACAAACCTGGAAACACAGAGAAAACAAGAGAAGAGGCCATGAGTCTCTGTTTTTTGAAGCTTACCTTGTCTTGGCTCTTCAAATACAGGGAAGATGCTTCTCTCAACATGTACCCCCTAGTAAAAACCTCAGGATCTCGTGTAACACAGTTCCAGTCCACAAGATTTGGAGAAAGATGGAAAAGATGCCAAATGTATAACCAGCTGGTAATTTCTAGTGTATTTTTATGGTTATACCACTGGAAGATAACTTTCAGAGAATTAACCTAAGTGAATATGTAGGAACACCTTTGTAAAGTACAAGATGTACTTCGGTCTGAAGACTACCAAAACAAAATGGCAGCAAACCAAGAATTTACAGGGCAACCTTTCCAGATCGTGACTGTAATACTTGGCTTAATTGCATCCTGTTGGCTGCTCACCACTTATAAAATACACTCTGAGTGTGCCATAATGCTCCTCCTGTCCCTCGAGATAAGATAGTTAGATGGTATTTCTGGCAAAACAGAGTGATATTTCATAAACTGCTAAAAATCAATGGTGATATGCCTGATCATACCTTAGATGAACTTTTCTCATGAACTGAAATGTAATAGAGTGGGTAACACTAAAGCTCAATTAAATGAAATGATATAAAACTTATTGAAAGTGACATAAAGAGGAGGGGAGCAAATCCAGTGACAGAGAACAGAGACAAGTGCAGGCTGTGCGCCCTGCACCACAAATCAAGTAAACAGTAAATAATTCCTGTGGAAGTGTGAATGCTAAAAGCCTGGCTGCAGAGAGATTTCTCAGTTTTCTGACAGTGTCTGTGTGAAAGCCTTGCTTTCTCACGGATGCTATGGGAAAACAGTTGGGAGATTTTGTAAACTATGGTATTGTTATGATACCGAGGAGAAAATATCTGAAGTAAGTGTTGTTGGGTTCAGCCAGTCCCTCTGGGGGGTGGTTGCTCAGTGAACCAATGACCTTATGTCGGTGTCCAGCGTGCTAAGGTATATAAGCGAATTTGTAAATTAATAAAGGGTCGGTTGCTTTTCACGCTAAACCATCCATGTTGCTTTATTCCTCGGTCTCTGCTTGCTAGTGACATGGGAGCATTACTCTGATCTGAGAGTGGGAGATACTGCTGAAACCATCAAACAGCTTTTGTCTCAGCCTAAGATGGCAAAATTCCCACTGATGGGACAAGGGCTCAACCTCATATCTGGCGTGTGGGGGAACACATGACGGTTGCCAGAGGATAAAATGGGGATTGCTGATAGTGTGGTGGGAAAGCCCATTCCCTGAGAGTCTGTCTATCAGGGAGCATCATGGTCTGCTCAGTTACATAGGAAGAACCAGAACAACCTGGGATTGAAGAGAGCAGTGAAGTTTGGGCACAAACACAGCTCCCTGGACATCATGTAGAAGGAATTATCTCTTGCAGCTGGCTGTAAATCGCAGGCAGATGTGGTGTTAAGGCTGGTGCCAACTATATATTTGTTAACATAAATGGTCTCCACCTCCAGGGAAACCTCTGGCAAGTGGCACTGGGCACAATCAGTTTGCCTGGCCAAGTTTCTCCTGTCAAGGAGGCGTTGCCAGACAGAGCGATGGGAGCTGTGTAGGAGGCAATCAGTCTCCTCTTCCTTCCTCCTGCCCTTCCTGCTGCAGGCTGTGGGTTAGGAGGGCCTGACCTTGTCCTGGGAGGGATCAGGTGTCCCAGCACCCCCTGAGTCTCCACCAGGCTGGAACCACTCTGAAGGTGTTGGGAAGCTACCATGCGTGGGGTCACCTGAAGGAGCTATTGTGCATCTAGTGAGGTCTTTTTAAAAGCATCATACAAAACTTTATGAAGAATGGTTTTCTCTTCCGTCCTGCCCAGATCACACAGAGGGTAAGCTAGTATCTCCAAATCCTTTAGACTGAATTTGTTGGGAGACAGCTGATTCTGCCAGTGCCATATTTTTTGGGACTTGTCTAGAATGGAGCCAGCTCCTCTTTTCTCTCTGGCAGCCACTTGTGTTTTGACAGAGTGGTGCCATTTGTCCCTTTAAACAATCCAGTGCTTACCCCTTTTACCTTTCCCAGCTGGAGTTGTAAATGTATAGTCCTTACCCCTGGCATCAGCAAGTCTGTTTCCTCATCAGGCTTGTCTCCACCTTTTTCTGTGCCCACAGCTCCTTGCAAAAAGAAGAGTTGCAAGTTATGGTATTCCAAACAGAGGCTTGTATGAAAAGAAAGGATCTGCATGGATAATATAACATATAGTGCACGTGCAATTACACAGGGAGGATGTGTTGCAAATTCATGGCATGTTCAGACAGCCTCAACAAGTTCAAGAATTAATTTCATGTCTAATGTGAAAACAGCAGCAGCTTGCCAAGCACCCACCACATATGAACCCTGTTTTGTTTGGGGTTTTTTTGGAAAAAGTAAGACCATCCCTGGGATTATGGTAGGAATAAAGGATCAAGAATAACTCAGTAGCTGTGCAATACTCAGTCACTTGGACCAAACAGAAGGTGACAGCTGCCTAGGGCAAAGGTTTCTGCTGCCAGAGCTTTCACAGCAGTCACTAGATTATGTTCCTCAGACTTTGGTGCATAACTTGGAAATAATGAGGTCAGTTTGTTTTGTTGCTTTGTTTTTTCTGGCATACAAGTGGCCTCTTTTATAAAGTTCAAATGTTTAACTAATGAGCAAATAGTCCACCACAAATGCCACAGATTACGATGTTTTTATGCCAGACTAGCAAATGTAAACAGATTACACGACATATTAACTAAACACAAAAGAACAATTCAGTGCTGTCCGTGGATTTAAATTACTAAAATATAGATATGTATGCTCTCTTCAGGATGCCTTGGCAAGGTATCACTGGCTTTTGACCCCTGTTAAACCCAGCGAGACAGTATTAGAGCTCATGCTGTATTCATTTAAAGGGGGGAAAAGCAGCTTCTTTACGGACTCATACAAGTCCATATTTCAGTGCAGCTTTCCCTTTCTCCAGCATCTGATTCTAGCACCTAGAGCTGGAGGAGAATTCATCCCAGAGTGCATAGGTTGTGTAATAACGAGCTTCTGACCTGGAATTTCAGCTTTAAGCATATCCTGAACACCTGGGCTCCTGTGCACTGTCTCAAGGCAGCACCAGGCAGTGTTTTGCAGCTCTTGGTTTTGTCAGGGGAACACAGGGTATTAATAGCTAGCCTTGTGCTTTGGAGAACAATCACACAGCCTGATTGAGGCTGTTGTATCGCTGTTTCCTCTGCTTCTTTCTGACTGGGGGTTATCCTCTTTAAAATGATTTAGGGATGCAAAAAGATTATAAATTGATTGAACGCAGCACATTACAATGTTGTTCATAATTGATATTATTTAAGGGGATACTGAACTGTTGCTGACAAGGCCTGACATTGCTATCTGTGCTGACCAGTAGGTATTGACATTTTCCACTTGTCTCACTTCTGTGCATTAGTAGGAATCCATTAAAAAGAAACCCAAAACCCTGCAAACCACTTCTGTTTCCGAGACTGCCGGCAATAGGGATCCTCAGCGGTACAACTGCAGACGTGCCGTTCTTTCCAACACACATTTTGAGCCAGATACTTTCTGTTCCCCAGGCTCTGAGCGGACAGGGAACCAGTTCCTTCCATTTCCTTCTGCTGCTGCGGCCATGAAGCAGCTCCGCTCTGCCTCTCCGCCATGCAAGGGCCTTTCTGCTGCTCAGTGGAGACAGCAGCAGCTCCATGCCGGCTGCCTTTCCGTCGGGAGGCTGGATGCAGCTTGTGTAAGGGCTTATATAACTCTTTTAATGTCAGGGCCCCGGTTTTGCGTCTGCCTGCAGAAAACTCCTCCTTTTGTAGGTAGGTCGAGGCACAGAGCAGAGGCAGCTCCGGGCTCAGCCGGCAGCAGGCGAGGCAGATCTGCCTGCTGTGGGTAACCGGAGCGCAGGGCAGGGGGCAGCACAGCCGGGGCAGTGATGTGTCCTGACTTTGGGCAGCTGGGGGAAGTGCAGGGATTTGCTTGCTAGAGGCTTCCCTGTGCCGCAGAAAATGTTGGGTAGGTAGATGAGGTTTGGGTTGTTTACTGGCAGCTTTGAGCCACTAAATTCATGTGGGAACACAAGGCAAGACAGAGCAGCAGAAACCTCTGAGGTCTCACACATCAAGATACAGAAATCCATCCAGGAGAGGTGATAATATCTGAACATCAGGAGCGTTGTTGGCTGACATGCTAATCCCTCTGTCCTGGGAGCACATGGAAGTTTCTGCCACACATTGTGAAATCATGCACGGTCACAGCATTTGGAGAAGTGATGTTACATTCCAGTCAGTGTAGTTACTTGCCCCAAAGGAACCTGAGTAACAGGGTGTTGACTTGGAAAATTCCCATCCAACCAGTCTAACCAGGTACTGGGCTCCCATGGCTGCAAGGTGCTGCAGCTGAGAAGCGGGACAACCACACTCCCACGATCTGCTTCATCCCTAAGCCCCCTGCCCCACAGCTCTTCTGGGAGCCCCTTGCCTCTTTCCTCTGAGCTGGAGAGGCTTGAAATGCTTTGCTGTGATACAGCTGGTTTTGCTGTCCCTCTTCGCATTTCTAAGCACTCCGTGGGTGAAAAGGTGCATGACAGGAGCAGGAACACCTGGCTGGGAGAGAGGAGCGAAGCTAGGGCTGGATTCCTGACTGATCCCACTGGGGCCTGGTCCTTGCTTTTAATTTTCTCTCTCCCAGTGGCCCTGCCCAGAGGGTTGTTCACTCCCTCACCCCACTGTCACCAGTTGTTCATTGCTTGCTGTCTTTATTACTCCCAAAATGCACTGACTCATCTTCTCGAACGTGCCTTGCTTCTGCTCATTAATATGCATCGAGTACTTCACCTTTTCCTTCTTTGACACTATTGCTACTTTATTCCAACATGCCATTTGCTAAACAAATATTATTTTCCTCTCAACTTTTCTAGATGACTTCTTTTCCCCTTCACTGTTTAGGTTAAGGATGGAGCACAGATGTAGAAGAAATGGAGGCTCCTACTCTTCTCCTGGATGGGTTGTAAAAATATGCCTAATGATCTTTATACAGGTATTGAAGCATGGTCTCTGTCTCATCAACCACAGAGGGTTTTTTTCTGTGGCAAAAGAAATCTAGTCATTCTCAGCCCTATATTTTTCAGGCCAGGTGTACCAAGAAAGGCTGTAACAAGGCATGTACTTCTTCAGCTAGACCCAGCTGCTCCATGGTGGAAATAGGGCAGTTGGTGTCCACCCCAATCCAGGCTACTGGCCCATGCGTGGGACCTGCATGCTGGGGGAAACAGCCTGGATGTCTGCTCCACATGCTGCAGCTACCATGGGTGGCAAAGCTGTGGAGACCAGAAAAACCACTTCTTATTCTCTCTGTACAGAGAAAATAAATGTTTATGCTTTCCCCCAGACAGCTCCTCCCATGTGCAGGGCCAAGAGGGTAAATGCACATCCTGCACTTGAAGTAAGGGAAACTGGTTTCTTCTGAGAGCTTTGCTGGAGGGACACCCACAAGGGAAAACTCAATAGGAGAAACATACTGAAAGAGGAGAGAGTGAAAAGGTCGCCTCATTATTCATTGGGGTCCCCTCTGCTCACCCTGTATGGTTTAGGTTTCCCACCCTCTGACATTCTGAGCAAAGAAAGATGAATTTTTCCAACTCAATTTACCCAGAGAGTCCAGGCCATATGGCCAAATCACTGACCTGCGGTGGGCTGCTGCTGACACCTTTGTCTATAAGGGACCCAATGTCAAAAACTTCTGTGGCCTGCCTGGCCTGGTGTTGGGTCTCTGCTTTACCTTGTGCTGCAGCAGCCCTTCTCTTAGCATACCAGGTTATTGTAGTTTTTTTGGGGATGCTGCAGACATGCTACCTCCTGACACTGTCAGCAGTGCACAGGTAAAATCTTCCACGGAAATGGCTGATCTTCTGTCCACACTTCCTGGCAGCAAGACTGCAGTTGTTTTACTAATGCCATAATCCATGTCCACCCACAGCATCAGTTCTTGAACCATGGGGTTTACATTAAAAACATGCCAAGCATACTTTTGGAGGGACATAACAATAGTCTTGTTTATATAATAAAACTAAAAAAAAAAATAAATAAAATCAAGCTTGGTGAAGCCAGTCACCATATGGATAATGTAAATGACAGCAGGAGTGGCTCGACACTGCCTTGCAAGAGGTGCTGGCTCTGTGTTTGCAGGCACAGTAAGCCAGTGTGTGGACATTGAAGTGACATTTAGACCGAGTGTCTTTACGGGAATGCTCTCGGGCAGCCAGCTGTTGCCATGGCCGGGCTGAGAATAGCCATGCAAACATGGTGGAGCGGCACAAACACCGTAACAGGGCGCTGCAGAAATTCAGGACGTGTAGCTGGCCTTGCAGAGCGTGTTTCTGGACTGCGAGCAGGTGTGCTTCGTTTCTGTGCAGGCTGGTGGCACCACGCTCTGCAGGGAGCGTGGCATGGTGGGGCAGGGACGAGCCAAGCACCGCACCTGCCTCTATAAATGTGCATAGAGCAGGTAGGCATGAGCATCCCAGAAAGAAACAAAGCACTCAACAGATACCCAGCGATGCCCGCGGGGGCTGCAGCACGGGCGCCCGCGGGCGCTGACGCGGACCTGACACCGGGGCTGCCTGGGGATGCCTGTCCCAGTCTCCCTGGGGATTCCACCGGCGGGCTGCAGGCACGCAGCGTACCGCGGCCATTCTGGCACCCAGGAGAGAACAACGTGGAGCTCCACGCCTGTGTTGCGGGGCTTTGCGGGTGCCCACCGCCGCAGCCATCCGGCCTCGCACGCACTGGGTGCAGCGGGGCGGGAGTCCCGCGGGCCCGGCCCGTCACTGCCCGCCCCCCGGGGGCGGTGCCGGCGGCGGGGGCGGAGCGCTGGGCGCACCTGGGCGACACCGCCCGCCCGCTCCGCCCCAGCCGCGGCCGCGGGGACGCGGGCGCTTCTCCGCTGCCGGGGCGCCGGGTCCGGCCGCGCCCCCGAGCCGCGGCGGCGTCCGCAGCCGGAGCGCCGCCTCCCCGGTGGTGGGGACAGCACCGGGCTCCGAGGGGAGGAGGAGGAAAGAGAGGCGGCGGGCGGGCTCCGCGGCGCGGCCTCCGCGCCCTCCCCGTCCCGATCGCGGCCCCGCTTGCGCCCGCTCCCCGCCGGGTGGGCGCTGCGCTCCCGCGGCGCGATGTCGGCGCGGCGGCGGCGGAGGGCGGCTGCCGAGCAGGAGGAGGAGGAGGAGGAAGAGGAGGAGGAGGAGGCGGCGGAGGCGGGTAGCGACAAGGTGAGGACGCGCGGGGGCGGCGGCGGCTTTTGGGGCAGGGGGGCAGCGCTGCGTCCACCTTGGGCCCGGAGCGCGCCGCGCGTGGGGCTCCGCGCTGCGCCCCCGGCCCCGGCATCAGGGACCCTCCCGGGCTGTAACGCGGCCGCCCTCTCGGGTGGCGGGAGTGGGGAGAAGGCCAGGTGCCAAGTTAGGGGTTATACGCGTGTGGGCCCACGCGTGTTTTACCCCACTGCCATTCTCCCGTGCCGAGACCGAAATGGGAGCGGCCGGGCTCTCCCCGGGCCCGCAGCGAAAGCTCAGCGCCGTAGCTGCGTGTCGTAGCTCACCTCTTGACGAGGGAGCTGATGGCGTGGTGTAACCCCAGCCGGCTGCTGAGCACCACCCCGCCGCTCCCTCACGCTACTCACTCCCCCCCGCCCGGTGGGATGGGGAGGAGAGTCAGGAAAAAAGGTAAAACCCGTTGGTTGACATAGGAACAGTTTAATAATTGAAATAAAGTAGTAATATTAATAAAAGGGGAGATGGCAAAAAGGCATGTAAAACCCAAGGAAGTTCAAGTGGTGCAAAATACAACTGCTTCACCACCACCTGCCCAACAACGAGCTGCAGTCAGCCTTTGTCAGCCAATACCCCCCAGCAGAGCCTTTGGCCAGTTCAGATCAGCTGCTCTGGCCATGCTCCTTCCTGGCTTCTTGTGCACCTCCTCGCTGGCAGGGCACGGGAAACAGAAAAGTCCTTGACTTGGGCTAAGCACTGCTCAGCAAAGCCAACACATCGGTGTGTTATCAACATTTTTCTCCTGCTAAATCCAAAACACGCCACTGTAGCAGCTACTAGGAAGAAAATTAACTCTATCCCAGATGAAACTGGGAGACCGGACCAGGCAAAGAGCACACTTCAGTCCAGTAGCATGGAAACTAACTCGGAACAGTGATCTGCTCCATTTAAAGGCTGTATCAGCATTTCCCCAGCAACTCTTTCTGCTTTATGGCCTGTTAAGTGATAGGCATTCACCTCTGGCCTGGAAAGGACTTACAGTATGACATTTCTGCTAAGGCAAGAGGTTTTCAACATACTAAGTCTATGCATCAGGTTCATTACAGTGGCAAAACAGCCACAGTGCTGTTCTTTTGTTTGCTGTGCAGTTACGGCTTATCTCTACAAAACCAAGCACATCACCACATCACAGTTGCTATTTGTCTGAATAAAATGAAAGAGAAAGTCCCATTTGGGTAACTGGAATTAAAGTTTTAAAAATAAGCTTTCTGGTTGCTAAACTGAGGTAGCAATACATGTGTGTTTACTTGAATTAGTAACTGCTTAAACTTGCATGGATGTCAATGTTGCAGAGTGTGTAGCCTGCCTTAGGCATTGTGGCAAGGAACTGGAAAGTGAAACTCAATACTTCGTATTCCATGCTTTGGTTGCTTTAACTCAAAGCCAATGAACTTGCAAATTTGTCGTGCTGTGCTGCATTGAGGTCTGTGATCACATAAAGTAGAGTTTAGACTATAGCTGTGCAGAGTATTTCTCTGTAGGTGAGAATTAACTTTTAAACATAATTTCTCGTCACAGTGTGGTCCAAAAGCTGTTTTTCTGTGGAGATACTCTGGTTTGCTTTATTTTGCAGAGGAAGCTTATTTCTGAGGTGTGCAGCGAGCTGCCTTCAAAGAATTGTCGCCGTTCAAAGCCTCTGCTCCCCAGACCTCCAAAGGGTGCCCCTAAAACTTGCTAATGTTACTCTTGGTTTACCTGTGTGATTTTCGGAGAGGAAAATGCTGTTCTTGCCTATAGGCCTCCTGTGGTTTTTCTCTAGCTGCTCCACAGCCTAGTGTTTGATCCCGTTTCGGATGATGTTGAGCAGACAGGAGGCTGGTGCTGTGTATGCAGCCAGGATGCTGGTTACAGGAGATGGATTTCAGTGTGCATACATTTGTGTTCACTTGAACAACAGATAGGGAAAACCTTTTCCACTGCACCAGATACTTTCTCATGGATTATTTGTGGGACCCTTTGTGTTCCCACTGGAGTTGTTCAACCTATCTGCAGTGTGCCCAGCACCAGTGACCCTTCTCGTGGCTCACAAGTGACAGTAAGGATAATTTTATGTATTAAGCTGCCTTTAGTGCCATTGGTAACTGTAGAGGTAAACAGTATTTTGTACTGAGGTTTCAATCAGTAGGTCACAGTTTGGGACTCTGTTTTGAATATGAGCACACAGGTAATGTCTGCTGTAGGTGATTTGATGAGCAGCATCTGGTCATCAAGGTTCACAGGTGTCACGTTATACAGCTTCCTAGATGGTTATCACTCTGCTCTATCTCTTGCCTGGCCTTTACAACAAGTGGATACTTGTATTGTCCTCTGGCTGTTTTGAGATGACCTATTTGGTGTGGTAATCCTGTGTTTGGACTCAAAACTGGTTCTTTGGTAGATAACTACTCAGGATAGCCATGATGCCGTGGGTTTGCACTGCTTTCTACTATGCAGCTCAGAAACATCACTGTCTTCCTCACTTGTAATGAAGGAAAAAACTTGTTTCTTTGGATGGTATGTGCTTCATGCTGCTTCTGCTCTTGTTGGCCCAAACCAAGCCTTCCAGATATAAAAAGGCAACATGCACCTTTTTTTTTTTTCCCAAGAAGCCCTCTGTGTTTGTTGAAGAACTCCAGAAACACTAAATATGTCTGAAGGTTTTTCTGTATTCTACTTTGAGCCCTGTTTTCAGTGTGCTATCTGGTACTTTTCATGTTACACTTACTGTGTCCATAGATGCTCATTTCCTACTGAGTTTAAGTGAAGCTGTTGGGGTTTTTTTTCCTCATTTGCGTGCCTTTTTATCACTAATTGGAAACAACTGGTAGCTATTTCTACATTGATATAATTTCAAAGGAAAGTTAAATTCCTTGGTTTTGTATGAAGGAATATGATATACCCTTTGTGAAGCTTCTTCAAGTTCCCAAGCTCTGCAAGTCTTAGTGTTTCCAGTTGTTCACTAGCTTGTTGAGCTGGTGACATTTTACAAAATTGCTGTGAATATGCCTTTGCCCTCTAGGGCCCTGCAATTTCACAAGTTTGTTGTTTCTTTGTGTTGTCCTGTGGCATGCAGGAGTGATTTTTTGGTTGTCACTTTCTTACTTCCTGCTGCTTGCCCTGGGTGCTCTTTTCCTTAGAATGTCTGGTCAAAGTGCCTTCATAAATACTCTGTGAGCACTGGGAGAAAGAGGAATGACTTGGCATTCAGATACTTAATATGTATGAATCAATTAAAGATTTACAAGCTGATCTGCATGTGTTCATGCTTCTTTTTAATTTTCAATTGTTTGCATTCTTTACTAAAAAGCAAGAGACAGTGCTTTCAAATGCTTCCAAAAAATTAGTGTATCCTGGAAGTAATCACACAGTTATTCCTCTTCGTACTGTACAGAGTTGCCAGAGTAGGACCGGGAGGGGGAAGTGTGATCATATTGCATTGCTGGCTGTTAATTATTTGTAACTACAACAGGCTTGGAATCACTGAATGCTGTTTCTCTTGTGGTATTGAAAAAGCTGTTTCTGTTCCATGGGACAGCCCTTCCAGGGAATCAATTGCCAGATAAGTTGCTCAGACCTGTGAAGCTCAGTTTGGCATTTGGATCTTTGATCTCTGAAACCTCACAAACCTGCTGGGAGATAAATGAAATTCCTAATTGTGGTATAGCCTATGGTGGATCTGTCTGTCAGTCATGGATCCCTTAGTTACTTTGCTGGGCTTACTTCTCCTGGCGTACCCCGAAAATGGATCAGTTTAATTTTCGCAGAGAAGTCTGACCTGTATACTTTCTGCTACAAGCATGGTAATAATAGTAAGGGCAGACTATTTCCAAACCTCTGTTTTCTTGGAAATGGTGGTGAATTAGTGCTAATGCAGAGAGCAAAGGGTCTGTAGGTTCCAGTCTTTGATTCAGTATGTGCAGGTCTCTCGCCTGTGTTTCTGCATATGTCAGGCTTTAATAGTTTGGAAAAAAAGGTTTCATTATTCAGGATCTTCTGAGACTTTGATATCTTGGCTTCAGAGGGAGGTATCAAGGTACACCTAATTAAATACTCTACAATGTGTTCTAACTGAACTATTGACTTCACTATGGAACTTGTGAGAAAGACTGCACAAAGATCAAAGATGGAGGAGAAAACTTACTTTGAGTAACACTTAGACTTATGAAATGACAATAACTAAATTCTTTTTCTCATTAACTTTTTCACATAAATTGTTGAACAGTGTCTTCATTTTCTCAGTTGCTCTTCATGGAGATGCTACATTCTCAAAGAAGAACATATTTGCTGTCTACTTCGGAGTTCCTTACGGTGTCCTAGAAAAATGCCGTACAAGAGGAACACTGCAAGTGCCTTTGTAACCAGAATAATTCTGGTGCGTGGTTCACTTGGCACGTATTAATTGTAGTGGAGGCCGTGTGGTACAAAACAGCAGTTCAGAAGTGTGTGGCCTTTTAGATGATGAAAGATGCAGATGTCTGTTTTTTTCTCCATGACACATGGCTGTATTCTGTGAGCTGTTGCAAAATAGCCAGTGAGCAGAAATCCACGTGGAAGCTTAATTTATGGCAAGATGTCACATGTTCTGAATTCCTGGTATGGAGGCTCAGGCTCTTGAGTTTCCCCCTTTGTATGGCCAAGTATTTGTGGTCTCGTACAGAAAATCTGGCGTAAGGATGAAAGTGTTGTATTTTGAGAATACCAAACTTAAACCATCTACCTGTTACAGATGCTTTGGGTGTGAATCAAGCAGGCAGGAGTGGCGCACTTTCTGTGTATAAAAGGTTCCGTCACCTGCAGTTTGAAAACTCTGGGAAAAAAATCCAAACACCTTGGATAAAACACTTATTTTGGAGTTGAGTTTGAAAGGTTCCCTAGGCACTTAGGACAGTACAACCTGTGCTGGTTTCAATTAACCTTTGAAAACCTGGTAAATACCTGCTCACAGTGTGAAAGCCATGGCATTTCCCATGGACCTTCACAGGTCCTTGATGTTACTGTGTACTAAGCTTGGCCAGATCTCAAATCTGAAGAGCAGGAGAAGGAAGGACTGCTTGGGTCTGTGCTGAACTCCAAAACTGCTTCTACAAGGTCAAGCTGCAGTAGCAAGGCTCTTGATTTTTTTTTTTTTGAGTGCTTTTATAGTGATTAACTTAGTGTTTCCTGCCATAATGATTGTTGTTATTTGTGGCTATAAACTGGAATGTTTGTAATCAATCACGTAAAATAATTTAGAAAATGATTAGCAAGAAAGTCTTGTCCCCCAGTGATGGGGTTCTAAGCACTTAATGATGCAGAAGACAATTAACTAGCTTTTAGTGAGCAACGTCCTCTTTGACTCCTGACTTTACAAATTAAATGCCTTATTCAGGAAATTGTTGTGGCTGTGATAGCAGTTAACTGGAAAATAAAGCATTCATGGTAATTTTTGAGGTATGTTACACAAGGAAGTTGAAGATAGCTGAGGTGTTGATTCCCACTGGTTATTGTAGCAATGTAAGGCGAAAAAAATGCCCCAAGTTCTATGCAACTTGCAGATTGCACCAGCCAAACTCCCATGAGCTACTGAAAATCACATCAGATAAACACAGACTCCTTCTTCAGGCTGTTTAGATACTCTGAAAAAAGCCGTGCACTTGTGAATTCAGATGTTAGAAGTAGCAAATTTAAAGTATTGCTTATAATGAGGTGCTTGTAAGTGATAGTGTTGTGTTAAAGATCAGAAGGACAAAACTAAGTATGATTTTTTTAAATTGTTTAAACACAATTGTTTTCTGCAATACCAAAATGGAATAAAAAAGTTTGGGGATATTCTTAGTTCTGAGTGCTTAAAAGAGAGAACATCGCCGCCGTCTGCAAGCAGGGATTAATATTAAAGACGCTAAGTCATGGTCTTAGGGCCAGGATTACTGCCCGTCATCTGCGCAGTGAGTAGCATCTCCTAGGACTGTACAGACAGCTTGCTGCACTCCAGAGCAGGTCACAGGAGTTGGAATATGGCTTTGGGAGAGAGCTGTGATCCCCCCAATTGCATCTATAGTTAATTTCCTAGGCTGTGGTCCAACACTGTGAGAAACACCTCTGAATGGCAGGGTTGCGAGCATGGTAATTTTTTATTTATTTATGTGCTTTTTTGGCTGTTCTACAGAATTTCTGAGGTCTGGACCACAGCTTATTTGCTCTTGTTACTTATATTAATTATAGGCAGAGTCTGCCTCATTCAGCTATGGGGTTTCAAGGACTGGGGAAGCATTGATCACCTTTTTGAAAGAAGTAAATGGTGTAAAATCGAGCATTTCATCTTGGGCATGTGTGTGGTACATCAAGTGAATGAGAAAAACGGAGGCCTAACAAAAAAAGAGAGGATGTACCCACTTGCCTTGTGCGTGTGTACAGTGCCAGCTCACTGTCTGAGGTTCTAAAAGGTTAAAAGCGCTTTCTAAGCGGAAAGGATGGTGTTTTCCCTCGGATCAGTGTCCCTGGAGAGCCTGGGGAGGGTCCGAGGTTGGAGGCTGCCTGCAGCACCCGGGTCAGCTCCTGACCCCTGGTCCCTCCACAGCCACCTCGGCCCAACCCCAAGGTGTGGGCTCAGCCCTTGGCTTTGGGCAACCAGCTTTGGAAAACCTTATCTTCTGCCTCGTGTTGTTTGCAGAGGCCAGGCACTGGGACAGAGGCTACACCGAAGTGCTGCTGCAGGGAAAAGGCCGGGGATTATAAACAGAGTAACCACGCTGGGCTTGGGTGGGATGGCTGGCGGTGTAGGCACCTAAATTCTGTGGTGTCTTGTAGTGGGGGCGAAAGAGAGGATATACCTCTGCTGGCTTAGAAAAAGTGACAAAAATCCTTGGAACAAGGGGAGAAAAGAATATTGTTAAGGAAAAGTAGGAAAGAAAAGCGGAGGTTTCTAATTGATGGAAATAGATAAAGGAGAAAGAACTGAGATGAGGAAGTTGGAAAGGGAGGGAGATGGAGAAATAGCATATAGCAGTGGAGAAGAAAGTTTTAAAGCACAGTTACTTAACAGTGCCCAGAATTGTTAAGAACTGATGAACTTGAGGCAGCAGGGCAGGCTGGAAGCTGTTTGAGATTGTAAGAAGGTGAGGCGAGTCAGAGAGGTCAGGAGGAAGTTCAGGTCTCAAGAGAGCCAGGCACTGAGCTAGAGATTGCTCTCTGCATTGCTGCTGTGCCAGGGCTGAGTGCAGCTTTCAAGCTCCCTGGAGCTGCGGTGCTTGCAACATACAGAACGAGTGAAGTCACCCTTTGTGTTGGCTTTAACTGAGGGAAAAACAGTCCTGACAGTGTGCTCTGAGCATCGGTGACAATTTGTACATTGTCACCAAAATATGTAGTGCCTGTTTTGCATTTGGGTGAGACACACAGTCTGTCTGGATGATGTCTTCCCTATCAGTCCTCAGCGAATACTGAAGAAAGAGCCATAGTGTTGCAGTCATACAGAAAATTATTTCAAGTGATACTGTGTCCATGAGACACTTGGTCACTTCACAACTTGGTTTTGGATTGTTCCTTTCAAGCCTGAGGGTTCAAGCCCCAGCGTGTATAAAACTGTGCCAGCAACCTCTTCTCACTGTAAAAAGGGACTGCTTTTTCATGCATTACATTTCCTATTTTTTCTTCTTAATGTGACATTAAACCTTCCCCTTATTCCATAGAAGGGTAGTTTGAGATGTAGATGAGGGAATGTGTTAGGGGCTTGGAGATTTCTGGCAACCTCCAGTATTCTGTGTCAGCTGTAGCATGTCTGGAAACATGTATCCTTGAAAAAGGGATGCCTAGAATGCGAAGTTTCTTGAGTACAGCAGGTAATGTCACAATATCCAAGTGCAGGCCTTGCTGTAAACATTTACAGCCATATACTTACCTCCTACATCACCTACAGTTTCACTAGTACACCACTGTCTTTTAGAAGGTAATGCAGGTATTATCAGTAATGTTTGGCTGTGAATACTGTTTTCTGACACAGTAGCTAATAATCTTTCATGTTGTATTGAGTTTTCTGATAGTTTTATTTTTCTTGTTGTGATAGGAAGTGGATTTGGAAGAAAGACTTCATGAGCTGGACCTTAGAAGTGATTCAGATATTCCCGATGTTCCTCCACCAACAGACAGCACTCCAGAAATCCTCAAGAGGGCTTTGTCAGGCTTGTCTGCCAGGTACAGTGAAACAAAGAGTTCTGAAATTTAACAGCTGGTGGCTAAAATTCATACAGATTATGTTGCAGTTTTAAGTCTTGCAGATTGTACTGCAGTTTTAAATTTCATATGGTAGATGTGAAAATTTCAAGGATAAATTGTTGCTGGATATTATTGATTTATTTATGCTTTGATAGTCCCTTCAGTGGAATATTTTTTGCATAACCTGTAAATTACCCATTGCCTGCTCTTCTAAGTAAACACAGTTTACATAAACATTTACTGAGTCTGAGCATTGCAATAACATGGGCTAAAGAATTTGAATAACAGAATGATTATTTCTGGAGGTTGTAATGAACTGATTTCCTACCTCCAAGATTGAGAGGGGATTGGTTTATGAATGAAAAGATGTGTAAATTCTCAAGGTGAGGCTTGCTAGATTTTTGACATTTCCACTTCTAAATAATTTGCTGCACAGTTAAATACATCATAGCTGATATGTCCTTAATTTTTAAAGCATTGTTTATTTTTGTCCTGCCATTTCTTTTAAAACTTAGATTTCTACCTCCAGCATCCCAGGAGCTTGATGGCCAGCAAATGTGGGGGATGTGTATGTGTATAGATAGACAGATAATTGTGTGGACCTGCATACTCATGAAGGCTGTCGGATAAAGTTCCTTGTATAATTTTTTATGCAGTCCCTTTACAACATCTGATCAGTCAAACCCTTTTGGGGCGAGCAGGTTGCATTACGTTTTTTTCCACTAAGGCAATGAAAGAGCATTTAGGTGATAGATACCAAAAAACTACCTACTAAAGTGAATATGAGTGTCATACATGCCTTATGCTCAATGTAACATACCAAGCAATATACTGATGCCTTGTGCAATACAACGTGTATTTCACAGGCAACTTAGGTCTTGCAAAGTCAAAAGAAGGATCTCTAATCCGGACTATAATTAAAACCTTCCAAATCTTTGTAAAAGAACTGGTCTCCAGGAGATATCTCCAGTAGCAGTGTGAAATGAGTTTTTTGCCTTGCTCATTTTCTAATCTGTTGTCTGTTTCTGTTACAAGCAGATGTAATGTTTCAGGTTCTAAAAAGCGTGTTTCTAAACTGCACCAGCTGTGAGAAGAATGTGATATTCTCTATTGCCATCACACTGTGAGGAGTGTCTAGTTACAGAGTTCTCTCATTGGGTTAAATGTGGAAGTCTTAGGTCTCCAAATCAGACTTGTTCCAAAGGGCATGGTGATACCTCAAAGCCTGCAACTAAGAGGTGCAGGTGAAACCTTTCCTGTTTCACATGCTTTAAATTCTTTATTGGAGTGTTTGCACAAAGGTGTACAAAGGGTGCTTTGAGTGAAAAATTAAGTTCTTGGTGCTTTATGAATGCTAGAGTTGAAATTACCTGCCAGTTCAGTAGCCAGCAGTCCCAGCAGAGCTGTTGTCATCACGTGCAACATGGAGTGGGATGCACTGTAACTCTCAGAAATATGGATAGTCTTTGCATTTGACCTCTGAAAGAAATGGTATCTGTAACTTTCTAGCAGAGAGGTAGGATACAATAAACTTGGCAGATGGCTTCCTAGATTCTGGAGCTTCTTGTCCTACTGAAGCTGTCTTTCCAGTGCTGTGCTTGCCAATACCCCCAAGATACCGTGTGGTGTTTTAACATTCATGAAGGAAGCTGACTTCTTCTTAAGGAGGCTTGCTCACTATGGATTTGCCACTAGGGCCAAGCTGCTACTGTGTACCCACATCACAGAGGAACATAAAACATGTTGTGATAAAGCCTCTTCTGCCTCTGTTCTGATACTTAAGGCAAATCCAATTAGTGGCTGTAGCTGCCATTAACCTGTCAGTGAGTCAAATCCTTGAAAATCAAATTATTGCAGTTGAAGTTTACATTAGAACTGGAGTCTGATTCAAAACTAACACCGAATCAGGTGTCTCCTGAATCAGGTGCATCTCCTGATGCAAAGCAAAACATTAGAAAGAATGTCTTGAGGTTTATAGTAGGGGGCTTTGTGTTTAGCAGTGACTTGTGATTAGTTGCTTCAGTGGACATTGAGAGGAAACAGCCTCAAATTGTGCCAAAGGACATTTAGGTAGGATGTTACGAAAATTTAATTTAGGAAAAAGGTTTGGAATTAAACCTTTGGAGAGGTTTAACTTAGGAAGAAAGTCAAGCATTGGAACAAGCTGCCCGGGAAACTGGTGCAGTCACCATCCCTGAAGGTATTTAAAAGATGTGTAGGTGTGGCAGTCAGGGACATGATTTAGTGGTGGACTTGGCAGTGCTGGGTTAATGGTTGGACTCGATGATCTTAGATGGTTTTTCCAACTTAAATGATTCTATGATTCTGTGGTAACAGAAATTTTTATTCCATTTTCCTTAAGTAGCCACAAGCAGCTGCAAAGGTCTAACAAGGACAGAAGAGTACAGCTAGTTTGACCCATCAAGCCCCATTGTCACATATTCTCCTGTACTGGTTCCAGTGCTCACAAGAGCACAGGAGTGCTTTCAATAGATAACCCTCTACCTGGCAAAAGAGCTACTTTGCTGCTATAGAAAATTGGTGATCACTTGTTCAGAGGTTTTGTTGTGTGTCTATTACTCCTCAAAGAATCATTTGCTTTTTACCTGGCAGCCTTTCTTTCACATGCCAGCCTTTTCATGGCTGGGCCCCCATCAGTCTTGCAGCTTATGTGATGCTTTTTGAGGGTCCTGATGTATTTGCACAGCAGCTTCAATATGGGGGTTGTACCAAGTCATTTCAAATGACACATGGTAGGGTTGAGGCAGCACAGGGGAAGAAGAAAGGTGTCTAACTTCAGTTTTATTTTACTGTGCATCCTGTTTAGATGGACAGTTGCTTGATTCTGTGTTTCTTGCTATGCATTTGATTAAACACAAAAAATTCTGCTATTCCCACCATTTCTAAAACGGTTTAGTGTCTAGTTAGCAGAGGAAGTGGAATTTATTTTCATTTATAACTGCTTGCTTTTTTTTATTTTTTTTTAATAGATGGAAAAATTGGTGGATTCGTGGAATTCTCTCCCTAGCTATGATTTCTGGGTTTTTTCTGATTATATATCTGGGATCCTTTATGCTGATGCTTCTGGTAAGTTTATTTAAATGCGTTCTTCTGTGCAAGAGTTACTTGATCTCTTCATTCATCATGCCTAAGCTGAAAGGAAACTGCACAGACAATTCAGAGCAATTGTCTTTTATTTCTGTAAATGTAAATACTTTTGAAAAACATTTGACAGATTCACAACGGGACCTTGTAGATTAAGGACTTCTTATATACTATAATTAATTTTAATTTTTTTTTTAAGAATTAAAGTAACCCCAAGAAGTTGAATCACTAAGTTGCCTTACTTAACTACTATCATCCATTTCATTGACTAGTTTGTATGACCTACTGTTGCATGTTGAGGTTTGTTTTAAAAAGCAGACGAACAGAAATCAGACTAAAACCAACCCTAGAAAAGCCCCAGACCCACCAACAACAGCAAAAATCTAAAAAAAAAACGTAAGAGACAGGTGCAATTTTGAGGCTGAGGAAAGCAGGCAGCCCTGGTCTCCTGTCTGCAACTGGCACTGAAAGGCTTTCCTCAGACGTGCTCCTTTAATTCCGTATTTCTCTATGGGGCTTTGTTGTGGCCTTGCATTTATCTGTAGGTTGGAGCTAGATCCCTTTCTAAGGTACAGACAAAGCGCATTTTTAGGTCATGAAGTGAAATACTGGTGAGGATAACAATAGTTGTAATATTCTTCATGCATGCTACATAGCAGGTCAGCCTTTGCTGCTTCTTTGCATCATTTTAATTGCTGGTATTTTTATGGAATGGTGGTTTAACTATCTTTCCCAGTCATGGCAAGGAACAGGCAGGAATGCAGCTTTTAATGCGCTGGAATTGGTCCTTCTAGGTAACTGCTTCGATTTTTTACCCTAAGTTTGTTTAACTGTCAAAATGTGAACTTACTTCCTTCTTGGCCTCCTGCGAGGCAATTTTTGGATTGTATTCCTCAGAATATTTAGGTTGGGAAAGACCTTTAAAATCATTGAGTTGAACTGGTAACCCAGCATTGCCAAGTCCACCACTGAACCATGTCCCCAAGTCCCACATCTACACGTCCTTTAAATGGTGGGGATGGTGACTCAACCACTGCCCTGGACAACATCTTCCAAAGCTTGACAGCCCTTTTGGTGAAGAATTTTTTCTTAATATCCAATCTAAACCTCCCCTCCCATCTAAATTGAGGCCGTTTTCTTTCACTTGTTACTTAGGAGAAGAGACCAACCCCTATCCCTGTCTCCCAGCTCGACAACTGGTCTTACCATTAAAGACTGAGGCAAAGAAAGCATTAAGTACCTCAGCCTTCTCCTCATGCTTTGTCGCTGTGTTTCCCCCTGCATCCAATGAAGGATGGAGCTTCTCCTTAGCCCTTCTTTTGCTTCTGATGTATTTATAGAGGTGGTTTTTATTGTCTTTTATGGCAGTAGCCAGATTAAGTTTTCATTGGGCTTTGGCTCTTTTCTTCCTGTATAACCTCACAACATCCTTGTAGTCATTCTGAGTCACCTGCCCCTTCTTCCAAAGGTCATAAAATCTAGTGTCTTGAGAGACTGGAATGCTGTTTCACCAGCATTATGCTCTGCATTACAGTTTCTACAGCTGAGTTAGTCTGGTTTATATTTCCTGTTTTCAGATGAATGACATAACAAACTACTAATTCACTGCCTCGTTCATGGAGGATTTTCTTTTTTGTGTGTGAAGAAACAACAAAAAAAGCCCTTTTAAAGTGCAGGTTGCTGTAAAGAGGTTTTTTTTTTCCCCCGCAATCCTTCCTTTAGTAGTCTGTTACGTTTGAGAATGATGATTATGAACAAAAAGGGACTGATCAATTTGCAGGGTGATTTTGTGTATCCATGGTATACAGTCAGATTGCAATCATGGGCAAAGCTGTTAAGCCATGAACCAAAAAGTAATTAAAGTGACTACAGAATTGTAATAGCGTTCTTCTTTTGTGCCATAAAGCAAAAAGTCTGTCTTCTAATATGATGAGCTGTTAACGAAGTTGATATTTGAGACTCCGTAAAAAGGAGAATGGAGGGAAAAAACAGTCTTGTTCATGAATGATTTCATTTCATTGGAATAAAATAACTTATATTTAAATAACAGTTGTGATGACAAAACTGAATCTCAATGCTGGGACTGAAAATGCCCAGAGACTTGTAGGAAGAGTAATCCAGTGAGGTTTGGAGGACAAGACCTGAGACTGCCCTAAAGAGTTGGAAAGTATGTTCTGCATTTGCTGGCTACTCAGGTAACAGGCTTCCACGGCTTGCACCCCGGTGCCCTTTCCCACTGCAAGGTGCAATCCTGCGATGTTGCTCTTGCCTGTAGCATTTAAGTTTTATAAGGTAGGCCAAGCAGAAGAAAGGGCACAAGATAGGGGAGCTTCAAAATTAACTCACTGGAGTGGTGTGAGACTGTTTAATCTGTGTTCACACGTTGAGCAAGATGATATGTATTCATGAATGCAGGTGGTAAGAGGATGCTGCAAAGCCTTGCGTGCTGACACGCACCAGGAGCGTGGGCAGGTTCTTGCTCCTGTGTGGGATTACCCATGGCCTGGGTTTGGCAATTCCATATGTCTGGGTAGGGTGATCTGCTTGGAGACTCGGATTGGACAGAAGTGGCAGAGTCCTCTGAAGCCCAAAGGCGTGGCAGGACATACTGCCAGACTCGGGCCAGCAATGCAGGGAAGCAGTGAGGTCAGCAAAACAAAATGAAGGCCTGGGAGGGTGTGACATTCAGACCTGGCTTAGATGAGTTTTGCCTCTAATCATAAATGCTAATTGCCCTTAATAAGATGCTTGCAAGTGGAAGACCTGGGTGTCCAAGCTGTGTTGCACAGCTAGTTTTTTGCATTGGGCCTGGAAAATATTTCTTGAATTAAATGTAAAGATAAAACTTAGCCAAAAGAAATAGGAGAGCTTTCTTTACAGGAAGCACTTCTGACCTGCTGCTGTCAAACTGTTTTAATGCTGAAAGGTCAGGAGCCTTCCCTTGTTTCATGAGTGTATTTTTGAAGCCAGCCCAATGTGGGGGTTTTTTTCTTCATGTACAATGGTTTGGAGATTTTTTTTAAGTTTTAAACAGAGCTTAGTTTTCCTTGGATTTGCTTTGAAGCTGTTTTCTGAGTGGAATTTGACTTCAGAATAATATCTCCCCCTTGATGCAGGCTGCAGTGCTCCTTATTGCCTGTAAGAAACAACTGCAGCGTATTTACAAAGTTTTTTATTTCTCTTATTTTAGGTCTTAAGCATCCAAGTGAAGTGTTACCATGAAATCATTACTATTGGTTACAGAGTCTACCACTCATATGATTTACCATGGTTTAGATCCCTCAGCTGGTGAGTAGCAAGCCAGAACATCAAGAAGCTGGGATGTGAAACTTAAATCATCTTCCTCTCCTGTTGTGGTTTAATGACAGCTTTGTGGGTCATGTGCAGACATAAAGCTTGACACCTGTCTCCAATACAGAATTCTGTAGTTGTGTTCCACCTGTGAACTTGGCCAAGTCAGTTGGCCTTTCATTACTTGGTTTTTTTCCTTGTTATAAATAAATCCTTGTTTGTTTTGTTTTTAAGAATTGCATTTAATAGATATTGTCTTATTTAAATAACTGTTAGCTGTTGCATATTGCAGGTACTTTTTGCTGTGTGTGAACTACTTCTTTTATGGAGAGACTGTAGCTGACTACTTCGCTACATTTGTGCAAAGAAGAGAACAGCTGCAATTCCTCATTCGTTACCACAGGTTTATATCTTTTGCACTCTATTTAACAGGTAAGCACAGGAAGTCACAAAATGGAAGAACTTTGTGCTGCATTTGCTTGTTTAGTTTAAAAATATATGTAATTGCTCCTCATCTTTATGCACTTTCAGTGTCTTTTTCCTCTTAATGCTTGAGGAAATGAGGTGTTTGCAGTTACATTTTTCCCATGAAAAGATGAGTACAAATTTTGCATTCACTGAGAAGAAGAAAGCAGCCTAAACAAGGAGATGATTTTGAGACAGTTGAGATAATAGTGCTCAAAAGAGGTTGGCAAGCATTAATTTTAATTGCTGAAGACCTGGTGCTATTTTGGCAGGCTGTAGTGATGACTTCTATGTGTAATTGCTGTGCTGGGTTGATTCTTTATTGTGCAAGTGTTCTCCTAGGTCTCCAGTAATAGGATTTACTAATATATTTTTAAACTGATTAGTCAAAATGCCTGAGTCTTAATTTTGTCTGCAAGATATTCAGATACTTGCCTCATGGATAGATTTCCTCCCTGTCCAAAGAAAAAAATTTTAAAAGCCTCTTCTCTAGGAAGAAGAGACACAAACTGGCACTCTTATGGGGTATTGCTTTGTGAACATGTAAATATGTTTTTTCAGCAATGCAGTTTAGCATAAAATTAAATCAGCTGAATACTCAGATTGGCTTAAGGGACAGAGGCCTGCTATGCTACAAATACTTGTAAAGTGTACTAAGAAACGTGATCTTTGTGATGAACTGTCAGTTTGTCTATTGTTGTTTTTTTTTTCTTAAACCAAAGAAAAATTCTGCTCAGTGCTTAGATCACAAACTTGAAACCAGCTTTGCAGAACTTGACATTTTTCAGCTGGCTTTGGCTTGAGGAAACTAACTTAAATAATGCCTTGTGACCTGGTGAGGGAAGAGATGAGACAAGCCAGGCATGAGCAAAAGGAGGAGGCAGAGCATAGCAGAGCCCCTTGGCATTGGGATTATGGGGTCACTTAGGGGCTATCCCCAGAATTCAAGGTCTTTTGAGGGCCTGTGACCTCCACTGGCTCACGAACTTGCCCTGGGGGAGAAGGTGCTGTATTAATCCCCCAGAAAGTTCTTTTTGGTCAGCTGAATTCTCCAACGCCTGTGCTTCACACTTGCATTGCATGCAGCCATATGCCTGTCTGGGGGAAAGGGGCAAGCTGGTCTTTTCTCTTCATTTGTTTCTGTTAATAATTCAAAACCAGTTTGTTGACCTGGCTTTTGAGTGTTTTTTAGAAGTGATGATCTCCTTTGCTAAGAATAGATGTCCACAATGGGACCCTGTATGTGCTGAGATGGATGTTCTTTGCTGATGTTAGCTAAACCTGTGTTAACTAAATCATAATCTTGTATGAGAATAATTCTATATGTACACTTAACTGCATATAACTCAACACTTCTAGCAGCAGAGGGATTAAAAACTGCTTCAAAGGAAGAGAATTACTGGTATTTCACAGTTCAGTGTCATTGAATATAAGATGGTACAAACTGCACTTGCTTTGTTTTACAGGATTCTGCATGTTTGTTTTGAGTTTAGTGAAGAAACATTATCGTCTGCAGTTTTACATGGTGTGTATTACCCACTTTGCTGTGGCCATTCACGTTACGAATGTCACTAGAAACAGTCATGTCCATATGTTCATAAAATAGTTCAGAAGAGGAGTGTGAAAAATGTGCTTAAATTGAGAGTAACATGAAATCAAGTGGTGTTGGACTGTATCTGTTCACCTTGCAGATTATTATTATTATTATTATTGTTATTATTATTATTATTCTATCCCAGGATGTGGCCTTTCAGTCAGTACAAGGTGTCCTTGGTGAGGCCTTGTGCATGTCCAACATGATGTGTTTCCCTTAGTGATAAGCTGATATGAAAGAGCTTGCTGGAGGAGGGGGCTGCATCTCCCTGCCAGGTCTGAAGCCGAACAGTTCAGCATTGTGTGGAAAGTGGTTCTTGTGACTCAAGTGTTGCTTTCTAGAGGCCCCACTGAAGTACCATGGAGGGAACTTGATCTTAACCCCTGTGTGGAATATTTATTCTGTGACACTTCACAGCTGTTCTGGTCTTCTGCTCTGCAGTGTCTCAATAGATCATTGATGTACTAAAAGAAACAGCATTCTCATCTCTCGTATTTGTCCACCTAATACTCAGCATAGTAGCTAAGCAACAGCATGAACCTTTTTCTTATGTGTATCTTACATATTGAAAACTAATTTTGTAACATTACAGGTTCAAACCAAAGCAAACAAAACACTCAAAACAGACCCAAAACACCACACTGAGAGTGCCCCACCTCCCACTCCTATATAGGAATGATTAGAAATCACAGTGAAAC
Source organism: Lycocorax pyrrhopterus obiensis (assembly GCA_014706295.1). NCBI lineage: Eukaryota > Metazoa > Chordata > Aves > Passeriformes > Paradisaeidae > Lycocorax > Lycocorax pyrrhopterus. Next base: position 71,672,080 of record JACSVZ010000006.1, on the reverse strand, counting down.
AGCAATGCAGAACAGCTCATGTCTTGAAAGAACTTGAGCAATCAGGGCATTGCACAACTTTAAAGATTTCCTAAAGCTCTGGGAATGCAGTTAACCCCTCTGTTTCTGCACTACTTTAGGTAACACTTTACCATTGAGGATCCCCTGTTCTAGACTAGGGCTTAACTGAGCCTTGTATAAGCGTGTAAAATAAATCTTTTACTCAAAATAATGTATGCTGTTTGTAGGAGAACTTACTTGACAGTGAGATGCAGCTTTTCTAAGAGGGATAGTCTTATATCTTCTAATGTGCAAAAACACCTTCTCATCTTCAGATTGGCACAATGTAAATGTATTAACTTGCCATGATTTTTTTTCCTTTTTCCTATTCTGGAAAGAAGGTGAAAATGTGTAGTGTCAGTCACGTGACTTGGTGTCTGCCCAGAAAACATTAAAATGTGACTACCCAGGAGCTGCAACAAAACAGAGGGAAGCCATATATCTGCTGTGTGGCAGCACAGTGTTTAGGAAGAAAAGGACAGTCTATCCCATCCGTGGAAGTGTCCAAAGCCAGGCTGGATGGGGCCCAGTGCAGCCTGGTATAGTGGAAGGTGTCCCTGCCTGAGGTGAGGGGTTTGGAGCTATGTAATCTTTAAGGTCCTTTCCAACCAAACTGTTCCATGATTCAAACAGAGTAGGCATTTGGTTTTAGGGGGTGTTCCAATGTCACTGTACAAATACTAAAAATTTTGCTGCAGAGCTGCTTTAATTAACCAGCAATTAATATTTTCAGAAATGTTTAGTCATTTCTTGTACCCTCCACCCCTCAGCCTTCTTGAGTTGGTCTATCTGGAAGTAGAGTCTGGCTGAAACAGGAAAACACATGTGATAAGAGAATTAAAGAAGTAGGACGTTTTCAGTGTTAAATGGCCCAGAAATTTAGAGTGTTTAAATTTGGTGTATCATGAGAAAACTACCAGTTCTTGATTTAAAAGTGTTTGGAAAATAAAATCTACTGCAGAATCTTTACTGGTAACCTGTTTGGAAACCACTTTATTGTACACTGGCTCTACAGATTAAACACCAAGTACGTACAGTAGTACTGAACTAAATGATTGTTTAAATGACCATGCCCTTAAAAAAAACCACTTTAATTTTGCTAATCCTGAGAATTTTCATGTTTCATGAGAGTATTCTGTTATGAGAGAGATCCACATCTGTGTAACGTGACTCTTTCATGAGTAGTTCATTGCCATTTTATTGTTACAGTTCTAACATGTCTGTTATATGTATATACAGAATATCACATTGCTTAAACTTCTTTGCTGCTTTCATGCTGGAGGTGTATGTCTTATTAAATCAAGTGTTAAACTGTTAAAAAATTCTGGGTGGAGGTAAGTGATGGAGAAACCTGCTCAAGTTTCAGAACTCGCTTCAGAAAGCCAGCTCACTTGTGATATACTGTATGCACACGTCTCTTGCATTATCACTAGAACTGGTCTTCCCGGGGAGCTCCTCAGCAGCTCCTGTAGCTGACACGCCAGGATTTATGGAGGTGTACGGGTCGGTGTTTTCACTAACTGTTGTGTTGTTGCATTGTTAACAGTTCGCATGGACTCATGTCACTTTGCTGATCACTGTAACTCAATCTCATCTTGTCATCCAAAATCTCTTTGAAGGCATGATCTGGTAAGGGGACAGTAACAAACTGATTTGTACCTCTATTGCATTGAAAGGTTGGTTCTTTTGCATAGATCTGGTTAGGGAATAATTGTGGGAACAGTTAAAGCAGTACAAATTAAAGGAGCGTTAATGTCTAGTTGGAAGGGGAATTGGAGGAATTGGGAGTGATGAGGTAAAGCATACAGGAGAGGGAGCAGAAACCTCTATCTAGATTGACAGACACAAGTCTGATAGTTTTGAACAACCATTTCATTTACTTGCCAGGAATAGGATTGATTGCATGCTAGGTCAAATAGTTTCCACAGCATTTTGCTGAATGGATGAATATCCAGCAATTCTTTTGCAATTACTTGGGAGCTTTGGGTTGCTCAGAGGTATAGAAGTTGGACCATTTAATTTGAAATCTCCAATCTGGCCATGTTCCCTGCAGCCTTCCCTGTTCAAATAAATTCAGAGTACTTAAAATATTTTAAGAGTTTTAATCTTGGTTATTGTTGAGCACTCTTTGTGCCCCATTTCCAGTGATACATTAAATTTTGGCAGTGCAGTTAAACTTGATTACTTAAAGCCTCTCCTCAGAGAGTGGGTGTGTTTTCCTACCCCTCACTTCTTCGGGGACAGGGTAAATTTCAAGTCGGGAAAGAAGGAAGAAGCACATGGAAGATGGTTTGTGTTCTTCCAAGGACTTAATGCTGTATGTTCTCCTATTCCTGATATATGTACATCTGGGGAGATTATTGCAGGCAAGGCATACTTATAGTTAGAAAGAAAGCCCAAAGCCTTTGACAAAGTTTCTGTATACAGATTCTTTTTGTAGTGATTATATTCATGTGTCAAAAACTGAACCTAGTTGCTTTGCTAGCCTACTATTTCTTATTGCCACTCTTGCTAGACAATTTGGCAGATGATCAAAAAATCTGACTTTTAGCTTATTAATACATCCCTGCTTTGAAAAGGAGAAAAAAAAAGATAGCTTAATAGGCTTGAATAACAACTTCAGATGCAGTCTGCATGCAAAGAACACTTAAAAAGCTGCTCCAAACTGACAAGAGGGGAAAAAATTAAAAAGAAAAGTCCTTTTTTAAATTTAGCTGTCATTTAAACTTTTCAAGTAATTTACTTGTTTTTATGCTACCAAAAACATTAACATGTTTATATCTGTTGATTTCTTCTTACCTGTGGTACTAGTCTTTAAGCCTTATAGGAAAAAGCCAGCCTGTTCATATTTTAAGCTCATGCACCAAAATAACACTTTAACTTGAACTAACATGAATCTGTAATGATCTTGTTTGGCTGAAGACTAAAACCAGTATAGCTAAATGTGGTGCTCATGGGGGAACGAGGTGAACACATTATGAAATGTAATTCCTTCTAAATACTGCAGAAAAACTTCCCAGAAAGAAATTCTGCTCTTTCAGTTTTTGTCCTGTGTTTAGGTTCAGGCAGTTTTTCTCTGTGAAACTTTTAATGTCTTTCTCTAGGTTTCTGGTTCCAATTTCAAGTGTTATCTGCAATGACATTACCGCTTATATTTTTGGATTCTTCTTTGGCAGAACTCCATTAATTAAGGTAGGTGCTTAGGCACTTCCTCGCTAACAAGCTTTTACAATTTATAGCAGTTTTGTTACTTGTTCAAAAACATGTTAATGGAAAAAAATACACTGTACTGCATGATTCACATCTTTGCTAAAAAAGCCCAAGCTGACTATCCTGTTCCTGAAAACTGGTATATGGGAAACTGGGATTAATGTGAATGTGATATTGGCATTACAGGATAATACAGTTTGAGCCTATTGCATCATAATTTATAATTGCATTCTTTTTGGATTTCGGGTGCAGGTTTAGCTGCATGCTTACTGCACAGAAACTGTAATTTGGCATAAGCCACTGGGTCATATATACCTGCTCCTCATTCGGTCTTGTTGACTGAGAAAGGCTCAAGCATTAATCTTCCTATTCTGGTAGAATATACAAGACCCCACAGGAAGCCATGTATTATTTCATGATGTTGCCATGTTAACTTTTGGAGATTTAGTTAGTTCTGATATTAAACTGCTCTTAAATTGAAAATGTGATAGAATTTGGTGAAGAAAACTGGTCTCTCTTGTTACTTGCTGTATTGGTTATCCAGCCTGTCTGCAGGAAGCTGGTGTCTCCTGAGGAGCATCCCCAGCAGTGGTTGTGTCACACCCAGGTTTCTGGCACTGTCTAAGTGGGCACTTGCTTGCAGAGCTCTCCAACAGAGCTGAGGTGTGCTTGTGCAGGGTTCCCAGTCTTCTGCTTGAAAGGAGTTCAGCTGCTTAATCTGGGTCAGATCCAGCCAGAGGCCAGCAGCAGGCTCCAATTAGCAGAAGCAGATGGGATGGGAGCTCTCCTTTCCCTCAAACTGCCCAGTGGCACCAACAAAAATGTGGCTCTTTGCCACCTTGCCTGGGACAGGTCCTTCTATTTATCATGTTCAGTGGCTGCAGCTGCTGACATTCAGTATATCACACAAACTTTTAAAAAACCAAGTAGGAGCTTAATTTTCACAAACAAAATCAAGAAATAGAGTAAAAAAGGGTGCAGTGATGTAACTGATGGACTAACGCTATCTCTTTGTGCCCAGCTGTCTCCAAAGAAGACCTGGGAAGGGTTCATTGGAGGCTTCTTTTCCACTGTTGTATTTGGATTTTTTGTAAGTAACCACAGGACACTCATAGAACGATAGAATGGTTGCATTTGGAAGGGACCTTAAAGATCATCTCATTACAATCCCCCTGCCATGGACAGGAACACCTCCCACTACCCCAGGTTGCTCAGAGCCCATTTAACCTGGTCTTGAACACTTCCTGGGATAGGAATTTCCTTGTATAGACTCAGTCTTTGTATTTGTACTTGAAATAAAATTACTGATAAATTTGGTTATCTCAAACTGCTGAAAGCCTAAGAATTAGGGTGGTTTTTTGGCTAGAGAATTCTGCCAAGTCATAACTAGCTGCAAAGGGTAGGCAAGGTTTTAACCTCTCCTGAATAGATAGTATTGCCCATTTTTTGCCATTGCTGTTACAGTACCTGGAATCGTTTTATCTATTAGATGCATCCCTATTTTGAAACTGAAGTTTATCAATAGCATTATTTATGCTTTGTGAAGTAGTACTTTTGTGTTACATGCTTTATAATGACATTTCTCCTGGAAAGCAATTTACTCTAGTGATATGCACAGATGATAATACCAGCATAAGCAGCTGTTGTGACAAGTAATTTGTCACCAAGGTCAGCAGAACTCATAAGAGCCAAACTTAGTAGAAGAGATATTCAAGTTTTAATGGACAGGTAAACTGCAAAAAATTATGACGAGATGACTTTTTTTGATTTTATAATGCAGAAGTGTCCAGTAGATACAATTCTGAGAGATTGGAAAAGGAAAACAATTTGGGAGATCATCCCTGAGCTCATTGAACATCTGCCTTGTTGAGGCATCCTCTAGTTTAAACAGGTCAATTTTTCTCCATTCTGTGTCTCTCATTAGAAAGATTTTTATTACCCTGAGTTTGTGGTGATAAAGCCATTCATTAAGCCATGATTTTTGAGTGAAACAACAAATGCCTAATTCAGGAGTTCTTGTTTTGCTTTTCAGTTTTCCTATTTTTTGGCTCAACATCAGTACTTTGTCTGCCCTGTGGAATACAACAGTGAAACCAACAGATTTGTGACAGAATGTGAACCTTCCGAGCTCTTTCAAATGAAGAAGTACTCTGTGCCACCATTGCTTCAGGCTGTGTTGGGATGGGTAAGGAAAAAACCCAGGCTTTGGTTAAAATTGGAATCATGCTGCCCAGCTTAAATAGGTTTCCAAACCATTTTAGAAGGGTATCTGAATGCTGGTAAGGCTGGAAGGGTGAGAACTGGATCAATGGCATGAGCCTCTCCATAACTCATATGGGGGACGTGGTCACCCAACAGGATGGAAAGTCAGTTCTGGAGTCACCTGAGGGAACCTGCCTGTGTTCTCATGGCTTGTATTCTCTTTGTGCTGGAAATGAATGCCACTTAAGCATTTTGCAGACCTGCTTTTGAAGAAAAACCTTTGAATTTTTTTTTGTGGGAAGTGGACAAAGGCTTGTTATGGCCCGAATTAATGGCAAGCTGAAGTAAGCTTGTAGAACTTCATTTTCTTTTCAGCCAGTGTGTAGCTGCTGTTAGGGTTGGAGTTCTGCTCTCTTCACCACATAGCATCCTGTGTCTTAGTGCCACTACTTCCACGCTGAGTGAAAAAGAACTACCAGCAATAGTTCCATGAAATGTAATCTCTGGCCCTTTAAAATATGTAAGCTTAAAATGCCTACAATTAAACATGTTTAAACACAGTCTTAATTATTTTTCTTGTAGGAAACAGTGAATATGTACCCATTTCAGATGCACAGCTTTGCACTGTCAACATTTGCCTCATTAATTGGGCCATTTGGAGGATTCTTTGCCAGTGGATTTAAAAGAGCTTTCAAAATCAAGGTGTGTAATGAATCCTTGTAAGCTGGTTTTGTTTTGGTTTTCTCTTTGGATCAGATAAATTGGTGGGGCAGGGTTTAGGGTTTTTTTAAATCATTCATTGTAGTAGCTGGAGTTTCTACTAAGTTGTGATGATATTTGAGCTGGTTTTTAGCATCAGAAGCAGGACTTAGTTTTATCAGAGATGTGTGTGTGTGTGTGTGTGTGTGTTATTCTTCAAACTTTGCACATTCAGCATGTGACTTCAGTGCTGGAAATCTAAGAATAATTTGTAGTTTGGGCAATAATTACTCTTCCAAGTCATGTTGCAGAAGTGGTTAGACAAGCAAGATGTGAGATATTATACTTGACATGAAAGGCAATCTGTAGATGCCTCAGAAATGCTGACAGTGGTTTACCCTTCAGATTGTGGCTGGCTGGTTTTTACCAGTGGTATTTGTGTCACCAGCAGATGCTGGTGTCTCAGGCTCACCAATGCATGAGATGTTTGGCTGTCTTTGCCAATACAGTGCTGCCTTGCAACAGGAGTGTGTATTGGCAAATTATGTGATCTGCTACCCTCTGTTTATTGCAAGGTGAGCGCTGTAGCTTGTGTCAGTGTTGTCCCTGGCTGGTATTAAATGGCAGCAGGAGTGTGGCAAGACGGCAGCCCCAAATTTTCTCTCGACCTTCTTTATATCTTGGTAGGACTGCTGTAATTCTTATCCTGTTGCTTGTTGTCATTCATGTTGTTATTCCATATGTCCACCGAGCTGGTATGTGCTTTGCACAGGAGTGTGTAAACCTCTCTGTGCTGAATTCCTGTACATGTGCTTGTACCGACCCCTCTTTCTCATGCTGGTCCCAGCAGCTTGCTGGCCACAGCACTCTTGTACCTGTTTGGCCAGGCAGCAAAAGACTGTGTGAAGCAGGAATGTGGGATGAAAAAAATGCTGCTGAAAAGCAGCACTTATTCTTAGAGTACAATATTAAAAAGTAGATTTTTTTTTAAAACTTCTGGGCCCCAAAGTTATGGCCAAAGGACTGTCGGGAAGTCAAGGATATTGTGGAATTGCTGCTGAAGGCAGTGTGTTGGTTAGGTTAGACACTCCGTGCCTGCCCAGCACTGGGCAGAACTAGTTTAACTTGCTGGGAGTCACCCCACGTGACTGACTAAGGTCAGAGTTTTCACTTACAGGGGACACAAGTGAGTGTGGCTGACAGAAAGGATGTCTGAAGGTATTTTGATTGATAAAGCTGTTCTATAGACAAGATAGGTTAACACAAAGGTAGTGTATGGAGCTTTGTTTGCATCAGAAATATATATTTTTTCTAAGTAGTGATCATTTTTCACAATGTGTTTTTTGATTCTGTTAGATATATGTATATAATATGCACATATTACGTTTTTTAACTATGGTAGAGGATAAAGCAAAAAAGGTATTAAAGATGAGAATTAGATTCTGCAGAGGCAAAAAAGCACGGCCAGTAGCTTAAGAGGTTTGCTACAAAATGAAGTGTGTATAGGCACACAAGTGTTCTCAGTACGGGCAGACCTGCACCTGACCTACTGCTGTCCTCTTGTGCAATACTGTGGACAAGCTGCCTCTTCTCTTCTTTTTCTTCTCACCCCTTGACTCATCTTTGCAGTTAAAAACTCCTTTAGCAAAGAGCCTCTTGCTACCTTTTGGCTCACTGCAGTGAAACGGTGGCTTACTGGCAGCCCTGATGTGCTGCTGCCAAGTGATACATCATTGGTGTGTTTCGTGGGAATCACTGACCATCTCTTTTTTCTTCTTCTTCTTTCACCTCCCTGTCCTTCACACCCAAAAGGATTTTGCAGACACGATCCCTGGGCACGGCGGGATAATGGATCGCTTTGATTGTCAGTACCTGATGGCCACTTTTGTTCATGTCTATATCACCAGTTTCATAAGGTATGGACTTTTTGCAATATTAACTACTGAAGCATGTATAGAGCTGTACCACAATGAATGCATAGGAGTTACGTTAGCATGGCAGAGATTGCAGGTTGCCAAATAGGATTTATGCAATCATTTCAAATACAGGACTATTAAGAAAACAATGTCCCTGCCTAGGATTTTTGTCAGGTTCAAGCTATGCCTTAATGTTTCTGTGACTGCTGTTGAAGGTAGCCTGCGTACCTGAAATACCAGAAAGTTTTGCGTAGCAGCCTGTTAGAAGTTTTACTAGAATTTACTGATTACAGAAAGGTGTAGGATGGGTTTTTAGGCAGAAGGGTTGTGCAGCATCTGCTTTCCCTGTGTAGTTCCTGAAGAGCCAGTAGGTTGTGAGACTGCAGTTCTTTCCATGAGTTTCAGTATTTCTCAGTTGCTTGGCTTGGGGTTTTCTGTTTAAGATGAAAACGCTGTGGTTAAAGAAAGAAGACAACTTCCTAAAATACTGCTCATCTTCCCTGAACCACACCAGCTTTCAAGAGAAATCATAGGAATCACAGTTCTCTTATAACAGACAGTTTCTGAGGCAGGGGTGGGTCAAGGAGCCAAACCAAGACATGCCCTTAGGTTTGTAAATGCATATGGCTAAGTAATTATTGGATACCAAATCAGCAACAGATTCTTTGCCTTGTATTTGGTTCATCCAAGAAGTAGACTGTAAGTAAGTGGCTAGCTAAAAATGAGGCTGATATTTAGAAAAGCTTGGTTTAATTTGCAGTTTTCTTTACTGGGTTGGCCAATTTCCCATTTAGTTCAGTAGTACATAGCTTATCTGGCAGGCAGCAGATACTAAATGAAGATCTGCTAATAAAAAACATTGATTACAGTGATAAAGGATGAATCAGGGAATCTTATTTGTTATAAACCTTCTTAATATCCCCATTTGACAGTAAATAGAAATGCTTTTTAGTTTCTGTTTATATTTGAGCTAAGAGTATGCTTTGCTAGTAATGCTGGCCTATGCATCCTGAGGAGATAGACTGGGAGAAATCCGTAACTTGATGTCCTCAAAAAAGGGAAGGCATTGTTTGGGCAGCAAGAAGAAATCTGAAAGACTTTTTAGAGCTGTCATCACAAAAAAAATTTCTTTTTTTCATTGACAGGGGTCCAAATCCCAGCAAATTATTGAAACAGCTGTTGATACTTCAGCCTGAACAACAATTAAGTGTGTATAAAACCCTGAAATCTCACCTTGTTGAAAAAGGGATCCTGCAGCCATCTCTAAGAGGGTAGTTTGTCAAAACAGAGGACTAGAAGAAAACTCCGTTTACAAGAAGCCTGTGGAAAAACATTGCAAAAGTGCACATAAATAATGGCTAAAGGAAGAGTAGTTTGTGGTCTGGAAAAGGTGAATGTTTCCTGAAATGAATGTGAATGCTATGACTTCCTACTAGGACACTAAAGACCTCTTACTCCTAAAATAATTCAAATGCTTACAAAGTAATGGTACACATGCTGTGTATTTCAGTTCCTGAGGTGGATGGCAGCAGTCTTTCTTCAGCACCCAGCCTGACAGTCTTTGTATTTAAGAAAAAATAATGAAATTCACTGTAAGTTTTTAATGAGTTATTTAAAACTGTGTATCTTAGCAAATACCATTTTGGTCTCCAATGGTTACTGAAGTGTGAACACATCAGGCAGGCAGTAACTTCTTTATAGGCTGGTGCTGAAATTACTGTTGGCCAGAAAGCACTTGTTAGCCCGGTCAAAGAAGTACTTCAAGCCTGCTGTATCAGACTGCTCATATTTACTTAATTGTTCTGAAGATTAAACCTAGCTCTGTTTTTAATTTAACAGCTTTCTTATTAAACCATTTCATGCTTTCAAGAGAAAAGTACATTTATGGAAATACAGCTGGGCATTGAAATACAGTTGGGCAGTTTGGGCTGTGGAGCTGCCCTTGTTTTTTTTTTTTTTGTTAACATTACAGATCATAAACAAGTGTTTATGATGTAAAATCCTCCAGGAGTAGAGATTACCTGAGAAAACAGAATTTTTCAGCCCAATAAACAGATCAGGGAGAATCTGAAGCTTAAGTCCTTGGTTTTCATGGCCAGGTCAGTGTCTGAAGACAGTAATTCAAGCCTTATTCCTTGTGCCTCTTAACTGCTGTGTAGAATTGGGGTATTTCCTTCTTTTTAAAAGCACTTTGAGGTCCCGAGTAAAAAGTGAGGTTTAAGTGGTGTGTATCAGTGTGTTACTCAGTGAAGGCAGAAACTTTTATCTCATAAATGTGCACAGTGCAAGACAGGATGCATGGTTCTTTTGCTGTGTGTTATTATTTATTAAGAAGATCCTCAAGCAAGCCTGGGTAACCACAGAGGGGTTTGAATGGAGAATTTTTATAGAAAGCAGCTATTCTGTAGACTTAGTGGGGTATATGAGGAGAATTGATGCTCTATGATTCTCAATCCTAGTTGTTTTACAACTTTTTTCATCATGTGACATGTCTTGATGCAAATAAAAATATGAACTTTTTTGAAATGACAAAAATTACTCCTGTACAAACAGAAAGCACAAATGCCAATTTTATTTTCGTGAACTGTAAATTGATAAATTTCATTTTTCCAACTAACTGTAAATAAGTTTCTCCACGTACTGATGCCACATCTATGTGTATGTATATAAATTATTAAAAGATATGTGTATATATATTAAAGATTTAAAATTTAAATGGTTGGTGCTACTTGAGGATACAACCATGGAGAAAATCACAAGGGTGGGTGATAAGATTTATCTGTAAAATTCAAACTGCTTTTTGTTGAACGCCGTGTAGCTGAGACCACTGTGCACTCTGTTTTGCACTTGGGCTTGTACAGCTTGTGTATGGAAAGGCACCCCTTTGTACATTCAACAAAATCCAGGTCTAAAGCAATTCCTGTTGATGTCAGGTATTGACAGAATTAAATTATGTGTGACCTGGAGATTGCAGTACTGTATTGAAGGAACACTCCAAGAGGTGAAAAACATCACCTGCTGCTTGTCCATCAGTGGCTCTGCGACTTGGCTGGGTTGGAGCGGGCTGAAGTTCAGCCCTTACTCCAGACAGGGCATAACCTGAAGCTAAAAGGTAGCACAGCTACCTTTGGAAGGGTGATTTAAAAAGAAGGGAAGAGAAAATGAGAGGGAAACCAAAGTAGAATGTCTGCAAAACTAGCTTTTAGATGAGGCTTTGGTTATGTATGGGACTCTGGTAGATGTCGTGCTAAAACACAGCCATACTGGAGCTAGTATATCGTTATCCTGGGTATTAAAAAAAAATCTAAATATTTAAAAATTATATAGAGGATATATATGTAAAAGGGTAATTGTTACTTCAGAAACTTGAAATTTTTAGTGTAATTTTATAGCATGTACAATAAGGAAGTTAAAATATATTTTAGTATTTAATACAACAGAGCATTTGAAATTAACTGCTATCTATGTGCACAATAGAAAATTCAACACTGCAGTTCTGCTTTTCAATGTTAAAATGAAGATGTGATCACCTGTGAACTCACTCCTCAATTTTCTAGATAGAGTAATACCTTCCTTCTGGTTTAGGCTTGGTGTAAATATGGCTGAGCAGGATCTGTCACTATGAAGTGACATCTATGCTTGGTTGCTATAAAGAGAATTTACCCCACTGGCTACTTCTGTTAGTTCAAGCATTGCAACATGATCTACAGGAAAGTTTAACTTTTTACAACGTGATTCTTTTCACTTGCACTTTTGTCCCAAGTGGCTATAATTACCTGCTGAGCAAAAAAGAAAAATGTATATTCTGTAAATATTGTAAATGGTATGAGCATATAATGTCTGTTTTAGTTTGACTGTTTCAATCTTTCATTGAAACAGGTGTTGTAAAAAAAAATATAATAAAATTGGGACAGAAGTCCTCCTGTCTTTTATTTCCTATAGCATGTACAGTGGGTGGAGTTTTCTTAACAAGAATTTATATTCCTTTATATTCCTTACATTTGTTTTCTTAATAGAAAAGTCTGCTATTAATTTCCAACCTTTTGCCCCTCAAGGCTTCAGACAATCCTTGTCTGTTGCTGAAACTGGTACAATGTGCCTCATGTCTGAAGATATGCAAGCTTGTCATCTTTTCCTAAAGGTGCTCACTTCAACAATACTGACACAGGCCTGTCAGTATTCACCATTTGTGGTGATGATGGGGTGGCAGCTGGCAGCTACTTCTCCCTGCTTTCCTGTTCCTTCCCTTTTAAGTCTTGGATCTGAAGCCCTTCCACCTCCTGCAGCCTCAAAGAAGCCAGGTAAGAAATGCATCTTATTTCTAAATTACACAGACTGTAACATCTGTTAAACACTTACCATCAGCCAGTTGTGGGTGTGCTGTGCACCTCCTTGCGTTTTAGAAAACTTGTGGAGAAGCACAGAGCTTTCCTGTGGTCTTCCTCTACTTCCTAATGGTCTTCTGAGGAAAGGAAGGTGAAAGTTAGCAGTGAGTTTTCTCCTGCTAGACAGATAATGTTTGGGACTGTTACTTGCACAGTCCTTTTGCCCAGCTGGTACTACTACCTGCACGTAGCTAAGTTGCAATTGCCCTTTCTCTTGCAAGTAGTTTCCCAATTATAAAATGGATATCCAGTTCCTTGTTTAGCAATTTCAAATTGCATGAACTTAGGCATGAGTCCTGTGTCTGACAGGATGCCAGAAACAGGTGGGAATGTGTTGCCCATAAACACACACCACATTTAGATTGGAAAATACCCTTGAGAAGATCGAATCCAGCCATTAGCCCAGCACTCCCAAGTCCTCCATTAATGTACGGTTGAGTACTACAGACACTGTGATTTGTTCATTGGATACGTATTGCACCCTGACTTCCCAATACTGATGCTTGTTCCTTGATGAATTACAGGGACACCTTTTGATCCCTAAAGGAACAGGTGAGAAAGACTGGTATTATAAGGATTTTGTTAGCATGAACATACCCTTTGCAAGTGAGTGTGTAAAGGCAACATATTCTCACAGGGAAGTCAGGGTGTAAAGCTTCAGCCCCATTTAATTGCCACCAGGTGACTTGCACCTGTCTGTGTCGAGGTGCAATAGCAGCAGTTTGCTTCCTCAAGTGGTTGCTGCTCCCATGTGAAGTGACTGGGCCAGTTGTCCCCAGCTCAGCAGGAACTTGAATTTTGAGCTAGTCCCACACAGAGTTTCCAGAGCAAGAGGCTGGATTTTCACTTCTGCTGTTGGGACCCTGCTCTTTGATTGCAGGAAGTGAAATACTTGTGCTATCTGGCAGATATCGTGCACGCCTCTAAAGAAAACATACCGAGAGCTCTAATTGCCCAATCGTGGCTTATATTACCTACCTAACTGGGGCTTATCACTGGGGGTTGTATGTACTTGGAGGGTGTGTGTAGCTCTGCATACTTTGACCTTGTTTCTGATGTGACAAACTATGATACAAGCATAGGCTATCCTGGGACAGGGAGAAAAGCAAGCTCTGCCAGACTCCATGCTGTGTCATGTCCAGCTGTACCAAAACAAGTTTCTGACTTCAAATTCAGATGGAAGTAAACCTACAGAGCGTGTCTCCTGGCCCAGCTGCTCCCATGGACAGCAAGGATGGGCCAGCCACACCCCTGAGTCAAGTGTTGCCCCAGCAAGGGCAGGCCTGGCCCAGCTGTCACGGGGAGCAGCACGCAGGCCAGGCCAGCACCACCACACCCATAAGCACTGGCCGTGCACCATCCACTCCTTCCTGGCAAGTGCCCTCAGTGCCAGGAGTGCAGGCAGGAGCTTGTGTGATGTCCACACAGCCCCTTCATGACAGATCTCCCCTGTCCACAGCATGATGGCAACAACAGTCCCTGTTCAGGAGGATGCTCAGAGCAGTGTGCAGAGTGTTCCTTGGCACCCACAGGAGCAGGAGCAGCAGTGCCCTGCTCCCAGCACCAGGCAGGTGCCTGGAGACAGCCCCTCTGAGCCTCAGCTGGGTCCTCTGAGAGAGTGACACAGGGAGGCACAGCAGGGATGGATGCAGGGACAGTGCCTGTCCCCAGGCCATCCCGCTGCCAGGCTATTCCTGGCCATGGCTTCATGAGACCAACCTATGTTTCCCCTTCAGACACATTATGATTAGATCTGGTTCATTTTTACTACACATATTTTGCAAACAGACTTTATTTTATATGTATTTGTATATAATAGGTTATACTTTTTCTTCAATAAAAATGTCAGTTTGGGCCAATTAACTGAATTGTGTGCATAAAAAAAAAATTCAAAACCAAAACCAATGTTTTAGTATAGTTTCTTATATCTTCCATGGAATATGTGTAGTGGGAGTGGGGTCAGGTGCCCGGGCTTTGTGATGAGGGGCCACATCCTGCCCAGAGACCACTGTGACACCGCTGGGCCCTGTTCTGGCTCGGGGGGGGATTGAAGGAGCGCAGAGCCCTGGGGTTCCCAATCTCAGGAGAGCACTTCCCACAGGAGGCTGCATCTGCCCTGGAGCCCCTGGCAGCTCTGCAGCAGAGGGAGTCAAAAACAGACATGGAGAACCATTTGAAGAATGCCAGCTCCCAGATCCACAAGGGACTGCCGAGCATGGACTGGATGCACCAGGTGAGGGACGGGGCAGGACGGACAGGCCGGTGGCGGGACGGGGCCACATGGAGCTGTCTGGGGGCTGGGGCTGGGCTTTGCTGGCACTGTGGGGGACACTATGCCAAGGCTTTTGCCTCCACCCCACTCCTCTCCCTTCCTGGAGGTGGGACAAAGGCAGCCAGAGGCAGCATCTCAGGAGAGCCAGGCCCAGGCCTCACGCGTCCATGGGGACAGGCTGCCGCTGCTTCCAGGGAGCTCTCAGGATGGCGGGAACCACCCAAGCACCCTGCCAAGCAAGAAGAACTCTGCTCAATGGCTGCAGTGGAATGGCCGGGCCCGTCCCAAGCGCAGGGCTCCGAGGAGAAATGCCACCCTGCTGTGGCAGCAGGAGACACTGGAAGAGAACTCCCGCAGCAGGAGGAGCAGCTTCCAACCCTGACACAGATGCAGGTCTTGATGGCTCAATGGCAGTCTGGCCATCCTGCTGCAAGACTACTCTTGGCCGGGGCTTTCTGAGACCAGCCTATGATTCCCCTTCAGACACACTATGATTACATCTGTTTCATATTTTTACTACAAGCACTTTGCAAATAAATTTTATTGCATATATCTATATAATAAATAATAGATTTTCTTAACCTAAACTGTCAATTTACCCAATTTATCTGAGCTGTGTGCATAAAAAATTTGATTCAAACACAATAAGCTGAGATAAAGTACAGTTTCAAATTTCAGAGGGTATTTTTATTACCTCTAAGCAGGTGACAGCTTCTGCAGGTATCACAACTATCTGTCTTATATTTCTTATATCTGCTTACGATATAAGAACTGAGGGAAAAAATGTTTCTATAGAATTTCTTTTATCTGCCATGGAAGACGTGCACTGGGAGCAGGGTCTGGGCTCTGCTGCCAGGGCTTTGTGATGAGGGGCCACATCCTGCCCAGAGGCCACTGTGACACTGCAAGGCCTTGCCTTGGCCATGGGAGGATTGAAGGAGCGCAGAGCCCTGGAGTGCCCAGTCTCAGGAGAGCACTTCCCACAGGAGGCTGCATCTCCCCTGGAGCCCCTGGCAGCTCTGCAGCAGAGGGAGTCAAAAACAGACATGGAGAACCATTTGAAGAATGCTGACTCCCAGATCCACAAGGGGCTGCCGAGCCTGGACTGGATGTGCCAGGTGAGGGACGGGGCAGGAGGGACAGGCCGGTGGTGGGACGGGGCCACACAGAGCTGTCTGGGGGCTGGGGCTGGGCTTTGCTGGCACTGGGGGGGACACTATACCAAGGCAGCTGCCTCCATCCCATTCCTCCTCCTGGTCTTGCTTCCCAAGGGTGTGTCACAGGCAGCCAGAGGCATTGCCTCAGGAGAGCCACGCCCAGGCCTCATGCATCCATGGGGACAGGCTCAGATCGTTCCTCTGCCCACAGAGCTCGAAGCATGGAGGGAGCCCCCCAGCCATCATGTCAAGCAAGTGGAAGCCTTTGCAAGGGCTGGAGAAAACTGACCAGGCCCATCCCAAGTGCAGGGCTCCACAGAGGAATGCCATCCTGCCATGGCAGCAGGACAGCCTGGAGGAGAAAGAGCTCCTGCAGCAGGAGGGCGAGGAGCAGCTTGCCTCCCTGACATGGTCTTGGTGGCTCTATGGCAGACCCAGGCAGCTGACTGCCAAGGACAGGACAGGATGGGATGGGATGGAGTGGGATGGGGTGGGACAGGACAGGGGGATGAGCCTCCCTTGGCCCAGGGCCAGCTGCTGCATTGCACCCCTGCAGCCCCATCATCTCCCACAGCCCAGTCCCAGCAGCCGCTGCTGCCAGGTCTCCAGCAGGCATTTCCTGGAGGGAGCCAGGTGACCTTTACAAAAAACAGAATCACTGAATCACATAGAATCACAAATACCAGGATTGGAAGGGATCTCCGGAGATCATCCAGTCCAATCCCCTGCCAAAGCAGGGCCACCTTGAGCAGGTTACACACATAAATGTTCAGATGGCTTGGAGGGAGACTCCATGACCTCCCTGGATAGCCTATTCCAGGGTTCTGCCACCTCAAGTGTAAAGAAGTTCTTCCTCAAGCTGAGGAAGAACTCTTCAAGAAATGCCCCTCTCTCCTTTCTCACCTGCCAGGGGAACGCATTTCTCAACCTTGGGCAGCCATTGCCAACAGGCCTGGAGGGGTTGGAGGCCGTTTCGAGCACACAGAAGGTGCTGCAGTGGCTTGAAACCCACGTTCCCAGTGAGCCAGAAACCCTGGCCAAGGAGGACAAGGACTGGGAAAACAATATTGACAAGGAGATGTCCCATGAGATATTGGAAGAGGACATCACATGTCCAGTGCCCTCAGAGATGTGGGAAGACAGCAGTGAAAGCCAGGAGTTCCGAGACATGTCAGAAGAGTACAGTGACCAAGAGCTGTTTCAACGGGAAGAGGATGAGAGCACAGCAGCAGCAGGAAAGGCTATCAGCAAACTGCAGAGCACATCTCCTGCCCTGGCTGGTCCCATGGACACCAAGGATGAGCCAGACATGGCCCCCAATCGAGCGTCACCCCAGCGAGGGCAGACTGGTGGCACCACACCCATAAGCACTGGCCATGCACCATCTCCTCCTTCCTGGCAAGTGCCCTCAGTGCCAGGAGTGCAGGCAGGAGCTTGTGTGATGTCCACACAGCCCCTTGGAGACAGATCTCCTTCCCCCACAGCCATTCACACTCCAGTGCAACTGCAGCGACAGTCCCTGTTCAGGAGAGCACTCGGGGCAGTGTGCAGGCTGTTCCTTGGCACCCACAGCCCACGGGAGCAGGAGCAGCAGTGCCCTGCTCCCAGCACCAGGCAGGTGCCTGGAGACAGCCCCTCTGAGCCTCATCAGCATCCTCTGAGAGAATGACACAGAGAGGCACAGCAGGGATGGATGAAGGGACAGTGCCTCAGCTGTCCCCAGGCCATCCCGCTGCCAGGCTATTCCTGGCCATGGCTTTGTGAGACCAACCTATATTTCCCCTTCAGACACATTATGATTAGATCTCGTTCGTTTTTATCACACATATTCTGCAAATAGACTGTGTTTTATACGTATTTGTAAATAATAGGTTATACTTTTTCTTCAATAAAACTGTCGGTTTAGCCCAATTAACTGAGTTGCGTGTATATAAAAAATTGGTTCAAATACAAAAAGCTGAGAAAAAGTACAGTTTTAAATTACAGAGGGTATTTTTATTACCTCTAAGCAGGTGACAGCTCCTGCAGGCATCAGAACCATCTTACGGTTCTCATATCTGCTTAAGAAAGAGCTCCTGCAGCAGGAGGCCAAGGAGCAGCTCTTGTCTCCCTGACATGGTCTTGGTGGCTCCATGGCAGACCCAGGCAGGTGAGTGCCATGGACAGGATGGGATGGCATGGGACAGGATGGGACAGGCGGATGAGCCTCTCTCTGCCCAGGGCCAGCCACTGCGCCGCACCACCACAGCCCCGTGCGTATAAAGCATGTCTGCACTACACTGAGACATCCTAAATAGACAATGCCAGTACATGGCCTAGCAAAAACTGAAAATTATGAAGTCAGAAGAGTATTTGGAGTGTCCTAAGGAAGGCTCTGGCCTTATGCTTTTGGTGCCAACTGCTTAATGTCAGTATTGGACACACGGCACTAAGGTGAGGCTTGGTCAGATTCAGTACACCCCGTTTTTAATGGACCCTCCTTTTCCTCTCTAACAGTTCATCTCCCTTCTTAAGCTCGGTTTGTAAGACTCAAACAGTGTTTGGCTAAATAATAAGTGTGTGTCACCTGCAAACAGCCACACTTTTTGGACCCGGTTTTATGGCAATTACTCACACTGAACTAGTTTTTTTCCCTCTTTTGAACACAGTGGTCCAAAGAAACAGACTTTACTTTTTCCACAAGCATTTCACCAGGTACCTGCGTGAGGCAGCAGGACCTAAAACCTCTCCCGGCCGGGTCTCGGTGCCACTAGGGGTCCCCGCCGCCCGCGCATCCCGCCGCATTCTTCCTCATCCCGCCGCATCCCACTCCCTCCCGGCGCGGCGGGAGGCGCAGCGGGAGGATGCGCCTGGCGGCCGGGCAGCGGAATCGGGAGATCAGGGAGAGCTTATCACTCTCTACAACTACCTGAAAGAAGAGTGTAGCGAGGTGGGGGTGAGCCTCTTCTCCCAAGTAGCAAGCAATAGGATGAGTTACACCAGGAGAGATATAGCTTGGGTATTAGGAAACTTTCTTCACCGAAAGAATAGCAAGGGACAGCTAGCCATGGTAGAGGTCACAGGAATAAAGGACCGCTTCTACTGTGCAAAGCTGTGTCTCAGCAGACTTCCAGTTGCATCAGGGGTACACTGTTTTGATGTTAGAAAGCTGGATGTCCTGATGTGTTTGGGGACTTCAGGATAATCTTGTGTCTTAGGGTGACTTTATCATGTGTATCTCTTATTATGCTTTATGTTCAAAAAGTTAATTGTAAGTAAAAACCACATGTAATGTAAAATGCCTGTACACCACTACTCGCTAAGTGTCACTGTCACTGTTTGTACATAACTGTATATATGTATTAATGTGTGTGTGTGTGTAGAGTTAAAATATATTAATTTAGGCATTAAGCCAATAATATGTAATAAAAAGTAGAATGTCTTAGGGTGACTCTATCATGTGTATCCCCTATCATGCTCTATGCCCAAAAAGTAATTTTGTGCCTTTTCTGTGCCTTTAAACTAAGCTTAAAAAAAAAAAAAAAAACCAAACGAACTTTTCAAAACAGTTTCTCAAAGACACAGAGATTACACTCCTCTCTGCGTTCTCTGGCTGCAGGAGCAGGAAGGAGCACCCTGCTTGCTTTCTTCAGCCAGCGGTTTCGGGTTTTTTTTTCCCTTCTTTTCCTAGCGTGAAACAGAAAGCTGAATTTTGTTTCCTAGAACTTTAGTGTTTTTTCCCTTCTTCTTTTCTAGACTGTTCAACAACATCAAAACACATCGGGAGAATTTTTCCCCGAGGCCCGGGGGTGGGCCCTCGCCGACCCAGCTCCGAGAAAGAAAGAAACCACACCTACAAAAAGACTCTGAAATCTTCCCAAGTTTCTCCCTATAGCGAGAGATTTCATTTCATTATTTAGCATTATTATCCTTTTCCTGTGTGTTTGTTAAATAAATAGTTCTTATCTCATTCACTTTCCTTCGAGGAAAATATTTTTTTTTTCCCCGAACCCTGTGGGGGGAGGAAGAGTGGTTGTAACCCAGTTTCCTCTCAAAAGATATATTGCTAAGTTTTAGCCAAACCGGCACATCTTGGTATCAGGTAATTTTTAAAATGTTTATAAGAATTGGGTGCTTCAGAATGGGCAGCTGACAGAGTCAGCTGCAGAAAACTTCCTGTACATCCTAGAGCCCCTTAAATTTCTGGTCAGTATACAGTGTCTTTTGGTACTGTGATTTACAGTGAGGTACCTCCTGCAGCTGAAGAGAGAAAACAAATTCTTCTCTTTTGAGAGCCAAGCAAGGATTATCATTCCCGCCACACCCAGCACTGGGGCAGGGATACAGCCATCACCCCTCCTTGTCTACTCCAGAGTACAACAGTGGCCAGCTCAGGTTCCAGTCTCCTTCTTGTCTCTAGAGAGCACCTCTGTACCATCAGGAATGAGACCCTGTCTCCCACAGTGGCTGTTTGTAGCAGAATTCTGTTATGTGGAGGTTGTCTGAGAAGGAAACTCCATGTTTCGTTATCGTAAAGGACAAGGCATTTACCTCCCAACTCCCGGTGCTCTGTCTTGGGAAGCAAACGTGTCTTTCTGGTCTCTTCTGGAAAAAGCTGTC
Source organism: Lycocorax pyrrhopterus obiensis (assembly GCA_014706295.1). Lineage (NCBI taxonomy): Eukaryota > Metazoa > Chordata > Aves > Passeriformes > Paradisaeidae > Lycocorax > Lycocorax pyrrhopterus. Next base: position 71,651,601 of record JACSVZ010000006.1, on the reverse strand, counting down.
ATTGGCAGATGCTGCATGCCAAGCACCTTAGAGGGGCCATGATCCGGATTTGGTGTGTTCAGGATAAGCATGGGTCTGCAGGCTAATCCTCAGGCAGAAAGAGACCATGTTTTGAGTGGTCCCAGAAGCAGAATTTGGTGAACCTGGGGAGCTTTAATTTGAAAGCTTGTAGGCATTTGTGTTGTCAAAAACCTTCAGGATTAGTTAGTAGGAATCCTGCAGAACACATATCTGAATTTGGGTATTTAAATATCCCCTAACCTTTCTGTTTGTCTGAGCAAAAGTGACTTCAAATGTATTTTAAGATTATGGCTTCCCAAACATGCAGCAAGGGCTAAATGAAACTCTAGATTTCACATTAACTGGAGCAGGCTAAATCAAAATATATCATGTTGATCTGAAAGATTTTTTTTATCTAGATGGATTTTCTCCTAAGGGCTTTTATACCCAGGCACTTGAGCCAAGTGGCCAAATTGCCCCCACCCCATGCAATCAGTAGTACTTCAAGGCTCAGCACAGTTAGCAAATACAAATGAACAATTTAGGTTTTCAACTTGGGCTCAAAGCTGCCTGACACCTTGTTACTAAACAGCTTTTCCCACACTTGAACAGCCCTCCTCTCTTCAAGAAAAATGAATTTCCAAACCAGTCCCAAGCTAGCTAATTTCAGCTTCAAACAAAAACTAGGGAGGCCACTTGGCAAAGTGAATGGAGGTGAGGGGGGAAGCTTTTTTTCTTCAGCTTGCAGCGTCCTTGGCTCTTCTAATGCCAAATGTACTTTCAAAAGCAGTATGTAAATTTGACCTTAGCCTGCTCGGTTGTAAACTGTCAAATTATAGTCATTATGCAACTAAAGTAATTTCACATTGCAAAAATACATGTTTACAAACACCTCCTATACAAAGGGAAAAAGAAGGCATAGCTATAATAGAAGTTGATTAAAGTCTTAGTAGGCAACATGGACAGTGGGATTGAGTGCACCCTCAGCAAGTTTGCCAGTGACACCAAGTTGTGTGGTGTGGTGGACACATTGGAGGGAAAGGATGACATCCAAAGGGACCTGGACAGACTTGAGAGGTGGGCCCATGTGAACCTTACAGAGTTCAACAAGGCCAAGCACAAGATCCTGCACCTGGGTCAGGGCAATCCCAAGCACAAGTAGAGGCTGGGCAGCAAAGGGATTGAGAGCAGCCCTGAGGAGAAGGATTGGGGGTGTTGGTGGGTGAGAAGCTTGACATGACCCAGCAATGTGCACTTGCAGCCCAGAAAGCCAAATGTGTCCTGGGCTTTACCAAAAGCAACACAGGAAGCAGTATAGAGAGGTGATTCTGTCCCTCTACTCTGTTCTCCTAAGACCCCACCTTGAGTACTGTGTGCCCAACATGAGAAGGACATGGAACTATTGGAGGGAGTCTACAGGATCATCAGAGGGCTGGAGCACCTCTCCTATGAAAGCAGGCTGAGAGAGTTGGGGTTGTTCAGTCTGGAGAAGAGAAGGCTCTGAGGAGGCCTTCTAGCAGCCTTCCAGTATCTAAAAGGGCTACAAGAGAGATGAAGAGGGACATTTTACAATGGCATATAGCAATAGAAAAAGGAGGAATGGCTTTAAATTTCCCATGCCTGGAAGCTTTCAAGGCTAGGTTGGATGGGACTTTGAGCCCCCTGCTAGGGTGGCATTGAAAAGAGTGCTCGTCTGTAGGCGTTGGTGCATTTGACCTCATTTTTAAACCAAGGACAAAGTCCTCTCAAACTTTGGCTAGAAGACAACGTGGTATTTACCTTCTGCCTTCTCTTAAACAATTTGTCAGCACTGAGGTTATCGTGTTTATTCATCTGGTATGCAGCAAATGTAATGCCACCCTTTTTGAACAGAGGCTGTAAGACAGAAAAAACAGCTTGTAGATTTCTGCTACTTTTAAGCTTTTTTCTGTGAAAACCCGTGTACAGCAGGACAAAAGATTGGCCTGTCTGCTGCAGGTGGCATTGTCCCCAGCCACCAGACCACAAAGTGTAAATCTCTAGGAGAAAGCCTTAAGTAATTTTTTATTTATTTACAGCCTAGAAACTCACCACAAAAGGTCAGAAGAAAGCATATGTCAGCATCAAACAAGGTCCCTTTGTGTACTTCATGGTTGGTTTTTAATTTGTGCAGAGATCTGGCATGTCTTCAGCACAAGGATGATTGTATTCAAGCCACTGATAACACTAACTACAAAAAAATTCTTCTGGTTCATTGTAGTTTGGTTTGGTTTTGTGGCCAGAGCATCTGTATACTCACAGTATGCGAAAAAAGTCCCAATTTTCTGATAATTTGAACATTCCTGGGCTAAAAACTTTGAAAACTTGTAAAACAGATGTAATTGAGAGCAATTTTGTCCAGTCTCCTTCATTCCTGCCCCTTCCCTGTTTAAGGGCTGATTTAAAAACAATAAAAAATGAATGCTGCCCAAGAAACACCGGGTTTTTCTTAACTGCCTCATCTGGAAGTTATCTGTCGTTAGCTGTGCTGTAAGACAGAAACAGCCTCCAATTTACACACACCCATGCTTGAAAACTTCCACAGGTGAGCATCTATGCTCAGTGATTTTTGTTTTCATGCCATTGCCAGACAAAGATATTTGGAAGGGGAGAACTTTGAAAGCCTCCCTGGAAGAATCTCAAGACGTAAGAAGCCAAGCAGTGTAACTGAGCAATGATTTTTACATGATGCAGCCCTTCAGTGTTAAAATTCAAGGCAGGCAAACCACCACGAGGGTGCAGTGGTAAGGCAGCCTTTGCTGGCAGTGGCAGAAAGCTTTAATTCGCTGCTCCTGTTCTAAGGGGTCAGATGATGATCTTTACATCGGCTCACTAAAGGAAATAATTTAAACATAATTAACTTGAGCTAACACTGAAACTCTTGGGAACGTGATGGTGTTCAATGCAAGGGGAGGTTTAACTTGCTCTTTATCAGAGACGTGATATTTCTGTTTGAATTAAGACAAGTCTTAATTAAACTTGACCTAAGTGAGAACACGGTTGGTTGAATAATATTACATTTGCTCAGACTGTAGTTTAGCGTACTCCTAGAGTGGAGAAGGACTAAACTATTGTTTTACTGAGGATTAATATAGCAACTTTTTTATTGTTATTATTAAATGATGTGCAACTTCTCTATTGCTTAAGCCTGGTTCTCACATTCTTCTTTCAGTGATTGTTCTTTGGGAAAATGCATTTTAACCAACCTTCTCACCATTCAGCTTTGTTCTCTAGCCATCAGTAAACAGGTTATTTTGTATTTGCCTTTTTAGATATGCTGTGAAGATGGATGTTTGTTTCGGGGGTTTAATTGTTTGTATTTAAAGAAACACACACAAAACCCTAAAGCAGAAATCTCTACAGCAAGACTTTTGAGGACAAACCTGGAAATCAGTGCATTCACATTGAGGGAGACTGGTAGCTGAATGCAGTATTTTGAAAAAGAGTACTTGTGTCCTGATTAAAAAACTAGAATATATTATAGAATATATTTCGGTAGTTCAAATGAAACCTGTCTTCTTTAGACAAAAGGACCGAGCTAGACACTTTACCTGCTCCCAAGGTCTTTAGAGAACAGCCCTTGTTTCCACAAAACCAGACTAGTTTTTTTGAACACTGTCTGATTTCACAAGTGCAGTAAGAGAGGAGAGGAGGAAATTTGTTTGTGTGCCTGTCCCCAGAAGAAGCTACTTGCAGCTTCAGAGAAGATACTGATTCCCTCCCCTCTTGCACTGCCTGCAACCTACAGCCCTCCTGCAGGATCCACCTGCTTAGCTGTGAAACACAGATTGTGCCAGGCATCTCCTCTGCAAGGTATTGTAAAAAAAACCCCTCAAAGCAGAGCCAGAAGCTTGAGAATGGGGTTTTTTTTGGGTGTTAGGTGCTGGGGGTACCATCCTCATGTTCCAGCCACCCTGAAGGCAAGCCTGCAGCCCTTGGCGCTGAGGATGGCCTTGCAGAGTACACCCACCTGGTGGTCCCACAGAGCCACGAGCACCTGATCCAACACCCACCCAGCCAAGAGAATGCAGTATAATGCTTAAATTAGCTGTATTCACAGACCAATCTTCCCAAACCTGAGGGAAAGATGACACTTTGCCAGAAATAGCTATTTAAAACACCAAGTGAGTTTCTACCTTATGACTCCGTCTAGGTGCAACAACTTGAAAATCAAGTAATCTACTGAGGTGCCACATCTTTTTCACAAGAGCTTGCAAATGTCTCCTGCAATTTTGGGGAAGACCATCTTTCTGAATTGGCCACTTCTGCTTTCCACCTGCTCATTGAGCCAAAAAAAAAGCAGGAGAAAAAAAAAAGGCTTTTCTGTGTTTTGGAAAGGTGATAGAGGAAGCAGATGAAGGTTTTTCTACATGGATTGAGATAAACTGAAGTGCAAGCAGTTATGCAAAACAGCCAACTCTGAGATCTGTCTCCATGATCAGGAAGGAGCACACAGCATTTCCCAACTGAAGCTGGCCAGCCTGGTTGGACCTGCTCAAGCACACAAATTATATTCTTCAGGCCATCTCCATTTTTTTGCCTCAACTCAAAAAATGCTCCCATCCATCAAAAGCTCTGTCCCCTTCCTGGCACCTGTCTCTTGCATGCAGCTCTCAACCCCTGCAATCCACCTTCAAAAAAAGTCCCCCTGCAGCCTGTTGGACACAATCCCTCTTGCTCTGAATCACTTTGTGCAATCAAGACAAGGTGAATCTGGCCTGAGTTTAGCCTTCTGTCTGGTGGTGAGAAGGCGCTGGGATGCTGTGTAGGCTGGAGATGGTATTTTGGTGAGCTGGGGCTACTGTGTGGCCATGTTGCATTGCCCTGGAAACGGCGAGAAAGCCCTGCTATGGAGGCTGCTTCACAAACGGCTGCTGGTGGCAATAGGACATCTGGAAACCACGTGGAAGCTGCAGATGGTGGAAATGTGGTACGTGGGAAGCATGCGAATTGCTCAGTAAGCCTCTAGGAACAGTGATGGAAACTCCTACATGGTAGAGATCTTCCCTGGGTGTCTCAGGAAGGATTTTATCGTCACACTGCAAGCTAGAGCTTATACTCATGCAAAAAATATCAACGTTATTTCTGGATAGGGAGATTGAGTCACCTTTCAATTTTAGGGATTCTGCTGGGCAGTTTGTGCGACAGAGCAGTAGGAATAGAATGGCAATCATAGGTCGTGTAATACAATCCCCAACAGCAGGTACAGCTATACCATCAAGTCCTGATGACTAAGCAACCTTGAATTTAGAAGCTTTATTACTGCTGGAAAGTTGTCACAGAAATGTGATTCTCAGAGTATTAGGAGTCAGTCACGTGAGCCAATATAATTTGAGTTTTTAGTTCTTTAGACAGTCATGGAAGAAAAGACAAATCATGTAACTTAACATTATATTGATTTTTCCCCCGATTAGTATTTCCTGTGTAAGACTGCATATAAAGGTTAAAGTCCCTTAAATTAATCCAATTCAGCGAGTCTACCACAAATTCTTTTCTTAGCATGAATTCTGCTGTGAACATAAGATGTTGTTCTCCACTTTAGTCCTAGTATTGTTTAAATTTGCTTCATTTTTCCCTTTCAGTCATTGAGCTAGTAGAATCTGGACTGAAGATCACTTCATAGGGGTCTTATCCGCAAACGTGCAATAGGTATGCTTGAGAACCAGCTGTGATTCCCAGGTGAGGAGAATGAGAAGACTCTCTATCTGAGGGTGATTCCCTGGTGAGAGGAAACGAGAAGAATCTGGTGAGTCTCTATCACAGAGGCTGAAGGCCAGCAGCTTTTCTCCTGCAGCCCTTATCTCTGATCAAAGGTGAGTTATTTTGGTAATAATTCAATATTGTGTCACAAATCATAGACAAAACTAGATCAAAGACTTCCTTATGAGGGATAACTGAGGTTTTGGTGGCCAAAAGATTGGCATCTCTTGAAGATGCTGGAGAATGGAATTGCTGCAACTGTCTCTGCAAGCATAACCTTCTACCTCTTTGGCTTTTGCAAGAGCAGCTAAGCAGGGCAGTCCTCTTCTCCTAAAAATGTGATTTGTGCCTTTCCCTCAAAAGAGAGAGAAAAATCTCTTGCATGATTTCTCATTAGGTGACACGGAGAAGGAACAGCTGAAGTGTTTTCTGCACAGGTCCATCTCTGTAATAATTAGAAGCAATTGAATTGATGTTCATTATTTTCCTCATAGATATCACTCCTTTACCTTGATTTCCTTCCTGTAGCCTCTGCTGGAAAATGTAATGTTTCAGATGTACTAGTGGATACTCCCACTAACCAGCTAGGAGAGGTTATTCAAGCTCTGTTGGCCACTTCCCAGAACACAGATTTTGCAGGAACTGCCATCTCTTTGCTCAGTTGTGACAGTCAGCATTTTATGCTGATGACTCAACAAGAGAATATCCCCGTGCCTTTTTGGTCAGTGCCTGAATGAGGAAATAAAAGGCAGTTGCAGGGTTTGCAGTTTATCTCTTCAGAGGGCACAGGAGGAAATGATGAGGAGAGAGAAAGAGCAAATCTGTTGAGATGAAAGATTTTTGCTCCAAATGAAGGAATACTCTCAGGAAGAGTTTATGAGAAGAGACTATTTTCCAAGAATCTTCATTGGATGTTTTGAGAAAGCAGGGTGGCTCATGCAGAGCCAGCAAGTGTGCAATAACACTCAGGACAGAATTCTGTCAAAGGCCCATGAAATTCTGGATGGTCCTGCACTTGTTTTCTTACTGCTGACAATGTGCAAAGCTGTGTTTTGAGGAAGAAAGGATCACATGATGGAGGAGAATACATGAGAGGATTAAAATGAATTTGCAAGCTAGTTTGTGGACTTTTTGATCAGCTGATTTAATGGGGGGGAAAAAAAAAAGCAAGCTTAAAATCATGCAGGGAAACTGCTGCCTTTCAGACCCAAGTCTTATTTTCAGACACGTTATCCATCAGCAATCAAATAAGTGCATGTGTTAGCCACAAACATTGTTGGGATGAACGTGCATCTGGCAAAGCAGTGTTCAAACCCCATCCTGTGTGATCCACCATGTGGCTGACTTGAACTTCAGAAGCAGATTACATCAAGCTGCAACCACTGCTGCTTCAAGGGGTAGCTGTGGGGTCTGGTTCATTTTCAGAAGCCGACATTCTACATCTGACAGTGGCAACTGGGTGTTGAGAGAAGAACCCATTCTTTTAGGTAGCATTTAGGTATGAAAAATTTAAATAAAAAGCATAAGGAAGATGATTCCCACATACTGAGCTGATGGTAGTTTTGCTATGGGATATTTGCACATATCTTCTTCCAAGACTGGTTAAGCATCCATTTTGCCTATCAAAAAAACTTCTTTGCAAAAGCTGCTTGGCTAAAGTGATGACATAAGAAAGCCGGGAGTCACTGCTTTCCTCTTGGGACTGAAGGCAAAGTGCCATTTTTACATGTTTGAAGGAGCATATGTTACTGCACAGATGGACAATGGTGCTGACAGATAATTATCTGCACCCGTCTGCATAAATCAAGGAAAAGCTAAGACATGCTACATCTTTCTCTTAGCCCTGCAATGGAGGTTTTGCAATGCATGAGTGCACTGAGCAATGATTGTAGGCCGATGGCTAAACTATTCTGAGAAACTAATTGGGTTTGTAAGGAAATCTCATGGTATCGTGGCAACGTGGTCCCAGAGGTTAACACATCTAGTCATTTGGAAAGCATTGGGCAAGTCATTCTAGAGAGCACGAGCTGTGTTTTGTTATCCTCAAGACCCCACAAATACACCAAGGCTGTATCTTCTCTCTACTATAATTCCACTTCTCTGGACCATGGATATCTGGACCCCTGCTTATTTTAGCCTGGTGTCTTCCCACTCTTCTCAAAAGGCAAGCACCTAAAGAATGATCCAGTGGAGATGAGGACCCTGTACACCGGGCAAATATAAGCCCACTGACAAGGCACAGGCTCTTTCCAGCCATGTTTTCCATGGCTTGCTTAGAAGTAGCCCATAGCCATCTATAAATCTACTACAGGAAACTCTCATCATTTCCTTTGGGAATAGCCAAAAGTTGGGATGCTAAGAAATATCTTTGGATCACCTTGCTGGTGTGATTCTGTTACTCTACTTGGAGATGGAAGTTGTGCAAAACCACTTTTACGTATGAAATGAAATGCCCTTCCCAGACTGTAACTTGAAGGGAGACTGACAATCGGACTTGCTATTAACAAGGCTGCCACAAGGCACTGAAAAAACTTTTTTGTTGTTTCTTAAACCTAGTTTTATATGACATGGCTAATAAGATTAGAAGGGCTTCAAGTTGTCTGATTTGTTCATGGGCAAGGGACAAAGAAATTATTCCTCTAGCGTAAGCTACGTACACATCTAAAAAATCCAGACCCCCTCCATGTACCCACAAGCAATTCCAATGCTGTTGGAGAGGAAGAAACTCCAAGTTCTTCCAATGCAACACGAGTGATATAAGGATCTAGCTCTGTTTTGAATGAAAATGTAGGGATTTTTTAGGAAAAACGTGTATAAAGTGGCTGTAGATACATTAAGGCTAGGAACTAAATGGAACATGGTCCTTCTCTTTGCTCAGCAGAGTTGTACAATAAATCCTTTGGAAGACTCTCTGGTCCTTGGGTTACTCTGTGAGTTTAAAGCTGTTCCTGGATTAGAGTATCTTCCTAGGAAATCGATGGTGTTGTGGGAGTTAGTTCATCTGCAAGAGTGAATTTAATTCCTGAGGTTTTGTGACCACTTTGTTACAAAAATGCTGTGTCTAAAAATAAATAAGGTATATGAACCACTTTACTCAGTTTACTTGCAGTGGAAGCTGACCTGTGGCTCTCGGATTTTCCCTTAGTCAAGGGATAAACAAATTTAAGTTCCCAGAAAGAGCTATCTTTATTACATCTAAAATAGAGCAATGTATGGGTTTTAATTTAATCAGTAATTTCAGTCTCTCCAAGCTACCATTATGGCTTTCTGTGAAAGCTTGTAAAAATAAAAATATCTTAGACAAAAATAACACTCCCTCCTTCTAACACTGTGGAGTGTCTCAATACATATTTGGCACATCCTCTGAGGCTCTATCAACAACAATCCAAAATAGGCTGATGTAAAAGGCGAATTACAAAAGTAAGTGGTGTTTAGTGTCTGGTCCTGTCTCCTCTGAGGCTTCTCACATGCACTCAGTATCATCTACAATGCTCATAGGATAAAATAGTGGGCATTAGAGGTTGGGCAGTGACGGGCAAGGTCAAAGTCAGTTCTGCAAAAGAAATCCATTGAATTCCTGTTCTGTTAAACTTTTTCACTCAACCTGATACCACAGAGCAGCTTCTTCATTCTTTTTCAGATGTACTCTACAGACTACAAGATTCTTCTGCTACGCCATAGTAAAATACATACATATAGGATTTGTGATAAGAGAGCATTTTGCAATCTCTTGGTGTGAATAGGCATAACTTCATCAAAATAAATAATGTCTATATTATTCTCAGACATAAGTGACTTTGTTTGAAATCATCTTCCCTAAAATAGCCTTAAAGACTGCATTAATACTTAAAGATATTCCTCTTCTGGGCAAACCACTGTAAAATGCACTTTTTCAGCCTGTTTGTTTAAAGTAAGACTTGCAGAATGGTAACACCTCCTAACAACAAGAAGACAACTGGAGGTCTGCAGGACTGAACCAGCAGCACTGACACCACTGCACGTGAAGCACACCATCAACATAATCCTTTTTTTTTTTTTTTTTTTTCTCCAGAGGCACCAGATGGCAGCATTTTTCCCTCACTGAGTGTGATCTCATCCTCTCGGATTCACTCCTGGGATCATCAGGCTTTGAGGCTGCATAAGCCACAATGACCTCAGCTGAACTGCACCTTCTCTGTCGCCACCTGCTCCTTTTTCCTACTTTTATTGGACGTGCAGAGTCACATTCAGGTGGCCTGAACACAATCCAGGCCCTCGAAGTTGTGGTTGCCTTTTGCCTGTGCACGTCTGAGAGTCCATAAAGAACCATTAGCATACAGGCACACAAAAATTTAGACCTAGAGAATACGGCTCTGGCCTCTAAATTTTCCATACCCTCTAAATATTAAGTATCATGAAGTTTATTTGATATTGTTTCTAACTACATGCTCTTCTCCATACACACGCATGCACAATGTAATACTTGTTTACAAGCAAGTTTGGCGTGCATCCTTTTCTATCAATGCTTTATTCTTTGAATAATATTTCATTGTACACAAGTTATATATGACAAGTTATATGCTATTAGACTTGGAACCTCTGTAGCAAGAACTCTGTTCTGCACAAATAATCTGAGGCAGGACAGGGATTTTGAGAACTAAACTGCAAGCTCTGGGTTTTTTTACAGTTACAGATGTGGCCTAAAGCTTCGTGGGCTGGGAATCCTGTTATCTCACTGTCCTCTGTTCTGCTTTTTCTCTTCATCCTCATGTTTTTGCTTTCAATGCTGCTTTGTCAGTGGTTTTGTCCTAGAAGAAAAAAAAAACCCACATATTATGTTCAGCTGTAACAAACTATTCTTAAATCATCCACCTTTAAACTTGGATTCTGCAGCACTGGGATGCAAATGTTTATTTATTTGAACTATGTGACTAACAATGACAGACAGCAGAAGAAAGGCTCTTTATCCAAAGTGGGGCTGGATTGCTGGGTCCCAGAGGGTAAAGGAGGAGTAACCCTGGCTGCTGCTTTCTTTGACTGTTACTCCATCAGGTTGCTGGTGTTTCTGCCGTGGTGACTGTGTTAATAGTTTACAAATGCTATGAGCTCAGCAGTAGACTATTTGGGGATTGTATAATTTCTTGACTTCTGACAAGCAGGCCATTATTTTTCTGAAGAACATGTGTGACAAGGGAATTTACTTTTTTTTTATTTTTCAAATTTCAGCCAAATTCAACATGAGTGTCACAGGACAGGGGCACTAGACCCTCCACAGCCCCACCCTTCCTCTTATTTAATACCAAAAACTATCTGTAAACAAGCAAGATGAAGGGAGGGAAGCGTACTTCTCAAAGGAAGTAATAAGAATCCTGTATGATGAAAACATTAGGCTGTGTAAATTTGGGAAGCAGTACTATTTTCTTCTGTTAAAAAAATTCTAATAAAAAAGAAGGCTAAAATTCCTTCAATTTTATTTCACTTTCTTGTAGCAATGTCTTTCCTGTTCTGGATTTGCCTGTATTTTGGCATACACTAGTATATGCAAAAAGGACAGATATAGCTTTATGCCCAAGATTTGTGAAGTAAATGCAATGGAAGTGTATGAGCATCTCACCTGAAAGCTGAGTGGCATTACACCACTGGAAGTCAACTGTGTTGGTTTTACCTTACCCTCTAATAAAGGAGGCAAAGAAATTTAAATATATCTCCACTTTTTTTAATGATTGATGCAACCTCTTGTGCACAGTTGCTTTGCAAAGTGGAAGAAAGATTAACTGTAAATACTTTTTTTTGTCTAACTATAGCACTGTAATTACTATCTCGCACCTTCTCTGAGAAAGAAAGACAAACAGGTACCTATGACGAGCTTTTCGAGAGGAGAGATGCTGAGAAGGTAAAAAGGGTGTCTGGTGTCACTCAGAAAGGAATGTTACAGCTTGCCATTATCCACTTTGGAACTGTGACAACTGACCGAAAGATGGGAATTATAAATAGGAATGCAATGAGCATTAGCTGCGCAAGAAGAAAAAAGGAGTATAACTTGGCATGCAGCAAAACGTGTATCTGGCACAGCATACAGCTGTCCCTGCAACTCCCACTGCCATCCTGGGGGATTTTGCTGATTTCCCACTACTTATAATGAATTAGGAACAGCACCATCTCTGTTAGCTTTGATTCTTCCCCAGTAGAGCTGGCTAAGACAGGTCCTGTTAAACCTTTACCTAAGGAAGATGCAAGTCTCCTCCTACACGTAAATTACAGGGAGAAGATTGTTTGTTTTGTGAAGTGTAACTGCTATGTACCATTCACAGGCTGCATCTTGCACAGTAAGTGAAATAACAGTCGGAACAAGCTGATGGAATCAGTGCTTCCTTTTGCTGCAGTTGAGAATGAAAACACCAAACGGGGCCAAATTCTGCCTAGTAGAGTTCATTGTGTTTTTGCTTCTAGACTGGCATGGGTGGAGGATGCACCTGTAAAAATTCAGTGCATGTTAGCTTTGAATGGACTGAGATAGAGACCTTGGCAGTTTTGTAGCAGAAACATATTTTCCACTGACTCCTGAGCTTAGCCTTCACTCCAGCGGTAAATTATTTCAGTCTGGTATGCAATAGCATGCAACTCAACACACATACCTTTCCTTCTGTGCATACATTGCTACATGACGCATACAAAACATGGTGAGTGCCCTCAGAAAGGCATCCTCTGAAAGTAAATCTGTAGTTTCATGTTTTGACCATCCTCATTTTCCCCTCTTATTCTTGTAACATTTCTTATATGGCCTTAGCCATAGATAAATGTATTTTTTTTTCTGTAACAGACAGTGACAATTACATGTGTTAGTATGTGACGTGGGAATAGGAGGCTGCAAAGAGTGGTGGGGAAGAAGGTGTTACAATGCTCTGTGCCTAAAAAGTAGGCAAGAGTAAGCATTTCATTAGGAGGGGCAAAACAAGATACATATGGAATAAAATTTAAGTTTTTCTAGAGAGACACAAGAATGCCAACTGTCTTAAGAGCTTCTGCCACTGATCATGTTACAGTTGCTGTGACAGGACTATGGCTGATACACTGTGCGTGATTTCTCTCTCAGTGCCTGTTCTTCACTGATTGTCCTGCACAGAAAAAAATACAGGTATCGCAAAAGGACAGTTGGCCCCATTCCAACCCAAACTATAGCCTGGACTGTTCTCCTGAGTTGGGCTAGATGTTGCTCCTGTCCATACAGTGAATTTAGGATGTCCGAAGATGCCTTTAACAAGTAAAGGCAGCACTGTATTGTGTAGGCAAGGATGTCACACACTTGTCCTTGCTTATTTTGTTTTTCAGTTGGGAGAAGTAGGCTTTCTTTGTTTGGAGTTATACTTTTGTCTTCAGTGAGTGCTTCTTTGGAACTGAAGTAGAGCTAGCCTCACTCAAGACATCCACAAGTTTTTAGCAGTTTTTTCCACCTGAATGGGACCAGATAATTTCCACTGCCAGCTGAACAGCAGAACATCAGCCAGAAAAAACATTAAGTGGATTTACATGTTTGATGCTAGCGGCCAGAGAAGGAAGAACGGATAAATGGTGTTTACTCCATTTGTCCTCAAGCACAACAGAGTACACAGCTTCCTTTACTAAACCCCTGTAGCACAGGCAAGAGGCGATGGTCCTGGTTCCTGGTGCTTGTGATAATTTGCCAATGAAACATAGAGGTCTCGGATGCTTTGTGCATCATTTATTGCAGCTTTTACCCCCACAGCCAGATTCTCCAAACTGCTATTTTTTTTTTCAATGAAGACTTCAGAATGGATTTTGTAAATAAAAAAATACCCCAAACAAAACTGCTAGAGAGCGAACGGCTGCTAGCAGCTGATTTCTTAGAGGAGGTAAGTTTATAAGTGACTGGAAAAAGGCAGAAGGGTATCCGGTCACACACGTGTGGACACACCTTTGCACTGCTCCTCGGGAGTATCCAAATGGATGAAGCTTGCCTCGGGGTTGCAGTGACTCCCTGCACTATATGCCCAGCACATGACTAAACTGATGTTTTGTCCTGCAGACAAGAAGGAGTCCTTCGACTGCTGGGAATTTAATGGAACTTTTGAATTAAGTAGGAAAAGGGTAACTATTTCTGTTTAAACACCTGGATCATACAGACGAGACTGGTCGGCCAGCACAGGCATACAATCCTGTTTGTGGTCGGCACTAGGGATATCCAGTGGACTTTCCCTAGACGTACACTTGACAAAGAGCAAAAGGGAAAGCATCTCAAGCTCAGCTTAAGGGTGGCTTATTTGCTCCGGCATCGACCTGCATTCCCTTCCTCATCCCACATCCAGGCTCCTGCCCGGGACGGCTTCTCCTCGCGTGTCAGGTGCTCGGGCCTGTGGCGGCGGGGCAGAGAGGAGAGGACACGGGCGGTCAGCGCTAGAGGAGCGGGATTTCTGTCAGAGAACTGGGAGAAGCCAAATCCACCGCTCTAAAAAGTAAGATAATTGCAAAAAGCCCCAGAACTAAGAAGGGGGCCCGCGGCCTGCCACGACCAGCCGGCTCTCCTCGGGCGGCCTCGCCGGGCCGCGGGACCGAACGCAGCCAGCCGGGAGCAGTGGGAGGAGGAGGAGGAGGAGCGGAGGGAGGAGGCAGCGCTGGCAGCCGGGCGGGGAGGGGGCACTCGGCGCCGAGGAGGAGGAGGAGGACTAAGATGGCCACCAGCCGCCGCGGGGAGCGGCCCCGCTCCCTCCGCGGCCCCCTCGGCGCGGCCCGGCCTTGATGGGGCCGGGACGACCCCGGCGCCCGGACGGTGCAGCAGCGGCGGCGGCGGCGCCTCCCGCCGGAGCCCGCCCGGGGGGAGCCGCCCTCCCGGCCCGGCCCGCACCGCCCGGCCGCGGCCGCCGCGCCGCGTAACCCCCCGAGCCGAGCGCTGCTCGCGGAGAGAGCACAGCGGAGAGAGGAGAGCGAGGAGGGACCGACCGCCCGCCGCCCCCTCCGCGGGCCGGCACAGCGGCACCGCCGGGACCCAGCCGCCCCCCGGTGAGTGCCCGGCGGCGCTGCCCGCCGCTCCCCGGGCCCCGCCGCTTTGTTGCGCCGCCGGCGGGCCCGGGGAGACCCGGCGCCCCCTCGGCCCGGCCGCAGGCCCCGCTCCCCGGGGATGCCGAGCGGCCGGGCCGGGCTGGAGGAGGGGGCGGCGGCGCAGGTGCCGGGGGCGGCCGATCATTGTCACTGCGCGGGCACCCCCCTCCGGCTCTAATGCAGGGGCTGTGCCGGGGCCGCGGCGAGGGGGGGCCGGGAAGCCCGGGGGTCGCGGCGGAGCCCCGCGGGCTCTGGGCCGCTCCGGCCGCCTTTGTTGTGGCTGGGGCGGGCGGTTCTCCCGCGGGAGCCCCGGCGGGGTGCGGGAGGGGCCCGCCGGCCCCAACCCTGGGGAGGCCTGCAGGGAGTATGGAGGGATCGCCCTGGGCCGCCGCGGGCACTGGGCGGCTCACAGGCGGTGGGTCGCGTCGGCTTCTTTCCCCCCCCGCGTTTTATTTTGATTTTTGATGCGGGTACTGATTTTGGCGGCAGCCTCGAGCTGTCGACCCCGCGGTGCGGCAGGGACATTGAAGTTATAGCACCCGACAGGTTTGTCCCCGAGGACAGGGAGGTTGTGGCTCCCGGAGGGTTCGGAACATGGTTTTGGGGGGATTTGCGGGGGTGCTGAGGTACCTGCTCCTTGTCTTCAGCGTGGTTTTCGCCCTGCAGTTCTGGAAGGTGATCCACGCAAATGGAGAGGTTTGCATAGAGACCAGGCAGTAGTGCTGGGTGCTGAAACCCTGTGTGATCACCTTGAAAGATTAGGACTGTAATTTCTAGCTGTGCCTACGTGTGCCTGCATAGGGAAACACTTATGGAAGAAGTGCAGAGGACTAGATGTATTTATTTTGACCTATAGTTTCATAAATGGTTTAACTGGGGTTTTTTTTGGCTAACTAGAGTAACTTGCAAAATTTTCAGTATAGACCTGTGAGTCCTAGCCTTATTTTAATGACTGAATTTTGGGTTCTTGGTGGTGTAGGTTTGTGACAAGGTCCATGCATGTCCACATATTGGACCATGAAATTTTACTGTGAAAAACAAGTGGTGGGGTTTCCTGTTAAGAAAAGTAAATTTCGCATGTTGTAGCAAACAGAAGTTATTTTTCTCCACCAAAGCTGTGTTGCTCCCTGATGCCTGTGCATGCTTCTGTGCCCAGTTATGGCTGTACAGCTGTAGGTTGTTCCTGAGCTCACAGACTCCTATGGATCTAGTCAGGCTCTGCAGAGAGCCAGCTTGATTGCATCCTTGGCACATTTTGGTGACAAGCTAGCAGTATCTTGAAGTAGGCTATGTGAACAAACTGTGCAGTCTGCGCGAACAGATATTTCTACAGTATCTCGCTCATCCTGTGCAATCTTGGTAGACTTACAGCATTTGAATATATGAACTTACCTGCTGTGACAACTGGTCTGTGGCAGTAAGCCAGCCAAATCCCTTTCTTTGCTTTTAGGTTACAGGCAGGCAGGCATTGTGTCCTGGAAATGTGTGTCTGTGTTCACGTGCCTTTGCTCCATTGCCCTGGTCAAGAAGTACTGGCAGTCTAACTTCGGCTGCACGTTTGGACTGTGCGTGGGTGTCTCCTCACTATGTGGTATGGGTCTGTTGAGCTCAGTTGGAGCCAGCTCTGGAATACTCAACACTGTTGATAACAAGGTGGTTTGGGTAGAAGAATATCTCAGGTATCAGTGGTGGTAGATTAGAGGGTGGTAAATGGTATCCTTCAGTTTGGTATGTGTTTGCTAGGAACTGGACAAATTTCCTTTTCTAGTTTGTTGGGCAATTTTAGGCTGCTAGACTTGGAATAAAAATGCAGTGTGTTTTGGGTTTTGTGGTCATACTGCGTCTCTTAGCCAGCTGATTATCTAATTGAAGCCAGTTAAGCACAGTGCTGCTGTGACTTAGTATCTTCAGCACCTACTTAAAAGTGTATTACAACATTTCTATACCAAAGTTTAACTAAGGGTTGGTGTGTTCAGTCAGTTGTTTTTTCCCAGTTCAGTACCTCAGGATCAGCTACTTTATAGTACTGATACCATACAGTACTGTGGGAAAAGAATGCTTATCTTTCTGCTTCAAAATGGTAACACAAAGATGCTAAGTAAAAAAATAATTATAGTTCTTGGTATTTTCAACCTTGAAATAACAAGGCTGCATTATCTTGTTGCGTTGTGGTACAGCGGTGGTCTGAGAAGGTAAGCTGACAGCCGTCTGTGTGGCTATGAAAACCTTGGTATTTAGCTCTGGTTTAGTGGAGCTAAACTGCCAGAAGTGTGCAAGGCGAGCAGGTCTTTGGGATGTATTGATGTGTGCTGCTGTTAGAGGAATTCAGCAGTGTGTTTCACATCCACCAACCTTGCATTAACTAATTCGTAGTTTTCTGCGAGTGTTCAGTGGGACTTTTAGCTTTCAGGAAACTTCGGTGGTGCTTTATGTGCAGGGAATGGGAGCGAGTGTGGGCAGATGTTCTGCTTGCCCTTTGAAATGCTCAGGACTGTCATGAGATTGTTTGGAAACTTTGGTGTTGGAACATGGTGTTTCACTTCCCAAATGATATTAACTGTTTCGTGGCTGGGCTCTGGGCATTCACGGGGGTTTCTGAAGATGTGCTAAGCTGAAAAATGTAAAGAGAAGCCGGTGATTCCCTCTCGGGTGGTTAAATTGCCAAAGGACAAATGTGTTCATGTTAATTAGCAGTTTTGTTCATGTTTGTCAGTGATTTTAAGTCCCTATTGCAAAATAGTGGAAATACTGTTTCAGCAATGGCCTTTGACTTGCAGGACTTCCTGCCATGAGGAAGTCTTGTGTCATTTGTCCAAAATAAACAGATTTTGAAGAGTGCAGATAAAGTATGCTGTGAGAAACTGTACATCTAAGTCCCAGTTTACCTCCTATTGCTTGCTTGCCTTTCTAATAATTACTACCATGGAAGTCTATTCTTATGACATGTTCCTAGAATGTAACTTGCATTTTGTAATGGGAAATAGAATTTTCTGTTGGTCCACGGTACAATTTCTGGATATGTGTGTAGGTGGAAAACAAATTATTTCTTCATGGCTTTAATACAGAAGCTTTTAACTTCACTGGTTTCCTGCTCGATTCTTTTTTGGTGCTGGTTGGTAGTGTTGCTGATTGCAGTAGTGCACTACTCAAAATACCCAAGTTGTGACAAATACTTAGCAGTATGAGTTTCTTTGAGGTATTTGCAATGCTGATTGTTTTAAAAAGTACTTTTTTTGTTACTTATCTGTCGTAAGTGACCAACAGCTTGAATCTTTAAGCCTTCATACATCTTTCAGTGTAGAAGGACCAAGGTGCACCGATGTAAGATTGTCGCATCTCCTAGAACAGCTCTCTTTAACTTTGTAATTTGGTTTACACTTTTCATTTTGTTGTAACAGGAGCTATACAAGAGTGAAACTGTTTATCTTCTGTTTGAGACTTTGCATCCTGCTGCTGGGCTGTTCATACCTTGTCCAGGCTGGGTAGGAGAAAACAGGACATAATTATAAGGTCCCTGTGCACGTTTGTTTTAAGTTGATATCCCACGGACAGTATAGAAAGTGTTGCCATATCCTTGTGTTGGGTACAAAATCCTGCTGGCAGGATGTAACATTTTAACTGAAGTCATTGGTGGGGAGGTGAGAGCAGCTTCTTGGCTCAGGTGAGAGCACTGCAAGCTTTGCAGGGCTGAGTATGTGTTAGTGGTGATCCAGCCTTGAGAGCGTCTGTTTGGCAAGCAACCCCTGGTTCATGAGGCGGTAGTGCAGGCTTTGGTTTTTTTGGTCACATCCCTTGTTCTTCTTGATATCACAGACAAGTGTGTACAGCACCTTGCTGGTACAAACAGGGCCTTGGTGACTGCTCTGAGGACTGGATGGCAACGTCTTGCTGAAGAGGCCAGGGCATGGTCTCAGGTGTCACTGTTGGGGGAACTTCCTTACACCTGCTAGGAGCTCTTGGCTGGTATAGAGGCTTTCAAAACTTGTGCAAAGTGCAGCTTTGTCCAGTCCAAAGAAAGAAGAATAGGTCTTGTTCCTTTTCTATTTGCTTTGCTCTAAGTATGCAGGAGGTATTTTTTTTTCTTTCCTTTAAGGCTTTTGTGAATGTAGATGACCTACATCTTTTGTTTTTTCCCCATGAACAGCTCTGGGGCAAAATTTTCTGATTTTTGTTCTGTGTGGAAATGTGCAATTGACATGATTTTTGACAATTGTGCTGATGTTTTTGAAATTTTGAATGGCAGCAGGGAATATTTTTGGCGCTTTTTTATGGTGTAATTTTTTCTTTTTCTTTTTTCTCTCTCTACCTGTTGAGCAAAGCTGTGATAGTGGAAGTAAAACTGTCTGTATTGAGGTTTGAGGGGAAAAAAGTTTGGTGTTTCTTTGGCATTACTTTATTCCAGTGAGAGCTACATGCCATCTTTTGAGATCTTTCATTTGAGGGAAGAGGGTTTTGACTGCTTGGCTGGTTTTGGTGTTGCATCACTACCCTGTGATGGATTTCTGCCTGTCTTAAGCATGTGACTTGTAAGGCTTCTCACATATCACAGAATAGGAACAGATTTGCAGAACTTGCACATGTAAAAAAATACTTTCTGGAATTTCAAATGGAGTAGAACAGTGTTGTGCTGGGAAGGAGGGAATTGTGTGGGAGCAGTAAACAATAAGGGATGTTGAATGGTATGAAGGCAGGTGGCGTCTCATTTCTGGGCAAATTTAAGAAATGTTGGTGAAAGGCAAGATGGATGCATCTGAATTGTAACAATCAGATATGCATTAATAGAATGTTTAGTTATTACACCTTCACAAATATTGTTATTTCCATGTCATGCATTTGTATTACAATATGACATGGAAAAAGCTTTAATCAGGTTGGCTAACTTATTGTACAGACAATAATAAATTTGAAAACACATGGAAGAAGTGGATTTTCCAGGTGGCTTATTTCATCCCTTTCTCTCTTGCTCTACAGAATTTTTTTGTTGCACTGGAAGCATGTAAGAGATAAATTCCTGCTTTTTCAGGCTGGGTGGGTATGCATCAGTTACATGGGTAACTTAAGCTCCTTTTTCCAATTCTAAGACATCTACCTTAGAGAATTCAGACGCTTTTAACTATAAAGCTGGTCCCTCTATTGAATCGTCCATTTTCTTACTAATGGCGTGACGGTTTTGGTTTTGAATGTGCATTTGAGGATTTGTAGTGAAGGATTTCAGAGCTAAGGGAGAGTTACCAAAATTGATCCTTATCTTAAACCAGCTATATCAAATAAGCAAATGGGAAAAAAACCCCAAACCTTCAGAGCTGACAATTTGGTAGTGCTAAGATAGACACATGGCTAGAAAGAGAAGATACTCCTACATGTTCTTAGGTGTTTTGGGCTTTTTTAGGGTCTTTCAATTTTGGAACGTGATGACTTCAGTGAGAATGTGGATCAGTAGCTCTTGAGAAAAATGTACATCTGGCTTTCTATTTCACTGCAGCTTTTGTCAGAGTTATCACCATGCATTGGGTATGAGAGAGTAGCTCTACCTAGTGCTACTTTTCTCAGTATCATTCTGCCAGGTGGAATGTGGGTGCAAGTGAACCACGTTTTATGTTCTTATATTACCAGATGATTTGTTATTTTCAAATGAAGACATGGTAAAAATCTCAGTGTTGTCCAAAGCAGGATGGTTTGATTTGTGTGAAGTAATAGATGATGGGATGTTGCTTCAGAAAGTGGCATGTATTTGAATGCCATGGCGATAAGTAGTGCTGCTTCTTATCCCTGATTCTTGCTGAGAACCAAAATCTGAGCTCACAGACGGACTGTAACAGGAAGAGGGGGTTTGTACAGCAGGAACTTCCTACAGTTTGTGTTTGGTTATTTGGCACTGTAAGGATATCCTTTTTTTGTATAATATGAGATAAGGGGAATAGAAGGAGAAATTGCAGAGCTAGGCAAATGCTTAGGGTATCCAAGAAGGTATGTTGTTTAAAGGATACAGAGGGATAAAATATGCCAAAATATCAACTTGGCTTGGTAATAAAACTTTCTAAACACTTTCCAAGTGCTTGGATGATGGACAATCCCAAAAGGGAGAAAGACTATTCAGAATGCCTTAGGTAAAGATCCCTAAGAAGGTTAATCACATGTAAGTGCACTTGGCATAATGAGCCTCAGCTTTTGTCTGAGGTTTATTAGACCAGTGGGGAGTATGGGCCTGTGGGTTGTTCATAGTAGGAGAGCTGTTCTGGGGAAAGCTCGTTTTTATGATACAGAGGCATCAGTGGCAGTAGCAGTTCACGTGATTCCTGCAGCCAAAGTGTGCAGAGCAGGGGGCAAGCGATGCATGGAAGCGAGCTCAGAAATTAAATTTAAGTTTGAGGGAAAAAGCCCAAAAAACAAACAAACACCTCCAAAAAGCCCCAACAAAAACCCTAAAACAACAAAAAATTGAACTGAGCAGTTGCCTGAAGACAACCAAAGGAGTAATGGGAACCAAGAGACAGGAATTCACCAAGTTCATAGCATTCAGAGTGCCACTGATGATCTTACGATTTGTTTCTGCATTTGTATGCTTGCCAAGGCCTATTTACTTCTAATGGGGTTTTATGGAGGTCCTTGGGTCTTCAAGTGAGAGCCAGGAATGAGATTGAGGCCTTGGTTTGTATTTGCATGAGTGCACAGAGTACAAAATGTATCACATGGCAGAATGACAGACAAAACAGGTAAAGAGTGTAGTTCTTAATGTAGAAGTTGAGCCTTTTGATGTTCTCGGAGTTGAAATGTCATGATGTAGGCCCTCAGTTGTGAGATTGGCTCGAGTTATGGCTTTTAAAGCATTGAAAGCACAAAACAAATTGATTTCTTTTTTGATTTTGAGCCTTGATCAGGCAGTTGTCATTTTTTTCCCACAACTGTGAGGGTTACATCATCTTTGGAATCTTCGCATGGCAGAATGCTCTGGGCTGGAGTGCCACAGGTATGATGAGATCGAGAAAGCTGTGATCAGAGCTGGTAATATTCTTGTCATCACTGGTTTCCTGTCTGATAAAGTGATTGAAGAGGAGTGAAATTTATTTTATTTGGGAGTTTCTTTATACTTGTAGAAGAAAGGATGCCTCTCTGAACAGGCAGAAGTAAACATTCTTTATAATTTTATTAGCAGTCATGTGGAATAGGCATAGAAACGGTTTTGGTATTGCATCACAAGTTAAATACTAATACTTGAGTCAGCAGTTGAGCAGTGAGCCGCAGTACAAATGTAAAAACAAAGTCTCTGTGGATATGATCTAAGAGAATGCTAATTTGCTTGTTAATTAGGTTTGCAAAAGTTTCTTTTTAACAGTTCTGAGCAGTGAGCCTAAGCTAGTGACGAATACTTAATTTAGGTTTTGAGTGGGTCATGAAGTAACCAGGGAGTATCTTTTCAAGCTTTTCATTATTAGAGTGTGTAAAGGCACCGTAGCAACATGTCTTACTTTGACTGTAGCAACTTCTGGAGACAGAAATATTTTGCTTTCATTTCTTTCCAGCAACATAGCCATGTTCCCAGCAGTGTTGGGTCAGGGTAGGAGAGACCATGGCTTCCTTGCTGTCTGTTGAAAGCCCTTGCAGTTTGACTGGTGATGTTTTTGTGCAGACAGGACTCTGGATGTGCTGTATAAGTAGCAGGATTTTTTTTTTCTCAATTATTTGTACAGTCTCAGGGTTTATCCCTGGGCAGCAACCAAGCCCCATGTAGCCACTCGCTCACTCCACCTGCACCAGGAATGGGGAGGGAATCAGAAGGGTAAAAGCTGGAAAACCCATGGGCTGAGATAAAGACAGTTTTACTGGGAAAGCAAAGCCACACACACACAAGCAAAGCAAAACAAAGAATGGATTCCCTGCTTCCCATGGGCAGGCAGATGCTCCGTCTTCTCCAGGAGAGCAGGGCCCCATCATAGCTAACAGTTTCTTGGGAAGACAAACACCATCACTCCAAATGTCTCCCCCTTCCTCCTTCCCCTCTGCTTTATATCCTGAGCATGATGTCACATGGGCTGGAATATCCCTTTGGTCAGCTGGGGTCACCTGTCTGGGCTGTGTTTCCTCCCACCCTCCCAGGCACCCTCAGCTTCCTTGCTGTCATGGCCAGTACAAAAAGCAGAAAAGGCCTTGGCTCTGTGTAAGCCCTGCTCAGCAATAACGGAAACATCTCTATGTTATCAACCCTGAGCTCAGCATAAATCCAAAACACACCCCCATACCAACCACTCTGAATAAAATTAACTCTACCCGAGCCAAAATCAGCACATACAGTTTCCTGGTGTGAATTGGGATACCCTACTGATCAGTTAAACCCTTAAAGTTATAACCTGTTTTTATTTAAGTAAAGAACATATGTATATATTATGTGCTTCAAATAAAAATGATGATATGAATGTTTAGGTTTTTGTTTGTTTGTGTTTGGGTTTTGGTTTTTTTTTTCCTTTTTAATAAAAGGAAGCAGAGAACGTGTGTGTAGTGCAAATAATGTACTTGGAAACATCTTTTTAGTCTAGCTATGTGTCTTTCCATTGTGATCTTTCTTTGTAGAAGGAGATCAATATAGTTGATGTTTTTCTGAAGTAGCTCAGATTGAGCAGAGAATATACCAAGGTGAGGGTTTAGGTTCCTCTGGCATAGACAGAATAAATTTAAAAGATGAAAACTCTCCTCCTCTTTCCTGTCTATCCTCTTTTCCATCATCCTTTGCAGGATGAAGTTGAACTTGCCACCTGAGTAAGGATGAACATTTCAAATGAAAACATAATAGCACAAAGTATGAGAATAAGCTTATTTAAATAGTTTAGGAGAAGAAAAGGATACTGTCATCAGTAGACGTTCATATTGTGTGGAATTCAGCTTAGAATTGTCTTGTTGCATTAAGCTGAGAGTTGTGGTGCTGAGGTGGAAATCCCTAGACCTGCTTGTTGTTTGCCTTTGTAATACTCCTCACAATGAGTAGGAAAGTGGAGCACCTCAGGCACTGCAGGGTCATAGTAAGTTGAAATACATCTTCTTGAGATGGATTCGACAGACTGACTGCTGCTGTCTCTGAATACTCGTCTTCATTATGTGATGTGAGGAAGGACTCATCTTAAAGTTTAAGTTCGCCTGGGACAGTTCGAACACACCAGACAAATTTTGGTTGGAAGGGACATCTGTAATTGTGCTTGAAGCAGGACGTTTGCAGAGGTTGGGAACATGGTGTTTAGAGGCCTGACTTTTTACAGAAAGAGGTAAGAGTATGGACAAGCTTTTTGTGTGCTTTAAACAGCTAGTGAAAACATGTTAATCTTTCATGTCCACTGTGAAGCCCAGTGGCAGATAGGCAGAGAGTGATTTTTTTCTCTTTTTTTTCCATGTTATAGTGAAGATAGTAAGATAATTTTTAATGTGGTAGGCTATGAAAGTACTGGGTATTTTACTGTAACTGTTCTTTTCACTATTGGGCTTATAATTGGTCTGTTGCTCAAACTTCTGTGTTTGTTCCTGGAGTGATGTGCCAGCAACTGTGAGGTCCTGGCAGTGGCTGAGGTAAACCTTGTTGGAAAGTTAGCACAGCTTGCAGAGGGCTCTTACCTCTACCCAGGAGAAAGCAAGCTGCTTTTGTGAATTTAAACAAATTAATTACAGACAAGTGCCCTTTGACCCTTTTACTTGGCTTAGGGTGGATGTTCAAGGAAATGAGCCTGCACTTCGTCAGATGGAGAAGAACAGGAGCTCGACCAGGAGCGCCCTGACTTGACTGAAAGTTTACTATTAACTTGGAACATGGGAGGAACATTGGTCAGAAGTCACACTTTCTTGTTAAAGCATTAAATAATTTTGGACAAAAAGTCTCTGAACAACCCGTGTTTTTAAAAGAATTGCATTGTTTGGGGTTAATGAATGGTCTTGATATTTAAAGAAGAAAAGTAGGTGCACAGTGTTGCATTTTCTTGCTAACATGTGAAGACTCTCCTTGGGTAGTTTTCTGTATAAATGTTTCAGGAAGATAGCTTTGTCTACATGAATGGAAGATGGAGGCCTGATGAAGGCTTTTATTTTTTCCTATGTTATTTTTCTCTTTAGTTTAAGTATTGCTGTTATTTTTTAGTCTGGACAAGAGGTATTTGTCTGCAGTCTTGAATTTTGTAGAATTCTTTTCACCTTCTTTTTAATTACTGCTTATATGGCAACGTTCAGTTTTCCAGTTAACAAGCAAAAATCTACCAATAAAAAGTAAAACCAGCAAAATGGATCCCTTTCCCTCTTCCCCCAGTTTCTTCATTAACAGCATATAAGTAGAAGAAGAAAAAACCTAGTCAGGCAAATGAGACATGAGGATTTTGTTTTGACCAGTTTACTGTGGCTCTTTGGGTTAAAAATGAGTTTTGTGTTGCCCTCCAGCTCTCTCCTCGGGTACTGTTAGAATAATGCTTAGGCTGAGCTGTGTGGAGTGTATGTGCTTACGGATACTGCATTAATACTGTTCCTTATTCCTCTCTTGCAGAAAGATCGTGGCGTTCTCGCCCTCCCTTTCTTTTTTCATTGCTGTTCTTAAGTATTTTGATGTTAATTTATACCATTTGTAACGAGTACCCCTGAGATGGGATTCCTCTAAGGCCTCACAGAGAATGTTGAACAAGTCTGGAAGGAGGATGGCAAAACTTCATCATGAGCTGAAGGCTTGTACATAGTATGTAGGCTTGTACTACTGTCTCCAAATTTCTACCTCTTACTAGGTTACTCTTATTTTCTGCTGTTTGTTTTGAAACGTCATGTTGATTCATCTTGAAGAATAGCCAGCCCAGTCTAAATTAATTTTTATTTCAATAAAAAGGCATGGAAAAGGAGGAGGCGAGGAAGAGAAAAGGATGGAGAACATGGGCGTTCCAGAGCAATAGCTGAAAAATGTGTGTACTGGAGCAGTATAATTACAGTGCTTGACATCTTTTCACTCTATGTGGTGTCCTTTCTTAGTTAAAAACAACTGCCTTTTGAAGAATGCGGTGCTTCGGTGGTGATGATCAACTGTGGATGACTGTAATGTTTTTTGCAGTAAGAAATGATTATCCACGTAAGCAGTGCTGCACTGGTTGAAACGTCTTTTATTTGAATGGGGGTGTCTCTTTTAAAAAGATGTTCTGTGTAATTAATGGCTGTGAGTTAAGGGGGAATCTTACATGGTTAATAATCTGTTCTCCTGGCCAGTTACCACTCCTAGGAGGTTTTGTTTTCATACTGAAAGTGAGTTTGCTCACCTTCCAGTAAGTGTTGTAATGCCATTATCTGCTTGGTCTGAGAGCTCTGAGCTGTGTAAATACGATCTGTATGCAGAGATGACGACCCAGGCTCTTTTTAACTTTATCTTGACCTTCAATAATAAATTTAGCTTTCAGTAATAAAATATATTTAAGTGTTTGGTAGTCATTATTTGTATTCTGGTTGCTCTCTTGAGCTATAAGAAGACTGACCTTTAGATGTCTCAGAGTAGTCTGTTGGCGTGCTGGCTTATGGAGTAATATTTCTTGCCTGCTTTGAAAACCTTCCCTCCTCCCCCAATTCAAGGATGCCTCCTGCTGCATCCAAGGGTCATGTAACTCATGTTGTCATGGGCTTGCTGGTTGTTCTTTCGGGATTTGTGTTCTGTGTGCACAGATCCCTTCTTCCCGGTCTGGTTTCTAGCACGTAGCCATGCATTTGGTGATACTAAAATGGATGTTGTTGGAAGGTGCCCTGTCTGCAAAGAGATCCAAATAATTGTATCCAAATAATTGGTTAGTAATTACCACCTACTCCCCCTGTGTGCTCATCCAGGTGCACGAATTACTGGCTTCTATTTCTTGCATTAGGTGGTGTACCTTTAATGTGATTAAAGGGAGGTTGCTGAGCTGAAGGTATCAGTTTAATGATGCTGAGCAGCACGTGCCAGCTCTGGTAGTGAATGAGTATCTTCATGTGAAGATACCATGTTTATCTCAAAATGATCAATTTAATAACGACGGTGAGATAGCAAATATAAATGTCTTTGAGAAAGATGTCTGACAAATCTGAACTAATATAGCTTGTCTAAATAACATTATCACAGTCACAATTCAGTCTCAAAATGGTAGAAATTTCATTACTCAACCCAGCAGGTGAGGGCTTGGAGGCAGTTGGGGTTTTGTGTCTGTTTGTTTGGTTTGTGGGGTTTTGGTGTTGTTTTGGTGGTTTTTGTGGTGCTGTGTTTTGTTTTATTGTTATTGGTGTGTGTTTATTTGTTTTAATTTCCCCCCAGTAGTTTAAGCACATCAGATGATTTCAGAATATGAGGTCCTTCCAGTACTAAACCAGTTTGTTTCTTTCTGGCTTCCAGCATGCAGGTTGTATTGTCAAAAGGGCAGGGAGATGGAAGTGGAGACAAAGCAATGACATTTGTGCCACAGTAGTTCTTGGAAGACAGTTTCTCTTCTGAACTATCTTTATAGATCTGCAAGCTTAAGAAAATTGTGTTACAGTCATCACGGAAGACTGTTTTTCTCATCATCTTTCAGTTTAGGGAATAGTACTAGTCAGTCTCACTTGGACGTAAGCAGAGATTTGTCCCTGCTTTTTAATTGGATGAGAAAGTTTGATAAATTTAAGGGGGAATATTTCTTTTGTACCTCTGACACTGTTTACTCTTTGGTCATCCTGAGTGTTTATTTGTACTCTTTGTTGCCTTCCTCCTTCCTGTTGCTGGTTAGTGACACCTTGTCACCAGTCCCTGTTGGGCACCTCTTGCTGGATGGTGGGATTCTCCCTCTGGGCTGGTAGGGGAGGAGGTGCTCTCTGAATGTACACTTCACATTATCCACGTGGCTATAGGTTTTTCAGCCACTTTCGACCAGAATGCTGACAAGTCTGGGCAGGCAGACCGAAGGAATGTGTCAGCTTGCCGCAAGTAAGAGAACTCAGCTTAGTGACCCATCTCCCTTTCACAGTTAGTGTTTCTCTTGCAGTGTTTGTTCTTGTAAGTCTGGCATGTAAGTGCTACTGTTGCTCCTGGGAGTGCTTTAAATGAAACAAATGCATTAATTCCGTTTCCTGGCTTGGTGGGTTCGTTTGTTTGTTTGTTTTTTTAATATTTTGCTCTTGCAAAAAACGCTGCTTATGAGAGCAAGCAAAGGAGAGTTGTGTGTGTATGTCTGTGCTGGTTTGTTGGAGCATTCATTTATCCATTCTGCTGGTGCGAAGGATTTTTTTGGAGTCTTTTTTGTGCAGCATAATCTCAATTGTATGCCATTCCTGATCTGCCCTTGAAAGAAAATTATGCTTTATGGACTTTCTGCAGGTCTGTTGCTGATCCAGTCTGCTGGGCTTCTGTTTTAAAACAAATGCTTTGGATTCATGCCAAAATATTGCTCGGAAAAAGATTGCTACAGAGAATTCCTCCAGTGTCCTCCTGGAAATGCGTCAGAGCATGGGAGAAACCACAGATAGCAGCATGGGCCTGATGCACTCGGACCCACCTCAGAACTTGCTCCTCCTCCCTTTTTATTTATTTTTTAATATGGAGATCTTATTAATTATCATTAAAAATCAAAGGGAGAATACACTGAAGACTAAATAGATTTTTTCCCCTCTTAATTGCTTCTGGTACTTTCAGTTCATCTAAATCCAGGATATCATTGATGTTCTAAATATTATTGCTTTTTTTAGACAAATCATTTGCTGTTATTTTTATTTCAGCATATACATGCACAGGTAATTTGGGATCAGCATAATTGTTTCTGATTAATAGAATCTGGAATGGCTCCCTTTTGTCCATAGGATTGGTGATGAGTGAGTTAACTTCAGTTTTATGCAAGATATGTAAGTCCTAATTTTGTTTCTTTGTGTTCATTTCTTGTTGACTGGGATGATGTAAGGATGAAAGTTTTGTGTTTTTTTCTTTTGCTGGGCAGGAGGGTAGTTGTTGAGACTTGACAGGTTTAGGAAGTGGTATGTTCTTGTTGGCTTTTTTTTTTTGGTTCTGGTTTTGTTAGGCCAAAACACAGTAGGCTTTGGGATTTCATAGATTATGCTACTGACAAAGCAGGCAAAAACCTTTTAGTGATTTAAAAAGAAAAACAAATGACAGTTATTTTCGTTATTTTATGCTATTGTTGCCTTCATTTTTTGACCTTTTCCCAAACTAAGCTTTAGGGTTGTAAAGCGGGAATAATCAGATTTGAACATCTATGTTTGAGCTTCTCTTGGTTTAAGTAAGTAGGTTTTCAGGACTTGTCCACGGAATTGTAGTCTGTCTTCGATTTTGCATCTCCTTCATGTCTTCTGGATGCATCTCCTTTTTTCCTCCTGCATCCAGAACTTGCCTGCTCAATTTTGTCATTTTTTTCCAAGTCACTGATAATTGCCTTTTCAGTTTTTTTCCTCTTTCTTTCTAGTTTGCTCTTTTCTCTCTTTCCGCTTTGAAGAAAGAGATAGATTTAATGTAATGGGGAAGATTTTTCAGGACCCAGAATGAACCTCAATTATATTTGCGAAGCCTGAAGACAAATTACCTGGATGTAAAGAGCCTGGTGTCTTAGGAGGGGTTGCGCAGTGAGTCTGAGTTAGTTGCCTGTCCACTCTTTATTGGAAAAGAGATCATTATAGATTTGAAGTATCTCATGGTGGATGGTGGATGATTAAGTTAAGAGAAACTGCTCATCAGCTGAGCTGCACAGAGGGCGGAATTCACTGCTCACAAGTGTGCGGCCCCAGCTGTCTAAAATCAAGACAGAGTGTGTGGAATGCCCTTATAGCCTTGGGAGGAAATAATTGCCTGCCTTTTGCAGGTACTTAATTCCCATTACCTGAGGAGTCAGTTTGAAGATCATACTTTCAGAGAGCTGTTCAATCAGAAATTATCAACTGTAGAGCAACCCTAGCCACCTGAGAAGTGAGTCCTTTGAGTCAATTGTCTTTTTGATGTGTAAGTTTACTAATAAGACACATTTTTGTGTAAACCATTTCTAATGAAAGTGGGTAGCAGAGTGAGGAGCTTTGGAAACTTAGCTGTGAGCTTTACTACTTGCTGAGTTTTTAGCATTTAGGTATCTGTCTTATATGTAAATTTCCTACAGTGCCAGATTTTTCTTGTTGGAGTCCTGGAGCACTTTGTGTTTTTTCTCCTTCTGCTCCTTCCTTAGCACCAAGTCCAAAAGGAATGGGAGGGTCGGTGGGATTTTCAGATCTGCCTGTCTTTTCCACAAGGAAGGGCCTAGCACTCTTTATCCACAATAGCTGTTCCAGTTGCACTTGGATTAGTGTACAGTAGTGTCTTGAGAATTGCCTGGTGTTGCTTTACTCTTTGAACAGGTAAAGTGGCTCCCCTGAGTCCTGAACATGAGAATTGTTCAAAGC
This sequence comes from Lycocorax pyrrhopterus obiensis, assembly GCA_014706295.1. NCBI lineage: Eukaryota > Metazoa > Chordata > Aves > Passeriformes > Paradisaeidae > Lycocorax > Lycocorax pyrrhopterus. The sequence continues at coordinate 71,621,484 of JACSVZ010000006.1, read as the reverse complement.
ATTTGCCAGAGAACTGTGAGGGGACTGCTGATGAAGTTGGTGTAAGGGCGCTTGTTGCAGAGCAGGTCGTTAATCAAAATTCTGAGTTGTTGCGGAAGCATTAGGAGAGGTAAGTGGCTTACTTAATTCAGAACGGAGACATTGTGGATAAAGCTGTGCTGCTTTGTAGCATATTCACAATAAGGGGCTTTAAGGATTGGATTATTGCCATCTGCAGCAATCCCTGATATGAAGAAAAAAAAAAAAAAGAAGAAAGGTGAAGTTGGAATGTGCTGCTCTCCTGTTAAGGTGGTTGCTAATGAAATGCTGCTGTGACCTGGCCACTGCTTCTTGAGTTGTAACTGGTCAAGACTGGTGAGGCTGGTGAAGCAGAACAGCAGCTGCATCGTTTTCCTGAGGCAGGTTTAGCGCTGGTGAGTTAAGCAGAGAGGAGTGGGCCTTTCTCTAATTGCTAGTCCCTCAATATCTTGTGTATACAGAATCAGCACATGGCCACCGTATTCCTTTGTGCGGGCTTTCAGGTTAGTAGCTTCTCTCTTTCCCTTCACTAGGGATGGCGCCATTCTCATTCTGTCTGCTTATCTAGGAGCTGGGAGGCTGGAGTGGAGGCAAGGGGAATACGGGTTAGGTGTTCTCCCTTCCTTCTGTACTTCCCCTGCAATACAGATCCTGATATCGCCACTTCTTAGCTAATTCCTATACTTGTTTCTGGAAGTGGTGTGTGCTGAGCACAGGAGGTAATGCTTAGAGTTGTAGCGGTGAGTAGCAGAGTGAATGTTTGTTCTGTCTTTGCACAGTCAGTGAATTTTGCAGTGTTCTAGATGCTAGCTAGAAAATAACAACAGGACATCAAGTGTCGAGATGGCCATCTTAGTGTCATCATTGTGGGTTCTTAAAATTTTTTTCTGAAATGCCATGGGCCTCTGAATTTTATCTGGATGGCTTTCAGAGATTGGCAGCAATGACATGTACTTCCACATCCAAAGAAATTCAGGAATATTGCTGCATCACGTCTTTGCTGATTCTGCAATGCAGTAGCATTGGGCTGTGAGCCCAAATCATGGTGAAAAGATATAAAACATCTGACCCAGAGGTAAGAAGAACCAAATGGACAAGACTTAGAGAAGAAGAGAGGTAATCACAGGGAAATGCAAATTTTAGATGAGGAGATAGAGCTTTTGTTCTTTTGGCCCAAGTCCTTAACGAGAGAGCTATAATTAGGCTAGAATTATCTTTATGGATTCAGTGCTGGCAAACTCAAATTCAACTGCCACTTAATTAGCATGCAGCATCTTTGAGGTCTTTCACTCTTGAATCAAACCTCACTTTCACTCTTTGTGCGATGCCACAGTTTCAGGTCTGCAAAATACATGACCACTCAGGAAAACCTCTTTCCTGCTCATTTTTCAGTGATGTCATTCCTCATAGGTTGTCTTAATTTCTCTTGCAAATACTGTGCTGGTTTTCCTGTAAGTAACTGCACAATATCCAATGAGACAATTAGAATCAGGTTAGTGCTTGGGATATTTTTGTAGTTTATGACTTTGGTTCAGGTGTCATGATAGCCCCAGAATTCATAAAGTTCTACAGCAGCAAGAGAGGTCACATGCCATGCAACTTGGCCTTAGGGACAGCTTTTTCCCATGCAAACATGTCTTCTGAGAGCAGGGCTGGAAAAGCCAGGTGGTAAATTCTTGTGGCTTGGCACTGGCTTTAGGATATGTTGCTTTTAGGGGAAATGGATGTTTTTAGCAAGGGTCAACATAGAATTTGATGTTTAATGTTTCAGTAAGCTAAAAAGTAATGTTTGAAACTACAGAGCTCCTTCTCTTTAGTAGGACTTAACATGTGGTATTTCATTTATTATCTTCTGTGCCCTGAGAAGACTTTTGTTGCTTATTTGTTTTCTTAATGACGAGAAGGGCAGACATTGTATAACTTCTCAGGCAGCAGCGATTATGCAACTGATCCTGTTATCGTGGAGCCAAAGTCCTTCCTAGTCCCTGAGCACCAGCTGCTCGTGTTCTGGTTGCTGCTTTTTCCTTCTCTTTCTTTCTTTCCCCTTTGCCCCCGCCCCCCGATTTGTTTGTGAACAAGTTGTTTTTCTTCCCATGTTGCTGTTGCCTTCTCTTTCCAATGCCATTGAGACAGTCGTTTGTTTGGGTTCAATCTTCAATTCACTATGCTGCAAAATCAAACTGCCCTTGTACATCATGGGAAGTATGAAATGTATAGAGAAATAAAATAGCTTGATACTTTATGGGTATATAAGAAAAGGCATTTGCTTGGATCTAAATGAAATATTGCAGATGGCCTTTGTTGGAGTTAAGGTCAAAAGTTACAAGTTCATGTTCTCATGATTTTAGAAACATGTAAATAACTGGTGTTTGTTTAGTTTGTTGGGTTTTTTCCCCTTCCTTCAAAGGGTGGGCCTGAGAGAAATTTTAATTCTTCCCCCTGGCCCTGCCCTGGGATCACCAAATAAAATATAGTACTCCTGTGTATAAGATGAGGTAGTTGTAAATCTCATGCTTTTACAGCCAAGTGATCTCACTGCAGTATAATAAAGGCAGTTAATATACTGTAAAAATGTTTGCCCTATTCACACTTCATTTTCAGTTCCTAGTTTTATGTCATGTCATTTCCATTTCGTGTTACATGGCTTCCTGTGAGCTTAAGTGACCAAGGCAGGCTGTTTTGATCCTGGATAAAACATTTGGAGATGGGAGAAGAGATGGTAGACTTGTAGTCTACAGTGCTGTTCCCTGCTTACAGATGAGCTGACTATCCTGTCTACAAGTCCCAGCAGAGGAGAAATAATAGTTGATCTGGGATACTAGGCTGTTTGCTGCACTGCTTGTTGCTGTGTCAAATGTGATCTGCATCAGTCATAAATAGGCTCTAGTGCTTAGTGTCCTATATTGGGAAATAAATTGGGGTTAAACGTTTAAGGTCCTTATTTAGTTTGTAAGTCTTATGCTAAAGAAGTTATAGAGGTTGTATTTTCTTGCTCACAGTGTCCGTACTGTAGATTGGGTGTTTGGAGAGGTGGCAAGGTGCTGTCATTTGTAGGAAATCGGGGTCCTTTCTTCTGGGCTATTTTTGTTGGAATTTCTTTTCCTTCAGTGGCAGTCTGCCCCATCTGCTTTTGACAGACCAGGCACACAGAAGATATTCTCTTTTGCAACCAGAAGACTGGATGTATAGCATGTATACTTCAGTCTTTTCTACTCATACCTTGCCCCTCCAATTTCTCATGACAGGGACATTGAGTTCTGGCTTCAAGAGAATGTATGCTGTAGCCACATTTATCATAGGGTTACTTGATTATTTCCATTGTTAGTAAAGGTTCTACTAGAATTCTTACCTCAGCCCTGCAGTTCTGGCACTGTAAATTCTAGAATGTTGTACTTTATCAGAGCACCTGGTACTGGAGAAACCTAGAAAGTAATCATGAGAAGGGAAGGGTTGTAAAGATTTTTCTGGAAAAATATGTAAAACCAAAAAAACCCAACTTGATATCATGGCTAATTCTTTGTCAGCATGGTGGTGGGAATGCCCTGGTCTAATGGAGTTCACAAAAATAGTGTTTTTGTGAGGTAGAAAACTTGATTGGGAATTTTGACATTGCTTTTCACACCTTAGTGGAATATTCTGGGTCCTAATAGCGGTTTGTTCCTGGAGTATTTATTGTTTGCCTCCATGTCTCTGCTTTATGTATGTAGTTTTTCCAATTGTTTCATAAAGATTTTAAGTGATAGGATCCTTGAGAAGCACATAACCACTGTTCAACTGTATCAATGAATATGTGCATAAATTAGTGTGTGACTGGATGACAAGGTCTGATGTAGACTGATAACTTAGAAGACTTTCTTTTTCTTACTGTTGTTTTCAAGAATAGTCAGCAGTTGAGTTAGAAGTCTTAGGAATTGAACAATTTAGGAGGAAGATGTTTCTTTGCTACTTCGGAGAAGAGATTTTTTTGTTTGTTCTTGTTTTTAAATCTGGTGGTTTCTTTTCCAAGTTGCCATTGCTTAAGTCTCCCCTTAGTGCAGTGTTGAGTTTGGTTACTGGAGAGTTTATATTATGTTGAAGGCAATGGGAAATGATAATTCTACACATGCTTCTCGTGAATTGCAGGTAAGGGTTGGTACCAGTTTAGAATGGTGTTAGGAGCACACTGGAAATGAACAGCATCTCAAGTTCAGTAGTGTTCTTGAAAAATTTCTTTTTCAGTCTGTACTGTCTTTCCTATTAAGTGCTGTTTGGATCTTCTAATTAACTACTTAAGGACATATTCATGAAATGAATAATTCTCTTAAAAGAGATTTCAGACTAATCTGTCCATTGTACCTTTACTCTTACAAGAGGTAAATCTCAATTGTGTTACCTAGTAAGGAGAGACATGAGAAGAATTTTGATCGAGAGTGGTACTTGATCACACTAGTTAAAGACTGTGTTTCGAAGCTACATCCAGAAGAGAACTGAGGTGGTATCTTTTTACTGCAAATATAGCAAAATATTATTGCCTGAAAAAGACTTTGGTTGCAATATGAAAATCAGTCTTGTTTGGACATTGAAAAGCGTGAAAATCTAATATCTTATCATGGTTAAGCTTTTTTTTCTGAAGAAGTAGTGAAGCCCTTATAAACTAGGGAGGTGATGACATCAATAAGCTTAATGATCTATCTCATGCAAGAGCAGTATATATGGCACTTCCTGGTTCTGTGATACCTTTTTTCAGCTCTATTTCACCAAATCTCAGTTTTTAAATGTGTTTATTTTGGCACCTTGCAGTATTCAGCAGTCCTCCTCATTTTGTCACAGCAAACCTAAATATTTCTGATTATGTCATGAAAAGCTCAATTACTTCAAGGTAATGCCACGTGAACTGTGGGTTGTTTTTCAGTGATGTGGACAGCAAGCCAAATGTGACATTTCTTTACAGAATGGGTAGGAATCTACAGTCATCAAGTTATGGTTACCTGGTGTCATTAATGGTATTTTTCAGAGTAACTGTAAAGGCTCCTCTCCTCTGGAAAAATATATCCAAACACAAATAAACAACAGTTTAAATAGTGTTAACAGATAGCTTTCATACCTCACCAGTTTTTAGCTTTTTTTTAATTCATGTTCACTTATTTCTCATGTAGCAGAATGGTAATGAAACTTTATTATTGGCTTGGGGGTTTGTTTCTCTTTTTCTCCATTATGGACATACTTTTTTTGTACACTTCGTTAGGGCACACACAGTTTTAGCCAGAATCATGCTTTTCTGGTTTGCTTTGATAATTCTAGTGCAGAATTTTCAAATAGCTTTAACTTTTCAATAGGAAGAATAATTATGACCAACTTAGATTGCATTTAGTATGAGTAGTAGGATTTCTTCATTTGGGAAATACTCCAGGCTGGTAGTAGAGGAAAAAATTGTGAAGAACGATATTGTTGGTAGTTCACAGGCACAGGAAGAATAAGTTCTTCAGGTTACATTTGCAGCAAGTTGAGTTAGAATGTGTTAAGAGCAAGGAAGGATCAAGATGGATCATCAAGAAGCTGTTAGATTCCTCTTCCTAAATGTTGTCCACTTTCTCTTCCTCAGCAAAAAACCCAAAATCAAGCCAAACCACCTGCCCCCAAAAAAGAATAAGGCAAAGGTCCAGATGGAAACAGAAACTTCATGCATACACAAACTCAGTAACTACAAATCTGTTAGAAATATTTACTTATGAAGATATGATTCTGTGCCTGTGTAACAGGGAGAGCTGGATAACTGTGGAAAACAAGTTAAATTTCTGGTCTGTTGATCTTTTCTCTTAAGAGGTTTCTTCATGACTGGTCATGCAGATCACACAAATATTGAGGTTACTGGATGACTGAAGAGACATTGTAACTTCATATTGGCAAGTGACACTTCCTTAAGTCATTCAGTGTCTTTAACTTTTTTTTTTTCCCCTGTGTGTATTAAGACTTAGTCATTGAAAATGGTCTGGATCTGAAATTTGCATCCATGTGTTTTTACAGATTTTGCTCTGAACATTCACCCTTGTCTTTTTTATGTAAAGACATCATGTCTGAAGTCCTGGCAGGAAGCTTTTTGTGTGGAATACATGCTTGGACAGAAGGAAAACATGGAAAACGAAATCTGTTATCTGCGTTCTTGCAATATATCGAGTTATACTGTTAATTGGAGGATAAAAATGGGTATTACTTACTCATCTAATCTGATTTAAGTTAATAATGATCAGGAGTGGGTGTTATGAGATCTTTATTGGCCTATGATCTCCCTCAGATATAACATCTCAGAAGAAAAGGAAAAAGGAATGAATGAGTTGAGGAATGAAGGGATGGTCTAGGGAGACACTTTTGACAAACAGACTGGCGTGTTTCAAGTAGTGAGTGCTGCTTTCTGAAAGAAGAGAAAGAAGTACATAGTCATAATTTTTGCAGACGATTTTAAGAGTGACTCCATTTAGACACTTCTTTTTTGTTGTAGGACTTGTTCTGCGGTACCTTAGTTTCCCTTTGGTTCGAGGGTGAAGAAAATTCAATTAGCTTAGTTTGTTAAGTGCTGGTGATGAGCTGCATGGGGAGGTCTGACCCCCATTTGTGGGGAGGTGTCTGTTCAACTTGGGAATCACTAAATGAAAAGGTGACTTTTTATTTTGGGCACTCTTTGATTTCACATTGCAGACTGAAGAACTTACTGGGATATTCAGTATCATTTTCATCTGCTGGTGTTTGTTGGGATTTTTAAAAAAATTATTTCTAACACTTGTGTTAGCTGGGCAAGACAGGAAATGTTTGATTCAAAATGAGATCCCTGGCAGCTGCCAAGAAGGCAGAATCTAAAGATGTGAGGACTTTGCAGGCAGTCTGCACAACAAGCTCTCCCAGGAACACAGTAAATGATCTTGGATGATATTCAGAATATCTGTCTTCTCTCAGGATGGTGTCCATAGTTCAGTGGATTTCTTTGTTTCCATGCAGTTACTAGAATAAGGTGTCATCTCATTTACTATCACATGCTGGTAAACTGTGCAGTAAAATCTGCATTTGTGGAAATTGTTGTTCTAATGTTCCTTTTCCACCATGCCTTGTTACTTCATTTAAGTTAGAAATTGGACCTGGAGAGAGCTGTCCAAATATATACCAGCTTTGCAAACTTGCAGAGTATGAAGAACTGGTTATAGGTGGGAGTTCAAGGGGCTGAGTAAAAAGACTCTTCAGTGAGATGAGAACCAGAGTTCTGCAGCACTCTTCTGAGAGGTGAAGGCTGGCAAACTGTGGTGACATGACTAGCACCACAATAGCTACAGAACATTTTATAGCTGTACATGGGCCTTGGAAACAGAATTTGGGAGCTTAAGATTCATGGTGTAGTGTGTGATAGAATAAATTAATCTTTATTTTTAGGATTTATGTGTATCATCAAGTTTGACTCGTTCAGTTGCAGTGTTGAACAGAATCTTTAGGTGATTCATAAACATTTAAATACATACTAATCTGTTGTTTTGGTGGACCGGCTACTGCCTTAGCTCTATGTGAGCTGGCCAAATTCTCTGTCAAAAAGAGACATGACCCACTGACCTTCTCAGAGCAGTAACATTTAATTTAACAGCTAGGAGACAATTTATTGAAATACATGCCCTTCAAGGCTTGGAGTTGAAGGTCACTGACCAGAAAAGAGTTCTTGTAGAACAGAAATAGCTACCTGGAAACTCAGAAATGGAAGCTCTGCTGCAAATCTGTTTCTTCTGGTCCCTGGATATGCCTGTACCCCAGCTGTGCAGCACACAGCCTGGGAGCTGTGTGCTGAGCCCAGGGCAGGAGCACTGGTGGGAAGTGTGTGCAGCCTGGCTGGCCAGTTACCTGGAAGTCGGCTTCCCCTCTGCCAGCTGCCCTAATTTTCCTTTCTCTCAACACGCACTGAGCAAGTGGCCCAGTGCTGAGGTGAGGGCACTGTTGAGGAGGTGCATGTAGGCTAAAGCTGCTCTCCAGGAAGCACAGCTACATCTCCTTTACTCTGGGACAATTTCTTCATGTTGCAGAGGAGAAAAGCAGAGATTCACAGATGCAAGAACTAACTTGATGCAAGACGGCTCTTGCCTTTATGAAAATGTTACCTGAAGTACAGCACCATGCAAATGGTTGTGCTGCTGTCAAAGGCAGCTCACCAGGACAGCTGCTTTTGGGTAGTACCCTAGTGTCGACTCCAGGTGGGACAACCAAAATGTTGCCATGCCAAGATTCTCTGTGATCCTTGTTAAGGAAGGGTTGTTAGCACAGGCCAAAATGTTGCCCCTCTCCAGCACTGCAGGTGCTGGAGAAAAACTTGTCACAGGATTCGTGTGCTGGACTGGGTGACTGGTAGAGCTCTGGAGGAACCTGCTTGGAACTTGTAGGGCTGGATGTGAGTCAAATACAAAAGACACTGCTAATCAGGAGGTCTGTATGCTTGGGGAGGGCCTGTCCTCTGCCCAGCATGTTCTATAGTCTGTCTGCTTTCTGTTCTTTTCCTCCTGTTTTTTGTGTCCTGCAGACTTAATGACTGATTTTCTGGCCTCCAAGTAGATGCCTGGAGAAAAAATTATGTCCACTGGTGAAAGGTTACCTTCCCTTTTGTAAAGTGTCAGGACAGGCAGGAGGCTGAAGGCTGCAGAGTGAAAAGAATCCGTGCAGTTGGGAGGTTGGGGAAAGCAGGGCAGCAAGGCAGCTGACTTTGCATGTTAAATGTTGGAATGGAACACTGGGATTAAGACTTGCTATATACATGGCAGTGGGGAAGAGAACCTCTCAAGGTCTCTCAGGTTGGGAGAAACCTTGGCAGGCCTGTAGTCCAACCTCCTGCTCACAGCTGGACCAGCTCTGAGATGGGACCAAGTTGTACTGGCCTTGATCCTGTCGTGTCTTGAAAATCTCTAAGTCTGGAGACAGCACAGCTTCTCTGGGCCCCATTCTGGTGCCTCTCTGTCATCAGTGGGGGAATAAAGCTTCTCTTTGTGTGCAGTCTGAACCTCTCTTGTATCAATTTATGTCTGTTGTCCCTTGTCCTCCCACCATGCAGTGCTGTGAAAAGCCTGGCTTCATCTTTGGTTTGCCGATAGCCTGTGGCACCTTTTAATATAGGTCAGCCTTCAGTCCCTATTAGGAAATTGTAACTTTGTGATTAATTAAAGTAAATAAAAATGAATATGAGCTTGGAAGTAACGACAGGGATAACATAGTGATATATTGATTACATTATGCAATATAACATCAGTGAGTGAAGCTATATTGGGCAAGCTAGCATGTAGACACTAATTGAGAGGGAAAAATCTTTATTTACTTTTGAGTGTTGTGTTTGCAACAACTTACACACTTCTCTTTGTAAAAGAAACAAATAACCATACCGCCATCAGTGAGGGAATGGAACATAGTATTTAAAATTATGTTGCAAGCCTCCGAATATCAAGGTAGCTGATCTGTTCTTAGGAATGCTAGAGCATCTGTCCTCCGGGCAGGTATTTGACTTCTGGATTTCAGAATTTTAGATACCAGTGATTTAGATAATCAGGGTTTGTCTCTGTATCCAGAGGGTTTTTTTCATCCTGTGGAAAACTAAAGAGCTAGCCAGGCATTAGCTTCCTGAAATAAAGAGAGAACCCCTCTCTGTTCTGGTCTTTGTTTCCCATTGATGAAGCAAAATGTTATGTGTGTTCATGTAGGTTTATTTTATTCTTTCATAAATAAAATAATAGCTTGTATAAAAATACTCTCACTATTTCAGTGTGTACTTGACTGATCTGATTAAGGGCCCTGTCCTCAGATATCTGATCAGCTTATAAAGTATTTCTGTGGTCACTAATCTGTATTTCAGAAGAGATGACCACTGTAGAAATTTTGGCTATCTTTATCTTCTTGAAGATGCACAGGGACAAGATGAGAGGCACTGGACACAAGCAGCTCACGGCCAGTTACAAGGAGGGTAGGGATTTGTACCGTGAAGGTTAAAGGCACAGTTGGTTTCTCAAAGGGACAATGGGATTTCCACCCTCGGAGATGCTCAGAGCTCACCTGAGCAACTGATCTAAGCTGCCCCTGGGCTGAGCAGAGGTTGGGCCACACTGAGCTTCACAGCAGTCTTCCATCCTATATTATTCTGTACTTATGTGCAAACAACATCCACTATTTCAGTGACAGAAATCATAGTGCTGTAGCATTAAGACCCAGTTGCTTAATTTGAAAACCTCTATGTAAAAAAGACAATGCTTCTTATCAAGCAATATAATTAATGAAATTTTGTGTCACAGGTGACCTGCAAATCAGTTCAGCATGTCTATGTAGGGAGCATCTGGAGTTTAGCACTGACATGTTGTGATTTATTTCTACAAGAAGCACTTTTCTTTGCTGTTAAGAGCAGAAGACTGTTTATGGGTGACCGAATTAATGCGTCCTTGGCAAAGACTTTTATAAATTGTGAATTGAGTAGGGTAGGTGAGAGCATTCTGAAGACAGCTTGAGATAAATTTTACTAATCTATTTAAATGTACATGGTTTTGATGGTTCATTGGAGAGGGAATTAGCATTTATTTCCATTTGGAGCATCAGCTTATAATAGCAGATATTATCAAAGCATGCAAATTTAATTAGGGAGTAATTAAAAGGTGAAGTAACATGAAGCATGTGTGACAATTTTCTTGTTCCTTTTTCAGACTAATTTTGGCTTTGACTTAACACGAATGTAGTTTATGGCGCATTTCTTCTTTCCAGTGGCATAGAAATCAGGTGTTGCATTAAGTCTTCCTGACTTCCAAATGACTGCAGTTACACTGAAGCAAGATTTGGGCTGTCCAACAGAGCTTGCTTGCAGTAAATGAGACTGGATTAATTTCCTTGACTTTGATTGTGTTCCTTTAAAAAAGCTTGAGTTGTTGGTGTTAAACTTTCCTTGCTTTCAAATTGTACCCAGTGCCAGATTGTTGAAGTTCTTGTTTTGCGTTCTGCCTCTCTGTGTAGAGGATGCTTCTGGGGGAGATGTGAATGCAGCTGCAGTTCAAGCAGTTTCTCTAGGTTGATGTCTCCTTGTGTTATATTTGGTTGGCCATTCGCATCTACATCTTCTGAGGCTTTGCTGTATTGAGAAGAACCTGGCTGAAAGGCAAGACTAGAAATTTTTTGGGTAGGGAGGAGCTGTTTGAAAGACATAGAGTGCGTGGTGCCCAAGAGATCTATCAAGGGTTTCTGTTGTTTGTGTTTAGCTCTTGGACGACTTCAGTGAAGAGGAGCAACATTTAAGAGTTGTATATAGTAGGGTGGCTGTAACAGTCTGTCATTAAGACCCCTTTTGTGGGGGTTGTTGCCTTTGCTCTTGAGTGTGAAGGTGTTTTGACGGTTGGCATGGAACTTGGCATGTTGTTGCACAGAGTGGGGTATCTTCATTTTTTTTTTCTCCCCAATTTATTTTTATGTGTCTAAACATGATTAGTTGTTGGGATTATATATTTCCCCTCCACCTCCAGAAAGTTGTATTTAAGCTGTGGTGGTGTTTCCTCCATGCCTGCCACTGGTATCATCTTTTCGGTGTTTCCGAGCTGTGTTACACTGAGTCTTAGGGACAGCAAGAACACCGAGTTACAGGTGTTCAACCATATTCTAAGTTGAAGATGAATGGAATAATAGTCGGTGAAAATTTTTAAGCAGTCTGTGGTGACAAGTCTCTGTAGGCTTAGATGTGTCATTTTTGCTGTTTTCTATTGCGAACCTTGGGGGTTGATCTCTGAGAAGGTGAAGTGCGTGCCTTAATGCGTTTCCTTCATCCTTCTTGAGCAGGAGGAGGTTAATGGAGTCTTCACTGGGAAGTACGCATTCATTTGGACATGTGATGAGAATGCTGAGAGTTGGATTTATAAACAAAAAGCAAAAGAGTCCAGGAATACTGGTGAGGAGAAGAAAGTACCCAGATGCTGGAGTTGTGAACTTTACTGGAAACAGATGTGGTACCTTTCTTTACTTCTTCCTGCATGCAGTTCTACAACTCTAGAGTTTGTTTTAGCAGAAGTAGTGAATAAGAAACAGTAATGAAAAGAGTTTTTTGGAGGGAGCCGGAAACAGAAGGTTTTTACCTGTTTGAAGTTTTTGTTTGTTTGTTTTTTACAAATGGGGCTGACCCTTATGTTGGCTTTTAAGGTCTTGTCTTTGTCAGAGGGAAACATCTGGCTCTTTCATCCTGATCCTTCTGTTAAAACAGCTGGAAGTACTTAGACAACATGTGGCCCACATTTGTATTCCTTCTCTCAGATTTTATGTACAGCAAAAATATTTTGTTGCCAAAGTTATTTCTCATCCTAGTAGGCAGTGTGGATTCAGATCCAGACTCGTCCTGGCCTCTCACCTCATCTGGCTAAAGACAGGCTTTGACATCATATCCCTTGCAGTGTGTCTGAAAGTGAACCAGTGAGGTAGGGAATGCATGCTAAGCACACATCTCTGCTAGAAAAGGCAGAAAATGTACTTCGATCACATAATGTTTATGATCCGTTTGGTTTGTTTCCAGCAGAGGCGGGATTTTATCTCTATCGGATGTGGAGTAAGTGCTAGCACTCAGCTACTGTAATTCCTTTCAACAGCAGTTTATATGTAATGTCTTCCTTGACTTCTCTTTGATGTAACATGTAAGAGAGTTTTTTAACTTTGCAAAACATGGAAGCAGAGAGGAAAATGGCTGGTTAGGTCTGAATAGGTTTCTGTTGAATACCTGTGGTGTATGTAGACACAGAAGAAGCCTTATGCTCTTTCATTTTTTAATATTCTGATGACACCAGTATGGTATGCATGAAGTTGATAAACCTAGTTTATCCACAGAGGGATACTTGGAAAATAAATAAGGGGAAAGCAGCTAAGATGGAAGTCTGCATAACGTTTGTGTTTCTTTTTCAGAAATAAGATGTACGCAAAAGCAAATTTTTATGTTGTTACTTGATCAGTTTTCTTCTTTGCAGGAGCCAAGTAGTTTGTGATTGCTGAGATTTTGTTATTCAGCACTTCTTGTATGATGTCTGGTGAGGGTAGCAATCAAATTCCATTTGATTTGTTAGGCTCTAGAAACAGTGAGTGCTGAGATATTGAGGCAAAATAAAAAGAGACTTAAAACACCTGGTTGAATACCTAGTGGGATGCAGGTCTGGAAATGTTTGTTACAGCAAGCAAATTATTTAAGTGACAAGGACAAAGGAATAATGGCAGCTAAGAGAAGTTATTCAAGTCATAAATACATGTTATTAGAACTTTGATTTAAACTTTTTAGTTTCAGTTCTGAAGAAGTATGTTTGGATAAGAAATACTTCAAGTTCAGTTGACACTGAAACAAAAACATGTTTGTACAAAAAAACCCAAACTTATAATGCAAGAGTGCATTTGTTATAAAATACGTGTTGACCCGATGGACTTTGCACTTTAAAAAGCCAAAAAGCTTTTATTCATATGATGGAAAAAATATTTTTAATTATCTTATGTAATTATGCAGATTACCTAAATGAACTCTTCAAGAAATGCCTGTAGATTGGGACTTGAGTGAAAAATAAAACGTCTGTTAAAATTGAGGGTAACTGCTGTGAAGTGTCACTTGGGTTTTTATTGGTCGCGCTCAAGCTGGCCGCCCTAATATTACGTTTTGAGAAAATAATTGTAAATGACATGTTCCAGCTCTTTGAACCAAAGGAAAGCCCTTCACTGCAGCAGGGAGCTTTATGTAAGCCATGGGTGGGGGTGTTTATGGTGGCTGAAACTTGTTTTCTGAATGACACTTGGATTCTGGAAAATAATAGACGTGGCTGCTGCCAGGGTTCAGTGGTGGGTCATGAAAACAAGGTGACGCAGAGCTCGGCTGTGCCGGCGTCGGCTGAATCAGACGCTGCCTGTGCGAGCAGCGTTCTGGGGAGGAGAAATTACCACCGTGTTTGTTTTGCACTGCAAGTGGAACCACCGTAACTCCCTGTTGCATTTGTTACTTACGGTGTACTTTTTCATGAGGTAATTGCCACTTGAGGCACTTTTGAAGTGGTCAGGAGCAGACACCGGATACGGAATGGGCAGCTTGGTTCTTCGCTGTGCTGCTTTTCCATTGTGGGTTTGAGCAGCCTCTGCATAGTGTGTGATCTGCAAATGGGAAAGCCATTAGCCAGAGAGCAAGGTGCTGTCTGTCTGGAGAGGTTCAGGGTGGACATAGATTCCTTTCAGTGGACAGAGATGGGCAAGGCAGCCTGTAGGCAGCACAGCCATGGAGTACCACACTGCCTGCATGCCACCAGGAGATCCATTGTCCCTGTGGAAAGTCAGGAACCTAGTTCAGATGGAGAGATGGTGAATGCCCTAAGAAATCATCTAGGAAAGCTAAATCTGAATCTTGTTCGTAAAACATAGGTCCTTTCCTCCAGGAAAGGTTTTGTTTAACATGCCAGTCAGTGTATTTCTCCTTTACACTGGAGACTTGATTAAGCAGGAAGGTGAGTAAGCTATGCCTCCCCCTTGGCCAGATCTGGTTCTCCTTTCGCAGAACTTGGAGCAGGGCTTTTGTCAGAGTAGCTGCAATTTCTGCCTGAGGGCTTCTGTGCCTTCACTGGGCTGGGGGATGTGAGGAGACTGGAGTTGTTTGAGCTGTCTTAGGTGCTTCCAGAGTTTTGGTCTTTGTGGCTGGTGGGTTCAAAACTAACCTATTTTGTTACTTAGTTTAGTCACATTTCTTTGGAGGATGGTGTTTTAGGATATTCAAGGTTGAAAACATCTTCCTTTTTCTCATTGCTGCAGTATAGATGGTGTGTGCTGTTGATTTTGCAGTCACTTTTGTTAGCTGATGACCACAGGGAGGATTAAAACTTGGGCAGTACTGAAGATTGGTTGATGGAAGTAAAGTAGGAGTGCTTTACTTTTTTGGCACCACAGAAGGCGTTTAGTTCTTGTTAACTATGTTTAAACAGGACCTCCTGCTCTCCTGTGTTTATTGATTTTGAGACTGCAAGTCAAAACAATTCACTTTGTGCAGATGCTTTTGATAAAGTCTTTCTCAAGCTATTGTGACCCTGACAAAATATGGAAGTAGGATAAATGTAAGGGAATCAGGACTTAAAGACAAGGACTTAGATTCCAAATGTACTGTGGGAAGATAAACTATAGATAAACTTTTGGTTCAGGACCAAGTAAATAACACATATGAAAGAGGGTCACAAGCTGTCTTCAGGGTTGTACTTCCTCATGGCCTTTTTTACAGTTTTAACTGGAAAAGATGCTGATACTACCCTTTAATTTCTGCTCAAGAAAGCTTGTGGGTTTTGAGTACTTGTAGTGTAACTGGTCATTTGAGCTTTGCAGATATAGTAAGTGTTAATTAAGTGCAATCACAGTCTAATCTGATTTGGAGCCTGAGACATCCATTGTCTGTATTTAAAAATAAAAATCTATCATTTTGAACCTGAGAGTTGGTTGTTTATATAATAAAGCTCTTAATAGAGTGAAATGCAGTTGAAGATAGCTGAAACTGCAGTTCCCTATTTGTTTTAAGGTTTTTCCAGTAACTGTTACTATGACAAAAGGACCATTTGTTTATCATCTTAGTTTAAATATTTACTTGCTTCTGTAGAGATAAAATCAAAGTGCTCCCCCTGCTTCTTGTATTTCTGAGTTCTGTGGTCCAATTTCTATGGTTTTACGTGCTGTGCACACAGGTGGTATTTGGTTCTGGCTGGTGGCTCCTTATTTTTCCCCATGAACAGATGAAAGGGGAAGGAGAAGGTTTCATGGTAATGGAGGATGGAGTTAGGACAGAAATTCTCCTTTAGTTGTTAATGCTGAACTCTTGCACTTGTCAGCAAGTTATTTAAGTTTTTAGAGCATAGAACAACATTGTAGCAAAATGTCTTATTGTTTTAAGCTTTGCAACATCTCTGTGAGCAAGATTTTCACATTAATGCCATCTCTCTTACAAAGCCTTTCAAAGGTACCTGATGCTGTACTGCTTTTTTTACCCAAGTCAATTTCCCCCACTGAAATCTTTTCTGCTCCTTTTAATGTACAAAATAATAAAACAATAAATAATATAAATTGTATTATAAAGTTTTTCCAGTTGCTTTAGGTATGCCTGTACTGTGTAGTGCTGTGGAGCATAGGAACACCTGTACTAATAGTGCCAAATGGGACTGACTGGGAATCAGAGGTAAAGTAATCAGAGGTCTGCCATCTCATGGCTAATTAACCAAGGTGCAGCATTTCACCTAGTTATTTGCCAGGTCCTGCAGTGGCCGCTGCTGAGTTTACTGCCTCTACCACCTGCCTTGGGTTAGCTGGAGAGCCTTGTTGTGATGGATTCATGGAGTCGTGCTGAAGTGAGCTCAGACTTGGTGCCCCTTGTTGGCTTGTGTGTGTCCGCTTGCAAATTCTAAGATGAATATTTTATAACTCTGAAAACAAGAGGCAGACGAACTAGGGGAGAGGCCAGGGAAAACTGCATGTTCAGTAGCTTCACAGTTGCTCAGCTGGGTTAGTGTCAATGTAGCTTAGTTCTTATTCCCCTGCTGTAATGATGAGAAATCACTTGGTTCCTCAGAGGGATGCTCTTGCTGATCACGGGCTGTCAGTGCATTAATTACTGGGCTTACACTTTGTATTAACTCTTTTAGCAGTTCATGTGCTCTCAGTGAGTATCATTTAATCAGAGAAATACTGTTGCGTGTCAGTTTCTAGTTTGCTACAGTTCCTTTTCCCAGAGCTATTTAAAAGATTTCTTGGTTTGTGAAAGCCCAGTTGTCATAGGAATGACTCCTCTTTCATTTCAGAACAGCAGAGCTCTGTGACTTTATTGTCACATTTATATTCTAACCTTTTTCTCTTTTACCTAGTGAGAGAGCAGCTTTGGTGTTGAAGAGAAACCTCAGAAAGGAATGGGCCCTGTTCTCTTGAAGCTGTTTGCCCTGATCCCAGGAATGCTGTAGAGGTTAGTGACGTGAATGCTGAAGAGCTTTTGTGGAAATTGCCTTTTGATTTGTAATTGGCACACTCTTCAATAAATTCTGTGTGAAGCCGTTCATTTGCCTGTCACAGAATGGGAGTTAATTCAGGCACTGTCAGAACACAGCTTAAAATTGCTCTACCCAAACAAAATTTAGGATTCTGTTTATCTGTGTGGATGCTGTGGAAATACATTGCTGGGTGGTCACAGAAAGTTGTGTGGGTGTGATGCATGTTTAGAGACAAGCTGCATTAAACTTGGAGGTTTAAATCAATAGGTTAAAAAAAAAAGGGTAAGAATGATCATAATGCATGAGACTGTAGTGCCTGATTCTTCTTTGAGTTTCTCAAGTCTCTCGTTTTCGCTTTGAGAGAAGAATGCTGCTGATCTTCAGTAGAATTGACAGGCTAGGAAGGGTCCGTTCTGTATCCACACAGAGGTAATGTCGTCTCTACTTCTGCCTCAAGTGACTTGTATTTTGGTGTTATATCCTAGTTTATTTGAGTTTGGACAAACTGTATAGACTGCTTGCTGTGAATATTTTTCCCCAGAGCTCTATAGTCCTGCTACAAATATTACGGCCTACAAGAGGCTTCCTTTTGCAACTAGAACATTCGGTCTAGTTTACTTCCATGTTTTTTGGAAAGGTAACAAGGATTATGTAGATTTATCACCTAGTGGATTACTTTTTAATTAGTGACGTAAAAAAAGCTTGTATAACGATTAAATTCAGTAAGACTTGGTTTTGCTGATGAAAAATGAATGTAGCAAGTAAAGTTTGATGGAGTGGAAGGGGGAGAGGGAAGAAGTAGGCCTATTGGAAGTGCTCCTAAAGCAAAGAGGTGAATTTCCATAGGAACAGTTGAGTTAAACTCTATTGAATCTGTCTGGTTTACTGTAAAGGATTCTAATCTTTGTTAGCTTACTTTACAAGCATAGTTATGTGTGGTGTGGCTACTGAAGAGTAATGTCCAAGCTTTGCTAGGACACCCTTTAACATACACACCCTTTTGGAGCAAGAAGAAAAACAGCATAATAGAAAAAAGGCTGCAGCATGTCACAGACACAGAAAGTGAAGAGGTGACCCAGTGGGAGCAGACTTGTTAGTACAAGGAAATGTTAGTTGGCATCGCTCTTTGAGGCATGGAGAGCTCAACAACTGCAAGTGCTGCCACTTGTTATCAAGAGCTTTAGTCACTGATGTATTCTCATCATCTATCTTGTTTCATATAAAACTGAGAGGTGTAAAGTGTTCAAGGGGAGGTATCACTTCTAATTTAACAAAAGCATACGGAAGACAAAAACCCCAAAGCACATCCATATGAAATCCTGCGCAACATCAATGCTTTCATTCTAGCTCTGCCTTTGTTTCCAATGTTTTATTCATTAACAAAAAACACAGACTTGTCCACAAGGGGGTCTGACAGAAATATGCCTTTTTTTACCTTAATAGAAAATACCTAGCTCCCTTCAACCTATTGTGTTAAGATGTTTTTGAGACATACATATATATATATATACACACACACACACACACACTACTTTATGGAGAATAAAAGAAGATGAAAGGTTCATCTCCTCTCATGCTAGTCTCCCTCTTGACTTGGTAAAAGCAATTGGTTTCAAGCAGCCTGTTGAATGCAGAGTATTTTGTGAATCTGTGAAGACTGTCTTGTTAGAATCACGATCTGCTATTCAGATACTTATGTAGAGAATAGTTCCTTGGCACTTCATGCATCCTGTTCTTCCAGTTCTGAGGACATGCAAGAACTGGCAGAGCTTAACAGCTTCGTTTTAGGGTTGTGGTTATATTCCTTTCAGACCTGAGCCTGCTGTATTTGATTTGGTTGAGCTCTCTGTGGGGCCACATTGAGTTTCTCTCCAGCTGTGGCATGACTTACCTGCAGCTACATGGATAATAGTAAAAATTGTGATGCAGTTTGTGAGCACATAGGAGATAATGAGATAAGGGAAGACAGCCAACCAACATGAATTTGCCAGGGAGAAAATTGTGTCAAACTGATTAGTTTGCTTCCTTGACAGATGAATTAGATTAGTGCATAAGGGAGGCAAGGGATAGAAGTGATACAAATAGAAGTGTATAAGGTTTTGAAGGATGTTCTTTTGAGTGTAATATGTGTGGTGTTTTGGTTTTTTTAAATGGGATCTTCCTTAAATTACTGTATTGCAGGAGCAAAATTTGTTAAAAATGGTTCTGTGGAGCACTTAATAGGGATTCAGGATCATTTGGAAAGGCATTTGAAGTAGGCTTCCATACTAGCTTGTCATGGCTGGCTTTGTCAATGACACCCATGATTTGGATTTTAGTGCATGGAGGAGAGTTTACTTACGAGATGCGCAGGTGATGTCAATTTGGGAGCAGGCAGAATGGGCAGCCCAGTGTGTTGATATGAAGCTGTTTGTCACTGGGGTAAGCTAAGTGTGTGTGTTGGCTTGACCTGACTCACCCTGTGTTTATTTGTTATACCACAGGAGCTCAGTCAGTGTATCTAACCTAATTATGCTGAGTTTACTGGGTTGGATGGCCTCGTCCAACGCTGACAGCACAGCTTGTGGTACTTTTCTATCCTTCAGAAAACAGCAGCATTGAAATCTAGAACTTGAGAGGAAGCGTTTGTTTGTAGCACTTTATTCTGCCACAGGGAGAAAATGTATGAGTAGGGAGGAGTGACCATATTTTTTAAGAGCTTTTATAGAATAAGATAAAAAATATAGAAATAATTGTCTTGAGATGGTGTTGGAGAAGTCTGACATACTGCTTTGTTTTAAATTCTCTGTGATAGAAAGGGGTGTTTGTGTGCCATGCTTTTGTACACACAGTGCTCTTCTCATAGTTGCCAGGTTATCATGAAAGATTCATTTTGTGGCTCCCTTAGAGGTAAACACCAATTTTTCACACTGGGTCAGTAATTTTTACTAGCAATAGATTAATGCTTGAAACTCCCCTTTGACACGTTCCCATCTGTTGGTGATGCCATAGTTTCTTACGGATGTGAAGCATAGTGAGGCAAAAAAAAAATCTCTATTTAGTTTATCTCTGTGGGGATGCTGCTCTCTGTTTCTGTGATCCCTGCTGCTGTTTTCCTGACTTCTTGGGGTATGGCTTTCTCCTTGGTATCCTAGCAAATGTTTTTCTAGCTACTACAAATTAAGAAGGTGCACCTTAGCAGCAGAGAGTGGTGCACCAGTGGTGTAATTGGAATAACAAGAATGCTGTGAAAGTTTCATGCCCCTTCTTCCATCTCAAAGAGAGGGGGGATATTGGAAGAGCCACTGCTGCTAAGTGATAGCCTGTGAAAGGCAAGCCTTAGGAAGTCCCTTGGAAAGACTTTTAAGTCCCATGAATTGAAACAAACTGGAGGCACAGTAAACCTAGTTTTAGAGCTTTCCCTTGTTTGATTTTAATTTCAAGAAGCTGCCTGGGAGAAATCTCAAAGGCGCATTCCTGTAGATGCAGGAATAACTGTTCAAAGTGCTGGGAGATGAAACTGATGCGCAGCAATTTTTATAAGTGAGGAAATAATAGTGCAGAAGTGGGCTACCACCTGCCCGTGTTGCAGTGAGAGTATATTAGAAGTACTGTTTACTCTTCTTCGTTAGTGTTGCTAAAAGGCCACCTTAGGAGAAGACAGAGAAGTAAAATCAAATTAAAGAAATAAATGAATGATAAAATTGTGAAGGAATGTATGTATGTATAAGAGAAGAAGCCTTTGCTGTGATACTATTGTTGCAATTAAATCCTAGTATTGAGCATTTATTTACCTAATTCTTTCATGTGCTTTTGTTTGTCAACATATTGCGGGGTTTCACTCTGTTTATTGCATTGTGTTTGTCTTAAAAATAAACAAGAGTAGTTATCCTCATTCTGTGCACTGCTTACTGTCAAAGCTTAAAAGGGACACAAAACCAAAGAAAAGGAGTAGCACTGAAAAAAATCTTATTTTCTCTATTGTGGGGAGCAAGTTCTGTCCCCAGGTTCTTTGCATCCAAAACAGTCAAGCACAGTGCAGGTCTTCTAAGTGAGCCGATACACTTTCACAGATGCACTGCAGAAGCCAGGACTTGCGTTAAATAACTACCCAGTGATTTCTGTAGCTGTAAAAGACATTAAAGTGCATTTGATAGACAATTACTGTCTTTTTTTGGTTTTCTTCTTGATGTTTTTTCCTCCAGT
Source organism: Lycocorax pyrrhopterus obiensis (assembly GCA_014706295.1). NCBI lineage: Eukaryota > Metazoa > Chordata > Aves > Passeriformes > Paradisaeidae > Lycocorax > Lycocorax pyrrhopterus. The sequence continues at coordinate 71,600,314 of JACSVZ010000006.1, read as the reverse complement.
AAGGAAGTCTATTTCCTTAGTGTGAGTATTGTGTGTACGTGTAGGTGAATCCAAGGGAAAAATGTGAATAAACTCCATGTCAGTAGTTGTGCTTTTACTAAGTGGTTGTTCAAGCTCTTTTCTGGGATAAATTTAGTTAAAGAGCAGTGTCCACTGAAGTCATTTGAGCATCATTCTGGGAGAAGTCTTTTCAGAGAACTGCAGCTTCAATCCTAATTTGTTTTCTGTACTCTTGGTTTTTACTAAGAAAAGAGGCAAGTATAGTGGTGAGACATAACATGTGAGTCTGGATAACATAATGGATTTCCTTGGAAAATACTACCACTTCTCAATAGTTGATGTTAATGAAACAAAACACCTGGCAGTTCTAGACTGTATGGTGCTGTGCATGAAAGTAGCATTGCAAGCTAGAATAGTAAGCAGTGTTAAAAAAAGCAGAACAAAACAACAAACCCCTGAAAAGCAGAAAAGTTAAGGAAGAAAATCCACATTGCATCTGATCTAGATTCCAGTAAGGAGTGTCTCTTGTCCTTCGTTTATTTTTTTCCCCAGAATAATTAGTTCTATTGTAACCAGAATTGAAACATACTTACTTTCCTGTGAGATAAGAGAAGCAGGAAAATGTCATCTTGCAAATTAATTTGTAAGCCATGATACATCATTCTCCTTTGCAGTGACTGTGCTGCCGACCAGATGTCTTTTTGCTCGAGCACACAGTTTTTCATCTTGATCTGGCTCTTGTGTGATTTTGATTTATTCTTTGTGAGCAGCTGTATCAGTTACTGCGGCCTGTGGATTGCAAGGAGGAGGGATCCCTTGCCTTGGTGTCCCAGCCCGCCGGGAGGGAGCAGCTGCTCCTCGCTCACGGTCACGCCCGCCTGGGCACTGGTACAGTCGGCGCGGGGGGCTGGCGGCGCAAAGCTCGGGAGAGCCGCCTGACTGCCGCAGGGATGTTTACTAACCAAGGGCTGGCAGTGCCTTGGAGGCACAGGAGCTTGTCTCCTATCTCTAGTATCTTACAAGGGGACGACTTGGAAACTAAGATGCTTGCACTGGACTTCAAGAATTCAAGGTAGGATGAGACCTAAATGAATCCCAGCTACTCTTACTTCTTTGCATGGTACTTCCCCCCCCCCCCCCCCCCCCAAGACTAACATTTAATTCCATGACTAGCACGTGTGATGTCGTACCTCTTGTTGTCAGACTTGCTGTTATAGGAGAAACTGTACCAAAGCTGAGATTGATCAGAGATTTAGTCAAAATATAGTAATATTTTTGAATAATATGAATAATGTACCAGTGCATCATTTTCTGTGTTTAGGATGTTGGCTCTAGAGAAGTAAGTCAAAAGTAGATAGTTTACATTTATCATTCCAGCTAAGGAAGAAAAGAATTGATTTTAGTTTGTCACATGGGTAGTTTTCAAAATACAGCTAATACGAGCCTTCAGTGCAGTAGTTGTGCTGTGAAGTAACCTTGTTATCGAGTTATGTTACACATGTTCTAAGAAATCTAACAAAGTTGGAGAAAATAGTATTAAGGTAGTATTTTCCCTGTCTCTTGAGTGCTATAGGCTTCATTTTTTCCCTTTGAATAAGAGAAACTCACCTTTGGGGGAGATTTCCGGCTGTCCTATTTAATCTTGTAGTACACTGCAAACTGGTGTTGAGAAGTCATTTATTCACTGTGAAATACAGCTTTTATTTTGGCACTATTGCCAAGCAGGGCTAGAACATGAGTAATGAAGAGAAAAACAAAAATAGTTTTGAAAGTACTTATGGTAAATAGTAAATATACCAACCTCTTCATTGGCAATCAAAAATAAGCAAAATAAGTATGGATTTTCTAAAATGTTGCAGCTTCATCCCTTTATGAAACCAACTTTAATATACAAGAATATCTACATCCGCTTCGGTCATTTAATAAGTGTACCATTGAAAAAAATGTTCACTGGAGAACTGGAAGGATGCATTCACTTGAGTAATTAATCTTGCTTTAAAAGTCTGCAGTTCTAGTCTGCTTTGTAGGTTTGTGTTTTTTCTTGTTAAGTGTTTATTTTGTGGGGAGTGTTTTGTCTTTTCTTTCCCCTCTTTTATTTTTTCCTGTTAAATCCTTTATCTGACACATTCACTGCTGGGGATGGAAACCTTGCAGCTCTGATGGGCTACTTCTAAATCCAAACAGCTCTGTCCTGCCTTGGATCTGTCCTGGGCTTTCTCTGCAGGATAGACTCTACCCAGTGTTCTGGGAGCAGCAGTCTTTTGTGTTACTGGGGAACTAGAGCTGTTTTCTGTGAGGAAAGATTCACAATCAGCTATTTTGTCTTTACTCTTTGCTCCATCTGAGGCTCCTGAGAAGTGTTTCCGTGTGCAGTCTGGTGGAGCTGTATCCAAAACCAGGCTGGGAGCCCAGGATGTAATCTAGCTCTGCCTGCAATCCTCAGGTGTTTGAAGACTGAAGATGAGACTGAGAGGGGTTGAATTACTTTTATCTGAAATTTGTGACTGTCATCCCCAGAGGATCTTCTGCCACCCAACAGAGAGGGGTCAGGGGAAAGAGTAGCAGAACAGAGAGAAGATGAGGAGAAAAGACAGTACTTTGCTCCCATTGTTACAATACTTGCTTAGTTACACAAAGCATAGGAGTCTTTACTGTTTTTCCCAGTGGTGGTGCCTCTTAAGAGGAGCGAATGAGGGAAGTGGGGATGCTTAGCCTTGGGAAAAAGGCTTGGGGAGGACCTTATTGCTCTCTGCAACTACCTGAAAGGAAGTGCTAGTGAGGTGCAGGTCAGTCTCTTGTCCCAGGTAACAGTAACAGGATGAGAGGAAATCACAAAATTGTTAGGCTTGAAAGGCACCTCTGGAGATCATCCAGTCCAACCCACCTGCCAAGGCAGGGTGGCCAAGAGCAGGTGGCACAGGAACATGTCCAGGTGGGGTTGGAGTCTCCAGGGAGGAGAGTCCACAACTTCCCTGGGCAGCCTGTTCCAGGGCTCTGCCACCCTCAGTATGAAGGTCTTCCTCATGTTGAGGTGGAACTTCTTGTGTTTTAGCTTATGGCCGTTGTCCTGTTCCTGTTGCTGGGTACCGCTGAAAAGAGTCTGGCACCATCCTCTGGGCACCAACCTTTGAGATATTTATGTGCATTAATGAGATCCCCTTCAATCTTCTCCAGGCTAAACAGGCCCAGCTTTTGTAGACCCTCCTCATAAGAGAGGTGATCCAGACCCCTCATCATTTTTGTGTCCCTCCACTGGACCCTCTCCAGTAGCTCCTCGTCTTTCTTGTCCTAAGGAGCCCAGAATTGAACACAGCACTCCAGATGTGGCCTCACTAGGGCTGAGCAGAGGGGCAGGATCACCTCCCCCAAGCTGCTGGATGCACCCCAGGATCCCGTTGGCCCCAGCCATCAAATGGCCTCAAGTTGTGGCAGGGAAGGCTTCGAATGGGTATTAGGAAAAAGTTCTTCATGGAAGGGATTATCAAGCGGTGGAAGAGGCTGCCCAGAGAGGAGGCTGCTCCAGTCACCATCCCTGGAGGTATTTAAAAGATGTGTAAATGCGGCAGTTAGGAACATGGTTTAGTGGAGGACTTGGCAGTGCTGGGTTAGAGGTTGGACTTGATGATCTTAAGGGTCTTTTCCAACCTAAGTGGTCCTTTGGTTCTGTGCTGTATGGTGTGCAGTACTTGATTCTGGTGGAGCTCAGTGGATGTCTTTGGACCATCCTAGTTTCAGGCGGTAGAGATGTGTATGCAAGAATTTCTGCTGCTTTTCCACTCATCTCTGGACTGAATTGCTAATTATAAGGTCTTGGGCTGTTTTATTTTGTTTTACACTTAGGAATACTATGAGCATGCAGGTTAAAACATTGGAATTATTCACCCTTATTTACTTCCTATTGCTTCAGAAATAAACAAGCATTTGTGCTGAGGGTTTAATGCTGATTTAAATGCAGATACGCTGCTGTTTTTGTTGCAATCTTTCTGCCTCAATGGTAGCAGAGAGAGGAATTTTATTACATCAGCCAAACATGTGCTGGTAGGATAATTTTGTTGTTTTTCTTATCTGTGTTGTTAGAAACAAGGGCGGCTCTATGGAGACAAATTTTACAGGTAATGGGCTTCTACTTACTGCTCCTTCATATGCAAATTTCCTAAAGGCCGAAGAAATGTTTTCTTTTGGGTGCGTAAATGGCTGGTTTACATGGCTGGAGGAAGTTCAGGATTTAGATTGCTGTTGGGAAGAAAACCCACTACCACCAGCACCATAAATGGGGGCCTCCTTTGCGTAATACTGTGCTCCTGTTAAAAAATACGGTGGCTTTCTTAGCTAAATACGAGAACTGTGCTTAGAGTCACTGTTGTGGTAACTGAACATGTCCTGTTTGGGGCTCCTTTGCTTCCTGCATGGCCTTACTGTGAGAATGTACAGGCTCTCTCCTGTTCCAGTTTCGCTGGTTTCCTTCCCCATCTTCCCCACCACACCCTCCCACTCCCCATTACTTGGAAAGGTGAATAGACCAAAGCACTCTTCCCCATTCTTGATGGTGGCTCATTGTTTCATTATTGATTCGAATGTAATAACTTTCCTAGGAAGGCTTTTTTGCTTTGCTTGTTTACTGCGAGTGCCAGAGCCACTCTCCAGAACAGTGTTTTTATTCCTATGCATTTGTTGATGTCTGCATGCCAACCAAGAATACGCTTGTCTCTTCAGATCCCGGATTATTTTGCTTTTTTGTTTGTTTTTCTGTGTGTGTCCCCTCCCCTCTCATCCACTCACCCCTTTTTGTTTTTCCGGGGCTTCTTAGCAGAATTTTCTCTCCTGAATTGCATGGTTTAGTAATTGCCATGCAGTTCAGGTTGTCAAGCTAAAATTTCAGCTCTGCTCTGTTCCCAGTGGGCTGTAACTAGTATTCTGTTTGCCCAATTAATGCAAATCAGTTTATTTAGGCCTTCTGAAAACAAAACAAAAACTAAACAAGAAAACCAGCATTCAGAGATGCTCAAGATATTTTACCACAGAACACATCAAGAATTCCATTAGAATTTGCTCTCCAAGAATACTGAGGAAGCAAATAGTCTGTTCTGTGTTGGTTTGAGTTTTTTAACCAGTTGTTACCTATCTTCATGGTATTCTGCATATTTTTCCTGACACTGCATAGATTAGTTGGTTTATAAGCTTACAGTAAGATGTTCTGATTGATTCCTCTATGTCAGATGATTTTGCTGAGGTGCAAATGTTTCTGAGATGTTTCAACTCTTCCAGCATATGTTCAAAACCAAAATGATGTTTCAGTGCTTACTTTTCCTCCATGTGTTTTTCAGTGTTTATAGCAGTATTGAGGTCTGCAGGATAATAGGAGTTTGCTTCTCTGCTGTCTTGCCAACCAGCAGGTGTGAATGGGGATCATTCCCACCTTAAATGTCCGGTTACAAAGTTCCAGATTAACACTAATCTGACAAATTTTAGGTTCCAAAAGTAATCTGCTGTGTTTATAATGTATTCATACTGGTTACACTGAAGAACAGAATTTCTGTTCCCTCAGTCCAAAACCTGTTAACTTACTAGGCATCATTTTTCTATAAATAAGTGTTCCAAAAATACATGGTGGAGAAATGTCTCTATTTTTGTCGTGTTTTGTGTCTGCTCCAGCCAAGTTGGACTTTGCTTCTGCCTGTCGGGATTTTTGTGTTACACATATTTTTTTCTTTTCACTTAGCATATTTCTCTGGTAAAAAAGGTCCTTTGCATTCCTTGAGTAGAGGAGGAATTCTATGTCCAGACTTTGTGGCAGTCAGAGCTGGATTGCCGGCTTTGAGACCACACTGGAACAGGTCAGAGGAGTGGAAAAAATGCCTTAGTGGTATGATTGCACAAGCATGGGCAAATGGTTTCTTGGAGCCTGGATGTCTACGAATGAGCCACCTGAAGGTGCTAATGCAGGTGTCTCCTTTCTAACATAATAGCTGTATAGAGCCCAGTACTTTGATCTTCACTGTAACCGATGATTAGGGGTAATGAAATATGGCAAGATTGATTTATTTTCTGGAATGACTATTCCTCATCTTGTAAAGCAGAAAGGCTTCTTCTACACATAAAGTGTTTTGTTTGGTCCTCAGCCCTGCAATGGCAATATACTTCTGCCTTGCACAAATTATTGAAAACCTTTTTCTGGTATAAATGTTGCCTTTTTTCTCCAACCTAAGCAGATACCATGGAGCAAGAACAGTTTGAGGTATGGAATTTCCAACTTCTTTGATGGCTAGCAAACCCAAACTTGTTTTTGGAGATCAGATCTGTGTTTATATGCAGATGGGGTGGTTTAAGACTTTGCATTGAAGTTCAGAGGTGAAAGTGTGTAGAGCCCAGCAGTCAAATATGGATTTCAGGTAGCCTCAGGGTTGGATGGTATTTCTTGGTCTTGTTTTGTGAAGAGATGAAGGACGGTCACAGATACGTCAAAGATGAGGTTTTCTGCTCCTCCTAGTCAGATGTTGCTGCAGTATTTCCTATGTGTCATTTGGCTTCTGAAAAGTCAAAATTACTCATTCAGTTCCCCAATCTTTTTCAAAAGCTGCTTTTAAACAAGTGGTGGATGTACCTATTCAAATGCTTACAACAGCAGTTTTACCTTTTGGTTCTCAGGATTGTGTGTGATAGTTCAAGACGAAATAAGAATTCATCTTTTCATTTTAGTTGAAAAAGACGTAAAGTGTAGAAAGGCAGACACCTTATATTAATGTGTGGCCAGTCTGAATAGCCTGTATTTGAGCTTTCTGGCAGTTTGCTTTTTTGTCATTTGCAATTCCTTAGCTTGGTTATCAGTTTGTTACTGAGCTGAGAAAATGGAAGTCCTTAAATCTTGTTAAAGGCTTCCTTAAAGAAAAGCAGTACTGAGAACTGGGTTCATGGTGGTGACACATCATAACGAGTGCTAAATAAAGATGTAGGAAGTGGAATTACCATTGTCCAGCCAAAAATCACATTCTAGATGCAGTGTGGGCAGATTTGTTCCTTGTAGGAAAAGGAGGCACACATTTGCTTCCTTGTGCACTGTCTTATCTTTACTCTCTGTAAAAGTAACTTTCAGCTCCTTTCTGTTTCATCAAGGTGTGAGTTTTGTACATCACCCCCAGATGTCTGCAAGCAATGATTGCAGTCACATCCTTTGCCTCCATGTGTGCATGGGTAGTCCTTGATGCCAGGTAACTCTTGTTCTGGGCTATTGCTCCGAGCAATGATCCTGAAGCAAGCTCTCCAGTCCCAAGGGCAGTCTGGATGGTGGGACTGCACTTGAGGTATTGAAGTTGTCCGTGCTTTTCTTATGCGGAAATAGAAACGAAGGAAAGCGATGCAACTTGAGCTGTGGTTTGGAGAAGTACTACACACTATTTTCAGCTGGGGTAGGATTTAATACTTTGGTTTACTTTATTTTTTGGAGGTGGCAGAAGAAGTGTTCGTAGCCTGGAAATATTTTGGTATAGTACTGCAAGTAATTTTGGGAAATGTGGTTAATAATTAAAGCATTAGAAAATGCAGTGACAGAGTTATCTTCTAGATGATAAGCTCTACATAGTAAGTCAGGAGAAGAATAGGCTATTTGCAGAAGTCAAAAGCAGTCCTTTATTTTCTTATTTGACCAAAATGAAGTGCAAAAAGTTGATATAACTAAAGGTCATTTTCACTCAAGTTATTATTAAGTAAGAATATGTGCATTATTAGTCTTTAGTAAGACAACTCTCCCCCATCCCTGCAGCATAGGTCAAAAGTATCACTGTTATTTAATTGTTGTCCTTTTACGCTGAATATAAAACATTGACCTTCAGGAGGGTACAAACCACAGGAAATCTACTCTATCAGCACTTGCTATTATGTGTCATTATCATGAATAATTTGTGGGAAATGGAAGAAGACTGATAGTCCATGTTTTATATCTTTATCTTTCTCAATAAACAGTTACTAAAGTTCTTCATATTTGTTGAAGCATTAGGAATTTGTGTTTGCAGAGATTTCAAGGCGTTAAGGTCAGACTGAGCATAAGAATAGCATTTCTAATATTGCAAATAATGAGGAATTGTATCTTTAACTGTCATCTGACTGGAGTTCAGAGAACAGAAAAACATGTCCTGAATCAGGATAGCAAGTCTTTTTTCTTCTTCTTAGAGGTGTTAAAGCAAAAAATAGCTGCATTGAATTCTCAGGTTTGGATCCTACCCTATGAACTGAGACATCTCTGTAAGCAGCTCTTCAACCTGTAAAAAGAGACCAGTATTAGGTAGGCCTCTACACTCTCCTAAAAAAGTCAAGATTAAGTTTTTAGGTGGTAGCATAAGGTTCCTCGAGATAAGTTTTGAATTATTTCAGCACAAAGGAGAAAAAACCCAATCATACACACAAAAGTCATGACCTTGAAATAATAGTTTTACCTTGCAAATCCTTGCCTGCACGCCTTCCTTAGCTTCCTTAATGATACTTAGCTATACAAAGGTGAAGTGGGAGTTGATGGTGTTTTCTTGTTGGGAGGATTTCTCAACGAAATAGTTCCCGTCTCAGCCAGATGCCTGGATGTTTAACAAGAGGAAATCATAGTATGGGAATAGGCACTTTTATTACTGGGGCAGAACATGGGATTTGCTTCAGGCCCTGTCTTACAGGGACCAGGCAACATTCCCCAAAGGCATGTGTGCCAGTTGAATCTGTCAGGGAGAGCTCATGGCATCCTTTTCAGCAACACAGCTTGCTTGTGCATCATTTTCTTTGTGTGTGAGTAGTTGTTTTGTGTTTGGTGGCAGGACTGGTGGGGGGGAAGGGAATGGGAGGAAGTAGTTGTGTTCCTTGCTTCCCCTCCTGCTGATGTTTTTGTCTACAAAGAGAATTTTTTATTCCTGCTCAGTTCTAAGCACAAATGGATGTGTATCTAGCCAGTAACAGCTCTTTATTGTTTCCTTTGAAGGCCAGACAGTGTCCTTTTGAATAGTGCATATTGGTGATCATCTTCAGAATGTTAGTATTAACTACATGGGTAGGGAATCTGAAATTCAGGAAAGAAATAACAGACCTAGTAGGGAGGGAACTGACAGGTGTGGAATTTACTGATCCTAATGGACTTCTGTGATTCATTATAGCAAGAAGACTTAAATTTCATTTTCCTGAGATAGTTGGGGTGAAGGTGTGTATTGGTGTCCCATTATAATCTGCAAAGAAAGAAGTTGATTCCTGTTTCACTGCTAAGGTGCTGATGTAATACCAATATAGTGCCTGGAGAAACAGTTGTGACTGTAATTACTAAGCAGATAATTACCTAGCTGCTTATTTAAATAACATCCTTTTGGATCTAGATGCACAGCTCGGACTTGTAATAGCTATTGTGAAAATGAGTGTGTCTCATGCAGCTTCTGTCTGTCTAGTTTTTTTCTTCACAAATGTTTTGATAGTTCCAGTAGTATTACCCATACATTATCATACCCTAACTCGTGTTAATGATTATGTGTGTGTGTTTTGTTTTTCTTGCAGTGTCTGTCTTTGAGCTTCATAAGTTGTTGGTATTTTCTGTAATGTCATTTATGATCATTTTTCCAGCAGCTTCCACTAACAGTAAAAAACACTTGAAAATGTTTTGAAGGGTAGATGTTACCTCTTACACTAACTCCAGTGAAACTTCTGGGGAATCTCATAGGTTCATCTTGTGGGATTTCCATATAAATTTAACAGAAAAGTGAAGAACTTTGGTGAATGGCTTTATATCAGAGCTGCTCAAATGGGTCAGCCTCGCTTATGCTCACGGGGAAATGTGCAGCCATCTGACAGCCTGTGGAAAAAAACAAAGGGCTGTTTTTAAAGCGAGGATGCTTATGCTATGCTTGCTTCATTTCTCCTCACATGGAGATTCTTCTGCTTCTACCACTAAGAGAAAACCATAAGGTTTGTTGCAAGAGCAGTGGTTTTATTGTGCATGTTTGTGATCTACTCATCAAGTGTCGTGTTTTAGTTTTGGTCCGTACGCAGAGCATGATGCTCTGCAACTGCCATTAATTGACATTTTTAACTCTAGTAGCAGGAGGTGGGTACAATAGGTTGAACTGCTTCAGCCCTCCTGAAAAACCACGTGCCTGCCACAGTGGGGCTGCGTCACAGAAATTCCGCTTGCTTAGTTTGCTTTTTCAGAATAACTTCTAACTTCTTCCTTGGCTTAAAAAAGCCAAACACCCAACAGCTGAGATGTGCAACTCACAGGTTCCCTATGAGGAGTGTGCCTGCTTGGACCTGCTGGGGGAAGAAACTCGTCAGGGCTGTGTAGTAAAGAATGTAGGGCAGCAGCGGGATGTACATGCCAGAAGAGGGAATGCGAGGCAGGGAAGAGCCTCCTGTGCTGAGAACAGGTTTCTGTCCTTGCCGCTTCCACAAAACTCCTCTTGAGGTTTTTGGAGCTGCCCTCTAATTGCATCCTTTGTGTACTGGGTGTTTAGCTCTCAGATCACAAGCTGAGAGGAGAAGGACATCAGCTGGTCTCTAAGGGACACAGTGCAAGCAAGCAGAAAGATTCAAGCATTACGAGATTGTAGGATTAGCTGCTCTCCAAAGTGTCCTCAATTAGATACCACATTATTAGACATCATCAATTTTAGCATGAGGGAGGGTGTGTGTGTGTTCATTGTCTGTATACTGAGGCTGTTGTCATGCCTGTGCTGTGGGGCAGATCTGTGAAAGGAAGTTGGTTTATTGGTTGTGATGCATTCTGATCTGGCAGGGCTGAGTGGGACAGAAGAATCCCTGAGGAAATGCACTGCTAGGTATGCAGAGCAGCCTTTCAGTTGAGGTTGCAGGAACCAAGATGTAGCATCATGCTCAGAGGGATGAAGTAACAAAATACTGACCAGCTGCTCATGAAGCATCTGCTGAGAGAGGCAGGAGGCTCTTTGGGAACTGCAGGAAGTGAGTGTGCAATTTAGGACTCTACTGCAATGCATGGGCAGAGCCAGGCCAAATTCAAGCTCTACAATCAGTTACAAGACAGGTGTTCCCTAACTTTTGGGTTTGCTTCTCTTAGTTGCTGAGCAAGGTGCTTGATTGTCATGTGCTATAAACAAGCAGTTGTGAACAGGTGAAGTGACTGTTACTGAAAATACTGGAATCTTTTTGGTTTGGGCATTAAGGAGTCTGCCAGGTTTTAATGATGAATTCAAGTCACATGTGATGGTTGCAACTGACTGAGGATTGTGCAGATGCTTTCACTTACTAGAATAGGAAGACCCTTTCTTCTAGATACTTTTTGTTTATAGTAGAAGGTTTAGGTGTACTGCTTTCTCTTTTGCAGCCCTAAGCCTAAACAAAGAAAACCTCAGTCGAACTATTTATACAGGACAAAGTAGCAATATAACACTGTTCTTTCACTGTTCACTTTCACATATCTAAGATTTGGGCCTAATGCTGGAGGTCCCAGAGCCCACAGCTCTCTTCCCATAGATAATCTGTGCTGTGATAATCAGAGAAAATATCACTGGATTTGGACAAGCAAAAAGAAATCACAGAAATTCTTTCAGCTTTCGTGTGTAATACATTTTGGATGACATTGCATGGAGCCCACACTAGCATTTTTTCTAATAGGAGAGAAACACAGTAGGAGACGACTCTGGAATAATTCTGGAAGTAGTATCTACTCAGGAATTTGGTTACTTCTGAGGGAAAAAAAAAAAAAGAAGTAATTAATTGGGATGTTATTTATAGTATGGTACACCCTTTCTCCTCTCCTCTCTGCCCAGTCTTTTACATCGAGGTTGAATACCTGCTTGCAGTGGGGAGTAGACAGGAGGGACCGTGGCTGTTGGGGAAGTGAGGACTATTTTAATTGTTCTCTGCATTTGGCATCCCTTTGGGTTAACTGCCCCAGTGGAGGTAAATAGATCACAGCTGTGAAAGGGCATCCCAGTAGGCTCCTGTACACTAGGAAAACAGTGTGTGACATTTATTTGGACTTCTCTGACTATACAGAAATTGTCAGATCTATAACTACAAGTGTGTGGCTGAACCAGTGTAAATTTCTGGTTTAGGTGTGTGCTTAGGCTGAATAAAACAATAGGATTTAAAAGAAAAATTTGCCACACTAGCAAAAGTCCACAGCAGTTGTGGATTTGATGACAATATGCATTTTGGGTGGGAATATAAAGTTTTCAGCACTTTGTGAATCATAAAAAGAAATTTTAAATATTGTCTTTAAAAGATTTTATGAAAAAGAAGGTTTAGACTTTTTTCCTGCTGCTTAGGCAGTGAAGGTTTGGGTCTTTGAGCTCAGATTTGGTATTCTGTTAGTTTACCTGTTACAGCAAGAGACGCATTCCCAAACGGAGGAATTTGGGAAAAGCTACAGGTTTTTGGAGGAAACTGTGTTGTTTTATTTTTAGCTGCGTGATTAATGCTGATTCGAAGTCTTACCTGTGTTATTTCTTGGGATGATACACTAAAAGACAACATCCAATTCTATCTAATTTTTCTTTAGTTATGAAAAGCCAGTGCACATTTCTGGCATGGACTGACAGATGCTGGCTTGTAACTTAGCTTAGCTTTCTTGATGACTTCTCATTTAATGAATTTTTTTTTGCGTGGTACCAAAATGTTCTTTAGCATTAGTTCCTAATGTTTTACTACGTGTTAGTAAAATACTTTATCAATATGTTTTATGAACATGTTCCAGAAAGGTATCGCTTTCTTGGGTTAGAGAGAGAATATTTTTTTATTAATGTTTCTTATTAGTCATTAATTGCCTTCACTTTTACAAGTATAGCTCCAGTTTGTTAGTGATATTATTTTCCTGGCTTTAGCATCCAGCTACTGTCTTTCATCATAACTTAATCTTTGGGTTGGAGTTCTTCAGTAATGTCTACTTTCCCTTCGTTACTCTAATTACAGCACCTTTGGAATCATCACTTCTCCTTTTATTAATTGACCCTTCATGGTAACCTCTCTTTTTGATAATTTAAATAATTAAGTTCTTAAAGTTTCTTGCCACAAGGCATTTCCTACTCTTGAATGATTTTTGTAGCTGTTACTGACCTTTGGTTTTTCAGCTGCATTTAAGCAGCGAGATATAGGCATTACAATTCTGGTGAGTGTTTAATTATTGGTGGTCTTTACTTTGTATCACAGCTGAAACTGTTTCCCTTGTATTCCCCTTTACTCCTTCCCTAACGTGAACATGGTTGTGAGATTAGTCCCTTTTGCTGCAGTGTCCAATTGGCTACATCTGTTTTAGGGATTTATCTGCTCTGACTCTCACACCTCTTGTGCAAGGTCCTGCCTCTTAGACTTCAGTCTCACGGCTGGAAGGCTTGGTCCATGTTGTTTTGAAGACTGAGGTGTTATTCTGCAGAGCCAATAGCTGAGGTGTGAGATGAATGATAGCTTCATTGAATAGCTTTGTCTCTTTGCCATAGAAAAGTCAGGAGAAAAATCTATGCTTGTCTCTGATAAAGCCAATGTCTGAGAGAGTTTGAAGGTCTTGTGTGATTAGATTTTAAAGTGCTGTTTTTATTATAGAATTAATTTGAGAATACTTTGCATTATGTAGATAACACTGTTGTAAATGCTGTGGGATGTGCACCAAAGGATTGTAAAACTCGTCCAGTAGAAAGTACCAAAGCATTTTGCAGTGTTCAAAGCCTGGCCAGCCGTGCTTTCTGCTGGAGAATATCGGATGCTTTTCTCTTTCGAGTTGTTGGCTTTAAATCCTCCAGGCACATCCTAATCAATGCCTAGCATATAAAATTAGCTAATGCTCTTAACTGCAGTGTGGTACTTACTGTGAGAGAGGGTGCTATGTATTTAAAGGCTTTGATGGAATAATGCCTCAATCTCTTGTACTCAGCAAGTTCATTTTCTTTTCTGAACAGGATACAAGGGAGCTTCCAGAAGTCAGCCAAGATGAATATGGTGAAGAGGATCATGGGCCGGCCCCGGCAGGAAGAGTGCAGCCCCCAGGACAACGCGCTGGGCCTGATGCATCTGCGGCGCCTCTTCACGGAGCTCTGTCATCCTCCACGGCACATGACCCAGAAAGAGCAGGAAGAAAAACTTTACATGATGTTACCGGTGTTCAACAGGGTAAGCCGGGCAATTTGCAAGAGGTGTTTTCTTTATTTGAATTGTCTGCTCATATTTTGTGTTCCCAAGACCTTTTGGTTCTAGCACAACAGATTTTTTCCCATTAGCATCCTTTCAATTTTCCTTTCTTCTCACACAATGTTGTGTTAGGGGATAAACTTACCTTTGGAGATTCCCTTTTCTTACCACTTTTTCTCAAGTGCAATCCACAGACGTGTGTAGGCTGACAGCTTTTCTGCAGTGCTCACTGTTATTAGTCATCTGATTTCCAACCTAAACTTTGGTCGCAAGTTTATACCCACTTTTTTTGTGCGACGGCACTGTCCTTGAGTCTGAATAGCTCTTCTTCCTTCTTTGCATATATTGTACTGATGCATATTTAGAGATAACAATCATAATGTGTCCTGTCAACTTGGTTTTGCTAGGCTGCATGAGCTGAACAATTTTAATCTCCTCATGTGATATATTCTCTATATTCTCATCACCCTTATAGGCCTTTTTGTATGTATTGAGTCTGAATCCCCCTTCATGGACAAGGAAGATTTTAAACATGCAATCTCTAGGGAGGATATAATAGTCACTTTTACAGTGGCATTCATAATTCACTACTCCGTTGTACTCAGGCACTGAGATTTTGTTTGGAGGCGGAACTATGGCAACTGTCACTGGAATTAATAGGAACTAAATCCTCATAATGTCTTATATCACTCAGTTACTCTGCCAGGTTATTGTGAATAGTAATTCTGATGGTAATTTTAGGGTCTTGAAAGACCAGTAGGTACAGATCTAGTTTTCTTTTTTTTTTCCCCTGCTGTGACCTAAACTCTTACTCCTGAAGTTGTTCTTGGGTGATGGATTTGTGCTTGCATATGCTACCACGGAGAACCGGAATAATGCAAGAACTAAAATGAAGTTTTGTTGAAAGTATGGCTTATGAAGGTGTTAGACATTGAGCTGCTTGCATGCTTGTGCTGGTTTTGGCTGGGATAGAGTTAATTTTCTGTATAGTAGCTAGTGTGGGCTGTGTTTTGGATTTGTGCTGGAAATAATGCTGATAATATGGGGATGTTTTATTTATTGCTGAGCAGGGCTTACACAGAGCCAAAGCCTTTCTGCTCCTCACCCCACCCCACCAGTGAAGAGGCTGGGAGTGCACATGGAACTGGGAGGGGACACCGTGACCCCAGCTGACCCAGTGGATATCCCATATATATGGTGTCAGGCTCAGCATATAAAACAGGGGGGGAGAAGGAGAAGGAGGTGGGGGGATGTTCAAAGTGATTTGTCTTCCCAAGTCACTGTTATTCATGATGAGGCCCTGCTCTCCTGGAGAAGGCTGAGCACCTGCTTGCCCATGAAAAGCAGTGAATGAATTCCTTGTTTTGCTTTGCTTGCTTGCATGGCTTTTGCTTTCCCTATTAAACCATCTTTATCTCAACTCATGAGTTTTCTCCCTTTTACCCTCCTGTTTCTCTGTCCTATTCCACCTGAGAGCAATGAGCAGGTGTGGTGCTTAGCTGCCAGTTGAGGCTAAACAACAACAATGCTGTGTAGAAAAATTAATCCTAGTCAGGACATAGTATTACTAGGATTCTCAGTCTACTAGGTAGTGTGCTTTAGTGGATGGATCACTTGAATGCCATTCTGTTGCCTTAGGTCTTATTTCTTCTGGTAACCTGTTGCGTGAGTTTGGGAGAAGTAAGCTCAGTTCATATGCCTCCTCTTTAATCTGTCTGCTTGGATTATATGCCTTTTAGTTATGGACTTTCTTGATTTGTTTTTACAAATTAGCACAGTGGAATCTTAATCTTGCCTTGAGCCTGTGAAGGTTTTTTTGATGCAGTTATGCTTAGAAATCTCCCTCTGGTGGTTACGTGAGGCTGATGCTTCTGGAAAGTAGAATGCCCCCACTTGAGCTTCTCCAGCACTTAACTCTGATCTGCAGGTGGAGAAGAATATTTTCTTAGCCTTTGTGGTGACTACTGGTAGTAGCCTTATATGTATAGAAATTGCAGTTGGTGATATTGCTGGGTTTAAGTAAAACTAGCGATGCACATACAGTAGTCTAAGGAAAGACTTTGATTATACTGCTGAGATGAAAAAGAGTGGTTAAGTTTTAATTTCTCTGTTGTTTCTGCCTTTTCTCTTTTCCTGTTTTCTTTCTTAATACAATTCCCCCCCCCCCCGGCCTTTATGCCACTTGCTGGCTTTGTCCTAATTCTCAGCCCCTCGTCTGGACTCTGCTGAAGCCTAGTTGAAGTTGCTTCATGTCTTTGCACCACTTGTTTCACTGTCCTTCATTCAGCTCACGTGTTGAAGCATTCTGAAAACCAAATCAGTAGCCCCAAGTTTAGTTTTTACTTCATCAAAGTCAGCTCGTCTAAGTAATCTCAGGTGCCATTTACATTCTTGAAGAGATGATGGTTTCTGTGATTTCTGTTTGTGTGAATGCATCTTGGCTATTCTTTTCCTCAGTTTTCCCCTTGTTTATAGTAGCTTTTCCTTCCCCAGGTTCCCCATGTCTCTTTTCTGTTCTTTACAGAATCCATCTAGTTTTGTTTATGGGCTCTTTTCTCTGAGTGCTAGAGACTCTTTTGTACCCTTCTTTACTGAAGTGAATTTGATGCTGAAGGCACATTCTTTTGTGTTTGCCAGATGTTTTGTTTTTCAGTCCTAGTTCTGGTTGTTTTCTTCCTCCTTCCTCTTTCCCCCCACCTCAGTTTCCTTGTTTAGTTTTAACATCACTGTCCTCAAGCTCTACCTTCTTTGAGCTTGTGAGCTTCTCAGAGCTGTCCTTCGTGCCACAAATACAGGCTGTTGCCAGATGTTGTCACTTCAGTTTTCAATCTAAAATCTGGATCATAGCTTGGCGTATTGAGGAAAGCAGGTGTTGTTTCTGCTCTTTCACTTCCTTTCTTGCAGACCTTGATAACTATTATCAGTCATCGATGAACTGGGATAGTGTAACCCAAAAAAACCTGGTTTCTCTTGATCAGTCAGGTCTCATCCTTTCACTGTTATAGGGGGATTTTTTCCTTGCATTTCATGTAAATGCGTTCTGGTTTTCCTGTGTTCAAGAGGCTGAGCAGTTGTGATGCCATCTATTTCTACTTTCACAGTTTACCATTTTAGATTCCTGGTTAATGCCACCTTCTTTTGATATTTGCATATACAGTGTCCTGTCGCTTCTTCAGCTTATCTAGTTTTATGTCTTCTGGAGTGTCAACTCTTGATGGTACAGCTTGTTTTGGAGCAATCCTGCTAGCTTAGTAACTCTGCAGGTCATAGCAAGACAAACTCTGATTGGAATAAAAAATAGTACAAGAAAAAATCTCATTTTCTATAGAGTCTTGGAAGAGATTTTTCAGTGGCAGATATGGTAAATCTTGGTTCACTCTAAAATTCTGACATGACTTTTCTGTGAGAAGGGGTACTTTTGCTGTCAGGAAACACTAAAACATTATTAGAAGTTCCTTTCTAAAATTTTTCTTGTCTCAGACATAATCCTTAGCTGCAGATGTTTTAAGTGATCAGTTAATGACTTCATTCAAATTCAGACTCTGAATCCATCCATAGTTACTTTGCATGGTTATCTTTATTCTGTTGAAGATTTTTAAGTGTGATTGAGTACTTTTTCTGTTACTGCCTGAAGCAAAGATTATGATGGTGTATCATAAAAGCATTATCTGTTACAAGATTGGGATGTCTGTGTTAGGAAGAGAGACTCCAAACAAATTGTGAAGCTCAGATCAAAACTTGTGTGCCATCCTTTAGTGTGTTCTCCAGAATGTCTCTTATACCAGAGTGGTGAGCTGTTGGAAGTGGGAGCTGCATGTGTTTGGCTGGAATCAGTGTGTGTGTGTACAAAATGCAGTAGGGAGTTCTGGGAGAAGCATTATTTTTGCTGAATGCAGAGATCTAGAGTGAAGAAGGTAAGTCTGCTTCCCAGAGGCATCCAAGTGGCCAGCAGCAGGCAACCAGTTAAATAATAAGGGTATCCAGGAGCTCTTTTGAGGCTTTCTTGCTTAGCTATGGGGTTGAGTTTTTTCCTCTCATCAAAGGTATCTCAAGTTTTGTGTGACACACAGCTTCATTTCCTATTTTTTTGTTTTGAGGATTATTAATCAGTAAATTCAGCAGATCTAAAGCATTCTTAAGTTTGGTTTATAGATAGAGCATGTCTCAAACGTGCTGTGGATAAAACCATCTTGCTAGTTCTGGTAAAGAGTGGGTTTACAGACCATGTCTTTTTCTTCATTGTTCAGGGAGGCTTATGAAATGATGAATCACGTAGTAATGAAAAGCTAAATTGGTGCATAATGAGCAAAAGATTGGCCCTTTGGAAGAGTACTCCAAAGAAAAGGCTCCTTTCAGAGTTCAATGAGTTTATGGAAGCACTGCTCTACCAACGTGGTAGTAACGCTTGTGCAGTATGTGAGAAAAGTGGATGGAATGATGAAGAGGCTGGTGTTGAATAAGTGGTACATTGTTACATTGTCTTGAAAGAGCCTTGCTTTTCCTTATTAAAAAGACGATTGTTTACTGGTAAAATGTATAACATCCTGGTCTTGGTTTTTACTACCACTTTTAGTCAGAGGGTATATAAATATCCAGTGGAAATGCTTATTTACATAGTGCAAACTTGGTTATGGGGCAACCAATTAAAATCCACTTGACCTCAGTTAACCTTCTACTGTAACTTTGAGTTCTCTGCATTTCCTGGGAACTGCTGACAAATCTGAGCAAGCTCAGGACAGGTAACAGGGCCACTAGTTTTTCCTCTTCAGTTGGTCTGGGTGAAAGAGCTTTAAACAATTAGTGATGACAAGATGAAAATGTGCATTCTGGTCTAGATAATCTTGCTTATGTTGTATCAGTGAGCATGCAAGCCTCAAGGCCCTCTTCCCTTCTTACAGCCTTGTGGAAGTTAGGGGCTCTTGGATGAATTGGGAGCTGATGCAGACAACTGCAAAAGGAGGTCTTGTGAAATATTTAGGGAAACTTGGATTGTCTGTACTAGGAATGTTGTGTAGTCTATAAGCCAAATGAGAGGTGTTTTTCTTGGTCTGCAGAAAACAGTTGTCTGCCTGTAATGTCTGGTCTCCCATTTGCTTGCTTTAGTGATAATGGTTGAAATTTCCAGTATGAGAAATACTTATGCCTTTGGTGAAAACTATTTTTATTTTGAGGAAACTGAGTGTTCAATTTCAATGCTGTATTTCTGGCTCCATTTCATCATGGCTTTGCAGTGCAAGTGGACAGGAAAAATATTTTTGGCTATTTTGTGATGTGCTAGAGCACCTGATACCAAGGGAGGTAAGAAGTCAAACTTAGACAAAGGTTGTTCTTTCTTCTAAGTTTTCTTCAGTGACTTAGAGGTTCCAAGGTAAGTTGGCACCACAATTACCTTGCATCCCTGTTGGCTGTAATTGTGGATTTCACTGGATGTCCCTGGACTTGAGAATGACCTCAGCCAAGTAGGTCAGCAGCTCAGCTGTAGTAGGATAACTGGGTCACCCAGAGAAAGGAGACAGGGGCGAAACAGCTGTTGAGTCCAAATCAGTTGTACTGTTGTAGAACACATTGTCCTTCTGAGAGGCCAGTATAACCTGTTGAACTTAAGTTTTGCTAGAAAAATACTGTCATCTTTTATGCCCATCAGGGACACTCCTGAAGGTTGCATAAATACGTATATGGGAGAAAAATCTAAACGAGCAGAGACTGTTCAGGTGTTGAGCAGGCTATTCGGTTCCTTCAGCACTAACACAAGTGATGATACTGTAATTTGATGCTTTGTTTGATAACGAGTATCGTGGGTTTATTGTGACCATTTTAGTGCAAGTTTTACATTGGAAGTGTGGATAAAGACTCCTTTTTGTGTGCAGTCTTGAATGAAGAGTAAATTACTGCAGCAACTAGCTAATCTATTTTGAGATAATGCGTTCCACAGCTTTGTGCGATACCACAGAGTTAACACATTTCTCCTTGTTATGTGTGATCTAATACATTATTTAATAACAAAATCAATGCTTAATCATGAAGAATAAGTTACTAGAATTAAGTGACAATTTATAAAAAAAAGCCTGCTGTTATGTTCAGGAGGATCTCAGAAGAGGAGAGTAAGTCCTGGGATATCAGCAACGTGGGAGGCTTCCTGGTATTGTCAGTTTATTGAGGACGGACGTAACAGGGCAGTTCCAACTCTTAGTCCTTTTAAAAGATTTTACATATGTTGTTCCATTTAGGTCCAGTAGATAGTAAAGGAGTTGATCTTAAAAACAGAAGTCCTGTTGAAGAATTTGGTCTGGTACCTGATCTTTACCCCATTAAGTGCAATCTCAGTCTTTTGGGGCTCTGCGAGGTTTTCATCTTGCAAGAAAATTTACAACTCTCTTTTCCTCTCCATTCATCAGATTTTACCTCCCTGAATGAGGTCTGAATTCCAGCTCTGAACATATCTTAGACCCTGCAGTGTGCAAACCAGTGCAGTGATGAATGCTGCAGCATGAAAAGAAAAACCTATAATCTCTATAGGAATACTTCTTCACAAAGGAACATGGTAGTTTGTAGTGATCCTTGTGAACGGAATGATTTTAATGTGTCCATTTTTCTCTTGGTTTAGGTGTTTGGAAATGCTCCTCCAAGTACAATGACAGAGAAATTTTCTGACCTCCTGCAGTTTACTACTCAAGTGTCACGATTGATGGTGACTGAAATTCGACGGAGAGCATCGAATAAGTCCACAGGTATTGCATGGGGCACAGGGGTGGGCTTTTCCACATCTGTGCATCATGATTTTCAGATCAGTCAGAATACTATGAGGTGCCATTCACAGCAACTGTGCAGGCTTAGAAAATGAATTCTGAGCAATGAAAATGTGTTGTCTTTTGTTTCTTTGGACTGAGAGAGAGAGAGAGGAGGAGAAAGAGGTTAGAGGTTTCCTCCCTGAGTTATGGAGAAAGCTGAGTTCCACAAACTTCCAACAGATGAGAGAGAGAGGAGAGAATTGAGTTGCACGGCCTCCTAGGAGAAGGAGGCCAAGAACAAGGAGGCATGTGGACAGCTGCTGTATCTTGCCTGAGGTGCCTGTTGGTGGTGTGTTGTGTCACTTGGATATGTTAACATTCCAAAACTGTGCATTTTAAATTAGCTGCTGGCCTGGAAGCTAATAAGATGTGAAAGTACAGCAGGTCCCGCATTAGGACCAACACTGCCAGCCCTAGAAGAATGTCAGTGGACTCCTCTTCTTCTCTGATTATTAAACGTCAGGGTGAGATTTGGTTCAGTTGCACCCTCAGTGTGTCAGAACCTGATCTCGTATTGGCAGTCGCATAACTGCGGACAATGCACCAACAGGGCAGTTTCATTAGCTTTCCTCTTAGACTTCCTTTTCTGAAGAGGAGTGCTTCCAAGAAGTATCAGGTTTTTGCCTACTAGATAATTTTAAGATCTGTGCTGTGTTCTCAGTTTGGATTTGGTGATAAATGAGGACTGGAAAAGGCTGTGAAAATTATTATGCAGGAAGTCAGGAGTCACAAACTGTGCCAATTACAATATATTTCCATTTTAAGTAGAGTGACTAACAGTGAAACAGTGAAACATTCCAGATGGCTAAACAGATATCATAGACAAAACCTGTTCTCTATGGGTAAACCGGCGCAAAATGTCTTTTCTTTGAGTATTAGGGGGAAATAAATGTCCAACAGCCGTGCTGGCAGAACGGTGGTGTTCGCGTGACCTTTTTTCCCGGGGAACATCTGTTATGCCTGCTAGTCAGTTGGATTCTGCTGGGAGTAACCATTTTTGTGTGTTTATTACTTCATCCATACGTCTACTTGTTGCTCCAAGATAATCTAGTTCTGAAAACCTCACAAGTTGGAGGTAGATTTTTGTGGATGGTGGTGGTTTGGGTTTTTTTTCATGTTTTCCACCCCACTTAGAAACTTGACCACAATGACTAAAAAGACAGTTTGGTGCACTTCTAAGCTTTAATGTAATGAATACCAATGTTTCTGTTAAAACAGAAAGCAGTCATTTTTCCTCTGTTATCAGGATTGCTGTTACTCTGGTCAGTAAACCCTTTTTAGACCTCAAGAAAGCCTCATGGGTCCATGTTCTGCAGTTGCATTGTGACTCTTGGTGGGACCAATGAGTTGAAGTTTCCTCTCCAGAGATAACCAATTAACAAGCTGTTAAAACTCAGTTTGTGGACTTCTGTGTTAAAATGATTGGAGCTAGATACACACTTCCTGTGATGCTGATTAAAAACCCCAGGAATTATTGGTTTCTGAGAACATGTTTTATGTTAAAGACATAATATTGTGTCTGTGGATTGTGAAGACTCTTGCATAATTTTTTTGTAAACTTCCATTCTTTTGTGTCTCAAACAAAAAGATATATCTTAGTAGTTGTTGACAGGTAATTATATCTCCTAGCGTGTTTTTAAAAGTATAAAACTTCAGTAGCAACAACATGCAGGAAATGTCTCTGGTAATATACAAGTGTGAATTCCTGATGGTGTGAAGTACTCCATGTAAATCAAGAAAATAGCTGAGCCTGTTTTAGAGACGAGCTTTCCATACAATCAAAAGTCAACTTTCAATAGTTAATGACAGGGAAGAAATTTTGCAAGAACTTGATTTCTATAAATGTGTTGGCAGTATTTTACAGTGGGGAATATGGTATGGTTAAATCTTGCCTGTCAGTATGTTGTGGTTGGGGTTTTTTTTCCTTTGCTTTTGTTTTTTTTTTTTTTCTACTCCATCTGATAATGGAACACAGGGCAATTATTTTCATCAGGCCTTTGAATATTTATGCTAATAGCTATGTGAGTAATGCCTGCTATGGTGGAGGCATATCTCAGTTATTCTTGGCAGACTGTAGTAGTTTTCTCAGAACAATGTTTTGTGATTCAGTAGTAACTGTGCCAGCACCCTGTCTTAAGTGGTCTCTGAACATTGCCATTGCAGTTGTGTGTTCAGCTACAGTTTCAACTGCCTTTTCTCTGGTACGGATGTAATCTTGGAGTAAGAAAAATGAAGCAGTTAAATCTGAGTTAAATTATCTTGCAGGTTTCAGTCTGCTGTACAACAGTGATGATTTTCAGGTGACAGCAGTAACTGTTTATGAGAATTAGTGAATCGTTTCCCTTGCCATGGAGCATCCAGTCTGTTTAGAAGATGGTGGGGTCATGGGTGAGATAGCTCTATATACTTGAGATTTTTAGCTGCCACATTTTCCACAAGTAAGTCCAATTTTGTGTCTGAATTGATCAAAAAGTTGTGGTAGTACTATATATGTAAAATATATGTTCAAATGTCTATTTCTAGTGTAGTCTCAGTTCTGAAATTAATCTTTCTTCTGGGAGCAAGTGCATCTGGCTCAGAGCTGAAAAAGACTTCTGAAAAAAGGGACAGGGATGGCTGGAATCTTGGTAGAACCACTGTGGCTACTAATGGCTACTTTGGCTGGAAGGAAAGCAACATTTTCATTTAATGTATTTTTCTGAAGACATACCCTGGGTGCAGTTGGTGGTTCTGTGATTTTGCAGATATTCCAACAGCATGTCTTTACACTAAAGTTGCTGGGGAAAGAATTAGCGAATATTCTGACTTGGAAGGGAGCCACAAGGATCATCGAGTCCATCTTTTAAGTCAGTGGCCCGTACATGGACTGAACCCACAACCTCGGTGTTATAAGCACCAGGCTCTAACCCACACCTCTCTTTCACTCTAAACAGCTTCTCGTATTTCATCAGTTGAGGGTGTGCAAACCTGTGATGTGGTATCTGGTAGTGGTTATTCCATTTTCACTAAAGTGTGTTTCTAACTCAGTCCTCCGTTGTCTGTATCTTGAGCACACCAAATGACATCCAGTCAGGGCCCATTATTTAATGCATTAACATTTATCCCAGGGAGATTCAGAATGATTCCCTAAGCGATGGGCAGTCCTGCAACCTGGAAAGTCATACCCTAGTCAGAATATGAGTAAGTGGCTGTGAGGACAGGTGAAACTGTGAAGAAGGGTAGAAAGTTGAGAAAGCGAAGTGGTGCATCACAGAGCTGGAACTTTTTAGCCTTCTTTCAAAGTCAACTTCAAAAGTTTAGTTGTTTGGATTTTTTTAGGAGTTTTTCATGTGCTGGTCTGTGTACATCGCTGTTTTGTGCACTTTTAGAGTTCGATTTAATTGTGTCTCTGTTAATTTCAGTCAG
This sequence comes from Lycocorax pyrrhopterus obiensis, assembly GCA_014706295.1. NCBI lineage: Eukaryota > Metazoa > Chordata > Aves > Passeriformes > Paradisaeidae > Lycocorax > Lycocorax pyrrhopterus. The sequence goes on along the minus strand of JACSVZ010000006.1, from coordinate 71,576,009 downwards.
TTTTTCATTTCATATATACAACATTTTCTGTATTTGTTTCAGTATTTACTGTTTAATGCTAAATTTCTTTTTACTGTACTACTAGACTGTTCAGCTAATCCTTCCTACCTCCAGAAACAACACTTTCAGTTATTGTTTATACCCACTGAATGTTGTAGTGATTTGGTCTTTTTTAAAGGTGTTTTTTTTGGGGGGGGGAGGGGGAGGTGTTTTCTATTTGGAGTTTTTTCATCATTCTTTTTAGTTTTTAGGGGTTTTTTTGTTTGTTCGGTTTTTTGGGGGTTTTTTTTAGGTTTTTTTTTAGCTTTTTTAGTTTGTGGGGTTTTTTGTGGGGGGAGGGGTAATACCCTCTGGTTTCTTTCTTTTCCTCTTGATTTCACAGATTTACTCAAACTGTTCCTCCACTGAAAATGCTTTGAACCTCTTCAGGCATTTTTCTAGCAGATCTGCTGAAAGACTGTCGTTATCTCATCTTCAAACCATTTTGGGAGATCAAGTCGATAAGCATTCATCATCATTGCAGAAAACCACATCAGTGGTTTGTATTTGGCCTCTGACAATGCCTACCTTTGTTCTTAAAGTTCCAGTGATCTGCAAACTTTGTTTTCATTGTCCTTTTTCAGTTTATCTCTATCACATCAGCATAACTAATTTTATGTTTGTCCTCAATCCACAAAAGTTAGTATAATTTGTTGAAGTGCATCTTGTATTTGGGTGGATTACAGATGATAGTTGAAGGAATCTTATCTTCTGCTACTAAGCTGCCTTTTGGACTCCTCCCATGATAAAGTCTGAAGTTTTCCTGATAGTGAGGATCTTTGTCAATAAAATAAGTGCACTTAGGGGCTGCTTTCAGACTGTTTTTGGTGTGTTAACTTTTCTTCTGCTGAGAAGGGACTCTGTTGGAAATGATTTCGCGTGCTGTGATTACACATCTTGGTTTTTTCCGTTATATATGTATGTTTTTCCTGTTCTGTGTGTGACTTTGCTTTATAAGATGGTTCTGGTTTGTGTTTATTGAAATTGCCCTGAAAGGGAAAAAAGTAGTGTCCTATCAGCTACTATTCATCAGGAGCCAGTTCTGATCACCAACGTCTGTATCTTACTACTTTTGGTCAACTTTCTCTTTACTTTTGGTGCTTTCTACCAGATCTTATGCAAGGCAAGTGTAATGCAATATAGAGCCTTTCCAAGAGATCCTAGAAAGCCTGTTCTTTTATCATCTGAGTTAGTGAGGCTAAAAGCTGGCACAGTTGACTTGTTTTATCTTTGGATGAGCAGCCCTCCATTTCTGCACACTGCAAAGGTATCAGCCACTTCATATCTGCCACTTGTGATGACAGCCCGACCCTGCTCCTGGTGATGGAAGGCAGACTTTGTGCCATCACGTTTTTATTTGGGTTAATACTTCTCTCTTACTATCTAGGTAGCTGGAATTATTTGTACTCTCTAACTCTGGGTACCTGACTGTGTCGTCAGGCATTTCCCACAAGCAGTAGCAGAGGCTTCTGGCAGGCTCTGTTAGAGACGGGATCCCTGCCTTCAGCTTCACCACCCCCTGACACAGCCATCCATACCTTTTACTTCACCTCCCCTCCCACCCTTGGCACATGCACAGGTATTTTTTTCACTAATATTGCCCTCCAGAATAAGCTATACAAAAGTCTGATGACACTATTGTATGCTGTTTATGGTTCTAGACCATCTAACTAAAAGCTTCTTGTACTGAATTTGCCCTTAGTGCTATTGCTATAGGCAACAACATTGCTTGTAGTGCTTGTAGCACTGATTTTTGCTGCCCATCTGAATGAGTCTACTCCCATTGCTTGCTACCTGCTGGTTTTCTGAAGTCCAGGATTCAATGCACCTCTTACATGTGGAACAAATTTTGTTGTTTGATTCTATCAAGCCTCTATCCCATATATACTGAATCCATGCTGGAAAATCTGACTCCTGTGTATTAACCATGTAACCACATAATCATGGTTATACTCATGTGTACATGCTTGCACAGTTGTCACAATAGGTATGTTTGCATATTATTTTATAGGTTTTACTCTTTGGTTTTTTGCTGTTTTTACTAGTTAGCATATCCTACTCCTGTACTGGCTTTCTTCTGCAGCAGAAGTTGAAGGGCTAAGGACATCTGAGTGGGGCATGTAGAGGATGTTATGTTAAATGATGACGTGGGCACTTCAAAACCAGGGGAAAGGTACAAGGAATAAATTAAGACTAGTGCTGATGATAGAAGTTAATCTTAAATGATAGCGCTATCAAATTTGCTCAGAGCAGATGACAAGAGAACGTCTTCCTGCACTTAAAATGCTGTCTGTGTTTTAGGTAGTGCTTAATTAAGAGTGACAGCTTTGAAACTGTTATTTATAGTGTTCAACTGTGATGCCAGCAGCGTGACAACTTTTTCAGAAGCATGGGCTTAACCCCTGAGTCTCACTTTCAAAGGTGACTAAATGAGCCCCTGTTCCACAGGTGGCTTTGGAGACTGCCCAAAGGAGGCTGTGCACACCCAGTTTGGTACCAGTCTTGCAATCAAAGATGGGTTGCCCAACTCTGTCTGTGGTGGGATAGAAAGAGAACCGGCCTACAAGATCACACCTCATGCTGGGCTGGTGGGCTCTGTCCTTGTAGAAGCAGTGCCTGCTTTAGACATGCTTGGCTCTCAGAATTGAGGAAAAATGGCTTTTGTCAGGAATTCTGGCAGTTTGCCTATGCCTTTAGTGTAGGAAGTGCAGTTATGTCATGGCTCTTGTGCTTTCTAAGTTGGCCTGTTCGTATACCCAACCACCTGATCAGTGTTTTGCACTGATAGTTTTGTAAGACAGAGTGCCCACCAGGTACTTCAGGTCAGCGTGCTGGGAAATGGCTACGTGTCCTTGTTTGTGTGAGTTTTATAAATTGCCTTACCTTTCACCTTGGTATCTCAGCCTTTGTTTTATCTCAGTCTAATGGAGGGAAGTGGTAGGGACCTCTCCTTGCTTTAGCATCAGAATTGGAAAAGCCAGTGGTTTGTACAGAAGTCTATTATGGGAATAAGTCTGCCAGACAAAAACATGAGAGAGGAACCATTGCACAAATGAACCAAATCTGCACAGCTGACACTGTGGTGCTTCAGAAAATGATCTTCTCAGTGTAGTTGTAGTTGATACAAGTTTGATGAGTACTTTGCCGTATGAAATGTGCTGCCTTTCAAATAAACCCCTTCCCAGGTGTGTGCTGGGGCATCTTAACAGCAGATGAAGCAAACAAGCCAATATTAAAATTGGATTTTTCTTCAGTTGCAGATTTATTCTTCCATTAGTAATTCCTTTGTAATTTCTTTTTTATGTGATATTATTCACCTTCCTTTTCTGTCCTAGCTGACACTAAAAGCACAGGAGACGATTGATACACAGTTATTAATGAAAAATGGTTTTAAATTTCTCTTAAAGGTAATGGGCAGACATCACAACTGGCATTATAGACTTCTTACATAAGTGTGTTTTCAGGCAGCAGTGAAATGGGATTGCATTGTTCTCTTGATTTATTTATTGAGGCTGATAACTTGTTTACTAGGCTGAGTATTTGTCTTTGGCTCTGACTGATATGGAATAGCATCCAGAAGTAGGTCTCGATCATAAGAATTATCCATAAGCTGATACTGTTTTCATTCTCAAAAAACATTGGATGGGGATGTGATAATTGCTGATCTTAGCCTTAATGTTACTATTTTTCCTGTTTTTTATTCCTTTTGTCTTTCAGCACCTCTCCTTCCCTACAATCCCCATTACCCTCCATACTGTTGTTTCAGTGCAGTGCGTTTTTTCAGAAACTTCAGATATTTCCATGGAGGCCACTAAGTGATGGTGGCTTCGTGTCTTTGGAAAAAGTATATTGTATTTGATAAAGCAAAAATACTCAAACAAAAGTCGCTGCAGGTTACTGAAATCTGTCTGCTGGTCAAAGGATGATGCGTGACCAAAGAACGTGCTTTTTGCAGCCCTGCCGGTGTCAAAGCCAAGTGTGTGCGTAAGACTGGGGTGTGTGTCTGGAAAGTGTAGGCCTAAGCCTAGTCCTTTTTTCAAGTACTGCTGTAAAGGTGAATTTATGCCCAGTGCTTGGGGCTGCTGAAAGAATGTGTCCCCTTCTGCAGACTACCAGACTGCATTCTTACTGCTTTTTTTCTTTTTACTGTCCCCTGCAGAGGCTGCAAGTCGTGCCATAGTCCAGTTTCTGGAGGTCAATCAAAGTGAAGAAGCAAGTAGAGGTTGGATGCTGCTCACCACAATCAATTTACTAGCTTCATCAGGACAGGTTAGTCTGAAACAGCAAAGCTAAAAATAAATTATGTGGTGGAAGAGACGAAAGCAATAATAAAATGACCTGCATGAACACTCACTAAAAGATGTAACTATATTCTGCTTTTCTGTGTTAAGATCCTCTTTCTCTTATACTGCCACAGGACCTCTGCTTTAGCTCCTTGTGGTTTCAATTGCCTGAAAAAAATAGTCATTTTGAGACTTTAATTTATAATGTTCTTTTGAATTATGCATGCAACTTTTATTGCTGCCCAAAGGCTTCTCTTGCATTCTTCTGCTTAGTGCCCCCTGAGATGCACAGCACATACAGCACCTTAATAGTTCAGACTTTGAACTTTGCACACCTGACTGGAGGAGGGCCACAGCAGTTGCAAAAAGCAAGGCCAGCAGCAGTGATGAGTGGGTGGTAGTGAATCATTCCTGCCTCTGCTTCTGGTGCTGCCCTCCATCAGAGAGCTGTCTCTAGCAGTGTACTGGGCAGCTGTGTGGTTTGTTATTTCTGCTCTTATCTGCCTTTGTAATTCAACACATCATCTTATCTCTGTTTTGGTACACCACCAGCCTCCATGCCAGTTTGTCTTTTCTTCCCGCTGGTTCTTTCAGATTTTCTACTACCTTGCTTCTTATGGCTGCTTACACCTTCTTGCCAAGTGAGAGCATAAATTGAATAGTCCTTCTCCCACTCCCATTTCTACTGCTACAAGGAATTGGTAGCTGATCAGGGCTTGGGTGAAGGTCTTGCAGTTAACTTGTTAACTCCTGTTGGCAGAGACTGACAGGTTTTGTTTCTGTGCAATAACTGTTCTGAACTGTGGCTGTGAGATGCTGTTGTCATGTAAATAAATCATCCTATTTTTAGAATTACTGTCTGGGTAGGCACTCAAGAATTGATGGTGAATCTGTACTGCTGTGTGAACACCTCACCAAAGGTGTGAGAAAGAAAAACCAGCATTTCAATCAACTGCATTATTATTGATGCTTTGAATGTATAATATGCTGAACTGATATTTTTCACTGTGTTTTCTTCTTCCTCAGAAAACTGTGGACTGCATGACTACAATGTCAGTGCCTTCCACACTTGTTAAATGTCTATATCTGTTTTTTGACCTTCCACACGTGCCTGAGGTAGTTGGAGGAGCACAGAATGAACTACCTCTCGCAGAGCGCCGAGCGCTGCTACAGAAAGTCTTTGTACAGGTAAGAAAGGTAAAATAGGTCATGGAATTTGGCAGAGGGATGTAAATACTTCATGTGAGCAAAGTCTAGAAACTTTTCACTTGAGCCAGGTTTTACTTTCCCTTGATTCTTCAAAAACTGGTGGCTAAGAGAGAGGTGGATTTTCCTGCAAGCACAATTGAGATTAAATTTCCACTCCTCCTGTAGTTTTTGTCTTTGACAAATACCTCCTGCACAGAAATGCATGCAGCTCTTCTGCACAGATACTTAAAAGGAGCAACATGTGGACTGTTATTCTGTTTTCATCTAACTGGTCCTAGTACTTGGTATCTTTGGCTGTTACTGATTGAAATAGACATAGTAAAAAACATTAGTATTGAGAATAAAGTGGTGCTCTCAAATGAACTGGCATGGGTGAGGTTTCAGACCTCCCCCTCCAGCTGCAGACAGCCTCTCTGCAGTTTTCTGAGAGGGAGCCTGAGTTCTTCCTGCACAAGATGCAGAATGGAGATCAGATGTCCTCAAAACATGCAGAAAAGGGAGTGAGGTGTAGTAGCTTCACTTGTGTGGCTGCATTTTGTCTTGGTTATGGTAATTAGGAAATTCAGATCCAGGTGCCGGTTATTCAGGTAGGTCTGCAGTTTTGCTGTAGCCTTTCCTGACAAACTTAATTTGACCGAGATGTTATGGTTGCTGCTCTGCCAACAACCCATCAATAGCCTTCTTCCTGCATTAGGAAGGGATACAGGCAGTTTGCCTCACAGAACTTCTCCCCCAGTGCAGAATTTAGACCTGTAAATTAGGCAACTGGCAGATTCTTCAAGAATGGAATATCCTGGTATCTGTGCACATGTGCTGTGTCAGCCTGAGGGATTTAAACTCTGCTTCCAGTCTTCTGGTAAGCATTTTAACCCGAACTGGGACTTTAAATAACCATGTGTTGAATAACCTTGTCTTGTGTTCAAAGTATTGAAACACACAAAGGGAAAACAGCATGTTACCTTTTTTAATGTGTTCGCTTAAAGGAAGCATGTTTCACCTTTTACTAAGTCTAGGCAAAATTAGCAACGATAAAGGTATTAATGCTAGTTGTTTAATGACTTCCTATTTCAGATCCTCGTAAAATTGTGCAGTTTTGTGTCCCCGGCGGAAGAATTGGCTCAGAAGGATGATCTCCAGCTTCTATTCAGTGCAATAACCTCATGGTGCCCTCCCTATAATCTGCCTTGGAGGAAGAGTGCAGGAGAAGTACTAATGACCATATCTCGTCATGGCCTTAGTGTCAATGTAGTGAAATACATTCATGGTATGTGTCTTCCTTCAGTATTATTTATTGGGATTTTTTCCTGCTCTTCATTCATAGTTTTCTTATTTCGGAAATAGGCATGAAAATAATAGGGAAGCTTCTAGGCTTTTAGTTTGGACATGTGTGTATTTACGTAGAGGTAACATTTCTAAGCCCTTGTGTAGTGAGAGAGGTGATTTTAGCTGAGTCTGTCTCATTCACATTTCAGTTTAACCCGGGAGGATAGAGTTTCCTCTCATGTTTTGGTATAGAGTTCATGATGAGCAAAAGGAAAGGCTTTCAGTAACTTCAGTAACTCCCTATATTGAAAACTACTCGCTGTGAAGATGCATTAATTCTTAACAGCCAGCTGTCTTCCTCCTCTGTGGTCCAGCCCAGCTCCCCCAACCCAAGGATGTTGTTCTTAGGGCCTGGCCCATGGAGGCTCTTTGCTTGACTGAGAACCAGACCTATGCTGGATGGGTTTGCAGCCCCTGTGTTTCCTCTGTTCTCTCACTGGCTGGATTGCTGACGCTTCAGCCAGCCTACATTTCTTCTGCCAGGCCTTCATCTTCCCCACCTTTCCGTACAGCTTACAGATTGCAGGTTTTGTGCATCCTGAAGGCCAAACGAAAATTATCTCATGGGCTTAAATCCAGACTACAAGTCACCAAATGAATGAAGCATCCAGAATCATTCCAGTTTGTCTCCTGTCCATTTTTTGAGACAAATAGATCCTGACTGTTGCTGGCATGGAAACTGTAGTGTAGAGGGACATTTCTGTAGCTGGTTACAGATTTTGGTAGCTAATAAAAGTAGTAGTTTACTCATCATCTATCTTTGCAAGGAGCTGATAAAGAGGCAGCTGCCAAGCTGGTTCCCAACAACTTGCAGATGAAAACCAGTGTTGGAGAGGATATTAGCTGCCTGGAAGCAGCTTTGCATACAAATTATTCTTTTTGCGTTAATTGAAAACTGTATGGGTGTTTATGTATGTAGGACTTGAGGTAAGGAATCTGATAAAATATGTTTCTAATATTATATTTAAGGCTTTTAGACTGTAGGACCACATGGGAAGCATTTGTAGTTTTAAAATTGGACTGACTGTTGGAGCGAACTAACATCCTTATATATTTTAGCAGTGTACACCTACTGGAAAAAAAGAAACCCACAGTTTTGGGTTGCTCACACCCTGAGAAGCAAGTAGTTAGTTACAAGGCTCTGCAGAACCATTTTGATGGTTTATTAAATATCCTGCTCTCACATGCTTCACAGAAAATTTCAGCCTGTGTTTTTTCTTGTGCTAGCAGTGCATTTCCAATTCCAGTCAAAAAGAGGTGAATGTACAGTATCACTTGAAAGCACAGCATAGTCACCAACTGAGTGTTTTCAGATAGGGCTTACAAGGTGATAGGCTTCTGGTGGGCTTTTGATGAGTGTAGAAGGTGTATGTATGTGTGTGAAAATGTTATGAAGTGCAACAAAGAAAATAACTAGAGTTTTGACTCTCATTTGGCCTATTACAGCTGCTACCATTATTGCTTCTCTATGGCCTTGATCCACAGAGGGGAGTGAAACTGGCATGTGAAAAGATACTCTAGGTTCTTTAAAAAGAGAAATGAAGTCTTAAAAAGAAAGCCAGTCGGCATTCCTTCTTGCTTTTTGATTAAAAAAGTGAACCTGACTTAAGAGATAACGACATCTGTCGCAAGGCTCATCTTACATTCAGGAAAAATTTAAGATATTTCATCTTATGCAAAGGAGCATCCTTTCACCATCTCATGCTCTGATTTAATCTCTGGGAAATTTTGTTATCAGTCTAGCTAGAAAGATTTGTGCTTGTGTTGTGCATGCTGCAAAGATAAAATGGCAAATAATTGAAGGGAGCATCTTTAAAACAGAGTGCAACTTAAAATCTCACTTATAGATTTGAGAAAACTTTTTGTTACTGACCTAATGAACTGATGGAAGTGAGAATTATGCAGGGCAAGACAAGCTGTCTCTCTTTGATGCCAGCCAATGAAATGCTAACCAGAGTAGGAATAAGATGACATGGTGTAAAGGTTTATATATATAGGGTTTTAATAACACTTTAAGTCAGCGCTTTGTATAACTTTGTGTTTTAAAAGAAGAAAATAGGGTTTAGAATTACTTACAGTTGCCATATTTGTCTTTTTATTCTGTTGAGTTATCTGGTCAGACTTTTTAGGTAAAAATGAGTATTTATCTACACAGTTTCCTCCTTACAAGAGTAAAGGGTATAAAAGGGAGGAAGGGGTTGGCAAAAAGAGGTTAGGGGTCTGATCGAAAGCCACTTGACAGTCCTTCTCATCCTCAAGTGGTATTAAAGGTTCTGTGACAAGAGATACTTGAGTAAGTTACCTTATTGCTGTGTTTCATGTGTTAGTTATGCTTCTTGCTGTCATTAATGTCAGTAAAATCCTAAATTTCTTCACTGCAATTCTTTTCAGAAAAGGAATGTTTGTCCACATGTGTCCAGAACATGCAGCAGTCTGATGACCTTTCTCCCCTAGAAATAGTTGAGATGTTTGCTGGACTTTCTTGTTTTCTCAAAGACTCCAGTGATGTATCCCAAACATTGTTGGATGATTTTAGGATATGGCAAGGATACAACTTCCTCTGTGACCTCCTCCTCAGGTAGGCAAAAGTGCTTGAAGAAATGCAGGCAGATCAGTGATCTTTCTTCAAAAAGGTTTTCTTAATAAAGAGTAGATTAATAGGTTTAAACAAATAAGTGATTTTAGATCATTATGGAATGAAGATATTAGGACCAAAACATTGAATTTTATGCTTCTCTCCATTTATGAAACTACTTTGTTTAACTTTTTGTTCTTTAGTACTGATTTATTACTAAATGCTTCTTGCTGTGTAAAGAAAGCAGTAGCTTAAAAATAACTGGTACTAAATATTTAGACAGAATCCAGAACATAAAATTTTGGCTGCAACTAGAGATTTTTGAGTTTGCTTGGAGTTTGTTTTGTCTAAGGAGATGGTTTAGTGGTGGACTTGGCAGTGTTGGGTTAACAGCTGGACTCAATGGTCTTAAAGGTCTTTTCCAACCTAAATAATTCTGTGATTAAATTATTGTCTTGTTTTATCATGCTATCGTAATGAAAAATCACATGTGTAAACGTGGTGCATGTTACAAGGGAATTAGTGTGTGTGTATATATATATATTTCTTTTTATTTTTTATTAAAGGTATTTCTAAGCTGCTAATGCATTAAAAAATATGGTAATGAAAATGTCTGCCCAAAAAAATTTGGGTATATGATCTATCCATGATTTTATTTCTTTCCAGGAAAGAAACTTCTTTAATTTTCTGACTGAGAAAGAAAAGAGTGTCTGTTGAATTATTTGTTTAAAATCTATGGGCAGTCTGTGTTGCTTTGTTTGGATATGAAGTTCTGAAGAAGGATGCTTAGCTGTTGAAATACAGAGATATGTTTTACAAATCCAAGGCACATACTGGGAAACTATGAGTGTACACCTTATGAAGTATGTTTGGGTCAAACATTATTAATGAGAAATGTTAATGTTGTAGTCTGCCTATTTTTGGTGTTAGTATGCTGAGTTTTGGCACCCAAATACTTGAACTAAATTTTCCACTACACTGTATACTTCTGAGGGGGTTTTTTGTTTGTTTTAAATGGATACCAGACATAGACATGGCATTTGAAATTTTTAATCACACTTAAAATTACTCATAAGTTACCTTTGGTGCCACTAAAGCTAAAGCACCTGTTAAGGAATTGTTATTTTTCTTGTTCTGTAAGTGGAGTTTTGGAGTATGTTGTATTTACTAATGCATTAATTCAAAGCAGTGTAATTCAAATGCAGGTTTTTTCCAGAAACTGTCAGCCAGAGTTTAGGTGAAATATGAGGGGAACGCGCTGTCATGTTGAGGTACAAAAATGATTCTCTGTAGATCAAATGTTTTAAACAAATTCTCTCCTGAGCTTGCTCATCCTTTAAATCAGAGGATGGAGGATCCCTGCCAAATGCAGAGGAAGACTAGGGATTTGCATGTCTCATTGAAGAAGGAGGGGACACCTGGGATCGTCAGGTGGCATCAGTGAGTTAATAGTGTAGGAATGTGTTATCCTCACTTCTTCCTGAGGTGGTTTTCTGGAAGCAAACACTTTCTTTCAAAAAACAGTGAACTTGAATAAGCCAATGTGTTGGTCAGTGATGGACCACAATGATGTATTCTCCCTGGACATGTTTGGGCTCAAACCGATTCACAGAGACTTGTTCAGCTCTGGGGCACTTTTGTGAAGATGACTGTCATGTGAAGGTATGAAATCTGGACACTGAGCCTCAAGCTGCAGAGCAAAGGCTTTGGAGCTGGAAAAGCAGAAGGATGTGTGAAGAAGGCAGCTTAGTAAGAAATTGCAGAAAATCTGTGAGGGCCAGAGGAGCACTTTGGTGATTTCACCTGGATGATGAGAAAGGGCAGGGCATGTGGAGGATTAGTAGAGTGGCAGTAGGTGAGCTCAGTGCTTCTGAAGGGGCTGTTTCCAGGAGGTTCTTGTTTGAAGGAGGTTCCTTCCTCAGCCACGTCTGACTGAGAAGAAGATGGAGGATGCCGAATGAGCTGCTTGTAAAGGGCTCCCACAATCACTTGTCAGGAGCAAGCGAAGCAGAGCTTGCACTGCCTGAGTGAGTAGAAGAACATGATCCCCAGTTTACTTCTGAGATCTACAGAGCTATTAAATAATTAAACATGGTTTAATTTGTGGTGAAGTAGCAGGAAAATGAGGATGGTTTTATGATTCAGAGTCAGTTTTTAGAGTTTGGTCTGATGGTGTGTTCTTGTCAGTGAACAACGATTGGAATGGGATGTTAACATTTCTCTTGTGTTCAAAGGTAAGAGTTTGTAGTTCTAATGAGGGTGCTTCATCCTGTGCTTCTAAGTACTAGGCTTCTACCGAAATACCGTTTCTTTAGCACAAAATATTCATTCTCAAAGTGGCAGATGTAATCTAGCAAGTTAATTACGGATCTATTTAATTACAGACTATCCGTGTACTTTCCTATTCAGTATCTTCGTGTCTGTGAGAGGATTTTTAATGTAATTTTCATGTCTCTTGGTTTTTAGTAGACTGTTGAGTTCAAGGAAAGATTTATGAGGTAAATTCCTATGGCAAATAGCTGATTGCTCTTGTAAGTCCAGTGTTTGACTGACTTAATGGTATGACATAGGAACCTGGAAAATACTGCAGGAATAAGGCAGTAAAGCTGGTCTCTAAATTAATTAAGTAAAACAGATCTTACTAAAGTGATTTGAGTTCAAATAAATTAGTGCTGCTAACTTGATCCTTTTGTATTTTCTTTAGATTAGAACAGGCAAAAGAAGCTGAATCTAAGGATGCTTTGAAGGACTTAGTTAATTTGATAACTTCCTTAACAACATACGGCGTCAATGAATTAAAGCCAGCTGGTGTTACCACTGGAGTACCTTTCCTGCTACCTGGATTTGCAGTCCCACAGCCTGCAGGCAAAGGTGAGTCTGCTTTTTTCTCTCTCTGTTCGCTTTTTTGTTGTTTTAAATGCAAATTGCAAGATACAGAGCAGCCGTGTATTGCGCAAACCCTTTGCAACCAAGTCTAGGTTCTTTATCTAAGATTGCGTATCAAATACTCAGTTATTTTGGTCTCAGAGATTTTATTTTGGGGTTGGTACCCAAAGAAGAAAGCTTAGGGCTTGTGTCTTTGGGGACAGGTCCAGCCTCTTCACTGCAAAGCTGACAGTTTCCTACATGGAGATTTGAAGAGATTATCTTATTGGAGAGATGCTCTGATTTGATTTATGGTGTTTTAAGCTGCTCTTGCTAAACTGATATGAAAGGCTGATGTGCTGGCTTGATTTTTTTTTTTAATCCTTCCCCCACCCCAGTTTGCTTTCTGTTAGCTTTTGTCAGCATAGGCAAATGTAACTTGTGAGCTGAAATCTGTTATTTCATCACCAGTGTGATCAGAGTGATAAAATCTGTGGTGTGCTTGAAACCACAGTCAGTTACAATTGTGAGATAAGGTTGAGGAAGTCTTGAGGGAGAAAGGGTTTTATAAAAATGAACTTATGTTTCATGTTCTGTGCATAAGCTTAAAATTCAGGTTAGTCTTGTATGTAACGAAGGAGTTTGGAATTTAATAATGACTGTGGAGCTAGTTTGTTACTTGAACTTTTTATGAGATATACCAGTGGCACAAGAAAAGTTTGTTCCAGGATTGCATTTATAGATTTATAGGCTAATGAATATACATCCTAGGTTCCTTGGACAGTGACTTCCTTTCTCTGGTATGCAGAGAGTTCATTGTTCATAGGAATTGTTTTCTTTCGCACTAAATAGAGAAAGAAGGTGAACACTCAGAGTTTAATTTCTCCATGTTTTGATAATAATAATAATTTTTTTAGGCTAATCAGCTTTTCTGATACTATATTATGAGAGAACCATGGCCTGTTGCAATCTGCAAAAGAGTTTTTTAACTTTGTGGTATTTGTCAGGACATCTGTTTCTTTTACCTGCTTTTCATCACGTCTTTTTATGGAGACTGTATTCATTCATTTTCTCAACTACTTTTATTTACATCTTTTTAGTTCTTGAACTCTGAAGAGCTGGTTAGAATTTGGTTTCTTCAGGGGTCCTCCTAATAATAGAAAATAATTTATTAATCTGCTTGATTGCCTGGAACAACTGTTGATACTAAGCTAGAAAATAAACAGTTCTGTATGACACTACTATGTTCCTGTCACATTTAATAAGTTCTAAATCCCCTCATTTAAACATTTTTCACAGTAAAGAAAGCATGTAAAGAAGTCCCTTTAGGAACAACTGAGTGTGACTTAGAATGTAACTAATATTCTTCCAGATGTGAAATTGTTCCATGTTCATTTACAAGGGAGTTTTCTCTTGCCTTCTGGAGAAATACTGAAATGAAAGGTGGAGAGGCTAGGCATAGGGATAATTGAATTTACTGTTCAATCGGACAGCTTAGTTTACAAAAATGAATAGATTAGTGTTCCACTGAGAATATGTAATAAAGAAGGATTTTTTTTGTTTATGAAAGAGTTTTCGAATCAGGTTAACAGTTTGCATATACCTTTATTTGAAAAAGTAAGATTTTATTGTTAAAACATCCTAAGTGCTTTGTTTAGAGTATCTTTAAAGTTCTCACTCCTGATTGTTTATTTTGTTAAAACTGTTTTTTACCGTCTGTTGTTTTCTGTATCATGGGATTTGTCCATTGTGCCTTGTACTATTCCTACAGAAGTTAAAAAAGTTGTCTTTTAGGCATCTTTTGAGTAAAATAATATCTTGAGTAGAATAATATCTGCCCGTAGAAAATTGTGGGGAGCACTCATAAATGATGCATTCTTTGGCTGAATGAATGAGGTTTTAATCAAGTTGAAGGTACTTACAAGAAGAAATGTGACTGAGCTTTAAAGATGTGAGATCTTTGTGAACTAATATTAGAGGCACCTTATGCTTTTCATCTCCTTCCCTGTGTTTCAGTTCCTTAATTGTTAATAGTAGTGGACCCTGCCAAAGCTCTTTTATTCCCAGCTGCGAGGGTTGCGTGCTGCATTATGGAATACAGAACATGTCACTGTTGCTATAATGAGTTCTCCTATGGCCTGGGTACATGAGGGGCAGGCTTTGTTTTGTCTCTAGGACTGTATCCTGTGTACATTTTAACACTAAATCAGTGTGCTTATCTATTTTAAAGAAATGATCTTTGATCAGCATCTTTAGGTGCTTGCATAAACTCTTACTATTGAAGATGAAGCTGCCGTCTTAAAGAATAGTAGATTGTGGAATTTGCAGTGTAAGTGGTTGTGCAGGGGCTTTTTTGAAGTCAGTGTTAATGATTTTTTTATTAAATGTGACATCATACACTGTTATTTTATTCCCACTTATTAAAATGCATAAATCATTATTAATAAGTGTATTCATTGTTTATGATGATTAAGAACTTTCTCTTTCCTTTTTCCTCCCATCCCACTTTGTTTCCTGATTTAGGTCATAGTGTGAGGAATATTCAAGCATTTTCTGTCCTCCAGAATGCATTTTTGAGAGCAAAAACCAACTATCTAGCACAAATCATCCTTGATGCCATCACGAATATTTATATGGCGGACAATGCCAACTACTTCATTTTGGAATCGCAGCACACATTGTCTCAGTTTGCAGAGAAAATTCCTAAACTTCCAGAAGTGCAGACCAAATACTTTGAGATGCTGGAATTGGTTGTCTTCAGCTTGAATTACATACCCTGTAAAGAACTGATCAGTGTGAGCATCCTTTTAAAATCCAGCACTTCTTTTCAGTGTAGCATCATTGCCATGAAGACACTCCTGAAGTTCACCCGTCATGACTACATCTTTAAGGATGTCTTCAGGGAAGTGGGACTTCTGGAGGTGATGGTAAATCTTCTTCATAAATATGCAGCCCTTTTGAAAGATCCCACTCAGGCACTGAATGATCAAGGTAGCGTGTCCTTTTCCATTTTTCTAATACTTGTCTTTTTTGGCTGGAAATAGTGGAGTCTAGCATTTAGGAGAAATGAGAGAGTCTGAACATGTACCTTGTGGGCTGAATTCTGCTGAGGACTGCTATGCCATCTTAAAAGCTCACTGGATTTGCTTCTCTCAGTTTCTTGAGAGAAGCTCGAGGCTAACTTTAATGAAGGATGCTGTATGAATGCAAAGTAGTAGGAGCTCATATTTTCGTTTTTAAATGTTTTTTTGATGTGCTGGTTCAATATTTGTTACTTAACATGAAAAAAGTAAAGGAGCAATACATAGCATCAATATTCTTCCTAACAAAAGGTACTTTGTACCTTAGTGTTTAGCCCCAGCTTTTGTATTGAAAAAATACAATAGAGCGAATATCTGAGCTCTTAATAGGAGACTTTTTTATAAGCTGGGTCTAAATTTTTCTAGGCATTAAAAAATGTAAATTAAGATCAGTTATCTGCAGACTTGAGCATCCCAGATTAGCTGCACAGCTGCTAGGCCTGCAAAGCAGGCTCTGCCACATGCCATAGGATCATACATGTACACACAGAGAATTTCTTTTTACATTCTTTATTCAAACTGCAATCGAGCTTGTGTGCATCAGTGACACTTTTTGACCATAACTGCTGGATATTTCACCTGGGTCTAATTGTGTGAAGCTTCCTTAGTGAGTGGTTGCTGTAGGTTAGAGTTAGAAAGCTTTGTTGTCAGTAACTCCATTGAAAAACACATCGGGTCTCATGTTCCTGTAAATAAATGAATGAAGCTCTCATCTAATTAGAGTGCTACCTGGCTGCACATGTCCTTGTGTCGGGGTTTACTTCTTTTTGGAGTAATTTAAAAAAAAAAACAAAACCCCACTGTTTTCTCTGGAGTGTTTCTCTGTGTGTACTGTGCCACTTGCAGTGTTGGTCTGTTACACCTGTTGAGTAATCAGCTGTAATTATGTGAGTGTAGTTTTGTGTGGTTTGTGTGGAATTTCTCTTTTCGAGAACTGAAAACTGAACAAGAACAGATGCAGTTAATTCTTCAACTATGGTATAGTTTTGTGGCTTGAAGAAATAATAGCTGTGGTGTCAGGAACTGTGGAGCTCACAGTGCTCAAAAACTTCTGCTTAAATTCTTGTCTTTATAAAATTAACTTTTCAAATGATTCATAGTTAAGCTTTCCCAGGAACGCATGTGTAGTCTAAATCTCAACTTGCTTTGGAAAATGGTGGGGCTGCATGCTCTCTGGGGAAGCAAAGAAAATAAAAGTGTTGTTGCAAAGTACCAAGAAGCATCTTTGAAAAGAGTGGTATTTTCTATGACTTCAGCATCTGAAAATATTTTTTTAGTGGATTCAAGAAACAGTTCATTTGAGGACCAAAAGCAGCTAGCTTTATTGGTTATGGAGACCCTGACAGTACTACTACAAGGATCAAACACAAATGCAGGTAAGTAGGGAGATTTTTGTCAAAACAGGTATAAAAAAGTAACTCAGAAAATTATGTTTTGACTTTCTGTCTTCAGCCCAGTATTCAAATACTCTGAAATACACTTTCTCTCTTGCCAAGTTTTCCCAGGAAAGAGAACAGACAGTGTAACCTAGAGTGCATAAAATAAAGGAGAACAAGAGTGTTTAACTTGAGTTTCTTTGCTATTGTTTACTTGAAGGCAGCCACCAGATCACATCACTCTTCAACAGTTCTATAATAATTTTTAGTAGTGCTTGTAACGCTGTTTGGATATTTGAAAATTTACGCACATAATTAGAAATGTAGTTCAGTGTTCACAGTGTCATTTCTACTTAATGTAATGCCTGTATCTTTAGTTAAAGATGTCTTTTCATTTTTCAAGAGTTATTCCCAGTCAGTATGTACAAATAGGGCTCTGTTACAATTGTCCTTTTCTAAACCAAGCAGCTGTATATTAGGCTTCATTAACCAAGACTTAGTGATACTGAAACCGTGCTGGTGTCCACCTACCTTGTGACAAATCCATGGCTGCTGTTGGATGGCGTTCCTGACCTCACCTAGGAAGCATCAATCAGCCATAAGGACCTCTTTGCTGCTTCTCAGGACTGAGTTAATCTCTGAGTGTGCACTGGAGAAGCAACAGCGGGGAGTGTAAAAGACATCAGCACTTTGCGATGATGCCACAGATGTTTTTCCTGAGGAATCTTGGAGAATTCAAGGGCCTCATTTCATCAGTAGCTCTCCCAGTTCAGGAGCAAGACAGGACATACAGGAGGAGCTGAGAAACCATTCCTCAGAGAAGGGGTGGCTGCTGTCTGTACTGGGATGTGAGCCCAGTGGCACTGTATCCAGAGGCCAGCAGAGGTTACAGGTCATCACAGAGGCATAGGTAGGCATGATGCAGCCTTGCAGTGATCCATACCACACTCAGTGCTTGGTTTCTAATCTCAAACCAGCATCTGATAAGCTTTCCTGAGTATCGCATAACTGCTAGCTAAATTTCAACAGGAAATTTGGGTGTCCGGACCCGCACAGGTTCGCTGGATAGTTGAGAACCTACACTGAGAGTGGGAGAAGTACAAAATGTTACTCCAGTCTTCTATGAAAACCTGACTACAAAGGAGATAGGATTTGCCTGTGAAGAGATGCCACAAACTCACCTGTCTCAGGGTCCGAGGCCTCTCCTTTTGCACTGAATCCATATCTCATCCAAAGGGCATCAGAGAAAGCAGGAGGCAGAAAATGGATAGTAGGATTAATGTTTGTATGTATATGTTAGAGGGAATCAACTTGTTAATCCCGAACTTGGTCATTTAAACTGCTCTTTTAGTTCATAGTCACATGGAAAATGATCCCTTTTGATGCAGTAATGCAGCATTGATCCATTTCCCCACTCAGTTTTCATCTTCAGTAATTAACATAGGGCAATGCTCTAGGTGCTGACACTGTACTAAACACACATTATATATGCCATATATATTCTACTTTGGATTTTGTAATGTTTACAGAATCGATTTTCATATAATTTTTGGTTATTGCAGTAGCCAGTAAGCTTGAATAACCATTATTTGACTTAAGCTTGATCTCTGCACAGATAGGTCTTGCCACACGAAATCCTCTGCAGAATCTTACAAATTATGTGGATAAACTGAACCACTTCTCAACCAGTGCTCCTGTCCAGAAACAGCCCAGTTATATTTTCAATTCATATTGCACTTAGGTCATTGCTAAATGTAAGATAAACTCTCCCCTAAACCAGAACAGTATATGGCCTGCACAAAGCATGGAAGGTTTGGTACATTTTTTATTTCATTCCAAGACTCTTTGACCTCTAGCATGAAAAGAGTAACTGCTGTTGGAGTAACAGAATTATTGAGGAAATTCTTAGAACTGACCTCTCTCCTTGTACTCAATGCCTTTAGTGAAGAATATTGCCAGAAGACATTGAAGTTCTACTTTTATTTGTGTTAGGAGAGGAAAAATAGTAGTAAATCATTAAACATCCATAGAGCTAAAACTCTGCCCTTCAATCTGTAGAAATTAAAATAAACACCTTTGGTGTTGTTCTATTGTCATTATTTGTCACTGGTTATATTTTGCTTACTCTTAAAGCGCTTATCCTCCCCCCCTCTGTCCGAGCAGGCATTTTCAGGGAGTTTGGTGGTGCCAGGTGTGTGCACAACATCGTGAAGTATCCTCAGTGCCGCCAGCATGCCCTGATGATCATCCAGCAGCTCGTGTTGTCACCCAGTGGAGAGGACGACATGGGCACCCTCCTGGGGCTGATGCACTCGGCCCCACCTACGGAACTGCAGCTGAAAACCGACATCCTAAGGGTAGGTGAAGGGTGGTTCTTCAGCACTCTTGCTCCTAAGGTGTGGTTCTGATGCCTTTTCCTGGTCTTAAAATCAAGAGTCAGACACGGTTAGAAGGGAAAAAGGGATTTTACCTTGGTATTTATTTTAAGGATCCTTAGGCGCACCACGTCCAGGTCAAATGCACCCCAATGCACGCTGCAATGCACCCCCCAAAAGATCTGGTAAAACATTATAGGCCTTACTAATTAGCATATCTATCATAAATTCCCCAATGAGCGGCTCGAGTGAGCCCCCCTCCCCAAGGAACCTTCCCCTGGGTGGTTCTATCTTAGTTTACAAAATGTGTTCTGGAGAGGACCTTGGGGTCTGGGCGACGCTGATCCCTAACTACAAAGCTTCTAAAATGTTGAGTGTCCTAGCTTAACAAACAAGTCCAAGAATGTAGGCTAAAGCACTAAGAATACAGAAGTTGTAAAAAGGTATAACAGGGGTATAAAAGAAAAGACAAAAATCATCATGACAGCAGTTCCAAGAGAGAGAACACTGAGAAAGGTGTTGGATTGAGCTGGATTGGGTGGATGGTGTTTAGCTACTGTGTGTAGATTGTCTCTGGAGTTGAGATACGTACATCTGATCCGTGGTTTTTATTTTCTTCCATCTATCCATAGTAGGCTTCAGAAGGAGGCTAGTGAGTGTGTATGCTTTTAGCATCATCACTTGTAACCAGTCTCAGTGGATAGAAAATGAGGTTCTGCAGTTATGATAATTTTTACTGGTGGGGTCTTATTCAGCTAAAAATAATGGGAATACATGTGGAAAAATGAGCAAGTAACATACATTTGTTTACAGTGCTGGCTTGCATTTTCCTGTGGCATCTTATTTTACCAATTTGTATCTATGAATGCTGAAATAATTAATATAAATACAAATTGTAATGATCACAGTAGAAGATAAAGCCAAAGAACTTGCTTGCTTAAGCAAAATAGTGGAATAGTGGAAAAGGCTGGGAGTGGAGGAAGAGCAAGAAAACTGTTGTCTGTTTCCTGTTGTATTAGCTATTTTGTTTGCTAATCTAGACCCACAATTTCTTCTCCGAGTAGCTAATGTTATTTTTGTAAATTGACAAAATATTGTTTTGTTTTAGGGTAGAAAAGCTGAGGTAAATAGTATAAAGCAAATGAGTCTTACTGGAGAGAAGTCTGAGACATCCAGGTTCATCTCTGTTCAAAGGAGCTGTAGTGTTTCTCTGGCAAATGAACAGCTTCATGTTATTCCAAAAGATAGAAAGGAAAGCTAGTAATTATTCATTTACTGTGTTTTGTCTATCAAGGTATTCAGTAATTTTTGAGCATGTGTTATTCACAATACTTAAGGGGGGAGAAAAGATATTGCAGTTCCCCAGAGGATTTAACAGAAAATCAGGATTTCTGTCTTTCCCCTGACCTGTTGTACTTGTCTTCCATTGGTGCTGTTCTCAGAAGTTTTGGTTATGGAACTGACAGCCCAGAACAGTGTGGTGATATGTCTCTTACTGTTTGTTCGGGTTTGTCAGGAAAGGAGATACTGCCTTCAGAGGAATGACAGTCTTGCTATTTCACTGCCCTTCTTCTGAGTGCTTAAAAAAGCAGCCTGATTATGAAGAAGTAAACTTTTGGTCATGGAAAATTCCCCCCAGCCTATTTTTCTGTATCGATAACATTTTTCTGTTGTTTATGATGCTTTCTGTAGCGAGACTTCTATATTCTATATTCACATGTGGGTCAGACTTCCCATGACAGTTGTTCTTTTTGTTTGTTTTTGGCTGTGTGGAGGGGCTTCTCCACCCCCTGATTTCACAGATAATGAGTATTATTCTCTAGTACCTAAGTTCATGTAGTCTCTGCTGTTTATACCATGGCTTTGCATTTATTAGTTCAGCAAGTAAGGTTTTTATCCATTTTGGTTTCTCTCTCAGGCTTATTTTTGAGCAGAAGCTCTTAAAATGAAGTCTCACTCAATTCAGAGATTTATAGAGGAAAGCTAAAAATGAGTGGGGTTATTTGGCTGATTTTTTGCTGCCTGAATTCACTAACAGAAGAGTTATGTTGGAGTGCTGTTGAGGCTTCATAGGTGCCAGGTGCTTCTGCATTGTTGATTGCTAGGAGACTGTTAGGATGCTCCAAGGTTTAGATTTCTCATTGCTGCAAGAAGTAATTTGCCTGCTCTTGTTTGAAATTGTTTGTGAAGTGTGATGGCAGAGAAGATTCCTTTCTATCAGAGATGTTCTCCACCTTGTCACCTGGGAATTTTGAGTTCCATTCTGGGCTTGGTCAAGTCTTTTCTGTTGGAAGGTTTCTTTATCTCCTTAATTTCTTATTTCTAAATTAGAAGCAAAGTTTTACTTTTCCCCCTACTCTTTCTCTTTATTTTGTAAACTTTTGAGTATGAGAATTTTTGTAGTACGAAGTTGATCTTCGGAGACTTCAGGCATTACCAAATTCTGACAAATGACATGAGGATTTTGCTAGCACAACCATGTTTTGTGAACAAAAATGTTCCTACCTTTTTCCAAGCTGTTTGTTATGCTGCTGCTTCTTGTTGTTGTTTCTCTGTTTTGACTGTTTGTTTTGTCCACAGGCCCTACTCTTGGTGCTGAGAGAGAGTCACCGCACGAGAACTGTTTTTAGGAAGGTCGGTGGATTTGTGTACGTCACATCTTTACTCGTTGCCATGGAAAGATCTTTGTGCTCACCACCTAAGAATGGCTGGGAAAAAGTAAACCAGAACCAAGTGTTTGAACTGCTTCACACTGTGTTCTGCACATTGACTGCAGCAATGCGCTACGAGCCAGCCAACTCTCACTTCTTCAAGACAGAGATCCAGTATGAAAAACTGGCAGATGCTGTTCGATTACTTGGCTGCTTCTCAGACTTGAGGAAAATAAGTCCCTTGAATGTCTTCCCTTCAAATACACAGCTGTTTCAAAGACTTTTGGATGATGACCTAATATCCCTGGATTCCGTGTCACCTACTCTAAGACACTGCAGCAAACTTTTTATTTACCTCTACAAGGTAGCAACAGATTCTTTTGACAGGTATGAACTTTGCTTTTTTTCTTCCTTTTGTTTCGTCTTCTCTGCCTGTCCCATGCCAGTGTTCCCCAAAATAGTTTTCTTCAAATACCTTTGTTGCAACCTTCTGTATTTCCATTTTAATCTACTTTCTTTCTTCACACCACTGAGAGGAATATAAGGTGTCAACATCTGACCAAATAATGGCTTAGCTTGCTGGTGTTCTCCAGGGCGTGCAGCGGTCTCTCTGATGTCGGATGTTTTTGTCATGGCAGCAGTTAAGATAGAGATATCAGTTCATGGTTGTATTTGATGTTGTGAAGCAACCTGTTGGTTGATATGCTGACAGATTGCATTATCATCATTAGAGCTACTAGATTTTTATGCTTTTGTTAAGTGAAACGAAAATTTGGTTGTTGAATATCATGTCTTAACTTCATGTTTCCTTTGATATGGAGCTTTAAAGTAAGTGATTAAATAATACCATGATGAATTTAGAATCGTAAAATCGTTTAGGTTGGAAAATACTCTTAAGATCAGGTCTAACTGTAAATCTGGCACTACCAAGTCCGCCACTAAGCCATGTCCCTGAGTGCCACATCTACGTGTCTTTTAAAGACCTCAACCACTTCCCTGGACAGCCTGTTCCAATGCTTGATAACCCTTTTGGTGAAGAAATTTTTCCAAATATCAAATCTGAACCTCCCCTGGTTCAACTTAAGGCCATATCCTCTTATAACTAGTTATGTGGGAGAAGAGATGGACACACTACTGCTATGACCATCTCTCAAGTACTTCTAGAGATTGATAAGGTCTTCTCTGTGCCTCCTTTTTTCCTTGCTAGCACATAAGACTGACATCTTGTTTTAGATGGATTTGCTTGTTCTTTAAAGTTCTAGCTAGTCTATAAATTATTGGTTTTTAAATTTAACTTGGAGACACTCCCAGAGTTAAACAACTAGAATTTAAATTATAATGAGACTCAAAATGAACAGAAATGTGTCTTAAAGTTGATTCAAAATCACAACAAAACTTGGTGAAGTATGTGTTGAAGATTGACTTGTCTTGAAGTAGTTTTTGCCCACAATTTAAGGTACAAAACATGAAACACAGACCTAAGCTTCTTATCTGGGTCCTTGAATCTATTTTGCACCCCAGCCTTTGAATGCATGTGACCCCGTTCTAATAAGATGGGCCATCTTGTCCCCAAAGCAGCAAATCTTAATGCTTTTCTCTTCTTTAAAGAAAATTTTAAAAACCAACAAACAAAACCCCAACATGTGTGCACGCACTCTCACGCACTCTCACGCACTCACCAAAAAGCCAGCTTCAGAAATCAGCGTATTTGATCTCATTTTAAAGCATTATTAAAGCATTCAGGTAGCAGGAGGACAATTTGTATTAAGAATGTGTTACTTGTACTGTGGAAGTTGACACTGGCTAACAGTAGAGAATGAGGAAACAATGGGGTAAGTAAATCCCATGGTGATGTTGCTTAAGTTGCCTCACTAAGTTCCTTTTTTTTTTGGCCATTGTTTTCAGTGATTTTTCCTTCTTTAAATTTTCTGTTCATCATTCGTTATTGAATCTACATTGACTTTATTTCTTACCCCTTAATATACTGAAGCTTTACTTTCTCCTCTGAATTTCTGCTGTTGAACATCGAAAGATGTTCTGCTTTGCTGGTATCAGTAAATCTCAGCAGAGCAATGAACAAGCAGTGCAGAGTCGCACCACAAGACCTGTGCACACTTTGCATGTCCGTGTGTTCGCCTGAGGCTGTCGTTCAGTTTGTCCTTTGTCATCCGTGTTGTTTCTGAAGGATGGATCCGAGTAACGATTTTATTGGTGCTTTTCTAAAACTAACAAGCTTATGGCCTCTGGTTTCTTCTCTAACCTCTCTGTCCTACCCCTGTCTGTTTTGTCTGTAGTCGTGCAGAACAGATCCCTCCTTGCCTGACAAATGAGACTTCTCTCCCCTCTCCTTGGGGTACGCCAGCTTTGTCCAGGAAAAGGTACCGACCCTTCAAAGAGAAGTTGATCTCACTTCCAATTTTTCTCTCTTGCTGTCATGTTTCTTAGTTTTGGGGGGGAGGGATGTTTCTCTTAAGTTGCTGTTCTGAGGAGTGCATTTTCACTTGTGTGTTTACTGGATAAAAAAATGTAAAGGCATGTTTCATAGTGAATCCTAGGCAGTGATGAGATTAGAGACCTCTCCAGATTCCCATAGCACTTAAAGTTGGGCTTGTGTTTCAAAACCAAATAAAGCCTAGTATAAGAAATTATCTAAGGGAGGTATACCTGACACTCTGAGGAGCAGTTCAAAGACATTCAGACTATGCTAGTAGATCAATGAATACAGCAGGATTTCTTTTTTCCTGACTAATTTTTCAAGAAAGCTTATTCTTGGTGGAAGGTGAATGGCTTGTAGAGGTGCTCATTTGTTAGTAATTGCAGAGAATAAAAAGTAAAGAATGAACCTGTCAGTACTTGACTACCAAATGATGTAGAGACATGCTAAATTAAAAGGTTTGGAAAGAAAGCACAAATGGCTCAATTCAGAAATCCAAGCACTCGCTTTCACTCCCAAGCTACAGTCTTTTCTTAAAATGTGTCTGGTAGATTTTAATAATTTTTTTAAAATAAAGGTTGCTGTCTGAAGTGTTACTTACAGGCTTGCACAAATGCCAAAAAAATTTTTCCTGGAGTCCCCAGGGAAGGGAGCAGCCCTTCACTATCTAAAGATGCAGCTTAGGCAGAGATTTGCTTTTGAAAGCTAAAAAGGCATTTGAAAGACACAGAGTTACCTGAGATGCAGGGGCCATGTGTGGAAAATACGATCATTCTTGAGCGGTATACTGCTTAAGATATGCCATCAAGCTTCATGGTTGGAATGTAAAATATTTTGCAAAGGAAAACAACCAAAGATGCTTTTGGAAACTTTTGATTTGAAAGGAATGTTTATATTAAAGCAGGTTAGTAAAGAGAGCCTTTTTTCTTTACTGAGTAATGTTACCCAAGTCATACCTGGGTGTTCTACAGGGAGTGACTTGGGCAAGGGCACCTTCCCGGTAACCCAGAACCTCTTAGACTGTCATTTCCTTTCTTTTCTAACACTGAGGCATTTAAGAACAAACATTATAGTTTACAGAGAAAAACCTTAGCTGCCAAAGTCTTTTCCCTGCCATTTGCTCTGAAGACACATGTAAGAAAACAGTGTTTCCTGTGGAGGCTCTTTACAGTTTCAGCCCTGGCATTAACCTGTAGTGTTACGGGTTGCCCAGCCCTTTGCTACATTTTGCTGTTCTCCCAGGTGTACCTGGCAGGGCTGCTCAGGTTCCCTGAATTACTCAAAAATACAGATATGCAAAGGCTTGCAGCAGAACACAAGCAGTGCCTGCCAAAGAGGCACTGATTCCAGGCTGTGATGAACAAGAGTGCCAGATGGGTAGCTGACGCAGCCTGGAAATTAAAATATAAATATAGCTATATATTAATAGATATGTTAGGCTTCCCTCGGTTTTTTCTGCTTGCATTTTCGGTAAAGAAAATGCTTTACCCCGAGGTAAAGATTGGGTAGTTTAAAAAGTCATTATCCCTGTGGGGTGCTTTCAGCAATTCAGGTAAGCTGCAGTACAGTAACGTGGGTACTTGCTGGGGTTCAGTGCCTTCGAAATGGATTTTCACAAACAAAATAGACCTTTGGGTTGTAACAAATTGTGTAAGACTCAAAGCAAAAGTGGACAGAAACAATGATCACGCTTGCCTGGGTGACTTTCAGGTCCTTTCTGAAAAGCATGTTTTAAATAAAAAATTAGAACTAGGCTTTCCAAAAAGTCTGTTTGAACAGCTGTCTGCTTTCTCACAGCATCGTGTTTGTCATTCCTAGTGAATTCAGAGCCAGTAGCTGTGATCTTTCTGCTTTCAAAAATAAGCAGCTTGGGGTTTGTAGTCCAATATTATTTTTTTCTCCTCCTAAATGTCAGATACGGTCAGATTCTGTCGAAGTTGACTCTTCCCAAAGAAGTGTTTACTCTTCTCTTATTGTTTTCTGTCTCCTTTGCTTTGCATCCCTGGGATCTCCCTTGTTGTTGTGGCCTGGTTTTCTGCCTTTTCACTTATAAGGCAGATGCCTGAGGGAGAGCTCTCTGTTGTTTGGCTAAAAGAGCAAGCAGACACTGTGCACACAAATAATTCTTATAAATAAAAATAGTACAGTTCTGGTTTCTCACGCAGTCTCGAACAGTTTTGGATGCACTGATATGCTAATATTCTCTCTCAGACGTGTCTGTCACTTCTCAAAGCTGTATTTCTCTGAGGAGTGGTGCCCTCCAAGTGTTACCCTTTGTGGAAGCAGAGTAGGTAGGACTCCTGCAGCACTTGTGTTGGGATGGCAGTGCATGGCTGTCCTCCCTGTTACCTGGAATGCATTGTTCTTCCACACCTGTGTAATTTGGATCAAGAACAACAACTTTTTCATCTATCTGATTGTTGTAAATTTTGGCAGAAATAAGCATTCTCTCTTTTTTCTAGGATATTTTGATCCTAACAGGGTAAAATGGAGAACAGAATGTAGCTTTGACTTTGCAATATTTTTAGCCGTTGTTTTTAAAAAGTTTGGATGGTGATCACTCTTGGGGAACGATATGCAGAGGGTTTATCTACAGTAAATCTAGCTTATTTCTTTACAGATCAAAATGCTGTTATAATTTTCATCAAGAAATGTAGCTAATTATATAACTAAAGTTATATTAATTAGTTAATTTTTCTTCAATTATATTTTTTATTAAATTAGACAGATTAGACATACAAATGTATGTCATCTTGTGTACACGGCCTTTTTCCATTGTCCACTTCTTTTCTTCTTCCTTAAAGGAGTCATGTAAAGAACGTAGAAGTATGGCTAAATTAATTTATTGCAGGCTCCACCCTGACCCATAGAACTATAATATTTAATTAATATTTTGGCAAGATTTTGTAAGATCGATTTTCTTTTATCTGTGTAGAGATATCTTTACAAACTGATTTTTTTCTCCTCTTGTATTGATACAAGTACTCCTTATATGGAAAAACTAAAAATAGAAGGTATTTTAAAATTGTGTGAAAAACTTCCAGTAATATATGCTTTAAGGACATAATTTTTCTTTAGACTGCTAACAGGAAGCCTAGTCTGGACTGTATTGCCTTTTCAGTTGTATGGAATGTTGCAGTCCAGGTGGTTTGAGACCAGGATCATATTTGTGTTTGTGACTCACACTGAGCAATGTTTTTATTACGCTCCCTGTACTACCCTGTTATAACCTCACAATTTACCTAATGAGATGAACGTGATAGTGCAGATCAGTGTGCTTAAAAGTAAAATTTGTACTTAAAAGTGGACAGAGTGTCTTAGGGAATGGAATTTCACTAGACTGAAGAGAATTCTGAAATGTAAATGGATATTTAGTTTTTTAATTGCATCCTGTAAGACTTGCACTGAGGTGCTCAAGGTGACATTGGAAAGAGGCTGCAGTTTTCTTTCAGATGAGGAGTAGTGCTTTTAGGCTGCATGAGAAACAATTGCCTGTGTTTCAATCTCTGCAGTAAGGCAGGGCAGAGGCTTGAGATAACATCTGTGTGATAGTGTTACCAGTTGTTATGTTGTTTTTAATTCCATTTGTTTTTAAAAGAAGCAATGAAGCCTTCCTTACCTGCCTGATGTTTCAATAGGTGATCAGGCTGACAGAGAAGTTTAGAAAATTAATGGCTAAGGGTTTGTAAAGAGCACTGGAAAAATTCATTTAGGAAGATGTTTTTCTTAGTGGTTGGTTTCAGTAGAATTGCCATATTATTTTCTGTTTGCCATAAGCATTAGCTGAATGAGTAAAGCATCAGTAATCTAATTTTTCTTTAAAAACTCTCTTGAACAGTACTCTTGGGTTGTTCAGGTGCCAAGTTTTTGCTGATCTGCCATAAAGCTTTTCAGTAGGAACCTTTTTATTGGAACATTATTTATTGAACTCATTTTCCAGCCAGCAGAAGAAAATTGTGCTGTACTTCCTATTGTCTGTCTTAGACTGAATAATCCAGTGTCTCAGCCTTGCCCGACAGATGTGTTTCTTGCTGGGGGATTGGGCTTGGTGTCTGTATTTAGGGCAGAATTGTGTTTGCAGCCTTCCTCATCTCCCATCTATGTCCTGTTTTTCCCAGGAGTAAGGGATTGCCTTGTTGGAAGTGTCTAAAGGATGAGGCACAGCAATTCTCTAGGTCTTAACTTGGGTTAGGGTTAGGGTTTGAGTAAATTTCTGTCACTGAGAACAGAAGAGAGAGGAAATGTGTCTTTCAACTGATTTGATAAGAAGAGACACTTTTTTATTCTGTATTCACTTGTGAAACAACAGACAATATGTGATGATCAAAAAAAATTCTTACACAGAGTTTGTTTCTGTTTCTTCTTACAAATAAGTGTATATGATAAATACTGTGGGAATATGGGTGGTTTGGGTTGGGTTTTTTCTGGGTTTGTGGGTTTTTTTGTTGTGGGAGTTTCTTGTGTGTTTTGTTTTTCTTTTTTTGTGGTAAGCATGAGTCTTTCGATCTCGCTTTTGCTTCTAAAGCACCATCTTGAAAGCATATGTTCAGTAAGCTGCTCATGCTGTTTGTGTGTTGAAGCCCTTCCTGAAAGAAGAGTGGCATCCAGCTGATATCTCCAAGAGTTTCAATGAAGAACACATCTGCATTTCTCAGGACAAGTGGTTGCTTCTAAGTCAGTGTGTCAAAGCCTCTTTTCCCTGGATCTGACTAAAGCATCTTAATGTAAAACCAAATTGGCGTAGCAGTCATGGAAGGACTGAGAACATACAAATTGTTGACACGAGTATACGCAGAGATCACTTTTCTATTCCCCTAGTCTGATTAGAGATTGCTGAGAGTTTTATGATAGCACACTTCATAATCAGTTGTTAATGAAAAGCAAATGGAGAGAAACATATTCAAAGAACAGGAGCAGTGGTAGGTCGCTTACTGCAGTTGCTGTGTGCTGCCACTGCAACTAGAATAAAAAGAGGGAAGCAATAAAAACAACCTCTAAAGTTCTTCAAACCATATAGCACCTGGGGAAGACATTTCCAAGTTCAAGAATAGTTGAGAAATTGAGACCTTTCCAGGCTGTCTTTAGGGAAACGTGCCCAACAGGTTTGAGAGGAGGAACACTTGGTCTGTCTCACTGAGGGAAGAGAAAGGAAAAGGGAGTAACCTCTATAGGCCAGTACAATTTTACAGCTGTTTGAAAAATGCAGAGCTCATAATAGCTGGGTGTTGTAACCATGGGATGTTTTCTGTCCTGCAGGCACGCATATCATTCTGTTTCTACACCTCCTGTTTGCCCTCAGAAAAACATAGCTGATGTGAAA
Source organism: Lycocorax pyrrhopterus obiensis (assembly GCA_014706295.1). Classification (NCBI taxonomy): domain Eukaryota; kingdom Metazoa; phylum Chordata; class Aves; order Passeriformes; family Paradisaeidae; genus Lycocorax; species Lycocorax pyrrhopterus. The sequence continues at coordinate 71,546,479 of JACSVZ010000006.1, read as the reverse complement.
CTCCAGACAGGACCCACGTCCATACAAAGCTCTGATGCAGTCATTATTCACCCTGGTGCTATGCTTGCAATGCTGGATCTTCTGGCCTCTGTTGGATCAGCTACACACCCAGAGGTAGGGAAAAAAAATCTGCGGTCTGAAGCTTTGTGAGTGACTGGGAAAAATGATGGCTGTGGGAAGTAGGAAAGCTGATGATGTCCTCTCATTTTGTGCTGAAAAACTAATATATTTCACAGGTTATTTGAGTTGAATAAGTGGTGGCATAGAGGTGTGACAGGAATTGCTTTACTTCATAAGCTTTCTTTTGTTTATCTCTTTCAAACTCTTGGTAGTAATGTAAATTTAAAGAAAGGTCCAAAGTGGCCATCAGATAAGTTTCCAGGCACTGTGATTAATTCGTGTTTTCCCCGATGTATCAGGTGTTAATGCATAGTATGAGGAGGACACAGGACTGAACATTATAGCTCAGGCTATATGCACTGTTTGAAGTAGCTGGAATATGTTCTAGTTCCAAAATTGTACTGACTGCTCTGTACAATTTCCAGCCTAAAATGTCTCCTGGTACTTTGTATATGAAGGATTTGTTGGACATTTTTGGAGGTTGCTTCAGTAGTTTTTGTTTGAGATGTCTTCCCTCAAGAGCACTTTTTATTAAAAAAAAAAAAAAAAAAGAGTTCCGAGAGCTTGCAAGAATTACTAGATTCCTCTTTCTTGGTCTCTACTGGTGACGAGTGTGGTGACTTTTGTGGTGCCTTTCTGTCTTCAGGACATAAATTTGACAATTACGTTGCATATGTCTTCAGTTTTGTAGAGGTTATGATGATGACAGGGAGCAGAATGAAGCCCCTACAATCCAAGGGGAAGTAGTTAACAATCTGACACACCACTTAAACACTCACAAGTCTGTGGGGCTGATGGGATCTGCCCAAGGGTGCTGAGGGAGCTGGTAGAAGCGCTCACTTGAGCCACTTTCCATCATTTACTAGCAGTCCTGGCTAATCAGGAAGATTCTCGTTGGCTGGAGATTAGCCAGTGTGATGCCCATCTACAAGACTGTCCAGGATAATCAAGGGAACCACAGGCCCCTCAGTCTGACCCCAGTGCTGGGGAAGGCTATGGAGCAGACCATGACACATCCCATGGTGCAGCATGTACAGAACAGTTGTGGAATCAGGCCCAGCCAGCATGGCTTTGTGAAAGGCAGGTCCTGCTTGACCAGCCTGGTCTCCTGTGACAAGGTGACTCTCTTGGTTGATGAGGGAAAGGCTGTGGATGTTGTTTACCTGAATGTTGTAACTGTTTTGACATTGACACCATTTCCCACCACATTCTCCTGGAGAAACTGGCTGCTCATGGCTTGAGTGGGTGGACTCTTGGCTAGGTTAAAAACTGGCTGGGTGGCTGGGCTCAGAGTGGTGATGAATGGAGTTACACCCATCTGGCAGATGGTCACCAGTGGTGTTCCCCAGGGCTCAGAGCTGAGGCCAGTTCTGTTTAGTATCTTTATTGATGATCTGGATGAGGGAATCAAGTACACCCTCAGTCAGTTTGTGGATGGCACCAAGTTCAGCCAGAGTGTTGATCTGCTGGAGGGCAGGAAGGCTCTGCAGAGGGATCTAGACAGCCAGGATTGATGGGCTTGAGGGCAATTGTGTGAGGTTCAACAGGGCCAAGTGCTGAGCCCTGCTCTTGCGTTGCAATATCCTCAGGCAGTGCTACAGGCTGGGGAGAGAGTGGCTGGAAAAGGGCCTGGGGGTGCTGGTCTACAGTATGAGCCAGCTGTGCCCAGGTGGCCGAGAAGGCCAGTGGCATCCTGGCCTGGATCAGCAATAGTGTGGCCAGCAGGACCAGGGCAGGGATCATCCCCCTGTACTCAGCACTGGTGAGGCCACACCTCAAATCCTGTGTCCAGTTCTGGGCCCCTCAGTGGAAGAAGGACATTGAGGTGCTGGAGCGTGTCCAGAGAGAGACAGAGGAGCTGAGGAAGGGTCTGGAGCACAAGTCCTGTGAGGAGCAGCTGGGGGTGTTTAGCCTGGAGAAAAGGAGGCTTAAAGGGGTTCCTTATCTCTCTCTAAAACTACCTGAAAGGAGGCTGTAGCAAGGTGAGGGGCAGTCTCAACAAGTCAAACAAGTGATAGGGTGAGAGGAAATGGTGTCAAGTTGTGCCAGGGGAAGTTTAGGTTGGATATTAGGAAAAACATCTTCACCAAAAGGGTTGTCAAGCCCAGGGCAGTGTTTGAGTCACCAGGCCTGGAGGTCTTTAAAAGACATGTAGATGTGGCACTTGGGGACATGGTTTAGTGGTGGGCTAGGCCATGCTGGGTTAAGAGTTCAACTCAGTGATCTTAAAGGTCTTTTCCAACCTAAATGGTTATGTTTCTATGTTGAGTTACTAGGAATAGCTTAACAGTCACAAAAATAAAGAGTTCTTAGTTCTCTCTAAGCTGAATCTCTTTGCTGGTGAAAAGTAGAACTTGGTTTTTAGAACTAATAAGAACCATTCTTACCTAAATAGTTCTGGTAATCCTTCGTGTAACTAATTACCTTTTTTTGTACAGAGTGTTTCTTCACACAGGTATGTGCACACACACACACCCTCAAACATACAAGTGCATGCCCATATATTTAAACATAGGTAATTTTCTGTATTTATTGTTAATGGTAGTTTCTTTTTCATTATTATGCATAAAGCCTTTCTTTTATTTTCATCCTCAGTTTGCACTTTCTCAAGCCGTGTGCTGTTCTCTTTTTCAGCATGCTCTGGATCTCCAGCTGGCGGTGGCCAACATCCTGCAATCTCTGGTGCACACAGAGAGAAACCAGCAAGTCATGTGTGAAGCTGGGCTCCATGCACGACTTCTGCAAAGATGCAGTGCTGCCCTGGCAGATGAGGACCACTCCTTGCATCCACCGCTCCAAAGGATGTTTGAAAGGCTGGCCTCCCAGGCTCTGCAGCCCATGGTGCTGAGGTCAGAAGGATAGCCCTGAAGTTCATTTGGACTGAGCCCTGCAGCCTGCACTGTCCCTAGCTCATTGTAAATGGCTGGCAGTGGTAGAGAGCCTTAGTGACCTGATGTGGTAGTGATAGCATAAGATCCCATTTTATTTCTCATCAAATAGATTGTCTCTTGACAGAGAGAGACTTTTTACCAGGGCCTGTAGTGACAGGACCAGTGCCATGGGTTTTAAACTGCAAGAGGCTGGATTTAGATTAGACATGAGGAAGACATTTTTTACAGTGAGGGAGGTGAGAGGTTGTCCAGAGAAGTTGTGGATGCCCCATCACTGGAATTGTTCAAGGTCAGGGTAGACAGGGCTTTGAGCAACCTAGTGTAAGTGAAAGCTGTACCAGCCCACAGCAGAGGGCTTAGACTAGATGACCTTTAAAGGTCCCTTCCAACCCAAAGCATCCTGGGATTCTGTGATCTCAACTGTAAGAAGGAATTTAATTGTATTATCTCCTATAGATCACTGGCTGGCTGACCTGCGGCTGGGGTCACTTCAGTGACATGTGGCTGTGTCAGAAGGGATTCTGCAAGGAGCCCTCTTGCTGGTGGTCACATCACAGGGACTTAAGCTTCCCTAAGCATAGACACTGATAGCCTGGGTAGCTCTATAGAGAGATACTGTAGTTATCTAGAGATACAAGTGTTGGTAGCTGTGAAATGATTCCCCCAACCAAATAGGACACACTGGTAAAACAAAGCTGAGGTCGCTTACTTCAGCCTATGAACTCTCCAGAAGAGTTCAGCTTGCTGAGCATGCATCTTTGAATGTCCTGATGTTCTCCTACAGGATGCAGCAGCCTCCTGCCAAGATTTTACATGAAGAGAAGGGAATTGGAAGCTTTATCAAAATTGCTTGATTATTTAAAATAATGTCAACTTTTGAGAGCATATGTTCAAACATTAAATAGTTTTGAATGGATCAAATACGTTATGGATCATTATTATGCGTTGGTTTATTTTCTTAGTTAGAAGTTATGTTTATTGCAAGCAATTACGGTCTTTTTTAAAAGTGCTATTAGATTTGGTGTCATTATAGGCAAATAAATAGAGAAAATTATTTCCAAATTTTTTTATTCTCTTTCTCAGGGAATTTTTACGCTTGGGAAATCCTTTGAATTGTGGAGCCTGGGACAAAAAGCTGTTGAAACAGTACCGAGTGCACAAACCCAGCTCACTGAGTTTTGAACCAGAAATGAGAAGTAGGTGCTGAAGTGCTAAAAATGTGTATAAAGAATGTTTCACTGATATTCCCCAATTGTATAACTATTTAAACTTTTTAGATAAGCATCCATACAAACCTGACTTCACCCCAGCTTTGTATGAATGTGAAGTCGTCAGAACAGTTTGACTGGAAAAGTTCTAAAATCAGAGGGAATGTAGTATTTATATTGAATATATATGCAGCAAGGTAATTATAGGTTTTTATTTTAGGAATAGTAACTGTTAAATATGGTAGTAGTTTGTTTTTAAGTCTTGAGTAGGTCTTGCATTTGTAGTTATTTAACATTATTTTTTCTCAGCTACTTTCATGTGCACATAACATATCATTGTATCTGTGTAGTATCTCTCATGGGTTCACTAAGGTGTCAGATAAAATAACTGTGCTGCCTTCTGTTATTATCCATGAGTTGTAGAGCTTGGGAATGGCTATTTATGTAGTATAGGAGAGTCTCAGTAAATAATAATACAAAGAAATTATTGAAAAGTTTCCAAAGCATGAGATATTTATTCCTATGTGTCAGCTTGGTCATTGTAGGGCCGGCTGTAACACAAAGTTAAAAATACCTTCGTTTTTAAATCATGAAATAAATAAACAAAATACATTAACTGAATTCATGTTATATTATCATGTTCAGTATATTTTAAAAGAAGAGAGAAGAAGAGATTCAATGTATCTCTCGGCCAGTGCTTTATTTTTTTTTATATATATATATATATATATATATATCTGCATTAAGGTATTATCACTGGGAAAAATAAACTATGAAAATTATGAAAATTATTAAAATATGAGACTGGAAAGTTTTTAGTGTAGGAAAGAGAATGCAAAGCTACCTTCTGAATACCACAAGTTATGTTAAATTGCCTAATCTAAGTTAACTGATCCATTCTGCTTACTGAGAGCTCTGAGACTTCTTGCTCAGAGTTACTTCATCTGAAAAACACGAAGCAGAGTTTTTCCTGCCTGTTAAGTCAGGTAGCAGGAATGCATCTGAAGAGGAGCCTCTGCAAAAAGGACACTGTGCCGACATTAGGTAATGGGACAGCCTCTTGGCTTTACCACAAACTTTCCGTAGTGTGTTGTGCAAGATGCACATCTTTCTGCCTGGGTTGAGCATTTTTATAATCAAAGCAATGCTGCCCAACTCATTATCTTCTGAGAGGCTGAACTAGCTGATGATGACTGACCATCCAGCTTTCCACTGGACTTGGAAGGTCCGAATAAACAGCCTGAAAATGCCTCCCTTTTGCAATGCCGTGTTGTTTCTTGGCTTCTCCTGTAGATAGCATGGTCACCTCCATGGAGGGTCTGGGCCCTGACAGCGTCTTCGGCGTGCACGAGGACAGCCACTATCGGATAAGCAAGAGCCTGCTCAAGCCAGCAGAAGGGAGCACAGTGCCCCTGACCAGAGTCAAGTGCTTGGTCTCCATGACAACCCCACATGATATCAGGCTTCACGGATCATCGGTGACGCCGGCGTTCATCGAGTTTGACACATCTCTGGAAGGGTTTGGGTAAGGTCCTGCAGTGCTCTCTAAGTAGCGTGAGGCACAGTGCAGTGTTTGCTTACTTCCCTTTTTTCCAAAGGAATGCTTGTAATTTTTAATAGACTGTTCGCCAGCAAGGAACAAATGAACTCTTTAAAGAGGAGAAAGGAATGCTTCAAGTCACATAAATTTCCACTCTCTCATTCATTAATACCTTGATAAAACATGCTTGCTTGCCATGTGTGAAAGTAAATAAAATATGTATCATTGATAAGACCCTCTCAGTTCTGAGTTTCACATCGCTTTTAAAATGAAGGAATGTCAACATACCCTTGAAGGGTTGCTGGGATTTATGTATGACATTTGAATGGTCCAGATGTTCTGAGACCCACTTAAAATTGCTGAAGAATGTGAAAATGTGAAAGTGGGCAAATCAGAAATACAAATAAAGCAGACAAGGCAGCTATGATGAGTTCAAGTAACTGAAAAAAACTAATATTACTAACTGGAGGCATAGCCTGCCTGTCATGCTTAGCTCATTTTTTTCTTTTAGAACCCAGCATCACTTACTGTTTTTCTCTCTCTAATTAAACACCTGCTGAGTGAGGCACTTTATGAAGATCATGTAATATGATTTGACTGTTCAGAAGATAAAAACATTACACCATTCTCAGCATCTTTTTAAGGAAAATGTTTTGTCTTTCTGGTTATAAAAATGGAATAGAAAAATACAGATACTTGGGAGCTCTACTGCTCTGCATTCTCTTTTCAGTTCTGCAAAGCAAGGATGCATCTCCCATTTTCCATCTAGCCTTCACATCCAATGCAGTCAGTGACAGACTTTTTTAATGAAAACAAATGTTACTCTAAGCTCTGTTCTACATCCTTCATAAGAGAAAAGGAAAGAAAATTCTTCAGACCTAAGAATTTGAAATGGGCTGGCAAAATGAATTGTCACTGTTTTTGCTTCAGGAGATTTGTGGGTGCTGGTAACATGTCCAGAACTAACTCACATAATGCAGCTGTGAATTCCTGGAATTTCAGCAAGTCTCCTAAGAAGGCTTCTATAATAAATTTTAAAAAAATTCTAAAACCTTTTTTCCTTATAATGATTTCCATTGTGTCCACAGCATCAGTGGCTCTTGTAAGGACCAAACATAGCTAAGTTGGTGGAATATGATGTTAGCATGAGAGCATACTTGCTTAAGATAAGCACATCGTAGTTTGCAGTTGCCAGATCCTTTGTCTGTTTATCTGATCCACTCTCTTTAGAGAGTTCAGAACAACTCAAAGGCTGCTGCAAGATACAGGTGCCCACAAGGGAGCATCCTGTGCTATGGAGCCACTTGGGCATAACTCTATACCTTTGCACCAAAGGCATACACTGCCAGAGCTCTTTTTGCTAGAAATAATTTAGACTCACAATGACCAATCTTGAGAATTAATTTCTGTTTTTCATTACTACATAAAGTCATGAAGTGTGTATGCTTATGGTATATTTTCCTAGGCCATGTTTTGTTTGTATTGAGCTCCACTTACCCTGAGTTCCATAAACTCCAGTGTGTTACTGATCCTCTGTTTAACAGCTGCCTGTTCTTGCCAAGCCTGGCTCCCCACAATGCACCTACAAATAATGCTGTTACCACAGGACTTGTTGATGGCGCGGTTGTGAGCGGAATTGGAACTGGTGAGTACTCCAGTATGACTGGTAACAGTGTTTTGTGTCTGATGTTTAGTTCTCTTAGACGAATTTGTTAGCCATGAACTGACTGTATGGTGTTGGATGCTGTGCACTCACCATCAAGAACTTCTTGTGTCTTTTTTGTGTGTGTTTCTGTTGCCTGTTGCCCCCAAGACAGTGAAAAGCAATATGAAATATAAATGTGTGATTGCTTTAAAATGCAAAGCTTAAAGTAGAAGGATAAATTGTAATCAGCCAGGGTGTATGAATAATAACCCAGATGCATTAAGGAAAAAGTTGAGGTAGTGGTGTGTAGAGCATAGGAAATGTGGAACGAATTGTAATGCTGTACTTGTGACTTTGTTCTGCTGAATCCTTGACTGCATTTATTACAGGTGTAGTTGCACACACCATGACAAAAACCCCATCTAAATTGTTTGCTATCACTTTTACACGTCGTTGTAGGTTATTCACCCTGCAGGAACCTGGTGTGCTGTGGGATTCATTGGTCACTTAGTTAAAAAAGTTGTTAAGTCTAAAAACTAAGGTGAAGGTTTACTGCCATAAGACAATTAGTGGGAGCATCGTAGGATGTTGAATGCAGTCAGATATATGTGGTAGAGAGATATTCCCTCAACAGAGGCTTCTTCAGCATTTGAGAAAAAACCTGCAATCAACTGAGCTGATATGAAAAAAAGAACAGGATCAAGTAGGAATCCTAAGTAGTACCTACTGCAGCTGTGTAATGGACTTTCTTCTTGTTTTTAGGTGAAAGGTTTTTCCCACCACCATCTGGTTTAAGCTACTCAACTTGGTTTTGTATTGAACATTTTAGTACACCTCCTAATAACCATCCCGTGAGACTCCTCACTGTAGTGCGGCGTGCGAACTCCTCAGAGCAGCATTACGTCTGCCTCGCCATTGTCCTCTCGGCAAAAGACCGCTCACTCATTGTTTCAACTAAAGAAGAATTGCTTCAGAATTATGGTAAGAGGTGTGCCACGTCATCAGCTGATGCTGACAATATTGTAGGGATGCAGCAGTAAAGTTTGTCGTAAACCCAGTAACCACAAAAATTGTGTGTGCTGGAACTTTCATTGCTGCTTCACCAGTTCCTGATGGGTGTTGACAATGGAAAAATGCGAAATGTAAACATTAATTTATTGAGCTTTTAGAATTTCCAAAGAAGATTCAATGTCTATATGTAAAGAAAAATTTCTGCCAAAACCCCAGGTATTATGTATTAGTGGGAGGGATTACATCATTGCTTTTGAAAGGTCTTGCCTGTGATTTATCTTGTGTCGTTCATTTTAGACATTATCTCTTGAGGTCTTGAGGTGCAAATTTTAGCTGTCTTTGCTTTGAAGATGTTTGGAAATAGTAAACTAAGAGGTTGTGAAGGCTTTTTCAGTCTGGATAGTCCTGGTACTGGGGGGTTTTTTGAAGGCAGTCAGTCATTCACTTCATGTTTTAATGCTGTGGTCAGTTTTCAGAAACAGTTTGTATCTCCATTCAGTATCTGTGACCAAAGGAGGAATTACAGGAGCTGTAGCGAAGATCTAAGTGAAGCTGGTGACACCAATAAATTTGCTAGAGAGAGCTGTCAGTGCACTTAGAGGCTTGAGGATGAGCTGTCTCCTGTCTCCTGCCTTGTCCTTCATCAGAGCCTCCAAAAGTGGTTGGTTTTGGCAGGCTGTTATACACTGGGTCTGTGGAGGAGCTGAGAGGAGCAGGGCAGCCTTCTGCATGTGTCACCAGACCAGCACAAATGGTTATCAAAAATCTGTTCCTGCTTCTGTTCTTTACTTTTGAGTAGGCAGCACTAATAAAGAATTTATACAACTGTTGTTATTTAAAAAACCTCCCACAAACAGCTAAGCGGACTGTTACCATGAAAATAAGGAATAATCTCTAAGCAGACATTCACATCATTAACTGCTGCAGTCTCTCTTAGTAGAAGTCAGGTTCAGAACATGAAACTTGAGAGCTGAAAATTCGTAGTATGAAGTATGAATTAAACCTCTTAAATTACAAAGATACTGACAGTGCTTTCTTTCTCAGAGGACCAAACTCTTAGAGAATGAAGCAAGTTTCTCTTCGCACTAATTGCTTTAACCTGCACTGGAGCTATAGTTCATATATTTTTAGTTTGTGAGCCCCTATAATCAAACTCTCTGAAAGAGATTGGATTTGAAAAGGCTTTGTCAGAGGAGATCTGAAGGTGTCTGACTATAAAGACTGTTTTTTTATTGAACCAAGACACTTTGCTTCATTTCAGTGCTGTCTAAATCATAGTGTGGTGGTGCACTGTCGTGTGCTGAGCAGGTAGGGACCTGAAGAACTGAGATTGGAATTGCTGTGCACAACACAGGGATTGGAAATGCTGACTGTCTCATGTAAGAATAAATGGGGTGATTTAAGGACCCTTCTTGTGAGCAAGAATTCTGCTCAAAGATGTTTGGCTGAGAAAAAGATCTTGAGATTATTTTTGTATGTGAATGTTAGTTCTAAGTACTCTGCTTTTAACATTTTCCTTGTGCTATTTGAGTGTTCTCCCTGTGCAGGCAGCTGTTGTGGCAAGAGGATTAATGGTTTCTTTTCCTTCAGTATGAAAGAATGAAGAAGGATATGAAAAGTTCATGGTTTCTGTTGAAACATTCTCTGGGTTTTTGGGGGTGTTTTTTTATCTTTTTTTTTTCCTGTTGGGACAGCTTTTAAGTAGAGTAAGGGTCAATTTTGTGATGCAGAAGTGGGAATAAAAAGTCTGGAAGTATGGGTATTATCCTCTCCACAGTGTGAGAAAAGTGAAAAATGGCTCTGTGGGTTTGGGGAGACATCTATTGTTTCTTGGTGACTGCTGCTGTAGAAACTTTTTTAGGCAAACAACAAAAGATCTTTCTGTGACTTGCATGGCAGCATGAGAAAGTAAAAACTTGAGCCAGCTAGTAATTCTAAAATTTTGAGGGGGAGGGAGAAGGCGAGAAGTAAAATACAATTGTCAAAACTCTGAATATATCCTGAGATTTTTAAGCACTTTTAACATTTCTGCTGGTGCCCACTAACTGGTGCTTTTCCTTTAGTTGATGACTTCAGTGAGGAATCATCGTTTTATGAAATTCTTCCCTGTTGTGCCCGTTTCCGCTGCGGTGACCTCATTGTGGAAGGCCAGTGGCATCACCTTGTTCTGGTCATGAGTAAAGGCATGCTGAAGAACAGTACAGCTGCACTCTACCTTGATGGACAGCTTGTTAACACTGTTAAGGTAAAATAAGTCTTTCAGTCCTCATTTTTACTGGTTGGAGTGATTTTTCTCTCTCTGTGCAAAAAAAAAAACCTTACAAAAACCAAGAACAAAACAAATCACCACCACCACCAAAAAAAACCCCCTAACAGAACAGAAAAAAACCCAACCCAAACAACGAAACAAAAAACATCAAGCAAACACCACATTTATTTATGAAGGTCAGTACCTCATTGTTAGGTGGAAGAAACTGCAGAGAGCAGTGAAGAGCCCTGTGGACCTGTCCACTGAGCACAAAGTATTCCCAACCTGCAGCAGATATCCAGACATCATTTGGCACCTGGCAGGTGTAGGCTTTAAGGGATAAAACATAACGTTGTGTGGGGTTTAAACTAGCTAATGTTACTGTACTGCTGTAGGTAAAACAGCAGGCTGGCTTTCAAGGTTTACCTCCCAGTACTCCTTTTGCAAGAGGAGGACTATGGTAAGTTGTTATGCTAACAGCTGTAATACATGAGCGTATGTCTGGCCATCTATACATGACTACTCCTATAAAATCAATACCTGCTAACAGAATTTTTACAAGGTAGACAGAAAAAAGCTGTGAGGTTGTTACTGTCTTTATATATTGGCCAGATTCTTACTCATGTATTTGTTTAATTGTTTGAAAAGTCTTGCTGAATTTAGTTCATCATGTTTGCACTTTAGCTCGAAATGGTGTAATTTCCAAAGGCTGGGAAAGAAGAGAGAGCACTACTTTGAGCACCATGATTTTAGAATCAACATACAGCTTTTTTAAGCACAGAATTTTCATGTTCTCATCATGTGTTTCCATACGCGCCTTCATCTTTTGATAGCCACTTCTGGTCTTTGCACTTCCTTTCTGTTTAATGTTCTTCACTGCCTATTTCAGTACAGTGTCAGAATACCCTGCGTTACATGGCAATCATTTGACACATCCCCTGACTTGCAAAACCGTTTTTGGACAATATTTCTGATCTTGTCACAGTACCCTTGCTCCCTCACTGACTTGCCTGTGTTTTGCTCCCTTACAGCTTCACTACATCCACAGCAGCCCCAGTGGCTGTGGCTCTGCCAATCCGCCCGTGGTCAGCACAGTGTACGCCTACATCGGCACGCCGCCTGCACAGCGCCAGCTCTCCTCCCTCGTGTGGCGTCTGGGCCCCACACACTTCCTGGAGGAAGTGCTGCCTGCCCCGGGGGTCAGCACCATTTACGAGCTGGGACCGAATTACGTCGGGAGCTTCCAAGCTGTTTATGTTCCATGTAGGTACAGTTCAGGTGACACCCGGTAACTTGGGCTGGCTGTGCTGGAATCTTTGTGTGCGTATGGGCAGAAGAGGTGAGAGAGTGTGCAGGAGCAGAGAGGAAAAGCTTGCTGTTCATAGGAAGATGATTAGTAGCTGCTGTTGAAGAGAATGAGAAAAATCAAAATTCTTTTACTGAGATATGGTAGAAGTGCTTGTATTCCTCACTTTAGTTTTAAACCTGTTAGAAATGCTTAAAGCTGTCATTATTCATACTGTATGCTATATTTATCTATAGAAAGTGAAATTAGAAAGGATACAAAATTTTAAAGATATGGTTATATATTCTCTTTGAATCTTGCATCTCTCGTACCATTCCAAGGCAGTTTTCCTAGCAAACTGTAGTAAAAAGCCAGGTGTCACAGGCAAAGATGCAGATTTACCAAATGCTTCTCTGGTTTTTGATAGCTGTTTTCCTTCAGAAGGGAAGGGAAGGGAAGTTCACAGCCCTTAGGCTGAACAATATCACATCTCAGCTATTTGTAAAATCTTTTTATACCTATTCTGCAGTATAAGTTGCTTAAGATTTTACTCTTCAAATTTAAAAGAAAAACAATGCCATTAAAGGAGGGAACTTCTATTTTGTCTTTAAGGTAAAGACTCAAAGTCTGAAGGAATCAATCCATCTCCGGTATCTTTGGTACCAGAAGAGAAGGTCTCCTTTGGTCTCTATGCACTGTCAGTTTCTTCATTTACAGTGGCAAAAATAAGGAAGGTTTACAACAAGTTGGATAGTAAAGCTATTGCCAAACAGGTATGTTGGGAAATCAGGTGGTTAATGTGTATGACTTTTTCCTTTCTTTTAACTTACTTCAAGATAATTTGCTCGCTGCAGCCAGGAACAATAATGTTGTTGTCATCTAGTCCAGTCCCCCCGCTGTGGGCAGGGACATCTTTCACTATATCAGGTTGCTCAAAGTGATTCCAGCCTGACCTTGAACACTTCCAGGAACTGAGAACTCTCAGCTTCTCTAGGCACTAGATGGCCAACCTTGGGGCCTTCTATGGTGAGGTGACTCCATCAGTGGACAAGGGAAGGGTTACACATGTCATTTATCTGGACTGCTGTAAAGCCTTTGACATGGTCCCCCACAACATCCTTTTTTCCAAATTGGAGAGAAATGGGCTCAGTGGGTGGGCTGTTAAGATGGATAAGAAAGTGGTTGGACAGTTGGTAGTGGTCAATGGCTCAGAGTCCCAGTGGAAATCGGTGACAAGTGGTGTCCCTCAGGGGTCACCAGTATTATTTAATACCTTCATTAATGACACGGAGGGATCAAGTGCACCCTCAGCACATTTGCTGATGAAACCAAGCTGAGTGGTGCTGTTGACACACCTCAAGGACAGGATTCCATCCAGAGTAATCTGGACAAGTTCCAGGGCTAGATGTGCCCAGAGGAGTGGGCCAACTGGAAGCTCATGAGGTTTAACAAGACCAAGTGCAAGGTTCTGCACCTGGGTCAGGGCAATCCCTGGTATCAATCCTGGCTGGGGATGAACAGATTGAGGGCAAACTTGCCAAGAAGGACTTGGGGGTGCTGGTGGAGGAGAGGCTGGGCATGCCCCACCCACGTGCACTCGCAGCCCAGAAAGCCAAACATGTCCTGGGCTGCATCCAAAGCCCCGTGGGCAGCAGGGGAGGGAGGGGATTCTGCCCCTCTGCTCTGCTCTGGTGAGACCCCACCTGCAGGTCTGCATCCTGCTCTGGGATCCCAGTACAGGAAGGACAGGGACCTGTTGGAGTGTGTCCAGGGGAGACGACCAAGATGATCAGAGGGATGGAGCACCTCTCCTATGAGGAAAGGCTGATATTTGGGTTTGTTCTCAGACCTGAGAACAAACTGAAGAAAGGAGAAAGGAAGGTTTCAGGGTGACCTAATTGCAGCCTTCCAGCACCTGCAGGGAGCCTACAAGAAAGAGCATGTAGTGATGGGACAAGGGGGAATGGCTTCAAACTGTAAGAGAGTAGGTTTAGATAGCAGGAGAAAGGTCTTTGCTGTGAGAGTGGAGTGGCAGTGGCACAGCTTGTCCAGAGGAGTTGTGGTTGCTCCAACCCTTTCAGGTGTTCAAGGCCAGGTTGGATGGGACTTTGAGCAACTCGGTTTAGTGGAAGGTGTCCCTGCCTATTGCAGCAGGGTTGGAATGAGATGCTCTTTAAGCTCCCTTCCAAACCAAGCCAATGTATAATTCTGTGAACTTTTAATGTCCCTTTCAACACAAACTCCTTCTCTGATCTGGTGGGATTATTTTTAAAGTTAGATTCATCCTCCTTAAACTTTGGAGTCCAGAGATGTCTCTTAACTTGAGAGACTATCGTGATGATGATTCTAGTTCTGTTTTGTTGTATGCTACTCCTTATCACAGTAGGAAAATTCAGAAGTTACAAATTTTAGGCTTGCATTAAAAAAAACCCTCTTCCCTTCAGCCCCTGCTTTTTTTTGTTTTCTTCAGCTGGCAATTTCTTCTCATGAAAATGCCACACCTGTGAAGCTGCTACATAACTCAGCAGGGCATTTGAATGGACCAGCACGCTCCATTGGTGCAGCTTTGATAGGGTATTTGGGTGAGTTGAGCACTTAAGAATTATTATGCTTGAAAGTTATTAATTACTTGTCAATAAGAACTTGGGTCTAAAAGATAAATCATGCAATTGATGAATGTTAATGGTGCATCGTATTTATTGAACATTTTTGCATTTTATAGATATACTATTATCTTTTGGTTTTTGCTCCCATGAGATGCTTGTTTCAGTTTATGATTTATCATTATACTGAATGATAAATTACTTTACCTTAGGTTATAAACTATTGTTCTATATTTCCTTCACTTCCTCTTGTGAGGTGTCATAGTTCTTCTAGTGACATTATTTTCATAATTCAAGAAATGTTAAAAGGAGAATTGCTTTCACGTTTTCACAATTATTTCTTGCAAAAAATTGATTTGATTATATTTTAATTTGTTTTCTCTGTCTGTGCTCAGGGGTAAGAACATTTGTCCCCAAGCCTGTTGCCACTACACTGCAGTACATTGGTGGGGCTGCTGCTATTTTGGGACTTGTAGCCATGGCATCAGATGTGGAAGGGTTGTATGCAGCTGTGAAGGCCTTGGTCTGTGTGGTAAAGAGCAATCCACTGGCCAGCAAAGAGATGGAAAGAATCAAAGGTTATCAGGTATGTCAGAAATGTCTTAAAACAGATGTGGCTGGTTGAATTGAACTTCACTGTTTGTTATCACAGTTCTCATAGAAATCTCTTGTTGTGTTGTAACCCGAGTTTCTCTTTTGAAGTTTCTTGAGCTCTTGGTTAATTAGCATAGATGAATTATTTAGGACATCTTTTAAAGGAGAGGGTGAAAAGTTTTTTGCTAAGCCATTGTGCATATTTAGCTGCATTGCTGAAAGTGAGCCTTCATTAACAGCACAGGAGAGCACAACTATGGTACTTAAATTTTTTTTTCTTGTGATTTTGAACCCACCCCTGCAAGCCTGGGAGCTTGTCTCTGATGTGCCAGCAAGAGAGAAGGATAAAGGTACATAAAAAAGACCAAACAAGTGAACTCCTAGAAGCATCCTTTTGAGGAGACTGCACGGATTTTGTAGTTAGTGATGCTGTTTCCTTTCATGCTGAAGGCATTAATTCTCCATTAGGATGGGGGAAAGGCAGTCAGTTATGCAGAAGGATTGGTTGACTGATTTGAAAAGGTCTTCACATGAGCAATATGTTTTATGTGTCTCGTGGAGGCTGCGTTATTGAAATGGAAAGTTCTGTGGTTTGGGCAGCGTATTTGAAAACCTTGTAATGCTGATGCCTGGTGTAGTTACATCAAACGTACCATTCCAAGGAGCCTGGTGCAGACCTTGGCTTACCGTGACCAAACAAGTCTAGACAGTGTCCTCCTTGTACCATGAGTAGTCAGTGGATCGTCACATACGACCTTACATTCCACTTGTATCAGCAAATAGTGTGGTTTGAGGGAGATTCCCAGAAATCTGTGTTTCTTTAATGTTTCAGTGAGGATGGTAAAGCTGAACAGGCCAGTATGCTGAGAGTTTAAACAAGTTTGCTTCAGAAAACAAGAAACTGTAGTAGTGCATCTGGCAAATGGTTCTTTCCCAACCCAGATTATAAGAAGTTAGAGCAAAAGTGGGGACTGCAGTCGTGCCTAGGGGAACAAAGAGTAGCAATAAAAAAAAGGCTTATTCAGATTTATGTTACTGTTTTTCAGTGTCAGAATACCTCTCATTTGGGCATGCAGTGCTCTAGTCCTGCTCCATTTAAGTCTGCCATGTCCATGTTTGCTGTCCAGGAACACAGGTGTTTGAGAATGTGCTGTCTTAAACTGTGACTGACTGCCAGAGAGCTGAGAGGGCTGTATGTGCACCTAATCCTCAGGGCCTAGATCCTATCTGTGGTGTAAGCAGATGTTTTATGAGCTGGAGAGTGTCCTGGATATGCTGCTTTTGTAATGGACTGTAATGCCACTTTCAGACTCTTTCATCAAGAGTACCAGCTAGCAGACGTACTTTAAGGGCCTTCTCAAAAGGGACACAGACATTTCATCTGTTCTCCTGCGTGCTTAGACAGCATTGCTGTGTGCTCACAGGTACTAATTCCTTTTCTGTTTACTTGTTCAAGCTGCTGGCAATGCTGTTAAAGAAGAAACGTTCCCTTCTGAACAGCCACATACTCCACCTGACCTTTTCCCTGGTGGGAACAGTTGACAGCGGGCACGAGACATCCATTATCCCAAATTCTGCTGCCTTCCAGGACCTGCTCTGTGATTTTGAAGTATGTAAAGCTGCACAGAATAGTGATGATAGTGCTGGCTAGTGATTAAGTCAGATGCTGATAGTGTACCTTTAATATTCAACAACAGCAAACTGGGCTGTTATCCTGAGAACTTATTATTTCTTATATAGTACAGTAATGCAGCTGAGCAACAAGATTATTGGTAACTTTTCCTGCTGAAATGGCTTAAATCAGTGCACAAACAATGAATGGGTGCCACAGGTGTTTCTGCTTTTTGTTGTTTTGGACTTTTGTAGTTTTCTGTTCATCAGTTTCTTTTCACCTGTGTGTTCTACTGCAGTACATATATCAAGGCATGAAAATACTTTCAAGGCAATAAAATACTTTTATTTTAAAGTAGGAGGTAAACTTTCAACATAGCACATGGGAATCACTTTTATCACACATCTCCTTCAAGGTTAATAGTAAGGGAGTTAAAATTCTGTTTTCATGACCTATGGAATTAAGTGTTGTGTTAAACTAAGGAAAGTAGCAAATTTCAGAGGGAAATGCTAATGCAATAGAGGCTGATAAAAGGTTCATAGAACTTACCCTTTAGTGTTTGCTATTTTGGTATTATCTGTACGTGACACAGACTGAGTAAAAGAATTCTGACTCACATACATTAAAGTAAATAAGTAAAAGCACTGCTACTACTGCTAAGCCAGCTATAAGATGTGTTGACATAATATTGCAAGGCAGTTTTGCACAAATGACTTAATAGACTTAACAATTTCCTTTTTTCAGATGTCTATTTGAGTCTTTCAAAGCCCTCCTGGAAACTTTATTTAAGAAGAAACTTTCCAAAAGTCTGAGACTTGGGCTGTTGTTTTTTCAATTTTTTGAGGTTTTTAAAATTATTTACTTTATTCAGAAATCAGTGACCCAAACATTTCACTTAAATTGGATGAATTAGATGTTCTTACTTGTGCAGAACAGGGAAATGAAAAGATTTGTTGTCATCATTTTAAATTATGAGATTAGAAGAAAAGCAAAAGCTAGAAAGCTTTTCATTTAAGCCAGTTTTATACACCAGAGCACAGGTATTAATTATGCTTTGTTCAATAGCAAATCAATTTTAAGATTTGCAGCTGTAACTGTGAGCTTTCTGGCTTTTATATCTTCTATTACTTCTATTGATTGAACAATTGATATTTTGGGGTTTTTGGTAAAGAATCTAAATAATTTAAGTGCAGGTGATGCTGGGTAAAGAATAAAATCAGGGAAGACCTTGAGTTTAATCTTGGCAGAAAGTAGTAAGTTAATTTTACAAAGACATAAACCTTCACTTAAACCAAATAAAATTGACACAGCCTTGTAAACCCCAACAGCTCCCTTGGAGTCATTGCACTGTCTGTTTAAAGTTTGTGTAAAAAGACGAGAAGATAGTGTGTAACCTTTTTCTAGGTCCCTTTATAAGTTTTCAGCATGGTACCCTTACAGAGAATACGTTTGGAACCAATATGTGGTTCTTCATGGCCAGGTAAACAGTCATGTATATGAATGGTTTTAATCTCTTCATAACCTTTGATTTATTAATGCTTGTTTTTAATCTACAAGTCAATTTGTGTACAAAATATATTGTTTTTTCTGTATTTCAGGTCTGGCTTCATGCACCCTATGAGCTTCATCTGTCATTATTTGAGCACTTCATTGAACTCCTCACTGAGTCGAGGTATGAACTGATGCCAGCCTAGTAACAGGAGTTATTGGATTAGGTGCCATTTAGAGGATACTCCAATTGTAAAAGGCCATCTCCTTTCTTTTCTTCTTCCAGCGAAGCAGCAAAGAATGCAAAGTTAATGAGGGAATTCCAGCTCATCCCAAGACTGCTGTTGACTCTTCGAGACATGTCCCTGTCCCAGCCCACTATCGCTGCCATTAGCAATGTGCTGAGCTTTCTGCTTCAGGGCTTCCCCAGCAGCTATGACCTACTCAGGTAGCCCACACTGGATAATTCTGTCTTTCTTTGTTCTGTTGCCTTGGTCAAAAGTACTTTGTGGTCATTCTGCTGTGGAGTGTGTAATATGAAATGCTCATGTACTGAGTTTTTTTTCCTCCTCTATGAACTAGATTGAACTAGACATAGGCAGTATGTTGAAGCCTTGATTTGCCTATTATTTTCAATTTGCATCTGACCAAGCATGGTTGAATGATCAAACTGGCTTAATGTTCTACAGGTGAAAAGTGAAGGTGCTTTGTTCATGTAAAGCACTGAGCACTCCTCCTGTATGCCACTGAGTATTATTTGAGATGGGCTAAAAAGATACTTCTGGTTAAAATGCAGTTTTGATTACTATCTTGAATGCAAGGTTTAGTTCCAGATTTTGTCTTAATCATCCCTGTATAAAAAGATATTTAAGACTGTCAGATATAGCACTACTAATTCTGACTGATGAAAATTGCTCTAGTTACTGCAATTCATATGTACAGGAGGATTTGAAATGCTTTAAAAATAGTTTAACTCCTTGATAACTTGACTTTTTTTCATCTCTCATTTCATTAGAATGGAAATGGATAAAATATTGCAGGGCTTGGGAGCTCTTTGCATATGAGTGGTGATATTTTCAGCTTCTTACTTTTAAGTACAATTAAAGGTATCAGAAGCCTCAACCTGAGCATCTTACCTGTCTTTGTTTTAATTATACAGGACACAAAAATGATTCAAGAATAAAACTGTTGATTTTATGCTTCAATGGTTACAGAATAGATTTTAGAATGCCTATCTGAGTGTTCCTTGTTCTCCTTCCTGGAAGGAAGAAACAAAATATGTTGCATAGCTTGGGAAAAGTTGCACTAGCTAGGGATCATTTCAGGTTAGCTGCAGAGGAAAGAGGAATATATTGCTTCTCCTTTCTTGGAGTGGTACATCAATGTCTTGTCATGGAAAACCATGACCTTGTGTTGCATAACCCCAAGTTATAGGCATAAATGTTACTCCAGAGCTGAGTAACCACTGTTTTGATCTAGTAATTGTTCAGCTGTAAGGGGTTGAGAATAATGTTTTGTTCGCCTTTAACCTGAGGTATTCCTTTTGCTAGAACTCAGTGGTATCTCCCAGTTAGATTTCCTGAATCCTAGCATTTTCAGGGTCCTTTACCTGCAGTAATTAAAGATTCCATTAATTACTGCAAGTTAATTTGTGTTTTGGCTAGTAACTTTAAATGAAGGCCATTTTCATCAATCTTCAGATGTGAGAAAACTGACATTTTTGGATAGCTCCCTGTCACTGGTGTAATGGTTTAATATTTAAGGTGAATTATTGATAGATGAGAGTGCATCTGTCATACCAATGAGTGATGTTTTTTCTGTACACATCAAGGTTTGGACAGTTCATCTCTTCCACTTTACCTACGTTTGCAGTCTGTGAGAAGTTCGTGGTCATGGAAATAAACAATGAAGAAAAGCTTGACAGTGGTAAGTGTTGACAGTGCTTAGAAGCAATAAAATAAAAATATTTTGTGGTCTCGTCTGTGCTTGAACACATAAAATGTAGAAATGGTGTAATTAACAATGTTGCAATTTCGTTATAACCTGGCTGCCGGTTAGTAGTGGGGCTTTAGTTTTCAGTATTGAGTGCAAAACAGAGCAAAACACTTTTTGTTTTGTTTCCTTCATTTAACACTGTGTGGTTGTGTTCTCTTTCCTCCACTTGCTCCTTCCAATCAGCTGGGCATCTCTCCTTCTTCATGAGAAAAGAAAAAAAAAGACAAAAAAACCTGGTTACTACATGCATCTGTTCCCCAGGAGGAAGTGAAAGAATTGACTAAGACAGCCTAGTAACTTTTTTTTAGGCATAAAAGGAAATGTTGCTGTCTGTCAATAATTCTTAGATTTAATTGTTTTGAGACCATTTCTGCCCTTGTTTACCTTGTGCAATTGCATTTTCAGTCAGTCTTCCTGCACAGAAATGTTTTAATCCCACAGTGGATGTCACCCAAATAACTAGGACTAACCAAAGAACCTGTCTTTTTACATTTCTTGGCAATATACTGGTGCAGAGGGACAAGTGAGGGAGAAGTTTCTGGTTTACAGTTAGTTGTATTGGTCTGGTTTCACAAAGAACAAGGTTTGGGCAGTCTGCACAATCTGGACAGGGATGTTACACAGGAGTGTATAGCACTAGGATAAGGGAGAATGGCCTCAAACTGAGAGTTGCTTTAGATTGGATATATGGAAGAAATTCCTTACTGTGAGGGTGGTGAGGCACTGGAACAGGTTGACCAGAGAAGCTGTGGATGCCCCATCCCTGGAAGGGTTCAAGGCCAGTTTAGATGGAGCTCTGAGCTACCAGAGGAAGTCCAGTGAAAGGTGTCCCTGCCCATGGCAGGGGGGTAGGAACTCGATAATCTTTAAGGTCCCTTCCAACCCAAACCATCCCATGGTCCAGTGGGATTCATCTTTATCTTCCTGTGCCTCACCTGTTCCTTCTGAATACTTTTTCTTTTTGTGGTCTCAAAGATGATTAAATTTGAGCTTTTTATTGAAAGAGAGGATTATGGGTATTGGAGAGGTCCAGATTGGTGTTCTCACTACAGGCCATGGTTTGTTTTGTTTTGTGGTTTGGTTTGGTTTGGTTTGGTTTGGTTTTTTTACCAGGCTGATCATAGCGTGAGCTGTCTTTTGGCTATGTAGGGGACTGAAGAACCTTGGGGAGAAATTCATGGCAGAAATGGAAAGAGAAGCTGTTGAGGCAAAGGGCATGAGGTTTTTAGGCTACTTGTGCTCACCAATTGTGCTGTATTTCTACCACAGAAGATCATTTTTGTCTGTATCTTGTGCACAGAACCTTGGCCCAGAAATTATCCATTTATCTATCTTCATTTTTGCATGTATTGCCTCAAGCTGTGCTGCTTTTTTTTTTTAATAACATTAAAAGCAGGGTCCTCCTTTGACGGCATAAGGTACAGGAAGAGGGATTTGCAGAATAGCTTTAAAGTTAGTCCTGAGCTGCATGGATTGGCTTGGTTGCAGTAAATGTGTTTTTCAACTGATGATGAGCTTGGAGATCTGTTGAAAGAAAAGGAAACTAATTTTTCTCTCAATTTCTTAGATTTGGAGGGGTTTGGGAAGTATCGGGGTTTTTTCCTTAGAATTTCCACATGCCACCAACCACCCATTTTTCAAAATGCAAAATGCTTATTTAATTGCCATGTTATGCAGTTTTGAAAGAAGGGAGGAATGGGAAGGGGTGGTGTTTGATTGTCCTTGTGTCTCTACCTGCCAGACAGTGACCACCTCAGTTCAGATTATTGTCTGAGAAGCTAGGATTCTCTTTTACCTGTTCTTCAAGCTGCCCTCAGTCTGTGTGACAGTGATAAGGGGGCACCAGACATTTCTCAGCACTGTATAACAGGCTGCTTGCACTTAGCATATTCCTTGCAGCCTGAGTCGGGGTCAGGCTGTATTTGCTTATGTATGGAATTTATGAATAGCCTTTAAAGTGTCCAAGTTCCAAAATCCTAATTTTCCCCTTTTTTTTTTGTTTGGTTGGGTTTTTTCAATATTTAGGAACAGAGGATGATTTTGGAGGACTTGTTTCAGCTAATCTCATTCTACTACGGAACAGGCTTTTAGATATCCTTCTGAAACTTCTCTATACATCTAAAGAAAAGACAACTGTTAATTTGCAGTAAGTACAGAAAAACCCTTGAGGCAGAGAAAGGATATAATTTTTTATTTCACGGGGAAGAATTATACAGCCTTCATTCAATTCACTAGTTGAATTGCATCATTTTATAGGAATTGTTGAATGATTTATGCAGATGTCACTGAATTACTCTCAGGTATGCTAGTAGAAATGGGATACATGATTAATTTTGTTGTTTTCTCTTACCTTCATGCATGGCTATAGAAAAAATAAAATCTGTCAAAGAGAAAGCTTTCGTTTTTAGAGAAGTGGGATAGTCAGCTTCTCATTTGGTTGAGATCCAAAGGCTTCAGGAGGGGTTATCATTGAGATCACTGACCCTAGAATGCCCCTTTAAATTGCAAAAAAACCTTTCAAATATTCCGAAGTAAGTCTTCCCTTAATAAAAACAAAGAAAGAAACAACCTTCCTTCATTTTTTAATACCGGTTTATTAAGACGACTTGTGAAACAAAAAGATTTTAGTTCAGAATTCCATATTTGTTAAAGCAGCAATTGGAGAATCTCATGCAATGGAATTAGTCCCAGGAGCTGTATTTAGTCCTTCCTTTCTTCTAAAGAAATGCACATTACTTGTTTCATTTAGCAAGAGTTGATAAGTGGTATTTCTTGTTTGTAGCAAACTTAACTAAGAATTTGCTCTTAAAGTTTGCCCTGCAGTGGAGGACATTGATTTTTGCTGTCTAGTAGGAAACCAAATGCTGTATAATGTGACCTTTTGTTTTCCCCTCTCTTTACTTAGGGCTTGTGAAGAACTGGTCAAGACCCTGGGTTTTGATTGGATTATGATGTTTATGGAAGAACATCTGCATTCCACCACAGTCACGGCAGCCATGCGAATTCTTGTGGTCCTGTTGAGTAATCAGTCCATCCTTATCAAGTTTAAGGAGGGTCTCAGTGGTGGAGGCTGGCTGGATCAGACGGATTCTGTCCTGACCAATAAGATTGGTACTGTGCTAGGTAGGCATCTCAGCCCCTCGGGACTCAGGGGTTACTGGGAGCACCTGTGCTGGTGTGTTGAGCTGTGAGTTATTGTGTGGGTGCTGTCTGGCAGAGGCCTTTCTGTTACTCTTGTCTGTGCTGCCGTCAGATGCTTCTGCACTTCATTTTTCTTGCAACCAAGAGTTAGGATTTCCTACACAAAAGGGAGAGGTTTTACAAAGCTGCCCTTAGCTGACATGACGCTGATGATGTTGTAGTTCAGTTTTGGCTCATCTGCACGAAGCCTACGTAGCTAATTGGTTTTTCTCTTACCATCGTGGTAAGGTTAAGTGTGTCCCGTGGGCAGGCACGGCTGAGCTACATGCAAAGGTAGCACACAGCTTATATGCACACAGCTAATAAAGATTCAGTAGAATTTACTTGTTTGTTTACTTCTAATAGTTAGAGCATTATGCAGTGTTATTCGTGAGCTGCTTTAACTAGTGAGTTCTGTGTCCATCACATTTACCAGTTTGGATTTTTGCTATCTTGGAAATTTCTGTGTTCACGGTATCATCTCAGCATTTCTTTTCCTTTCCCTGTCCTGCATTCTTCTATACACAAGCATACTTTCTATTAAAGGCTTTTTTTTCAGGTTCTTAAAGCCTCAGTTATCCAGGTTATCAGACCTCTCAGTTACCCCTTGTGACCTAGAATTGTGTAAAAGGCATTAGTGCTACAGGACCCATTTTGAGCATCTCTGAGCTGTCTGAAATGCATCTCCAAATGTTTGAAATAACGTTTGTCAATTCTTTATAGACAGGTGTAGTGGCAATTTCCCACGGACCTGGGCTTTTTTCCAGGCAAAATAAAACAGTGCTTTTCAGATGAATGATTATTCAGGCCCTGGTGCAAACTCATTGACATTTGACATATGAGGGTCTTTCATGAGCCTCAGTAGCCTTTAGATCAGAGCAGTGATATCAGTAGTACTTTCAACTTCATTGTTGTTCCTAAAATAGCTGTTCAAGGAGCCACCTGTGTTGCAGCAGTACGTGATCTGTTACTGCACTAAAAGTTTTTCTGAATTGGTTTACTATAAGGAAGTAATTGAAGTGTTGTTGAAGTGATCTTCCATCAGGAAGAGGGCTCTTCCTGAAATGAAAATACAAAAGTATAAAAGGTATTTCTTTCTGTTTTGTATTTTTGATAGATTTCAAATATGGGATCTTGTTATTTTTTCCATAAATAAAACTCTCTATTATGTCTGTTTACTGTTTCCCACAATACATCCCTCAGAATATTCAGGTAGGAGCATAGGATGGTTCTTTGCGTTGCTAATGAATTAGGAGGATTAAGGAAAACAGTTTCTCAGAAGCTGTAAATCACATGCAAATATTTATTGTTAAAATAAAAAGCATCCATTATTTGGTTTATTGTGATTAAGGTTCTGTATTTTATTTGAGAAACAATTTTGTGCATGCATTTCCTGTGCATGGTTGTGCCTTAAAAACTTGAAAACCATTGGCATTTTAGGGAATAGACTATTGTTTAGTATGTACTTTAAATGTCCAATAGCATAGACAGTTTCTTCAGTCACAAAATCTTTCTGAGTAAGACTTTGATTTACAATCACATTTGAAAGCATTTTTAGAGTTTCCTGATTTTTCTTATTATAGTATCATTTTAATTGAATCCAAGCTAGACTGTGTTGAAACATATTTTTTAACTTGAGTCTCATAAGCTGATAGTGACAGATGATCTAATTTTTGTACCCTGTGCTTTTTGATAAATCATAACATACTGGCTCCAAGATTTCTCGTGAAACCCAATATGATGCATTTTTGTTGAAGGTTACTAATGGAATTTCCGCAACTGTGTAGCATAGGTTCATTAGTCTGATTCCTGATAGATGTTTCCTGTTTAAAAAGTCAGTTTCTGGTCTAAAGTGTATCTGTATTTGAGCCTCAGAAAAATCACCTGACCTCTGGCAGTGTCAGAAGAATGGCTCACAGTGCTGATGTGGAGACTGAACTGTCTTCCTGGCCTCTTTGCTTGCTTGTAAATAAGTGCTTCTGCCATCCAGGTGTATTATTTTATTTTTTTTTCTTTAAGTAGGAAGTTGAAATACCTAGGTAGAAGCAGGATCACAAAAGGTAGTTATGGCAGCACTTAAAAAAATAAGACTATTTAATGCTTACTACCAGCTGATTAATCATAAACAAAATATCTGAAATAAGATGCCCCTGAGACATGTCTGGATACAAATTAGCTGTCAATAGACTTAAATGGACCGTGGATTGCTGCTTCGTAATATAAATCTGTAACTGAGATTAAGGTGATGTTTTGCTCTCAGCCAGCAAAATACCTATTTTCAGAGGCCTGGGTGTTTTAAAAGTCACAAATTGTGGTCACAGCCAGAAAATGGATCTGTGTGTGTAAGCAGTAGTATTAGGCAGTCTGTATGGAACAGTGTCATCTATGTGGTACTGGAAAGCAGTGATTTCCTTTTTGTAAAATTTTTTAATTGTTTTAAAAAATGAGGCATCTGAAGCAGAACGGTGTTGTGTGTATGATAGTCTGTATGCACGTGTTCATTTTTTACAGCATTAGTTTCTGAGGATGTACCCTTTTACTGTCACCAGGTGAGCAGGAATGATCCTCACAGGTGATTCCCTCTTAACATTGTTGGCTTTGTGTCTTGTTTTCTGTGTAGGGTTCAACGTCGGCCGGAGTGCTGGTGGCAGATCGACGGTGCGGGAGATTAACCGGGATGCTTGTCACTTCCCAGGCTTCCCCGTCCTGCAGTCCCTTCTCCCAAAGCACACTAATGTGCCTGCACTCTATTTCCTCCTCATGGCCCTTTTCCTGCAGCAGCCAGTCACTGAACTGCCTGAAAACCTGCAGGTCAGTGCACCTGTCATCAGCAGCCAGTGTAATCAGGGTGCCAAGGTAGGGATTGTCCAGCAAGATGCGAATGCAATTCTGTCTGTCGTGAAAGAAAATAATGGATTAACCAGGCCCTCTCCTTCCTCTCTGCAGCTGACTCACAGTCATGATGTGGTGTTTAGTGCTGAGCTCTGTGGGGTGGGAGTATGTAGAAGCCAGCCTGCTATGGCTTAGCTGTCACTGGTGTCACTCTGGTCCGTTTTGGGGTCAAATGAGAAGCAGATCTCTAGTTCAAGCTGACATGCTGTGGGCATTGAAGGGAGTATAATCTTTTGCTTGCTTTCTTTGGTTGTGAGGTGGGTTTTTGTGGTTTTTTGTTTTAAGGAGCAGGCAATTTCTGTGTTAAAGAGAGTTCATGGGTTACAGGCAAAACAAGGTTGCTTTTATTTCAGAAAGTCTCTGTGGTTTTGTAGGGAGACAATTCCGTTGTTGCTGGAAAATGTTGGTTGTTCTTATTCTGAACAGGTTATTTCAGGCTTTTTTGAAGTAAGTGAGTAGATATTATATGACCTACAACAGTCCTAGGAAACCCCAGGGTAGTGCTTTATGAAGAAAAGCCACACACACTCCAGATAGACAAGGTACCTATTTAGAATGTGTGCAGTGCTAACATTTATTTATCAGTGAGAACTGAAAAGTAAAAATTTCAAACCAGAAGGTGTTCTGCCTGCCTGCTTTCTCAAGAGGAATACTTGACAGCACATTCAGCACTGTGCTACCATGAGGTAGAGGCATGAAACTCACTCCTTTGCCTACAGCATTGAAGTGTGACACTGTTCAACTGAAACTAAATTTGACTACTTAGTAACACTCTTAATACTAGAAGTGGACACTTGGTCCCTTTTTATTTTTAATTGATTTAATTATTTAGACTTGCTGGAAAATACAACTTGATTTGTTTGTGTTGTTCATATCTATTTTTTTTCTGTCGGATACCATGTGGATTTTACTGCTAGCTGTGAGTCAATTAAGTTGATTGTGCAGGAGGTATGCTGGCAAGTCTTTTGTTTCAAAACACATACTTTGTAACTATGAGAAGTGAGATGTAAGTGAGAAGGTGACAGTAGCAGCAGCTCACAGTTGAAAGAAATTTTCTTCTGTGACATGTGACCATCATATGAAGTTTGGTGATAAAGTTTGGAGGATGTAAAACAACTAATTTTGTATATACTGCCAAATGAGTGTATTGTATCTGTAATAAAAAGCAGTATACAATTGCATAGGAGAAGGGGATTATTTCATTTTGTCTTTCTTCTCTTTCACCCCTTACAGTTTGATTTAGACTCCATTTGGACATTCATATTTGGAGTTCCTGCCTCCTGTGGCACTGTTACCTCCTCAATACACAGTGTTTGCACAGAAGCTGCCTTCTTGTTACTGGGAATGCTGAGGAGCATGCTGAATTCTGTAAGCATAAAAAATTTTGCTTGTATTTGAGTATACTGGGTTGTTCCAAGATTTCCACATGGTCAAAAGCCAAATTAGAAAGGTTGAGGTTTTGTTAGTGCTATGACAAAATTTGCTGTGAGTTAGGCTCATAATACTTGGGTGAAAACTGTCATTGTCCTGGGTTTTTCTGTTACTTTTTTCCAGAATCTATAGAAATGTTAGTAGCCACAAAATTAACACTGCTTTTTCACAAAAAGGCTGGGCTTTCTGTTTAACTGCAGTTAAAACAAAACAAGAAAGCAGAAGGATACAATGTCCTTGGCAGAGCTAATTGAGTTTCTTTCCCGAGTAACATCATGGGGGAATGTTTGAGACTCTGTATCCCATCTGCTCAGAGCTATGTGAGTTGCAGATTTCGTGCATGAACCTTCCCCATGCAGAGAAGTCCCCTGACTATGAATAGCCCCATGCCAGAGGAAATGAATTTACTGCCAGAGAAATGTGTCATCTTCTCATCTTTGAGTCTAATGTCAAGAGCAGGGAAAGTTGGTTTCTCAGTGGGAAAATTTTGTATTTCCTTGAAGCCAGAATGTGTTATCTGCTGAAAATTGCCTCCTGAAGTGCTTGAAAAGCAGCGCCTGTTTGGTTGTCACCTGTTCAGTCATCATGTGTATGTGATATGCTCTATTGCTTGCACGTTTCCCCCAAGGTAACATGTCCAGAAGCATCTTCTGGGCAAGCGTACCTGCTGCAGTACCCATTCCTGTGGCCACATGATCTATCTGTCTGCTGGTGACCCATCATGGTGTTTGGTCCTCACCTGTTTGGATACACTTGAGACATGCTTACAGACGTGTGCTGTGTCGTGTGTGCTGTCAGCAGCTGTGTGTTCAGATGTGCCATCACATTTTGCGTTGGCTTCAGTCTGGTCATGTTTGCCAGTATTTCTGAGTCATTACGTGTTAGGTCACACATTTTAGCTTACAGTCAATGATGTGCTGTAAAGTGTGGTCAGTCTCCTGTTTGAGAAGTGCATGAAAGCATGCTCTTCCTCTCTGAACTAAGTATTCTTCAATTGGTGATGTCTGTGCTGATCTGGTGTTTATTTCTCACCCCAGCCCTGGCAGTCAGAGGAAGAAGGCTCTTGGCTTCGGGAGTATCCAGTCACCCTGATGCAGTTCTTTCGGTATTTGTATCACAATGTACCAGACCTCATTTCCTTGTGGATGAGTCCAGAGTTCCTGTGTGCGCTGGCAGCAACAGTGTTTCCTTTCAACATCCGACCTTACTCTGAGATGGTAGGAAATCCAACTACTTGCCTGTTTTATTTCTCACCTGAGTGCTACTTTTGAGGATTTATCAATTACCGGTCATACCAAGACAAAACTCTACTCACCTTACACAGGAGGTCATCATCGGAGCTGGGCTGGAAGTTTTGTACTTGGGTTGTGGAACTGAGAGAAGAATGTGTTAAACTCCAGGGCAGTTGTTGTGCAGTGACATCTGAAACAGCATTTTAGGGACAACAGACAGTTTGCTTGTTTTCTAGTGGACCGTTATTTTCAATCATATGAAAAATGTTAGCTCGGATTTACAAAAGCAAAAGAAACTGAGTCAGCCCTTTGCTCTGGAGGATGTGATGAAACCTAAAACTTCTTTTTCCTCACACTTCCCATTTCTACTTTTGTGGTTTAACCACAAAACAGTGTTCTTGTATTTCCTGAAACTACTGAACTCAAGCCAGGAGAGGGTGTGAATTCTATTTTGCGTGCACTGCTGCTTGAAGTTTTCTTTGAACTTAGCGTCATTTGCAAATTATACTATTTCTAGAATATGAATGGAAAGGAAAGAAACAGATATTGTTAGCCAACATCTAAAAGTGTTTTTATTAAGAACATGGAAGGATCATTAGTCTAGAGGTTGCCAATGCTAAAAATATGGAGAGTATGATAAAAAACTTCAGGAAATAATAACTGGTGGCGTGCTATTGTTTTGTTGTCAGTAAAAATGGAGATCAATTTTTAACAGTGCCTGCTGATGAGTCTCTCGTAAAGACGGGTTTTTTTGTTTTTATGTTAAACTTCCATTTGAAGTAGATTCTAAGGGCTTGCTCTCTCAAAAAAGGAAAGTGCCACTTACAAGTTGGTGATGCTGGATTCGGCATTCACCTGTACAGAGTTTTTAGAGGAACCTTGTGTCTCTGAGCAGGCTTTAACTACTAGATCCTTGAAATTCTGTGTAGCTGTCTGGCAACTTGAGCTCTTCGCTGTTTGAGGGTGCTCTTCACTCCAAATTGGTTTACTTCTCCAGTGTTTCTGTCTGCCCAAATGTGTAGCACTAATCAGTGCCTGGTGAAATAGCTGAATAACAGCCAGATTTCTGCAACAAAACATTATAATCTAAATTCAGCCTTGAGAGAAGATTCTCAGCTTTTTAAAAAGGTCTTTCAGCTTTTCTGAGATTGCTGTTAAAAATAGAAAGAATACATATTTGGGCTTCTCTTAATTTCTTGAGAACACTCTCCTGCTAAAGCAGACCAAATGTTCAAAACATTTGGTTACTTGACATGTAAGCTGGCGATGCAATAAGCCTGTTGAGGGAAATCATATTGTCTCCTCTTTGATTTTAAAGAAGGGAGTTGCAGAAAAAAAGTCAGTCTTCTGGATTTGACAGCTTTCATTGCTGTTTGTGCTTTTGTTACAGTCCTCTTTAAGAGCTAGCCTTTCAAAGGTTTCTGTTCATCAGAAATGGGAAAGCTGTGGAGACCCTTTTTTTTTTTCTTCTTCTTTTAGAGATTTTTGGGAAACCGGCTTACCCATAACTGCACTCTGATGAAGGTATTGTATTAAAAGAAAAAAAAAAGGCTCAGTTCCTTTTTTGTTTTATGTTATGTAAGCTTGATGGCCTTTTTTAGTTGGCTTCTGTCTTGATTTTATTTTAACTGCTTTAGTTAATAACTTTCTCAAATTTTTTTTCCCTTTTTTTTTTTTTTTTTTTTTTTGCAATAAGGACATTTATTTTTGCAAAGTATCTAGAAAGTGCCCAAGTATTTCTGTTGGTCAGTGAACATGAAACATAACTCATGCCAGTCTTCACTGATCATTGTTTGCCTTGGGAATCCAAAGCTGGATGTTTCCGTGTTGGGAAACTGATCCTGAACGTCATAATCTTTTGAAAAGGCTTCTTAAGAAGCAAAATGTAAAGTGAAATACCCTTAGAAAGACAAGCAAAGAATAAAGAAGTGAAGAAACTGCCATTAATTTGCTGATCCCTACAGTTTTAACATGCTGGTTTTTACAGGTCACTGATCTTGATGATGAAGCTGGGTCCCCAGCTGAAGAGTTTAAAGCCTTTGCAGCTGATTCTGGCATGAACAGGAGCCAGTCAGAATACTGCAATGTGGGCGCCAAGACCTACCTGACCAACCACCCTGCCAAGAAGTTCGTGTTTGACTTCATGCGTGTGATGATCATTGATAACCTATGTCTCACACCAGCCAGCAAACAGACTCCACTGGTCGACCTTCTGCTAGAGGTAGAGTTTCTTTGGGGTTTGTGTTTTGGTTTGGTTTTGTTATTTGAGCTCAATTGTGTCACCTTATTCCCTAAAATTCCTCTATTTACCTTTCAAAGTTAGGCTAGTGATGACCTGACATTCAGTGGAATTGTCATGAAATTGTCATGAAATAAGACTGGAAAAAGAAAGAAACACTAGTGTTTCATAAACAGTAGTTTGTTCACCTTTCTTTGATGGCTTAGAAAACCAGCATGAGAAGTTACATCTTTCATCAAGTTTTATTTTTGTGGAGTATGATTTGTTTGTTAAACACCTTTCCGACCATGACATCTGTATTGACTTTGTTGAAAATAGAAAACCCCTGCAGAAATATTAAGATTTCTGTTCTGTCCATATTAGATAAAAATATTACTAGATAAAAATTATGCCATAGATGGTGCCAATTAGATAAAAAGACGTATGGGGCCATTTGCTGTAAAATCTCACAAAATAACTGTGTTATCTTGCTGTAAATTAACTTCTGAAGTTCATAAGACTTGAAGAAAGCATTGTCCTGTTAACGGTGAGGCAGGGAGGTGAGGAGTTCAGTTACCATTTAACTGCCTACACCTTCAGACAGTACATTTTGAAATGTTCACTTCACATCACTTCTCATTCTCCTTGACCTACTTGTTAGTTACCTGATCTTATGTGTTGCTGAGTCTCCCTGATTTTTTTTGAAAGCTGCAGGAGTTTTGGACCATGCTCGTATATTTCCTAACAAATTTCCTAGGGCAGTTTGGCACCTCTCTGCAGTCACAAAGCAAAAAAAAAATGAAATGTCAGAAGATGTCAGTTATCCACAGGCACCAGGAAGCATATTTGAGACCATGTTCAGGTGGCTGCAGTTCTTTACAGCTCTTTTAACTTGTTATCACTTGTCAGTGTTACTGGCCACTTAGCATAAACAGGATTGGGTAGGTACACACAGCTAAACTTACTGTTATTTCTCTTTCTACAACTTAAACGTTTGATCTGTCCTATTTACTCATTGTTTACTGAAGGAGGTGACTGTGTCATCTGAGGAGATCACAGGTTAACCATATGCTTACAGTGAAGTTTCATGCACCTGTTCAGAATGTGTTCTTTTCCAGTTCCTGTTATGGCAGAAGATCAATTTCCTGGATTTAAACAGGGATAATGCTTACTCTGCAAGACTGCGTCCAGCCAATGTATGCTCCATGTGCACGCTTAAATTTTTTGATAAAGCCAAAAGTTTTTGCTTGAGACAGAATGCTAAGAGGAAAAAAAAAAGTAGCTTACAGGAGCTGAGAAAAGAGAAAATCACCTAGAACACCCTCCCTCTTCCTCTTTTTTGCTCAGAGATATTAATTATCTTAACATCTTTCTTCAGGCTTCCCCTGAAAGATCAACACGAACACAGCAGAAGGAGTTTCAGACATATGTTTTGGATGGAGTGATGGACCACCTACTTGCAGCTGATGTTTTGTTGGGTAATATAGCAAAGTTTAATTATCAATCTATTGATTTGGGCACAAGGTTTTGATTCTGTGACTTTTCCTTTTTTGGTGTTCTGTTTTGTTGCAACTTGGTTGTCTTAGTTTTGTTCCCCTGCCCTTTCCTTTCCTTTGATGTGTAAATGGTGTTGCTATACTTGCATATTCTCTCCCTACCTGGATTGTGCCAAAGCTGTAAAATAGGTTATTCAGAAAAACTACGTGGCATAGGGAGCCCAGTCACATTTCATGGTGGTCTGCTGGACTTCCCAGGAGCTCTTGGTCTGCTCTGCCTCCATCCCAGCTGTCATGAAGGGCTGTATGCATTTCTGTTCAAAAGTGCTTGTAAGGCTCCCCATTTCTTGCCACAGCATTAATGTGTATTCCTCTGGGTGCAGTGCATTAATAAAATAAATCCAGAATCATGTTTTTAAAATCCAGAATAATCATTTTTTTAAAAAAAAAAAAAATCCAGAGCCATGGTTGCTTGCCATCAAAGGGAAAGTATTATTGTAGGGGAAGCCATGAGGTTTTAGCTTTCATTGACTGAATCTCTTTCTCTTTTATGGAAGTCTAGAAAGCATAAGCTAATGTGAATGTATTTATGCAGATGGGGTTTTTTGATAAATGTAGAAAACTTTGGGGTTTTTTGTTACCTAGGTGAAGATGCATCTCTGCCTATAACGAGTGGAGGAAGCTACCAAGTGCTGGTGAACAATGTGTTTTATTTTACGCAGCGTGTGGTAGATAAGCTTTGGCAGGGCATGTTCAACAAAGAATCCAAGCTTCTTGTAGACTTCATAATCCAGCTCATTGCACAGGTACCAGTTTATTTACTTGTTCTATTACCCTGCCTGAAAAAACATTTTTGCAGGTTATGTTGAAGTGCATAGAGTGATGTCACTAAACAACCTGCTAGTGATACATGTTTGGGTCAGCACAGAAACACGCTTTTCTGTCTCAGACCTGCTGTCTTTACTGAGCTTTCTTAGCTCATCTTTCTGTGAAGAGCAGTTGAGTAAAAACTGCTCTCAGATGACATTATTTTTTAGAAATCCCCCCAAATAAACAATGAAACGTGCCTCGCATGAATTTTGAGAATCTCCCTAAATTCACCTTGATGTTTATGAGAAGCTTCCTCGCACATTTCTGTTGGAGATTGTTAGAAGACTTACTGTTAGAAATCAGCAGCATCTCTATAGATGTTAAAATTCTAAGTGTATCATCATTAATATCATTTCAGTCCTTGAAATTCATGGAATTGACACTTAGATTAAAATGCAGATTTTGAAAAATGAGCATGGGTCAATTCAAGGGAAGATTGTGTGCCAGTAAAATGATTTTCTGCCACTTCTTGATCATGTTTTTTTACTTCCCGTCAGTCAAAAAGAAGATCTCAGGGACTCTCGCTGGATGCCATTTATCACTGCCTGAACAGAACCATCCTGTATCAGTTCTCAAGAGCGCACAAAACTGTTCCTCAGCAAGTGGCTCTCCTTGATTCCCTAAGGGTCCTTACTGTGAACAGGAACTTAATTTTGGGACCTGGAAATCATGATCAAGAGTTCATCAGCTGCCTAGCTCACTGCTTGATTAATCTGCACGTGGGAAGGTAAATATCTCAGGCAGAAGTTCATTCCAGAACTGGGGCTGGGAAGTACTAAAATGACTTCTTCTTTTACTCACCTTGCAAATAAGTGAGCAAGTTTTGGAGCACTGTTTGTAAATTTCCAGCCGCTGAGTTGCAAGCAAGCTTAAGACATTCGTTTTGAGAAAAAATTAGGTTTAAAGATCCTGGGAATAGAGAACATTTTTACCTCCTTTTGCAGAGGTATTTTAAATACTGACATACATAGTGTTTATCCAACTATTTTGTTGTTACCCTTTTATAAATTGCAATGTTTTAAAGATAGAAGGAAACACTGGTGGTAGGCAGTTAATAGTCAGAGGATCCTGTCACTGGATTTATTGTCTGTTGAATCATTTCATACAAGTTCAATATCCTGCTATTTCTTCTGTATAGCATTGAGTAAGTCCAGTCATGCGTTAAATCAAGTGTCCATGACAAATGCTGTAGACACCCACTTTCCTGCATTGCTGCAAATGCCAGCCTGGCATTTTCATTTGTTCTTTCCAAGAAGATGCACAACTTGTGTTTCATCCAAAGACACTTGGCAACAGTCATCAAACTCCAGTGTTCTCCATTTCTGGCCTCGTCTGTTTTGTGTTTCTTCAAGTATCGCCATCTTCCTCTAATGACAGCAGTGTCCGTGGCATGTCATTCCTTCATAAACCTTCAGTTCAGCTTGTGACCATGGATTGTCAGAACTCAAATGGACAGAAGTGAAGATGCTTTGCTCTAGTAGTGTGTATTAATCTCTGTGAATCTGATACAGGGAATCAAATGCTTTAGCTTGGCTTGGATTTTTGTGTCTTTTTGTTCTGATGGTTGTTAATCCATTGTGTGTTTGTAGCAATGTTGATGGGTTTGGATTGGAAGCAGAAGCCAGGATGACAACTTGGCACATTATGATCCCCTCTGATATAGAACCAGATGGAGTCTACAGTCAAGATGTCAGCGAAGGTAATCTGAGAATGACAAAGCCACAGATGTCTCATAATGGCACTTCTGTATTGTCATCACTAATCTTTTACCCCAGTGACTTGGGGCAGGGGGTTGTGGTATGTGTGTGTTACCCAGTTACTCTCCAAAGGGGAGTGGGGGCTGTGTGTGTATAAAAATATAGAAAAAATAGATGAAAAGACACTTGGAAATACCAAGCTAGACACATTGAGGATAAATTACTGTTTTGTTAAAATAGTAAGAGCTTTTCATTGTTTTCTGGACATGCTCCAGAGTTAGAAATCCTGTTTTATATGCAGTTTTAAATGCAATAGAAGCAGCTCATTTTAAGGTAAGAAATATTTGGTATAAACAATACAATTATTATTTTGTGGCATCCTTACCATCTTTCACTCAAAGGAAATTTATAAACTAGCTGTGGAAGAAAGTATTCAGTGATTTTGTATTTTTTTCTTATATGTGTGTATTTAATATTTATGCAGGTACTTCGGCACACTTTGCATGTAAAAATGGTGAAGTATAATGTATGTAGAAAATTATATATGTATTTATAGACACAGACTCCTATAAGTTTTTTTCAATCTCATTTTGTTGATGGATGGGTGTGGGAGATGAGTCACAACTCATCAGAGCCAGTGTTTCAAATTCACAGAGAAAAAACTGCCAAAATTAATTGTTAGATGCTTTCTGATAGTTTATTAATGGCAAAAAAAGGCGCTCTGGCCAAAGGCATTCCACACATCATGCAAGGGGGAAGAAACTCCAGTGTAATCACAGAAATTCTTCATTTCACTACTGTGAAAAGACAAACTCCATGAGCACTGTAGAGAGCTTGCCGTTTGTGATCTTGTACTTATGCAGGTCGCCAGCTTCTTTTAAAAGCCATAAACAGAGTGTGGACGGAGCTGATCCACAGTAAAAAACAGGTTTTGGAAGAAGTTTTCAAAGTGACACTGCCTGTCAATGATCGTGGCCAAGTGGATATAACCGTTGCAAGGCCTTTCATTGAGGAAGCGAGTTTAAAGTGTTGGCAAAATCATTTGGGTAAGTCCTCACTGAGGATTTGTCTGTCCTGAAGAGTGGATTTCCTCAGAGCAAACTGTATGCACTGGATGTTTTAATATAGGCTTAACTTTTCTGTAGCTGTAAATACTCTATAAACCGGCACTGTGTGGAACACAGAATCCTTCAGAAGCTGGACCATATATAGGATGCTCTTGCACTCCAGTGCACGGGGCCCTGTGTTTGTGAGCCAGCAAATAGCATATTGTGGATTACAGTGGTGGAGGCGTTGAGCTCCTTGCCATGAACCCCTGGATTGGGGTGACCTCTGTTGCTGTTCCCAGGATTGGATGTGCCAGGCAGGGAGGGGGACCCTCTTGAGCATGTCTGGGTGCAGCCTGCAAGCTCTTGGTCTGGTGATGAGATGGGAAATGGGTGGCTGAGCAGTCCTTCTAGCAGCAGTGATGCTGTGACTAATTCTTGGCTGGGAAATCCGTTCAGCATAGGAAACAGTTTTGCAGGAAAAGGACCTGGGAATTCAGGTGGACAACAAGTTCCGCACAAGTTAGCTCTGCATCCATGTAATGAGGATCAACTGATGCTCAGCTGAATTGCCAAGAGTTTAGACAGCAGAAATTAAGCTTCCATAGATGTGCCTCATTTGATGATTTCACAGTTCTAAAGTAGTTGAGGGTTAACCTGGATGTACAGAGAACATATTTGGAAACCTAGAATACTTGTTTTTGCAGTCTCTTTATTTCTAGATGTGCTGTGTTCCTGGCTGATGTTTGCTCAGGTTCCAGTATCTCCCTGATGGTCAGTAAATTTACAGAAATGGTTTGAGTAGAGCTACACCTTTTTGAAGCAACAGAAAGGGTTATTCTATTTTAAAAACCAAATATAATGGGGGAAAGGTGAAAAAAAAAAGCCTAAATTGCTCCCAACACTTTGTTTTTCAGCTCATGAGAAAAAATGCATCAGTAGAGGAGAGGCTTTGGTTCCAACCACACAGTCCAAACTTTCACGAGTCAGCAGTGGATTTGGCCTCTCTAAACTGACTGGTTCCAGGAGAAACCGCAAGGAGAGTGGGCTGAGTAAACACAACCTCTCTACACAGGTAATTTCTGTCGAGTAATAACATGCAGTCTAAAATCCAGCAAGGTGCGTTCAGGGTTTGCAGTCGATATCCCAAAGTGGGGAATCTTGCAGAGTGTGAAGTATTATCTGGTGCTTGTGTTTCTTTCCCTTTTTTGACTATCCAGACTGGGCATCTTGCTTCTGTGTGTCCTGATTTAGTAGGTCCATCTCCATATCTGTAACATTAAGCCAAGAGTTAACCCTTCATTGTTGGTGAGACTGCTCAGCTGCTTCTGGTTTGTGACTGTGGTAGTCTGGGTCTCATGATCAGTTTGCAATACTGCACTGAAATGGAAGCTGTGATACAGATATTGACCTTTTTTTCCATCCTGCCCTCAAGACGGAAAGAGGGGTTTGAAAGTTTTGTGGAAAAATATGTTGCTAGTTCTCTTTCTGAGCTGAAAAGTAGTCGGTGGCTTTGGTAAAATAATGAATTCTCAGTGCTCTCAGTCCTTCTCCTGGTGAGCAGGCATACTCGGAAAGGGAAGAACCTCACAAACTGAGCTGACAGGAACTGCTCCTGGTTGTATCAGTAGAGGAAGCAATAAGTGGTAACAGAGATACTGTGGGACTAAGTGAGGACGGATGGATGTCTTGAGGATTTCCAGCAAACTAGGCAGCATCCACAAAATATTACTTAAAAAGAAAAAGGGAAAAGTAGTATTTGTCAATGCCAGTCTTTGGCTGTTTGGGAATGTTCTGAACAGTTAGTAATGTGTTTTGAATATTTTCCTAATGTTTGCCAGTTCTTTTTTGTTGGGGTGCACTATGTGCTGGAAGAGAGATAGGCCCTGAGGGCCGGAGAGAGAGCCTCTTTCCTGGACCCGGAGGTGACCCTGGGAGTGCATCCAGGTCACCGGGGATGGGCTGAGAGAGGATTGTGGGTTTCTGGACAGTGTTGGACCTATGGGAAGTGATAATTGTAGTTTGTGACCTTATAGGGTATTGTTCACCTGTTACCATAATAAGTAATATGTGTGCAAATACCCAAGGTGATTGGGGGACACTGTGGTGAGCATCTTTCCTGTTTATATGATGTGATACCCTGTTAGGTACTGGTATTTAGGGGAATTTCGGGTGCTCAATAAACAGCTTTGCACCTCTCCATCTTGTGTGTGAAGTCCATGCCCTTGTGTGATTACTGCATTTTTTTAAAGGATATTGCTGTACATTAATTTATCACCTTAAAAAAAACCCCAAGAAAACACCAAACAAAACAAAAACTTAAACAATGTTGTGTGCAGTAATTGGAAATTCATCATCTAAGTAATTTTTTTAAGAAAGTATTCTTTGTGAACAAGTTTAGCAAGGTGATGTATTCATTGGCTTTTCATTCAAACAAACTCTTGTTTATAAAGTGTCATTGTCTGTTGTCTTGTTTTTGTCTTAGGAAATTTCCCAGTGGATGTTTACTCACATTGCAGTGGTTCGGGACCTGGTTGATATGCAGTATAAAGAATACCAGGAGGTATGGATGGCTTGCAGGGTTAATTACCTGACACTGATACTTTGGCCTATTAGGTTATAGCAGTGCCATTTCTCAGTATGAGGCTGGTGAAATATTGGGTTCTCATAGGTGAAATGCTTGAATGTTTACTTACAGTTATCATCTTTAAGGGGTTTTTAGATGCAATCAAATAAACAAATGAGGAAACTGATTTTGATCTGGTTGTAGATGAAAACTCTTGTAGCAATATCACATGTTAAATTGGAATTTTTTTCAAGAAGCTTAAATTCCTTAGAAATGTAAAAACAAAGCAGGGAACAAAACGAGAGAGACTGGAAATACAGTGTCTTTCTAAAGCATTGTAGAAAAACTAAGAGGAAATGTGGAGAAGCATTGTGTCCAAATGCTACTTTCATAGTAACACAAAGAAAATTTTATGGTATCATGCAGTGATAGAAAGCGGCTGGTCTGTGCCTTCCAGAATGAAATCGTTCCACCCTGTGGTGTTTTCTAAATGTTCCCAAAGACATTTGGTTCAAACTGGTTGCTGAGCTATGTGCTAGAAATCTTAAATAACTTCTGAAAGAAACAGGTCATTCAAAGCAATTTGTTTAAAAAAAACAAACAAGCCACCAAACTTTGTTTCGTTGAACTTCTCTCTCCTGTGCAAATACGGACAGGAAGACCTCCAAAACAATTTTTGGTTTCATTCTTAAAATCCTTTTTCAAATTCAGTGCATTTACAAATGTCTTTGTGTTCAGCGTCAGCAGAACGCGCTGAAATACGTGACAGAGGAGTGGTCTCAAATCGAGTACGAGTTGCTGCGAGAGCGAGGGCTGTGGGGCCCCCCCATCGGCTCCCACCTGGACAAGTGGATGCTGGAGATGACCGAGGGTCCCTGCAGAATGAGGAAAAAGATGGTGCGCAATGACATGTTTTATACTCAGTACCCCTACATGCCTGAGGCTGAGCAGGAAACAAACTTGCTGGTGAGTATTCAGGAGTTTGGGATGGGTGATTGTATGCCCTGTTGCAAAAGCCATTTTCTTTTTGATAGTTTTTTCTTAAGAAATGTATTTTACTCTGTTGGTATGACGTGGTACTCTGTCTGTATGTCCTAAATGATTGGTAAAGTCCAGTTGTTCCTCACGGGATGTTTAGGGAAGGGAGTGAATCACTTGGCTCAAAACCAAGCAAACTTGAAGAGATTGCAACATAAGCTGAGGTGTGCTGAGTGGTCCTGCCAGCAAACAGCACAGGCATCTTCACAAGCTTCCAGAGGCTGAAAGTACCATAACTATGTGAAGTTTCAGTCTGGCTTCTTGGCCTTAATCTAGATAATGTGGAAAACAGTGATCTAAAGAAAAGACTACAGGCCTTGGTTTGGGTGCACTTGTGAAATGTACTGTCATCAATCCATGAAGATGAACGTGGGCTGTGTAGCAAAAATGTGTGTGGCCTTTGAAAGCTTAGCAGTTAGTTCTTGTTAATTTTGGAACACTCTTTTTAAGAAATGAAGCAGTCTTCATTGTGTCTTTTTAGGCATGCATGTATGCATGCAGGATTTTTTTCCCTCAAATTAAGCCTGACTGTCAAAGTACTTTAAAAAAGCAGAGAAAACATAGCAGTCTGTTAGTTTTAAACCATTAGATATTTTTGCCTGCTTGTGGTCTGACACAAGCAGCTGTAGTGACAGTCTAATTCACATGAAGTAGAGAACATGCCATCATACATTCTTCTCAAAAGTGTTCTTTCTCTGATGCTTATGTAATTGATGCCCTGTTTCCAGTCTGACTTCTCAAGCAGACTTCCTGAGACATCTGATGATACCATTCCTCAAAAGGTAAAGAAACAAGTACACTCACCGAAAGAATGTAAAATAAATACAACCTTTCCTCCTCCTGCATGTTAGGCAGTCTTAACAAGGCTTCTACGTTTGGCTTTCAACTTGCTCTTTCAGTGAATAATTCCAGGCCTAAGGGTTTTTTCAGTAATCACATTAGAAGATGTTACTGTGCTGTCCTCAACCTTCACCTAATAAAACTTTCTGTAGACCTTCCCTTCTTTGCTGCACACTAACAGGCTGTGTTGGGCTGTGCTACCACTGTTCTCACTGTGTGGAGTGTTGTGGCTTTGGGACCTGAACTAATGGTCAGTGGAACACGTTTAGTAATGGGCAACACGATCACTTGGAAGCATTTACTGGGGAAGTGTTTCCTTCTAAGAGAGGAACTGGGGAGCATTTTTTCTCCTCTTTGGCCGTAATGGGCTGTAAAAGGCCGACTTTTGTTAGAGCCCATATTAATTTTGTCTTAGCTGACCCTTCTCAGTTTTGCTGTTAACAAAATACACATATTTGCTTTAAAAATATGAATCCTGTCTTGAGAAGAACAGACATGCTTGGAAGTGGCTTCTCTGCAAGCATTTCAGTGTTATGCCCTTCTCTGTTAATTAGAGTCACGGTCTTGCCCATCACTAAGTACAGTGTGTAATGTGCATTCACTCATTTTGAATTACCTTCAACAATAAACTAATTCATACAAATGCAAGTAATTCTGTTATACAGAATACCTGATATAAATTGTTACTGTTTTCCTTTCTTCACCTTAGCAGTGCTATTAAGGATTTCTCTCTGTAGGTTGTACATAAGTTGTTTCCACAGACATTTTAAGCATCATTTAAGTGGCATTTTTGTGCTGATAAGGAGTGAAAACTTAGTTAAACATAAGTGAGCAAATTAAATTACAGTGCCTTGAATTTTTGGTTTTTGGGGGCAGCCAATTTGACCTGAATAATAAATGTTTGTGTTGCTGATCTTAATATCTTTATCATTCCAAGCATCAACTTGAAATAAAGCTAGTTTGATTTCTGTTCTGAATGTTGCTGCCTTAATTAAGCGAGGAACATAAGAATTAGCCTATGATGGGGGTTGGGACAGACAAAGAGGAAGAAAATACCTTACACCCAAAAAAACCCCTAAACCAAAACAACAAACCCTCAACAAAGCAGACCCTCCCCACCCCCAAAAAAAGACCAAAACCACCACCCAAAGGTACAAGCAATGCTCAGAGAATTACTTCAGGTAAATGCATATTTTTATGCCAGTCTCCTGCCCGTAAACCATCAGAAACTTTACTAAAAAAAGAAGCAACTGAATTAATGAAGAATTTGTGAGTGTTAAAGCCGATCCCTGGGTGCTTTTAGTTCGTATCAGCTTCAACATAGCTGTGTCTTCTTGAGGCAATTTTTTATTCACATTACTGCCTAACAAAGAAGTCAGCTGGCTAACAAATAAGCTGCATATGTTGGTAGGGAGTTAAAAAGATGATAAAATGGCCTTCTGAGCAATCAGTCTTAAGCATCAGAATCCCAGCCTTTTATGACAGTTCATAACATGCTGGCTACACTTACTCCCCATGTTGTAGTTCTTTCAGCAGGCTTTTCTGCATCCCCTTTATTGCTTGAGTGGCTCAATAGCTCCTTGCAAATTAGCCCACAGATCAGGCCTCCTGAAGAGTCTCTGTTCCTGTCCGTGTTGGTGTATGAGCACGCGCAAAACACTTGATGGGCATGCACTGTGCTGCACACCCTGTTCCTGAAACACCTTCACTGAGGGACTGAGTGAGGAGTTGGCTGACCAAGCAATTTTTCCATTATTCCCAAGAAACCTGCTCGCTACCGGAGAGCCATCAGTTACGACAGCAAGGAGTACTACATGCGCCTGGCTTCCGGAAACCCCGCGGTCTTCCAGGACGCCATAGAAGAGAACACAGTGGGTGAAACAGCCCAGCAGGAGCCAGAGCATGGGGAGGACACTATT
The DNA here is from genome assembly GCA_014706295.1 of Lycocorax pyrrhopterus obiensis. Taxonomy (NCBI): domain Eukaryota; kingdom Metazoa; phylum Chordata; class Aves; order Passeriformes; family Paradisaeidae; genus Lycocorax; species Lycocorax pyrrhopterus. The sequence goes on along the minus strand of JACSVZ010000006.1, from coordinate 71,503,814 downwards.
GCAAGAGTCAAAGGTTAGATTGTTTGGTTTGTCATCTTCTCATGCACTTACGTTAAGATAAGTATAAATCCTGTAGGACTCTGGTTTGCTCTCTTAGCGTTGGGTCAGTAATTTGAAAGATTAGAGGTTTTGCAAAGTTAATTTTTTATGTCTCAGGGTTTTATTTATCTCTCTCTGTTCTTTTCCAGGACTGGTGAAGCCTCCCCTGAAACGATCTCGCTCTGCTCCTGATGGAGGAGATGATGAGAACCAGGACCAGTCACAGGATCAAATTGTTGAGGGGAGTTCAATTGATGAAGAGGAGAAGACTGACAATACAACTTTGCTTCGACTTCTTGAAGAAGGAGAGAAGGTACTGTGTACTTCAAACACACTAAGAACTTAATGCATTGGAATTGCTTCATTATGTGTCACAAGCATGAATAAATGTCCTGTATACCTTCCTTGATCTGTATATTTCATCAGCTTCTTCCTTAAAATGTGTGCTTTGTGTACCTGACCCTAAAAATTCTGTACTGGAAACATTCTCTTTTTTTTTTTACCTTCTGCCTGCAAGGGAAAAATTCACCTGTCCTGAAATGAAGACTAGGAACTATCCCATGCTTGGTTTATTGTCCTGTCAACTTAATGATCAGGATAGAAAATAAACATTGAAAATATGAATGCTGAACTTGGCACACTGTTCTTGATTAATTGTTGCTTTCATTAGAATGGAAAACCTTGATAAGTAGTCTTTTATCCCCAAGATCAATGTTGAATTACCATGCTGTGTATTTGGTATTTCAGACTTTGTCCATCTGAAGTATACCAGTAAATAGTGTTGTGATCATGGCTGAGTAGGCTACAGGTTCTAAAATATGTTCAGGCAGCATAGTGCAAGTGGATAAACTGGTAAATAGATACATTTATATCATATCAATGAGGCTTTATCCAACCTCCTCCACATCTGCTAGTCACTGGCGTTAGGCCCAGTTAAAGGAGAGAATGACAAGTTTTTTGCTGTATGTACAAGTGATAAAGCAGTGTCTGGGACTTGTTCTAGCAAGGCAGTGGTCTGAGCCTGTGCTCCTTAACCTGCTTTCCCTAAGCATCTGCTTTTCCTCACAGATCCAGCACATGTACCGCTGTGCTCGGGTGCAGGGCCTTGACACCAGCGAGGGGCTGCTTCTCTTTGGGAAAGAGCACTTCTATGTCATCGATGGGTTCACCATGACAGCCACCAGGGAGATACGGGACATCGAGACGCTGCCTCCAAAGTGAGTACAGTGATAGAGAGTTTCCTTGATCCTTAGAGGCTGAACAAGAAGTATTTAATGAGATTTTTGAGGAGTCAGTTCCAAGGTAATGTAAGATGCAGGAAGACCTCAGGTGCTGAGCCATTTGTAGTATGGTATATTGTGAAAATCAGCTGTTTCTGTAACTGGCCGCTCATATGAATTAATAGGATAATTCTTTTAATTTCTCTTCTTTTTAATCACTTCTCTCTTGCCTGTTTATATTCATTTACAGGATGCATGAGCCAATCATACCTAGGGGAGCAAGGCAAGGTCCAAGTCAACTCAAAAGAACTTGCAGCATTTTCGCATATGAAGATATCAAGGAAGTGCATAAAAGGAGATACCTTTTGCAGGTAACTTGGATGCCATATTTGGATAGGGGGAGGCAAATCTGGAGTGTTTTGACAGTGTCATTTTTAAAAATTAAAATCAATACATAACTGATCAGTATTTGGAAAGTGAAGCTATTAACTGTGTTGAAATTTAAGTGTTTAGGTTGGGCATCCTTGTTGGAACTTAGCCTGGTTTAGTTTATTGGGTGTGTTAGTCAATGTCAGTGGTCCAAAAATAAAACATTTGGCCGCACTAAGCAAAGTCTGGTGCACCATAATTTGGTGCCACATATAGCATGACTAAACTGGTTTGTGCCTGACCTTCAGAGGTGACTAAGTTAGTCTTGACATGGGTTTGTCCTCTTTGTTTTCAGCCAATTGCAATTGAAGTTTTCTCAGGAGATGGACGGAACTATCTTCTAGCTTTCCAGAAAGGAGTTAGAAACAAAGTTTATCAAAGGTACTGTAAAATAAGTTAGAACATTTGACGTGAATGTTTGCAAATATCTGAGTGGAGGCTTTTTTGGTGCCTGCTAGAGCCTAACTGCTGCAGGAAAGAGCCACTAGAAGGCACTACATGCCTTCAGTGAGAATAGGCGCCTGTGATTTTGTTGTGGAGATGCTCAAAAGGAAGTTTGTAACTGTACTAAATGCATGCTGCTTCTCAGGAGATGGCATCCTGAGGACAGAAACACTAATCATAATCTTTTAACTGCTGCTGCAGGTTTTTGGCTGTGGTGCCATCTCTGACCGACAGCTCAGAGTCGGTGTCTGGGCAGAGACCAAACACCAGCGTAGAGCAAGGGTAGGTGGTTCTGTTCCTCACAACCTCTGTAGCTCATCAGTTTTCAATAAATGATGCTTGCATTAATGTCAGGATTATCTGGAGAGTATCAGAATTAACGTTATCAGTATACAGATACGTTCTGAAAGGAATTGGAGTGCTGAAGCCATCAGATTTATCCAAGTTGTTAAAAATATTTTGCTCATCAGCCGCCACTTGCACTGAATTGCATAATTAACACGCATAATTTTTACAGTGTGTGTTTAGAATTTTAAAAAAAAGTACTGCTAAAGCAAAAAGGAACAGAGACATTTTTTCTAGTTGTTGCAATTTACAACTTTTAATATTGAAATTTTGGGTCGTCTTGTGAGATGTAACTCAGCTCTTACTGCAAAGTCAAAAAATGCATTTTCTTCTTCCCACTAGGTCTGGCTTGCTTAGCACTTTAGTGGGAGAAAAATCTGTTACTCAAAGATGGGAAGTAAGTATGACAATTTTGCAGTACTTTTTGTATTAAATCCCACATTTTGTAGTGATACGTAAATAATCAGTAACCATAAGTTACATCTTCTTATTCTAACAGGGAACATGCTGTTATAGAAAGTGTATCTCAGCATTTAATTTGTGGTATTTCGTGATATCATCAAACAGGAAATGGTTCTACTGTTGAAAATGCAGGGGGAGTGCTGTAGTAAAAGTAGAATGAGCATTGTAATATTGAAGTAAGTTTCTATGTTTGGGGAAGCTGAACACTGACAGTCTGGCAGGTTGACATTTGATTGTTGTAAAGTGAAAACTTTACTGTGTTTATCTGTCTTCATTAAGAGAGGAGAAATCAGTAACTTCCAGTACCTGATGCACTTGAACACTCTGGCTGGCAGATCCTATAATGACCTCATGCAGTACCCTGTCTTTCCCTGGATCCTCGCAGACTATGACTCTGAGGTAAATAAAACATCTTGTCAGCCTTGTCAGTAATCTTTTATAAGCTGGAGGTTTCTATTTTATTCCTCCCACTTCTCAGCAGGGAGGATATTAGAGAATCTTGGCCGCACTGATTTTACAGATGTTATTGGTATGTGCGCAGGTGAGGGCTGGGATCCAGAGAGAGACATTTGCCTCTCTACCTTGCAGCAGTTCCTGTAAATGTCTGCATTAGCTTTCATCCGAGTATCCTGAAGTATGCTAAGCCCACAGAGAAAGCATCCTTGTCCAGAAGACTCTGGTAGAGGCTGCTATGAAATCTGGCTCCACAGTGAAAGAATGTGCTTTTGGAAAAGGTGAAACATCCTATTAATGCTTTTGTGGACAGCCATTGCCACCAACCAGACTGTTACATAAAGTATTGTTAAGGGTGCTTGTCAAGTATTCATGAAAAAACTGGGGGGAATTGGGGACAGGATGAGAGGAACAGGGCAAAAGTTATCCAAAACCCAGATGTGGTTTAAAATAAAACATACTGCCTTGGATCAGACTGAAGGACTGTTTTAAGCATATTCAACATTGCACCTACTGTATGTGTAGAAAGCAGGGATAACAGCCTTAGGAGGTAGGTGGTGTTAACTGTGGTAATCAACAGTGTTGAAAGGATTTGGTTTGGTTTTATAAAATTGTTGTCTGTTTTATTTATAAAGGAACTGGATCTTACAAATCCCAAAACATTCAGAAATCTGGCCAAGCCCATGGGAGCTCAAACAGAGGACAGGTTAGCCCAGTACAAGAAACGATACAAGGATTGGGAAGATCCCAATGGTAAGTAATAATCCATCCTTCAGGAAGAGCAGAGGAACATGTGCCTGTCATCATGGGAGGGACTCATGGATTTTTTTATAATATGGGTAAAGAGATCTGGGTAGAGATGTGCAGAACTCTGCCATGTTTTTTAGTTAGTGTCCAACAAAGACTAAATTAGAACAAAGGGACACTGGCTTTCTTTCTGTGTTGTTTATTTTAAATCCAAATGACAGCTTTGTTTCTATGTAAAAACAAAGACAGAACAGTTGCACATTTAGATGAGTTTAACATTGTCTAAAGACTGGAATGGGCAGGCATGTGAAGCACACGACCAGCTGTGTCTGCAAATACAGTTTGAATGCTGTTGCGTGAAAATAAATAGTACCAAGAATGCAAATGCTTCTGCATTAGCACTATGCTAGTTTTTTCATTTCTAATCTTAGTGCACGTTTTTTGGCTAAGGAAACAGCAGCTTCTTTGCTAAAAAGTCCTCAGAATGGGATGCAATTAAGTTTCCTATTCATGATTTTAGAGCTTCCTTATATATTGAAAATAAAACTTGGGTGTTTGGCAAGACAAGTTTTCTTGTGTGCTTTTATCAAAGACAGAGGCCTGTTTAACTACTGCAGTGCTGTTCTGTGTCAAACAACAGTAGGTGGCAAAGACATTCATTTCTAGAAATGGATCAGTATTTTCCAAGTGTGCTTATGCAGACTTTTTGCCAGGAAATTAAGAAAATAAAAGCTGTACAAAATCTGTAGGCAACAGTCCTGATACGTATTTCTGCCCGAGACTTTAAATCCACAGTTAAAAATAAGACCAAACATTGAAAAAAATATTTTCTTTAAATGTTTCTTCAGCAGAAATCATCCTGGCTGCACTGCAACATTTCAATTAGTTAAAACAAAAAATGAGTAACCATTCAGTACTGCTCTGCAGAACCCTATTGAATTAGGGCTACTGCACTGCAGCCAAAACTCAAGTGACAAACATAAAGCTTTCAGACTTCTGAGAATGAAAATTACAAATTCCAATTTTGAATGTGTCTAAGGCCACAGAGTAATTAAAATAGTGTTAATTTTTTTTTTCTGTTAGTACTGACTCTGTCACCTAACTACTTTATTTCTCCTATGTTTATGATTTTTAACCTTCAGGGGAAACCCCAGCTTATCACTATGGCACCCACTATTCCTCAGCCATGATCGTGGCTTCCTATCTTGTCCGGATGGAGCCTTTTACTCAGATTTTCTTACGGTTGCAGGTAAAAATTGCATCACCTCACTTCATGCTTCTTGCCTGCTGTGTATTTCAGACATCACGGAGAAATATGATCAGTCAACTTTGTTTTCATCAAATACCATAGAAGAAATACCTTTTGCATAGTTCTTATTGCCTGGCAGGTTTTTGATGTGTCTTTTTAAAAGATGTGATGGAATTCAACTTTTTTTTTTTTTCCTTGTAGTTTGAACATTTTTCTAAATGTATGCAGAACAAAGTACAGCAGACAAAAACTAAAGCAAGCTTTATTGTGAAAAATATTTTGCTGTTTCTCTGAAAGAGACTAAACTCGAAATCAGACAGATGACTTCTTAAAGTTCTGTGTATCTGTATCTATGTTTTCTTTTACTGTACCTAAAAGTAATGCAGCTGATTAGATCCATTGTGTTAGAGGAAGAAATGTGCTATGTTCTAGTGTCTTCATTAGGCAGAGGATGTTCTGATTTGCCTTCCTGGCAAAGCCTGCCGTGCTGAGGGGTGCCGTGACACTGACCTGTGCTCCTCTCTCTGCCTGGCAGGGCGGTCACTTCGACCTGGCTGACCGCATGTTCCACAGCGTGCGCGAGGCCTGGTACTCCGCCTCCAAGCACAACATGGCAGACGTGAAGGAGCTCATCCCAGAGTTCTTCTACCTCCCCGAGTTCCTGCTCAATTCCAACAATTTTGACCTAGGTAGGCAACAAGAGCTTGATAGCGGCGCTGTGGGTGGGAGAACAGAGCCAGACAGACATGAGATATTTTCTCAAGCAGTGAGTGTTCATTTTAAGTAGTTAATACAAAGTGTCTTCTGTAAATTGCAGAACTAGTCCCTGAAAGGATTTTTGTTTGGAACAGTGTATTTTTGTCAATTTTTGGGTTTTTACCAGTTCAAAATGCACAGATAATCGTGTTTTACTTGGAGTTTCTCTGCTTTGCGTTTTTCTCCATGTAACTTATTCCATGATGGTGTTTGCCATCTTTGTTGGTTATTTTTTTAAGCTTTGCAAAATCTGTTTTACAATCTTCACTTTTAGAACTTCATTTGAAAGTATTCCTGAAGGTTTTTTGAATTGTCACAGCTTTTGTGACAGTGATTATTCAACAGGAGTCATGTAGGAGACCTGTTGTCTGTAGGAGATTCATGTTACTTATTATATGTCACTCTGAGTAGTGACACTAAGCTCTTATATTCTGAGCTCTGTGCTGTGAATCTTATAGCAATAATAAAGATTAATCAAGTCATAGGTTTTATGACTTAGCACAACCTTACAAAAAAAGAAAAGCAAAACCCAAAGAACACCCTACAAAACCTCTCCCAGGTGTATTTTACACAGAAGAATATGGGTATTACTGAAAAAATGTTGAGCTCTTGTCCACTTATCTAAGTATCTGATAATTTTGGACTGTAACCACTGGAGTGCAGAAATTCTTCACTGAGCATTTGGAACAACAGTAGAAAAGTTTTTTTTAGGAACAGTTGTCAAACACTGCGGTACTTTTGATTGTGATAATTTGTGGCAATCCTTCTCCCCTTCCTCCCAGATGAAAAGAAAGGAACATTCCAAGGCTGGTGATGGAAGCAATATTTCTGTTGGAGCATTGCACTTATTTTTTGTGTGCTCCTGTAAACTTGGAAGTTTGTTGGTATTCGTCTGAGTTAATAGGGAGTGTGGAATTGTCTCTTGACAGCAAGTGACAGAACAAGAATATAACAGAGGAGTTTTACCAAATATATTTTTGGTGATCACAAAATGCCACCATTTAATGTTCAGAGTGAGAAGGGGGCTGTCCAGGACAGATGAATGTGTTGTGCCCAGGCCATGGGCACACCAGAGGAATCACCAGTATCCTTGGGCATGGAGCTTGTGGGAGATACCAGTTAGCTCTGAAATGAGTATTTGGCTGCACATCACAGGAGTACAGGCTATTCTCAGGAGTAAAATAACAATTTCATTCTATGATACCATGCTATCGTCCTCTTCAGAAGCCTCAGTATGGAATATTTGGATTCTTTCTCCTGAAAGCAATCTTACATGAACAACTGAGGCAGAATTTTTTCGTGTTTTATTGCCTGACATTTAAAACCAACATATTATTTTAAAGAAAAGACTGAAGTGGCTTTCTGTAGAGACAAGATACTAGAATTTGATTTTTTTTCTTTTTTTTTTTCCACTTCTTTTTCGCCTTTGCTGTTGCAGTTCAGTTTCAGTGCTTCTCTCCAAATTTTCTCCTTCTTGTTTTTTATTAGGTTGCAAACAAAATGGCACTAAACTTGGTGATGTAATCCTCCCTCCATGGGCAAAAGGAGATCCTCGTGAGTTTATCAGAGTCCATCGGGAGGTAATTTGAATTTTAATGATGACGGTAGAAAATGTCTGTTGGGACTTTCCACTGCACATTAATCTAAGCTCAATTTGTGCAGTCACAGGCCAGTCTGTGAGTTCAAGCTTGGTGCCTGATTGTTGCCAAGGTCTGTAGTGTTTCCTCCCCTTCCTTTTCGGCTACAGAGTACATTGAGGCAAGACTTGCTTCAATGAAAAGCTTTATCAAAACATAACAAAAATATGTCAAAATATGTTCTGCATTTTCCTCGTGGCAGGTGTAGTAAGCTCAACCAATGGGCAATTTGTCTAGTTTTAATGCATGCCTTTTGAATTTCAGGCTCTGGAATGTGACTTTGTGAGTGCTCACCTGCATGAGTGGATTGACTTGATCTTTGGCTATAAACAGCAAGGTCCTGCTGCAGTAGAAGCTGTAAATGTCTTTCACCATCTCTTCTATGAGGGACAAGTGGACATATATAACATCAATGATCCATTAAAAGAGACAGCTACCATAGGATTCATTAATAACTTTGGACAGATACCAAAGCAGGTATACCGTTCATAGAATTCGTATTTTTCAGTTAACACTCAAATTGAAATGTGTTAATATAAAATAGGAAGGTGTTTTAGGAGTGAAACTTCTTGGGAGTGTTTATCCATAAATATTCTTCCAGTGATATGAAATCATCTATGTTTCCATTATGAATGACACAAAGATTGACTTTGGGCTTTGCTTGTGAGATTAGAAATGGCTTTTTTTTCCCCTTTACATCCTTAAAATAAAGGCACAATAAATTATGGCTCAACTCTAAAAATCAGCATAAAGAAAAAGGGAAGTATGTTCCTGCTGCAAAGTCATATGGGAGGAGTGAAAGTGCAACTTCAAAGTAATGCCTAGGGCTAAGGTATTTGAAGTTACCCTGTAATAAAATAATTTCTGTAATAACTTCTGCTCCTTTTTTTTACCCCAGTCTCTTGGATGATTCACTCTTGTAGGACAGCTGTAGTTAAGGAGCTGTGAAGACCCGGTTTTGGTGCAGCTTTAAAGTTTGTATTCTCTTCAAGAGATTACATTAAATAATTCAATGTAATATTAAATCTGGGGGTTCACGTTGTGGGGAGTCTCAGTGTTGGTTGTTTTGTTTTGGTTTTTCTTATTGGGCTCTTCTTTAGAGCCTTTTTGCTATCCAGTGAAAATCTTAAATGTCGTTGGTGAATATTTCCGATCCTAGATTTGGTGGAAGCCACAGATACCTTCAGCAATCCACTGGGAACTCAAGCCATGTGTTGGAAACGCTAAACTCAGCTCTCAGCACAAAATGTTTCAGGACAGCCACGGGATATTTCCTGTGGCAACCCACTTAGAGCTGTCTGTCTCTCGTTGCTTGGAAGGAAGGCTAAGAACTGCTCATCTGTCTTCTGAGGCTTTTCTCCTTTCCCTTCCTTGCTCTCTCTCAATAATCTAATTATGTAGTGGCTGTAGTGTTTTCTCCTCTTATGTAATAACCAATCCCTGGGTTGTGATGATAATCAGACATGGCCCAGCTAAAGCCAGATGGACAGATGGGGACTGGGGCAGAGGCCAGGGCAATAGAAGAGCACTGCAGCTGATTTCAGAGCTCTACCTGAATCTTCAGATGCCTGTTAGGTACCGACCTGTGAGATCTACCAGGAATTGCATGATGCTTTGCTAGAGGAAATAGACTGCAGTAGACTTGGGAAACTAAACTTCCTTAAGGCTCTGTTGGTGGTGAGCACTCTTGGAGCACATTTTTATGTAACCCTAGAGTTCTGCTGTTCCCCTCTGTGAGTTTCCATGGGGGATCCAGGGCAGGCTCTCTCAGTGACACGGCTGCTGCACATTTTTTCACTCCTGTCCTGCATGATGTAACATGCATCTTCTTTATCCCATATCTTGCACTAGTAATGTGCCTGGCAGTTTGAGTTTGTATTTTAAAAAGTTGTGTTGTAAAACATTGCAGAGCTGGTGCTGTGCTTGGAAGAGGGCTCTCACAGACTCCGTGAGGGTCCTGAGATGCCTCAGCCTGAGGGGGCAGAGCAACTTTGCTCCTTGTTGGTTTTCATACTGTTTGTTGAAGTGTTTTGAAATGTTCACTGTGAGTTATTAGTGAACACTGAGAACAGCAAGGTAACATTTACTGACCTGCAGGATTTTTAGAAGGTATATTGGATGTATTTATGATCTTTTTAAGCTTGTGCCCTTGTAAACCTGTGATTTTTTGATGATCATTAGTTTCTTGATGAATTTCAGCTCTTCAAAAAACCCCACCCACCAAAGCGTGTTAGAAGCCGTCTGAATGGAGAGGCTGTGGGAACCTCTGTGCCCCCTGGTTCCACAAGTGACAAGATCTTTTTCCATCATTTGGACAACCTGCGGCCGTCTCTTGCTCCAGTGAAAGGTAAACTTTAAACCCACAGTAGTTATTGCTGTTTCTTTGCCCAAGCATTCAGAGTTTCAGAAAGACAGTACTTTTCCATCTTTTGTTAAGTTCTAATATTCTTACTGCCTGTAGGTTTGTGAGAGAGACAAATTCAAAATATCCTAATGCTGTAAGATTATGTTCTTAGCTACCTTAGAGGTACTTGGGAAACACCATAGCTGCACCAGTTTAATGTAACATTTTTTAAATAGAGGGATAAAATGGAGTCCAAGCACCTTTTTTTAAGTTTGAATTTAACAAACAACATTCAGAGTACATTGCTTCTTGGCCTGTGATAGCCTCAATTTTTGTGATTTTCATGGCAGAAGGATTATTTGTCACAGTGCAGAGAAATACTGAGGAATGTTGTCAGGAAAGGTATTGGTAGCTGCACTGAGACAAAAGAATGTGGTTTTTGACTTCATATCTGACATTAGACTGAAAAATGCATAGTTGTCTGCGAGGCAGGTAAATGCTATAGAGAGATTTCTTTCCTAGCTGAGTAAAGGAATCAGTGGCTTCCTGCTGTAAAGACTGAAGGACGTTCTATTACACGGTGCATAGCAGGGCTTAGAGAGAAGACTAAGTCAGGAAATTAGAAAGCACTGATCTATATTTGGCTCTGCATTTGTTAGGAATGGAGCAAAAGTTGCCATCACTGCAGCTGAAGCAAAGAATATGTAAATAGCTACTACAGAGACCTTGCTTTGGCAGAGCAGCAGGTACTTCAAGGGATCAGATAGTATTTGTCTCTCCCAGCAATAAAACATAACCCGATCTTCTTTTTCAGAGCTCAAGGAGCCTGTGGGGCAGATTGTGTGTACTGATAAAGGCATTCTGGCAGTAGAACAGAACAAGGTTCTCATCCCACCCACGTGGAATAAAACGTTTGCTTGGGGCTATGCAGACCTCAGCTGCAGACTGGGTACCTATGAGTCAGACAAGGTTTGTAATCTGAAATTTGTTCCAGCAATTAGTACTCAATAGTGAAAAAAATATAACAATGGAAATTTATTTCACATGTGAATGAAATAATCTTGTGCTGCATAAATTTGATTGCTCCCTCTTGGGAGGTCTTCATCAGAATGCTGGCAGAATAACATTAACTAATAATTTTTTACCAGGTCTTAGTGACTTAATGAATGCAAGGTGGCAGCCGTGTTTTTATTTTTATCCTACAAAGTACTAGTTCTGCAAGTAATTCTTTGTTTTCTGTATTTTTAGGCAGTGATTGTTTATGAATGCTTGTCAGAATGGGGTCAGATTCTGTGTGCCATTTGCCCCAACCCCAAACTAGTTATCACCGGAGGAACAAGCACAGCAGTGTGTGTGTGGGAAATGGGTGTCTCCAAAGAAAAAGCTAAAGCCCTCACACTGAAACAGGTAAAATACAATAAAACTGCCTTTCATATAAATAATTGTTATAAGGTCAAAGTAATTATGTAATGAGTGTTGCTCATCTTTGAAACGATGAGTCCAGCAGATCTCTGGAGAATGGAGTAGTTGAGATGCTGACCTTCATTGAAAGTGGGCAAAATGCATCTTTAAAATTACTTTGTTTTTAAGAATAGTGGATCACCAGGAGCTTTCTGGAGAGAAAGGGAATTTGGTAGTGATGTTAACAAAATTATGCAGGTGTGTTTTGTGAAATGATCTGCTTTCTTGTAGTGTTATGTGTAACCCCCCCCCCATGTAAAAACTGTGTCAGGAAGGACAGTGAAAGGAGGCTGCCTTAAAGGTTAATTTTCCTCTTTTTAAACAAAAAAATTAATTACTTTATTACAGCAACTTTTAATCTGAAACAAGGACCCATGCTTTAAAGTCAGCTGCAGCTAAGTGCAGAGTAAGTTTTATGTGTTTACTAAAGAAAAAACAAACCCAACAAATGCAACCAAAAAACCCAACCCTAATTAAGTCAACATATTCTAGCGGCTGTGTATCATTGTTATAGGTTGTGTTACTGTTCCGTTAGCATCTTGATAGCAGTACTCTTCTTTTAGAGGAAATCTTCCCCTCAAATTTATGAAAAGAAATTTAGAGAATTATTTAATAACTTCCCTTGTGCAGTAGTCACCTGTCCAAAGCTGTTTTTCCAAAGTGTTTTTCTTAAAAACTGTATGAGATAAAACACTGTATCTTAAACTTTGGGGCAGCATATTTGAAGGCCGTTTACTGTATTCAGCTAGTGATTTTTAACTGAGTAAACTGCAGTAATTTGACTGTATTCCAGACTCTTTTTCCAATGGTTAGATTAAGCCTAAAATGTTAAAGTAGGGCCTAGTATGAGTAGATGCTTGTAATTTTCTCCTCCTTCCAACTGACTTTGCCTTTTTGATTGCAACTCTTTCTTGTCTCTTTTATCTTCTCATAGTCATCAGCAGTTTCTATAGGAGTCATTAACTTCAGTTTTCAGAATATAATTTCAGGTGCAGCCTGGAACACATTCTGACCTTATAAACAGGCTACTAATCCAGGATGGGGTTTTCTTCAGTGGAAGTGTCTGTAACATTAGACTCTTGAAATTTTATTTTGTCAGAGTTCCTTCTAAATGGAAAAAGTTATTACTTTTACCATTTTGAATTATGGAAATAGTTATCAACTGAAAACTTCTAAGGCAGCTGCATCTTCTGATAGGATATTCTGGTTACATTATCTGGATCTTTCAGGTAAGAGGGTTTAATGTGGAATTTTTTTGTTCTCTCCTGATTTCAGCTTTTGCTCCTGACTTGTGTTTTGCAGGCACTGCTGGGTCACACTGACACTGTCACGTGCTTAACGGCATCGCTGGCGTATCACATAATTGTGAGTGGATCCCGGGATCGCACCTGCATCATCTGGGATCTGAATAAGCTCTCCTTCCTGACACAGCTCCGGGGGCACAGGGCTCCAATTTCAGCACTCTGTATAAATGAATTAACGGTGAGAGCCAAACTCCATCCACCAGCGTGCAGTGGGAACAGTAGCAAGAGTTGGAAATCATTAAACCAAAGGGAAATAAACTAGGTTCTCCTGTTAATTTGGCAGAACTTGTATAACTAATTTGAAAACTTATTAACAGCTGGTTTAGGGAATAATTCATGTCATTTGTCCAGAGCCGTACGTGGGTGTATTCCGTGCAGGGTGGCTTGAGCTTAGAAGAGGTTATTAACAGTGCTGGAAGCAGTATAGTTAGTGTGACATTGCAAGGGAGCTGCCAAACCTGCCACAGGGGCTAAGAAAAGCTTTTGATACATGACCTTGGTTGGCTTATCTTAAGCTGAATTTAAAGGAAACAGGAGATACCTTGGGTGAAGCTGCAGTGCCAGTTTGGTGGAAACAGAGGTATCCTAAAAGTTTCCATCCCTGATGGTCCTGTGAGTTACAAGTCACCATTTATCCAGCTCCCATGCATGGCCGTCAGGGCTGGATGGGACCCTGTTGTAGGTGGAGCAGATGCAATGGTTGAAATCAAGACAACAGAGGGCTGCAATGCAAGGAGGGGGTAGCAAGTGGCACAGTTTATTAGCTGCTGATGCTCTGTTGTAGTGCTGCTAGTGCTTTAGACTGCAGCTCCTGTTTCCCTTCTGCACTAGTTTGGACTGTTCCCAATAAGGAAGCAAATGAAATTTAAGGTGGTTACATGTTTGTGAAAAAGAGCGGAGTCAACATGAGCAGTCTTTGGAAACTGAAAAGGGAAAGTACTGAAAATATGCTGTTGGATTGATATGCTATGAAAAGTGGAGAAATTGGTCAATTCATTCTATGCTGTAAATAGAACAAATAGGTTGCTACTAAGTCTGGTTTTCTAGGTACAGTTTTTTTTAAAAAATGTGTATAATCTTCAAGGTTTCTTTAGCTGGCCAGACTCACCTTGAATGGAACTTGCTGAAAAGTGCCAGCCTTGGAACTTGGCTTATAAATTAACCTGGCTTATATTTTTGCTGAAGAATACCTGCGACTTTGTGTTGAAATCTGGAGGTGTTATTTGTCTTTGCAGGGAGACATTGTATCGTGTGCTGGCACTTACATCCATGTGTGGAGCATTAATGGCAGCCCTACTGCAAGTGTAAACACCTTCACTGGCCGAAGCCAGCAGATAATGTGCTGTTTCGTGTCAGAGATGAATGAGTGGGACACCCAGAATGTCATTGTAACAGGGCACTCGGATGGGGTGGTCCGGGTAAGTACCAGCAATCACTGCCTGGAAAATTAAGTTTATGCCTTGGTAGTAGTAGTAGTCTGCTTTAGAGAAGTCATGCCTGTCGAACACAGTGTCCTGGCTGTCCAAAAGCAGTCCTGCTGTACTTGGGTGTTTCACCTGAACAGTTCTTTCTCCTTTTTGATGCCCCCACTGGGATGTGGTAACCAGCAATAGTCAGCAGAGCATACGTTTTCCTTGTGACATTTAAGTAAAACCTTATAAAATGAAGGCCTTGTTGCCTTTGTAAAATTATGGCTCAGGCCTGTTACTTCGGCTAGAGAAGGATTGTGAGAAGAGTCCATGAGAAGAAAAACCGTTGGTTTTTACCCATGAGAATGTAGTCTCAACAGAAGCAAGAGAGTTAAACAATAGAAAGAGAAAAACAGCAACATATCCGCACCTGTTCTTTTTCTGAATGCTTGAACGCTTATGCTATAGGTAGCCAATGGTAGTATGTTGTAGTTAATAATAGCCAATGAGTCTATTGTAGTAGCTTAGCAGCCAATGAATATGTATGATGATAACATGAATGATAACATACAAAAGGTGTATAAAAGAGGCTGCTTTGTTTAATTTACAGCTTTTTGGCCCTTGAAAGAGGCACTGTCTGTGTGTGTTGTGACCGCACCAACAGCGGCATTTCCTTCCTGCTCTGTTTTGGTCACCAGCTTTCATGCCTGGAGTCCGTTGTTTTGGTTCACCATTTTTGTTTTACACACCTTGAGACAATTCATTTTGCTGCCTAGAAAGAAAAGAGAAACTTAGTGTCATCTCTGATGGCTGCGAGTCTAACGCAATTTTCAGTACTACTGTGTGCAGCCTTAACCAGAATCTGCTGGTCAGACGGCTGTGTGGCATGGATTCAGGCATGAACACAGATGCCCTCTTATAGTTTCTAGTCCCCAAAACCAGGGTTTAGTATGGAGATGGTGACCCGCCTTGCATGCTACCAGTGCAAATACACAGTTCTACTAAGCCATTTTAACTCTACTAGTAGCTCAGAAAAAAGCCAAGAGTTCAGTAAGTGCCACTCTGCTTATCCCCTGTTCCTCCAGTTCTGGCGGATGGAGTTTTTGCAAGTGCCAGAAACACCAGCTCCGGAGCCTGTGGAGATGCTGGAAATGCAAGAGGACTGTCAGGAAACACAAATAGGTATGTCTCCTGACAAGTGTTTGGTACTTCCCTGCTGCATCTGATCTTTGCTGTAGGTAGGTGAAGTCCTGTGTTTATACGGTGCAGAATGGGTGATGGAGATTTTGTCTCAAAAGGCTACTAGTAGACATCCAGCGGGCACAATAAACAGCATCTGGGTTCTTTGTTCTCCCCTTGCTTAAGGTAGTTTCACCTTGCTACAAGTAAGAAAAAATGTTGCACATCCTGGCTTTTTTTTCTGTGAAGGTGGAACTTCTCTCTGTGTGTTTGCTTCTCCTCTTGGTGAACCCAATGGATTGTCCAAAAGCTAGATATTTTTTAGTATGAAATGGAATTATAGCATAACAGCAGAGTTAAAAAAATCTACTGATGGAACAGTCTGTACAAGACAAGCAATGATATAATTTGCTCCTGTTGGAAGATTTTGGTCTGTGCTTCTTGATCGTTTCTTTTAGCCATCTCATCTTCATCTTGCCCTCTTCATATTGAAGATATGATCTGGATTTGGATCTGAATATCATGATACTCATTAGTAATTATTATATAAATACAGCTTTTGGGTTTTTTCAGGGTCACTTGGAGTATAAATGTCTTTGGTAATTGCTTTTTTGTGTTAACAAGTCCTGTTATTAACAAGTCTGCATCATATTTTTCAGTCAGAGTTTCAGCATAGCTGACTGTGCTTACTTGTGTAAGTTTTGCTGAAAGGTTTTGCCAACTTGAGTGTTTCTGAAGTTTTTGCTCCTTTTGTCTATCATAGCCTCCCTCAGAGGGACTATTGTAGGAAATAGCTTCAGATAAGGAGTGTTGTTCTCTGGCAACAGAAAAAAGTGTAAAAAAAGTGCAGAAAATATGGATGGTGTGATTCCTGGCAGGAGCTGAGTCTCTGAAAAGGCTCTGAGATGCCTGCATGCAGTGTTCCCCTCTCATGCAGTGCTGGTACCCGTTGGGTTGCAGGCAGTGCAGCAGCAGAATAAGGAGAAAGCTCAGGCCATAGCCAGGCTCACTAACAGCACCTTTCCCCTGTTGTGCCAACCCAGGGCAGGAAGCCCATGAGGAGGACAGCAGTGACTCCGAGGCAGATGATCCATGCATAGGCCAGGACACAAAACTGCAGGAGAGCCAGAGCCAACCAAGCAGCACCAGCCACAGGCCTCGGTCATCGTCAGCCAGAGCAGCAGCAGCGTGGTCAGCAGACAGCGGCTCCGATGACTCCAGGCGTTGGTCAGACCAGCTCAGCTTGGATGAGAAAGATGGATTTATCTTTGTGAATTATTCGGAGGGACAAGCAAAAATGCATGCCCATGCTCAGGTTAACCACCCCCACCCCAGCTATGCTGAAGCACGGCACTACAGCAAGCTCAAACCAGGTAAAAGAAACTCTGCACAGCCCTCAGTTTTATTCCTGAGTGAAATGTTATAGAAAAAGAGAAAAACTTGAATCTCTGAGGGAGATTTTTTTTCTTACTACAAAGTTGCAGTTACAAGTATTTTGGGGGAGGAGGGAACAAAATTGAGAAGGAGCAAATTTGCTTTATCCCCTCCCACTTCCCACTCCTTTGTAGGATACAGATGGGAGCGTCAGCTGGTGTTCAGAAGCAAACTAACTATGCACACGGCATTTGATCGCAAAGACAACGCACACCCAGCGGAAATCACTGCGCTCGGCATCTCCAAGTGAGTAGTTCGCACGTGAGGCCTTCAAACAGTTTTGGGTGTTGTCAGCAGGCAGCGGTACCATTGTTCACAACGCTGTTTTGTGGTGCCTCTGGGGCAGCCTTCTTCAAGGACTGAGATAAAAACACTAAAAGGGGGAGACCCGTTCAGCTGCTCTGTGTTAGACAGAGCGTTGCAGCTCCATTTCTCAGTCAGAGCAGGGTAATTGGGGCGTTAGTTACCACACCAGTACTTTACCATTTTACATTCTCTGGCGTGTAAAATGGGTCATGGATGCCTGTGCGTTACTGTGCCAGAGCTGTTGCAGGAATGCTTTTGCTTTTCCTTGCAGGGATCACAGCAGGATCCTGATCGGGGACGGCCGGGGCAGGGTGTTCAGCTGGTCAGTGAGCGATCAGCCGGGCCGGTCCGCGGCCGACCACTGGGTGAAGGACGAGGGCGGCGACAGCTGCTCGGGCTGCACCGTACGCTTCTCGCTCACCGAGAGGCGGCACCACTGCAGGAACTGTGGACAGCTCTTCTGCCAGAAGTAAGCAGCCAACAGCCTCCCTTGGGCTCTTCTCCGTACAGAATTTTAGGTGGTAAAGCTGTGAAATACCACAGAACTCTGCTGAAAGATTGAGGCTGCTTAAACTATATGCAGGACTCTGAGGATGCTGATTTAGGGGCCATTAGCAGCCAGCCTCAGGCAGGAAAATGTATGGCATAGAGGATGTTTGTGAGCTGCCCTTACCCACAAACTGAAGTGCAAGTCTCCTCTCTGATCCACTGGGTCAGAGATGATATTTCTAGCTTTATCTCTCAGAGTCTAAACTGGTGACAACAGCTGTTTTTAAGCTACCTGTCACACAGTGTCATTCCACTGACTCTGTGGTGATCATTTGAGTTAAATTCTGCTTCTGCCACACTGCAGTGCACTTCCATGTCAAGGTAGGTTAGGACAGTTTTCTGGTGTTTGAAGTCATGATGTTAATTCCCACAGCTCAATAGAAAATGGATAGAAATGGAGAGGACCTGTGTTCAGTGATGGTTGATTTTTCTCCACAGGTGCAGCCGGTTTCAGTCAGAAATCAAACGGCTGAAGATTTCATCACCGGTCAGGGTGTGCCAGAACTGCTTCTACAACCTGCAGCACGAGCGGGGCTCAGAGGAGGGGCCCAGAAATTGATGGGGGCTGGCAAACCTCCTCCAGCCCCTCTGTCACTCCAGGAACCAGTGAGAGCATCAGAAGGGATTGGAATATTGTCTGTTTACACTTATGTTTATACTGTGTTCTAAGCACTAAGAGTAAAAAGGGATCATTGCATTGGTTTGTGTTGACAGAAGGCAGGCGAGGCGAACAGCGAAATGAAGAGCAAGGCCCAGGAAGACAAATAACCACAAATCCAACAGAACTGGCAGCCCCTAAACCCATGCTGATGTGGCTGTCGAGAAAATCCTCACTTATCCTAAACACCCCTTCTTGTCTTGTTTTTGTAGAGTTAGTCATCTTAACTGGGGGGAGGGGAGGGCAAGGCTTTTTAGAAGATAGTTGTAAATCTGCCTTCTTCGCAAGCAACTGTGTATATTGTAAATAGGTATAACAGCCTTTTTATCTAAATATGAACTTAACTGCCTGTTACATGGGACTTCAGATTAACCACTGTACTTTGCGTGGCATCTTTATCTCATCTATCAATTTAAATACGAATGTTTAAAAAAAAAAAAAACAAAAACAGAAAACTCAAAGGCATTATGTGTCTTTCTGTTAAAAATCCAGTCTGTGCATGTTTGTTCTTTCAGTTGCCCACAGTATCTTAATTTAAGTGAGGCTATTCATAGAATTACATGGATTTTTTCAAAAGAAAACATTTTTGAGAATAGGAACTTGGAGTATTTTATTCTAGCTGTAAGATAACCAGGAACTAAATTGTACACTTGTGTTGCATTTTATACCAAACTATTTACCACCTCAGTGTTGTTCATATTTAATATGGCCTCTTTTATACATATGTCAGAGCTGCAGTTTTGTTAATTACTTACTGTTCATTAGCAGCTGATTCATGCAGTGCAAGAACCAGCTTTTACCTTCTTTAGTCAATAGCAATTGGCTTTTGCATATAGGTACAGAATTAATTCCTTGTGCATAGAATTTAACTGCTGTTGTCCCGTAGCTTCTTTGCAAAACAAAAAACTTTTGGAACAACAGGCGTTGCTCTAAAGCAGGGTGATCTTGGTCATGTCAGAAATGCTCCTCGGAGCTCTCTTTGTCTTTCAGCACACACCATCAGCTTGAGGACAGCAGTAGATTTCCATTATGGTTTTTAAGTTTCAATATGAATTTAATTGCAGTATATTTTTACTACTCTGTCATTTATTTTGCACTACATGTGGGATGAAGTAGAGACACTGATATCCACTGGGATTGGAGCACGTGCATTGGATAGGCCCATGGACTTAATTTCTGCATGAGGTCTTGCCAGTGGGTTTTTGTTTGGGTGAGGGGGGAGAGGGAGGGCAGTAGGCAGGCTGGTGGTCGGTTTGGTCTTGTTTTTTAACATATGTGTATATATTTTGTAAATGGGTGACAAACTGATCTAGAGCTAGGTATATTCACAATGGATTCTTTTAAATAGAGGTAAGGATATGACCCAGACCAACAGAAGACAGGTGGCTCTGATAGTACTCGAGCGAATGTTGTCACTCACAGGGATGAGATTATCCTTCACTTGGAATGACTTGGGCAGGCTCTGACCCTGGGACGGCAAATCCTCAAAACCAGCATTGTCGTTGGAATTGCACCATCAAAAATGCCAGGCCCTCTGGGTTGGGGTGAGCTCCTTCCAGAGGGTCCCTGGCACTGCGGGGGCACCCCTGTCTTCTCTTGATTTGAGCTTTTAGCGGTGAATAATTTGTTAATTCTGACCACTTACTATTTACCCTGGTATCACATGTTTATGCACTGAAGGTTAAATATGTATTTTGATACTTGTTTGTTTATTATGTATGTGCTGGTCTGTAAAATGAGATATATTCCTGTTTTGGTATGTATACTAGGTCCCCAAATGAACAGAAAGGCTTCTCTAGAGCCCTTGCACACTGTTGAGTAAATGCAGGTTTGTTGAGCTTAGCTGACCCAAATTTTGGATCCAAAGAGTGATGGTCAAGTAGCCACACTGACTACTGGCTGCCTGACAGATTTGACCCTAAAAACAGGAAGAGGTCCTCAGTAAGCATGTGCGGAGCACTGGAATTTCTGTGTTCAGCTGTTCTCTCTAACGTTGCCTTCACCCTTCCCAAAATGATGCAAAACCAGCATAGTTCAGAAGACAGGCTAGTGGCCTTAATGTTTTCTGTTTGAAGAAAAGGCTATTTTAACAACTCTTAGATGCCTTTGAGTCCACAGTTTTCCTCCCCTTGCCTCCAGATTTCCAAATCACCCCCAAATTTAAGGAAGCCTTCTTTTCTGTGGACTGCAACTTGTACAGCCATGCGATTAAACCCTAATAAAAGCAAAGCTATGACGACAACAGCGATGTGATCCAACACTGAAGCAAGGACACAGTCCTGCTGTGGGGCCATGGGGACAGGGGGCTGTCAGCCACAGAGACGCGGCGTACGGGTGTTGTTCCGCGCCTGCGGCGTTTGGCAGCGCACTAAAGAAATCCTTATTCCTTACAAATTCTGCAGTGTGCAGGCTAGGCCCAGTTTACATTTTGCAAGCAAACCACCACAGCCCTCTGACTTAATTCTGTTCCCAAAAAACACGTTTTTGCTTGTTGGAGGTGAAGGGGGACAAACACACCTGCTCGTATTTCCTCTGGCAGCTGGTGCTGTGGGCAACTGTGGTGTTCACGTGGGAGTGGGGTTTTTTTCCATTTCATTCGAGCTTCTAATGCAAATACTTGCTTTGTTTTCCATGTAAAAATCTGTTGAGCAAAAATATACTCATGTACACTAACATTAGTAGACTGTATTCTCTGCAAGTACCTCACATGTCTTCTCCTGCCTTGTTCTTTGTAGTAAACTTATCCATGTACTCCTAACATTCGTATGTAGTGTGCAACTGTAATGTCATGCTTTTGAGAGGGGGTTGGCTGCCTCCAGCCAACATTCATCAGTTCAATAGCAAAACACTTTAGATAAGTTATTTTGCACTTTCTTATGTATAAAATTGGTAGAAACTTATATTTGCTTTGTATCATTTAAAGACTCCTTTTGTTTCGGTAAATGAACTGTGTATAAAATACTTATGCAGTTAAAACTGTTTTTAGAAAGTATTTTTAATTTCAGCAAGTTTGGTTACTTGTTGCATGACTATTAACACAGCTGACTTTTTGTGTCAGTGCAATGTATATTTTTTTTGTCCTGTTATTAACTTGTAAGCCCTAGTTAAATGGCCAATTATTTGTACAGCATCAGGAGTAAATTGAAGATAACTGGCTAAGACTGGAGTGTGGAATTTTGTACTATATTGCAGAATCCAATATCTGTTTTTTGGTGGTTACGTAAAAGGCCTGACGATTTACTATCTAGTGTGCAATCTGTGATATCTGAATGTTCATTGTATATTTGTCTCCAATGCAAAAAGGTAGAGTAACACAATTACAACAATACATGATTAAATGCAATAGTTCAGGTACTGAAGTATTTTTTTTTTCATTTCAAATAAATACCTGCTATTTACCACCAAAAAGCTGTTTTGCATTTGTTGGAAAGACACAACATTTGCAGCTGAATAAACGTTTTTAACTCGGGAGTGATAACTAATGAGTAACATTTTTCTGTGTCATCATGAGGAGTAAGTTTCTATTACTTGTTACAGTTTTGCTTTCTGAATGTGATTGTGGCCATCCATGATGGTGCAGCATGAGATCGGGTGCCTTAATTTGTTCTTTTTTGCTTTAAATTGTGGAGTGTGAATTCAGCAGAATCTGACAGTATAGAAGAACAGGCGGTGCCGATACAGCAAAAGGAGACAGAAAAGAATTATTTAAGTCATGCTGGATAAGGGCAGTGGAAAAGGAGGGAGTTACAGAAGCCATTTCCATGGCCTTGCTGAGCCATGTCTGGGTTATATGGGATGGTAATGTCCACTTTTCATCAGTTGAAGTATTTCACACTTGGCCATTTCCACGTTTTAAATCTTTCCACACACTGAAAAAATGCTTTCTCTTTAACAGTTTTGGGGAGTGACTGTGCTCAGCGTGGATGCAGACACTTGACAGCTGCAGCCTGGGTGTCCTTCTGCTGCCAGGGAGCAGGTCATGGATGAACCTCACCAAAGCACTCTGACCCAGGTAACCATGCCAGCTCCAGGCTGTGGGGTCTCGCCTCCCACTCTTTTTGGGGAGAGATTTCCTACTGACAGTAGCTCCAGGCTGCTCTGTGCAGCTGGGTCGTTTACTATGTGCAGTATTTCAGGCTCATTTTTCCTGGCTCATTTTCCGAGTGTGGTGGTGAGCAGAGGTGCCAGGAACAAGCACTGGGAAGCGGTGGAGCCCACAATCCTGATGGACTTTTTGATGGGGAAAGTGCAATCCCAGCCCTGCTCCATGGAGCACAGGCTTCAGTGTTGACATTTAAGTCAAGGGACTCATTAACATTGGAGTCCCTGATGCAGATCAGGCGTTGGAAGAGTTAGTTTGGCTCCTTTCTGTCCAGACAAACAAAAGGGTGACTAATGAGGAAATCCGTAGCTCTTGGGAGCTTCCTGCCCTACAGCTGGGTCTGGGAGAAGGAGAGAATGGTGGAATTTGTGGCAGCTCTAAGGTCAGTGTTGGAACTGTAAAATCCCAACAGGCATTAGCTGGGCCAGCAGCCAGTTTTGGAGTGAAACAAGGTGGTTGTTGAGTGACAGGGCAGCTCCTTGCAAGTGCCCCAACTTGTAGCTCTGGCTCCACCACAGTGCCTGCCGGGCAGAAGCACCACCCGGGGCCAGGCATTCTATTTAGCAGGTCAAACCAAATTTGTGGCCAATTCGCTGTCGCCAAATTGTCTCTCATGACAGGTGCAGTAACCCAGTTTGGAAAGGTGAGATTGAGCTGCTTTCCAGGCTCGGTGTTCTGTGCTGTATAAAGTGCATGTGTGTTTGTAAGGAATTCCTGGCAGTGGGACACATCTGTCTCCATGTGAGGACATGGATCTGATTCACTAGTGAGGTTACCGTGCCACACCGTGTAGAGAGGAGGGGGGGGTAAGCAAGCACAGGAACAGGGCTGATGTGCTGGGAGCCAAATCCTGCCCTGTCTTCCTGGAGAAGACATGAGTGGCACTGCATGGGATGTGGGGCCGGCCCCCCCCCCAAAAAAGAGCAATTTGTAAGGAAGGGGACCAAAACTTGGTCACGGATGAACCTAAATGCAATCCTGCCTGCTGAAGAGGGCACCAGAGCCCCTGGTGCAGGAGCTGGGCTGGAGCAGAGACAACTTCTGGGCAGGAGTGTTTAACTGTAAATACTGAGATGGGGGGATGTGTAGCAAGGCTCTTGCCCTGCAGCAGCAATGAAAATCCTGTGCAGGTGAGGTGGGGAGGGTGGTGCTGACACGAACTCTGGGAAGAGCTTCCAACCCTTCCCAGGGGCAGCTTGTCTGAGCACCCAGGTGACAGCAAGGACTGCTCTCCTCAAAGCTTGGCTGCTCTGCCCAGACCGTCTTGAAGCTGGGGACGGAACCACCGTGGTGCTGCTGGTGCTCATCTGCTGTCCTCTCACAAAGCAGCGGCTCACAGGGATGCTCATTATAGGATAAATGCTCCAGCTGCAGAGAAACCTGGGAGCCATTTCCCAACTCCTGTGAAAGGCAGAGCTGTCCAGCAAGTTTCCCAACACACCACTCTCAGAATTCACCCATCCGAGCAGTGATTACAAGACCACCATGGGCTATGTGCATTTATCCAAGAGCTGATCAGCTCCAAACTGAGCTGAGATCTGGACTGGCAACAAAGGATAACAAAAAAGGACTCTGTTCCTAAAAAGAAGTGCTGGGGCTCAGCTGTAGGAAACTGCTAAGACCTCATTGAAGTCTCATTGCTGCTTTCAAGGGAGAGAGAGTAAAATTGCTTTGAGCCCAGCTGTGAAAAGCTGTATTGACTAAAAATACCAGTGATCTCAGGGTTACTGCTGCAGATGAGTTAAAACCCTTGACTCTTATTTTTTTCCTTGTAATTTTTTCAAGTGTGACAGAACAGCATTGAATTCATGCAGAAGCAAAAATACTTTTCCCTGCAGAGGCCCAATTTGTTTCTTTGCACTGTGTCACAGGATGGCATTGCTCACCATGACAGCCACCCAGGCAGACAAAAATAGCAAGTTAGAACATGTCACCCTGGTGCAGCAAAGCCCAGAGACAGGAGGTACTTTGCACTGGTTATCACCGGGAGAATGTCTTTGTAGGCAAAGCCTTGGTTATCAGAAGCTTTTTATGGCAAGGACTGAGGCCCAGGGCTAACAGGACAGTTGTGGCACAGCTTGAGAAGCTGCAGCTTTTCTGGTAGTTGGCAATGCGGTGGAAGAAGAAAAATCCACTTGTAGTTACACAGCTCCTAGAAGCCAGTTCTTTATTGAAAGATCTTGTAAGCATTCCAGTACAGACTTAGCTGCTCTACTGTAGCTTTGAGTTGATGAAGATGAGAAAACATTTTTAGAGCAAGAAAAAAAAAAAGGCAAAGTGGACACCTGTATAAAATTTCGTAGTAGATGAAATTCGAACACTGATTACACCAAAGATAAACACCAAACTGCAGGAATTACACACAGCCATAAGGCAAAGCAGGTAACAAATGTACACAGTTGCACTGAAGTCTGTGAGAAAGTTATGACAGGCACCACTGCCCAAGCACTTCATACCTCGGGTCAAGAGGGCACCTGATGGGTATCTCTGCATTCAAAACAGCAGTTTGGAACCAGGGAGTACCCGGAGTGTTGCTGTACCATACATTCGGCTTCTTGGGTGAGTGAGCATTGACCTGGCAGTGCCCAACTGAAGGTGTTTAAGAATTTACTAATTATTAAACCAGTTTCACTGGTAGCTGTCGTTTTGTGCTTCTCCCTTAGCTAAAAATCCCAAAGTCTCACCACAGCACATGCACCTGCTGAGACAGAAAATGTGGCTCATGGAACCCTGATCCTCGGATCAGGAACTCAGCAGAAATCCTGTAGTGAGTCTAAGCTGCTCCTCACAATTTCCAAGTATGTAAAAAGCAGTGATATTGCTGATTTCTCTCCACACCCCCATTCTCAGCTGCTCCAGCATTATTCTCCAGTCCCTGAGCATTTCAGCCCAAAGGGACTGACTGTAATGAAGGCCTATATTAAATGAATTACTGGATCTCCCCCTCATGTCAGTCTCTTCCACTACATTCATCATCCAGAGAGACCAGCTCTCCTAAATCCAGGCTGCAAATGACATTTTTGTGCGTTCCCTCTATAAAGCATGACCCTTCCCCCCTTTCCAGGTGGTGGAGAGACTTAAGTTGGAAATCCATCTGCAGCCTCAACACCTCTCCTAGTAAATCCTCCAGCAACACGAGGCCCCCAGTGCCTTCCACATCCTGGCAGTAAAAATGAGTACTTAGCTGGACAGCACTTTCTGCCGTTCTGTACCCACAGCCCACCCTTCTGCAGTGCCTGTACAGAGGGAGATTCCACTGCTCCGGGAGGGGTGTTCAGGCAAGAAAATATTCTTACCAAATCCTATGGAGTTCAGAATCCACCCCCTAAAAGGTAGGAAAAAAGTGAACATCTTTTAGTTTGCTCACCAGGTCGCCCTTAATGTTTGGTTCAGTCTGTCATAAACAGAAAATACTCTTTTTGTTGAAACCTCAGATGCACGGGAAAGACAGTGAACTAGAGAGCAAACATTCCATTCTGTTTCATTCCAAGTGTGAGATCCTTCACTGTCCTGGAATAAAAAACCTCTCTGACAGACAGCTGCCGTTGTTAGGACAATTTGCTCTTTGTCCTCAAGCTGAAGGAGCTCTGCTGAGCAGGAGGATCTTGCCAGTCCCTGGGGGGTACAGTGGAGCTGGTTGCCTGCAGAGCTGCCATGGGCAGCAGGAGGCTTAGTGCCCCAGTAGAAAACCTAGAAGTGTTTATTGGGCCTGGCTGAGATGGAGCTCATTTCCCCACAGCATCCTCACAGTGCTGGGCCCTGTACTGGCACCTGAAAAGGGGCTGGTAACACTCTTTATTAACTACCTTTATCGTGACCAGGTTTTGGGGCCTTTTTCATTTAATTTTCTCCCCCCTGCCCCCACCCTGCCAAGGAGGGGAGTGATAGAGCAGCTTGGTGGGCACCTGATGTCCAGCTTCCATGGTACTTTTTGGCACCCAACATGGGACACGGACAACGGCAGCTTTGTATCCAGTGTGCTACTGCTACAGCAGTGGCAATCTCCTGTGGGAGTCAGAGTTTGCTGGCTGCACTGCTTATCCCTTTATAAGGCTGAAGCTGGGAACGTGTTAGTACAAACAATGGCTCTGGGCTTTGTCCTGGCATGGATGGCCTTGCTGTGCTGTGGGAGCTGTCTTGTCTCCACAAGAGGATGAGGAAATGCATCTCCCTCTCCCCACTCTGGATTGATGTGGATGATTGTGCAGGTTCCAGAGGTCCTTGTTCATGTTTACATGAGCTGTTAATGCTTCTAATTAGCACTGTTGGCACGAAATGGGGTTGGTGGAATCCGGTGTCATCGTGGCGTAAGAGAAGATTTTTGGGTGAGGCAACACTGAAACACACCCTGAGACAGCAGTTCCCTGGCTGGCAGGGGGTGTGGAGGGATTTGAGCAGGTTCCTAGAACAGATGTCACCTCCCAGAGCCTGGGACTTTACACCTGAACAGGCAACAACCCTGGAAACTGGTGTGTCACTGACAGAGGGGTGCCTTGCCCTACCCCAGGGAAAACCAGCAGCTTTTGCCCCGTACTGGGGCCTGGCCTGTGCCTACCGAGCCTCAGGTCAGTGCTGAGAGGGCTGGGCTTGAGGCAGGACTCAAACAACAGCAGCAGCTACAGGAATTGCCCCAGGAGTGAAAAAGAAACTGGACAAGGGAAATGATGAGTCCACATCATCAATCAGTGAGGAAGGAGGAAGAGGAAAGGTTTGATCGAGATGTCGGTTCTTCAGTAGATAAACTGGAGGAAGGAGAGTGAATTCAGACAGGATGCAGAAACTGCCCTGTCCCTGACCTCCTCAGAGCTTTGAGACATGGAAAGATTTCAGCCACCAGGCAGGTGAGGGGATTGCTGCCTGGCTGATCCAGTGCTGGGCTTACAGGACGGACAGCCAGCAACTGGAAGGCAAGGAAGCCCAGCAGCTGGGATCCCGTGCTAGGAGCCAAGGAACTGAGAGAGAAATTGGAAAAGAGGCAGCGCTTTGCAGCCTCTGGAGAAGGCTCAAGTGTGAGGATGGTCTTGTGAACTCCCTTGGAAAGTAGAATCGTGAAGATAAAGGCATCCAGTACCTGAGGAGCAGTGGTGCTGGAAGCCATCTACAGTGATCTAGTGAAGTGTCCAAAGATCCAGAGGATGTCAGGTGCACACAGGCTGAGTGGAGAACAGTGATTCAAACTGCTCCAGCATCGTATTCTAAGCTTGGCAGCAATGTGTCATTGGATATGGATACACCAGCCATGGAGAGTGTCTCTTCTTGGGTCCAAAACTTTGCAGCAAATCTCTCAATCTCTTCATCCCTATGGAGCAGCACCTTGGCTACCAGGGGTGCCCCAGGAAATCAGTCCCAGTCAGAGGGGAAGGGAGCCCCAGGCACACGGTGCACCCCGGTTCTTCGCATGCCCAGGGGAACACAAGAGGCAGTGGGAGGGTGGTGAGCTGGAAGCCCATCCACAGGAACTGAGAGGGAAGGGAGCTGCTGAGAAGGGGCCACCCGATAGAAAGGACTGGAGAGGAGATGGTGCCCAGGAGTCCTTCCCAATCCAAGTGTTTCTGTGATAGCAGAGAAGCAGTAATAGCAACCACCAGTACACCTCAATCTAATCATCCTCTGTTTCAAAGAGCTTTGTCTTATCCCTTCCTTGGTAAAATTTCAAAGAAGTTATGGATGGCTCTTTCCCCTGAGAAGAAAACCACTCTGTCAGGAGAAATAAAAGCCCCCAACAGCAGCCATCTTGACCTCAGGTGAACACCAAACCCCAGCCCTGGGGAAAATCTGAGGAGAGAGAGGGAATTACAATTGTAAACCAGTGGTGTGGTCACTACAGAGGCCTGGGCACCAGCACCCAGTACAGCAGAGATTTACACACCCCTCTGCAGCTACAACCCAAATATGTACATTGTACACACCAAGTGATGGGACAGACAAAACCAGTGCCCTCTGAACACCCAGTACTTAATGCTGTCAATGCAACGCGGTGCTCTGCTGGGTGCTGCTTGGCCTTCCACCAGAGACAAGGAAAAACGACTGCCTAAGGGGTAACTCTGGACTAAAAGGAAAGGGATAAAAGCAATGAAGAGATGTATTTCACACTGGAAAATCAGAATCAGGCCAGGCATCTCAGAATTTATTTTTTTTTGCAAGGCAATTTAGTATCAGGCAACTTCTGTTTCATTTTTTGTTTTTACAATTGTGCTGTTGGAAGCACCCATAGAAAGAAAAATATTGTGGCAAGCCCAAGAAAAGACCAGTTCTTCTCTGCTCTTATTTCACTGCCACAGGAGCTGACAGCTGACATGGAATGGAGGAAGGAGGAGGTCTGAATGAGGCACACTGGGACAGATCTTCACCTGTGCCAACATGTCACCTGCAGTCCATGTCACAGCAGTGATACGAGCTGGATCAGAGCTCTGGTCCCCCCATGCCTCACTGAACATGAAGGGAAGTGGAAACACTTCCTTTAAGTATAAAACTCCTTTCTGGTGTCTGAATATCTGATACCCACTAGAAACAATACCCAAAACTTACAAAAATTACTTTACATTATTGTAATGCTCGCTCTTTTCTCTAGCTTGCTTGGGGCATTTCACATCTGCTTGTGTACCATGAAGAGACATGAGAGACCACAACTAGCTCAGATACGTTCAGCAGAGGGCAGGAAAACCCTCATGTATGTATGAAGAAATAAACTGTCTTACTCATTAGATCTTGAAGAGTAAACTCTTTGAAATTAGCTTATTTTCTTTATTAAAAAAAAAAAAAAAGAAATTCAAGTTGATGAGAGTCTCTGGATATCAAAACTGTGCGTCTTTTTCTCTCCTCTGTGCTCCTGTCAGGCACTGACACAGCAAAGAGAAGACAGTGCAAGGGGCTGCTGCATGGTCCACAGAGACTGTACAGGCTTTGGACCCAATGGAGAAAGGTTCCCATCTGTCCAACAGCACGTGGCTCCAGCCTGCTCTGTCTCCTTGGAGCCAGAGGATCACGGATGACGGCGGTGAGAGCATGAAGCAGCACTGTCTCGGGAACAGCTGCACCACATGCCACTGGCATCAGAACCTAAACATTCTGAAACTTCTCCTTTATTTTTCACACCCTTCTCCTGGAGCACAGGGGAGAAGGGTGTTTTGGGTGGCTGCAGCAGAGGAAGACAACAAACCCTCTTTCTTTCTTTCTACCTAAGAACATTGTGCGTTTGTTCCCCTGTGTTTTGTCATACAAGGAAGCCAGCATGTGGCTCAGGGACTCAGCTGCCAGGGAACTGAGGGTCCTGGGGAATACAAGTAGGCATGAAACGACCATGCAGCCCCTCCAGCCTCAGGTGAAAGCCCAGAACCTCGTCTATGTGAACAAAGTGATGTGTGGAGCTGCTGGGGCTGCAAACCCAGGGGGCTGCCCTGATGCTGCCTGGAATAACGTGGGCAGCAAGTGGTCAGCCGTAAGCAACAACGGGCACTACACACCAAGACAGCAGTGGCACCTTCTAACACTGGGAGCAGAAGAGATGGACAAGACACTGAGTCAGCCTAGGAACAGATGGAGGTGCTCTCCTGTAGCACGCTGTGTCCAGGTGATGGCAGGAAAGGATCACTGTGGCATTGTCTTCACGCCCACCTCCCGCTGGAAGCGAAACTGCGGCTGAAGGAGAAGGTGACCTCCCCGTTCTTGTACTTTCCCCAAGCTCCAAATGGCACTATGACAACGGTGCTGTTGTCTTCAGAGCCAAACTGCACTGCCTGAGAGAAGAAACAAAGTGTCAGCATCAGCCTCTCGCTTGGAAAGGGAAACAAGTGTCTGGCTTCACCTGGGACAGCACACCCTGAGGCCGGAGACTCCCTTGCCCCTTCCTGGCCCTGATGCTCCATTCTGGTATGCCCCAGAGCTTCCACAGGATATGCCACCATCCAGAACCGTGGTCAGAAACTGGCCATTTCCATCTACGTTGATGACATATTCAGCACAGGAATAAGCTGCAGTTGCAGCCCCATGCAGTTCAGTGGACTGTGAGCTAAGCAAGTTAATTGATGTGATGCCTGGCAAGGATGTGGTGAGACCCAGGGTAAGGAAAAGGCTGGCCAGCAGGACTGGTGAATGTCTCAGCCAGCACAGAGCAATTCACCTGAATGCGTGGTATTGTGTAAATAAAAAAAACTCGGGGTTTTTTTTGAGCCAAACCAACCCAACAAGGAGCACTTGGTGCCCGGCGCAGCGCTGGCATTACCTGCTCGGTGACCACGTGGGCGGCCTCAGCAGGGTCGTGGCACTGGCTGATGCTGTCGCAGATCTCCTGGCTGTTCACTATGAAGTTGATGCCGTCGGTGGTCAGGACCAGGAAGCTGTCGTTCGCGTGGTCCAGCTGCAACAGAGGCACACAGGATGCACGGCTGTGTGTGAGTGCTGCAAGGCAAGGGAACTGCCCCCATGTTTTTACACTCTTGAAAAGCACTTTTTTTCCTGGATTTTTCCTGAAGCTGAGGATTTCAAGGAAGACATGATAGTACTGCAGTCATCTCCCTAAACCCCTAGTGGGTGGCACTTTATTAGGACCAAAACAATATAAGTTCCTGGGGCCCTGGGAGGTGCACTGGGGAAAAGTAACAAACAGAATGCAAATTGACAGGAGAGCTTCCTGCCAAAGTTGAGGCTGAGTACCTTCTGGATGTTTAATTTGTTTTCTGAATGACTTCAGAGCTTTGGTAAGATACATGTAGCTGTTCCTTCCTCCTGCCCCTCTTCCCCTCAATTGTGCAAACCTCTACACATCCTACTTTTTTGACAGCAGCCCATCCATATCCCACCCAGTTCTCAGTGACGGTTTTATGCCAGCATTAACCTCAAAATTATTCATTTGACCATAGAACCCAAACAGACTAACACCTGTAATGCATATCATGTGTTATCTTTCTTCCCTCGTCAAATATTATACTGTGAGAAGTGGGATTCAGAAGTTGATCCGGTTGAATTTAGTACCAGATTCTTTTTCTGTCCTGTTAGTGCTAATCTGAAACAACTTAATTAGAGTTGCTCTCTGGTTACTTCAGTAAAAAACAATGCGTGGCCACCAGGCTTCACCCGGGCTCGTGTCGTGTGGGTACCACCACTGCATCAAATACCTATGAAGCCCCTTAGTCCGAGTGTTGCTGTCCCTGTTAACCAGACCTTCTTTTACCTGAACCCTTTTTGTTTCTGGCTGGGCTATCACACCACTGCTTTTAAGATCAAAATCTCCTATGCTCCGTGTCATTGCAAGTCTACCATTCACATGAGGTTGTCCCAAACTGTTCCAGGAAACGAAGCCACCACACTTCTTAATCCTGTCCAGAGACACAAAAGAAAAAGCGAATGAGTTACTGCTTCATACCATTGCCCACATCTCTATCCACAATTTCTGTCGCTAGCTAGAATGAGGAATGATGTATGGAGAGCCTAAGCTGGGAGGCTGAGGGTTGGCTTTAGCTGTTTGAAGGACTCCACGGCAGAGACGTGTCTTGGTGGGCTGCGTCCTGACCTGGGAATCAAAGTGCATTTCTTCAGGCTCTAACTTGGTTCAAACTTGGCACTTTTGGACAAGTCTGAACCATGTGGTCATGGCTCTGTTCTGAATCTTAGTGATGCTGATCTTACTGCTGAGACAGTTTATGCTCATGGAGGGCTTTCCACATCCCTGGTCCTCTAAATGGGACTCAGTGCATTAACTGGACCTTACTGCCAGCTCAGGGTGGTCTCACGGCCCTGTATTCAACTCTGCTTTCTTCCTGGCCCAACCCCGCAGCAGAGCACAAGCCCACCCTGACTGAGGCTGTGCTCTGGGAAGCCACCTCCTCAGCCAGCAGGTACCTTTCCTTCTCCTCCTTTCTCTCTGGAGTATGGTCAATGGTGAGTTTCATGGCCTTTCCCTTCCGGCACAGCAGAGCACGACTGTCTCCCACACTTGCCACAACCAGCTCAATTCCATCCCGGAGCAGAGCCACTGTTGCAGTGGTCCCAGAGCTCAGCAGAGTTGCTACAAATGTCATCAAAGAGAGAGGTTTTAGCACTGCCTCAAAGCGTGGAGTTTCAATTGGTAAAACGAAGATAACTTGTGCTCTACCTAATCAGCAAGTAACTGCTTTTCAGTTTAAACTAAATCTACACATACAAAAAAAAAAAAGCAAACGTGCATGCATGTGGGACTGGGGGAAGAGAGGGGAGGTGGGAAGGATTAAGTGTTTCTGTGCAACAACATGGCTCCATGCAAACAGGGCAAGTGGGATAAAAGCAGTACAAGGCACAGTGGCTTCCTTTCAGCTTGTAGCAGAGTTTTTCAGTCCCACGAGCTCACCTCGAGTTACAGGGTTATTGTCCTTATCCCTGGGCACAGTGACTACACAGGGAGGTCACCATAAAGCTGATGGCTCGCTCTTTCTGTTAGGTGGTGAAGCGGGCAATTACATAGTAATATATAATTATAGGTACAGTAATTGTAATTCCATAGAGATCACCAAAGGGAAAGCAGTACATCAGTCTGTGGCATCCTCCTACTGCTGTCAGAGCTGTTACACACCCTCTCTGCTTCCCCCCAGAGAAGAAGGATTCAGTCAACAGGCTTCCTGGCTTTTTACAGGAAGGAATGCTGCTCCCTCCGGACCCTCTCAACTTGCTGGAGGTCCCAGTGTGAAGGTGAAGCTGGATTCTGGGATTCAGCCTTGCCTTGGGCCTGCAAACTGACGCAGGTGGCAGTGGCTGTCTGGGCAGCCTGCCCGGGCACTGCTGGGATCACCTGACAGGGGTTTACTGTGAGTGCCCAGAGGGCAAAACAGAGCCATGGTGCTGCCCTCATTCTTTTACAGGGCAAGGGAGTGAGCTGAGCTGGCTGACTGCACTCAGGGACCTGCCTGGATTCACTCATGCCAGCAGATTTAAGGGCTTCTCATTTCAATTGCTACAATAGTCTGGAGAAAAAAAAAAGAAATGCTTGAGAAAAAGAAATGCAGGTGCCTATTTCAGGAAAAAGATCTGTAGTATCATCTGCAGTGAAGAAAATGCTAGAAAAACTGCCCAGCTTTCCTTGTTTTCTTTGCTTTTTGAAAGGGCAAGTCCCACTTTATAGTTATTATCTTCCCTTCCTGCAAATTTTGCAGAAGTAACGCAGTGAGAGATGCCTGGAAAGCTCCTGCTGACTTGAGCTATTACACTAAAATGTCTGGACAGGACCAGCTACTGCCTGGAACACATTTGCATTCACAGCCAATGCAAATCTCCTTGAAAGGCCCTCTGTAGGTCACCTGCATTCTGGGCTTTTCCAGTTGCTCCAGTTTTTCAAAGCAAGCCAATTGGAGATGAGTTTTGGGCTTGCTTAGGAATGTGAATCTCCAGTTATATTCCCGGTTTCAAGTCACTAACAGTTAACATGTCACTATCTTTCCACCACTGCTTCTGCAGACATCAGTTACAACTACATGTGCCCCTACCTCTGGTCCTGCAGCCCTGACCCCAGGGACATGGGACAGATCTGAGACAGGACTGTGCATTTGATCTCAAGGACTGCCAGGCAGCCCCAGATCTGACCAGCTGCCAACAGACAGCAACAGAAATGCAAGAGCTGTGAGGTCTTGACAGCCTCCTTCCCCAGCCCTGTGAGATCTCAGCACCCTGGAATTCAAACGGGGCTGGGAGTAAACTGAAGTCACCAAGCCCTGGAAGATGCATTGAGCCTTGTTGTGCCGTGAAAGCAGTGAGTCCACAAATCAAAAAAAACCAAACACAAACCCTCACAAACCAGTGTTAACTAAGCTGGTGTTATTATTTAAAACAGGTATTATTACTGCAGCGAGGACTGGGTTTAGCTGAACGCTGAACCAGCAGGTCAGCGGTGACCGTCAGCCGTGGTGACCGCGGTCACACCTCGGGCTGCGCCAGGGCCATGCAGGCTGGGACACTGGAAACTGGATGTGGCAGCTTCTGACTATCCAGGCAGGCACCGACATCCTGTTTCTCATTGGAAGCAGGGACTAGCCCAGTGCAGGCTCACTTTGAGGCACATTATGAAAGTGAGATACTAACAAGTACCGGTGCAATTAGAAATTTTAGTAGAACCAGTAAAATACCTGTTTTAGCCAACAGTTAGAACAAGTGAAATAGAGAAACCCATGTAAAACTACCTTTTAATTTTATAGAAAATACATTTTATTTAGACATTAAAATTAATGCAGAACTGCTGCTACTTTCCCATTTCATTCTGTGGTTTTAGAACTATGCTGAGAAACATATAAAAAGTTAAATCATAGTCTTTAATTCACAGAAGGCTGGAAACATTTGGAATTCAGGTGAATCTGCATCTTTAGAGTGCAAACTCCAAAAGAAAAGAGCTGCTATCACAAAATCAAGGGCTGGTACTAAAGAACAAGATATTGTCCAGAACTGTGGAAATGGACATAGTGACTTCAACTTTATATGTTTATTAGTTAAACAACACTCCTAGCAAAAAATACATGCTGCTCACAATCTCTTCCTTGGACCCCATCCATGCTCTGGGTAGGGGTGCAAGAACATGGATGAAGCCAGATGTAGCATTATGTGATTTCTAGCACAGCTCAAAACCACAGGAATGATGATGGAATAACATTTCTAATGCTTTACTACAACTGCTGCTAGTTTATTTAATAACACAAAATACGTTGCATCAGCACATGTATTGGTTTTAACAATTAAAGAGTTTATTTTGTTTTCCTAACAATATCACTATAAAACTAAGATCTTTCAATAGGTTCTTAACACTCACTGGACAACTTCTACTGCAAGTCATCTCAACTAATGTGACAAAGAGGATGTGGGAACCTTCCAGTAGTCCAGGCTAGGAACCGCCGGACTCCTTCACCTGGGACAAAATTAAGCAGATCTCTCTTTCCACTGAAGCCCAGCTTAAAGTGTCCAGGGCCTCCAGTTCTAGAGCTGCTGACCAGGTACAGTGTCTGCCACAAATAACACGCACACAGAGGCAAATAGGAAATTCACCCAGGGACTTTGTTCAAACAAAATAAACCTGCAACACTGGAGATGCAAGAATAAGGGCTGCAGAACAGGGGATGGAGTCAGTCACTCTCAGGTCTGCCTGCACTGCCTTGTGCAGGTCATGTAGGAAGCATCTTTGGCCTTGGTAAATCAGCCTGGGTATTTCTGGGGAATTGCCACTGTTCTCACCTTCTTGCTAAAACTGTGTGACAAAACCAGTTTAAATTCAGCCCAAATAAATTCTAAATTTTGTTTCCCCTATGGAGATAAGTAACCAACCAACAGATCAACCGAAGAATTTTATCATTGCTAGAGGGCCAGCTGTCTTATATATGGCAAGAGTGGCCACTCTGAAGAACATCTGTTCCCTCAAGGTAATTTTTATATATATATAACACCAAGATGGGGAGTTCAAACCAGTGCCAACTGAAATGGGGCGATCTTAAAGGCACTGAATAGAAGTATATGAATTGTTCTGACTAACAAAAAATAGGAAAAATATACATCCCTTTGATATTGTAATTAGTATAGTCTAAGTTGATTAGGTAATAATCAGGGCCCTTGGATAAAAAGGCTGCCTTTACAATGCCGATAAATTTACAAAATATTCAAGTACAATTTCCGCAGCTCTCCCTTTTCCTCAGTGTTGCAGGTTAACATATTTAAAGAAATAAAAATCATTTTTTGAATGGTAACTTAAAAAAAACCCCAACAAAACAAACATTACTTTAAAAATTTAATTACTTTTAAATAAGTTCTGCTGTTTGCTCAGCATAATAAGATTCAAGAGTAGGATTCCTTTCAAACTTGGATAGACCAGTTAATACCTGGATATGTTTTAATAAGATGGCTATTCCAGAAGTGAGTGGCCAATGTGATTAGAGCTGGATGCACTGAACGAGGAGGCTGATGGACAAACCCCTCTTGTTTTCTCTGGCTCACAGTGAACAGGAGCAGTAACAATACCTGGTAGGACTCCAGTAGAGGAGTCCAGGAGAGGGTTCGTCTTACATTTCTCCAGGCAAATGCTCAAATTTCCTCAAGCACAGAATTTAATTTCTTATTTCTATCCTTGCTGAGCAAAGCTATTCAGCCTTCACATTTCAGTTTTTATGGCTGGTAAAAAATAGCAGAAAATTCTGCCCATCTCTGGCAGTTGTCCCATGGATAATGACATTTGTTGTATGTGAGGTTCCTTTATGTTCTATACCTAAATTTAGCAGTGATGTGAAAGTGACTGGATATATTCAAACACATGGAGGAATGAAAATGCATTTTTGAAGAGGTATCAAACACCAAGCTTCAGGGCTCAGACAGAGCTCTAAGCTGTTAATGATTACACAGGATTTAGGCAGAGGAAAGATTATCCCAGACCTGCCTACAGCAAGTTTCTTATGCTTTTGTGTGAAACAACACATTTTAGATACAGGTCACTGTCAGAGGCATTACTGGACCAGTCTCCAGCAGTACAGCCCTCCAACAGCACTGGTGAACTGCATGCCAGACACAGCAGCAGTACCTGGAACACATACATAAAACATTTTTATTATTGAAAGCTCACAGAAACCACCATGCTACGTATTTTCCATCTGTAATTACAAACACTGTATCATTGTTAAGTGACCTACAAAGGGCCATGCCCTTGAAGACATAGCTGGGGTCTCCAACAAGGCACATCTCTAGTCCTGTTAAATTTGTGCCTTATGTAAGGTTTCACCCCTAAACCGTACTATAAACAATGCCTCAAACATACCATTTTGGCTACAGGGATTTGTCCCAGGGTTTAGTTTCCTTCAAACACCCAGGTACAAGTTTTTAAAGCTGGTTATGTGTTAGTAAAGACCTGGACATCCTGAATGTGCACTGTTTTTTCTGCAGACACAGTGAAAGGAGCCCTGGAAGGGTCATCTGCTGGAACAAGACAAAGCTATTATTTTCTACTTAATCAGCTATGGCCAGGTTTCAAAAGGAGGTCAGACTTGGGGAGCATCCAGTGTAACCCAGACACACCATGTTACACAATCAACCACCATCCTCAAGATACTCTAGCAACTGTCTTGACTGTCACATCCAGAATAGCCACACTTAATCAGAAATTTTGCTGGCAAACCGAATCAGTTTGGAAGCAGGCTTCTAACACAGACACATGCCAAGCACTGAAATTTTATGTAACTTTCAAAACATCAGCAACAACAAAAATACCCACACAAAGCAGTCAACATAGTATTGAGTTATTTTAACAACAGCTATGCAAGAAATTTAATCTGTTCAGAAATCCAAACTTGACTTTGCACCCTGTTACTCCATTCTTTGCCTTAGAGCTTGATTTTCAGCCAAGAACAATGGGCTCTTTTAGATCCCCCAGGCTCCTGCAAGACCTTGCAGGTGCTCAGCCTACCTGAGAAACGCTGAGTGCCTGCCAGAGCGTGAACTCTGTGGATGTCTAGCAACCCTTTTACCCTCTATTTTGCTTTTTTAATGAAGGGGGCTTGTGCAGTATCCTGGTAACAGTTGCATAAATTTTCTGGCATTAAGCAGCACCAGTTAGTTAAATGGTATGAAAAAAATCCTATAAGCAGATCTAAAATGCTCTGCCTGCTGCACAATTTGTCTGTCAAATGTTGTAATCCAATTCTGTAAGTCTCACCTACAAAATGTTATGATTGGAAACAGTTTCCAGAATAACAGAATAATATATCCAGTACAGTGCTCAGTCCTTCTCCTCAAGGAGCTGCTCTGACAAAGAACTGAGGTCGTTACAGTGAGCCAAACCAAGAGCTGTCCTACTCACAAACGGGCAGGGAGGAGGACAATTAGATCTGAAAATGAAATGGTCTGATCCAGGGAAGCACACAAACTAGTATTCAAATGCTGTCTTGGATTTGGGCTGGTAAGAAAATATATTTGCAAAGAGGCTCTGGGATAAAAAGCACATTTGCTCTGCTGATGTGTCTCTCATGAGCTCAGCTAAAACTCAGCCCATAGGTCAAAAATTACTCTGGTCTTTTTTACCACATGAAATACAATGGGAAAATGAACTTCATAGATTTAATCCCCCTTTTTTAAGGGCTGCATCTCAGGACTTAAGACATTTTTCCTGATCCCTAGTGCAGGCTAAGGTAAGAGGCAGTGCTGCAACAGTCAGGCTACCTGTCCTGCATTTGAGTCTAGATTCATCTAGCAGTTAAACTGCAGGAAGTCACTCCACTACTTGATTGTACTCAGTCACTGCTTAAGAAAAGCAGCTTGAGAATACAGTATCACTTCAGTCCCTACAGGGCTCCTTGGTTTCCAGTCTTTCTTGGAGAGAAGACTTTTACAGTTTCTGTTCTTCTGGAACAACCTCAGTTATTTTGCCAGTGCCTGCACCAGAACTGAGACAGGTTTTTTGTTTGGTTGTTTGTGGGGTTTGTGTATTGGTGGGGGGAGGTTTCTGTTGTGGGTTGGTGTTTGTTTTTTTTTTTTTTAATTGGGTTTGTTTGGGGTTTTTTTTTTAAGACTGGCTAAACTGACTCTCATGGCTAAACTGACTCTCATGGCCGAGAAAGGTCCTGTGACGGAACTGGGACAGGCAATTCCATCTCCCTTCCTAAGTTACTCTCTATAAGCTCTGCTTGCTGCAGCTGGAACTTCAGATGTACTTAGTCTCTAGATACAATACAAGAACTTCATTAACAGCCAGGATTAACTGGGAGTCTTAAGAGGGCTGGTGCCAGCTTTACCACAGCCTTACCACAGCCAAACTTGTTTTCCTCTTCACTGCTTTTTCCCCTTTCCCACTCAGCTACTCCTGTGATTCTGTTTGCGCAGAAGCAATATTGATTGCATTAACTTTGGCTTACGTTCCTCCTCAGGTGCAGCAGCCAAGTTAGGAAGGGGAACTTTGACACTGTTGCTTTTAATCCACAGGAGTAACAGCTTTAAAACAAACAAATTAACATATAAAAACACCATTCCCCCCCCCAATCCCTAAAAAAAAAGCACGAAACAAAAACACCCCTCTCCACATTTATTACCAGTAAAATTATGGTCCTTGCAAATCTAAATCACTCATTGCTACCTTGACAAACACTATCCTTTTCAGAATCACATTAAGAGAAATTCATTGATGATTATGCTAACATTCAGATTCGTAACTCCCCCAGTAAATTTGACTGACATTTCCAGTACTTATTTCATTTTTAGGAGGTAAAGCATAATTGTTTCATTTGCAGTAAGCGACCAGAGCAAAATCCTGTGTTATGTAAAATAGCATTCAATCACTTTTCTGGGCATTTTACTGCAAAACTACTGAGCAAATAAGACAAACTTTATTCTCCACACCTATATGAGTAGAATATTTTTTTACCTACCGTCAGCAGAGAGATTGGCATGCCTTTCATATGCTTTGTTTATTTCTAGAAAAGCTTTGCTCAAAACATTTTCCAAGTTCTCCTCCTCAGCAAGAAATTCCCTAGAAACAAACAAGCAAACAAAAATACTAAACTTCTTTCCAAGAAATATACATCCTGATCAATCTGTTTCATAGTTTTATCTCTTCCCAGCACCCACTGAATGATGCTGGACTTGAGTGAAAAGGTAATGTGATTTTACTAACTGTGTGCACTGAAAGCATAATCCTGTAATTTTGCAAATATCTAAGTTCCTTATCCAGCATCCAGGGATGGGATAGATTCAGAAGAGTGTAAGCAAACCACAGGTCAGGGATTACAGAGACCCTGTGTAAGAACAGTCAGTCACACTCTCCCTGTGTTCCAAGACCTTTCCTGGACAGGGGGCACAATCGTGCTTTCCTCTCCTGTGTTCATGGGCCTGCCCAGCGGGGCAGGCACCACACAGAGTAAGTAATCCAGAGCATGTCTGTTCCATCCAGTGCTCCTGCTGTCCCATAAGGAGAGGCAGCTACCTAACCCGGGAGGATTAGCCACAATATACAACCCACTGATTCCTTCCTAAGGAAGGAATCTCAGCTGCAATTTATTTGACGCACACTCCCCTGATGAGCACTTACTTAATATATTTTTCCATGTACTTTTCACAGAAGTCTGCAGCTGCTGCCCCGCCGTGCCCATCGTACACCGCGAAGTACAGGATATCCTCCGTCAGCTGAGAGTAATCGAACCGGTCCTCGTTTTCCTTTCGCTTCCCGATGTGGCTGTTGCAGCCCACGTTGCTCAGGCTCACTTTTGGGATCGGCTTCCCGTACTTTATGCTGGGTGGGAGGAGAATGGGTTCATCGATGCGATTGTCCCAGATGCCGAAGGTGTCCCATGTGGTCGGCCGCCCGCTCCGGTCGGAGTCGAAGCGGGAGGCGCGGCGCTCGCAGGTGGCGACGGAGCCGGCGGCTGTGGGGCGCTTCTCGTCTTGCAGGAAGCGGGACGTGAGCACGGCTCTCCTTCTTACTTGGAACCCTCCATTCCGTACCAAATTAATTAGAGTAGCTGTGGACATAACTTGTCTTCGCAGAGATTCGTAGGAAAAAAAGACCAGGAGCGGAAGATGTGCAGCTGCTGGACTGTCTCGGAGAACAAAGGGAAAACCGATCAGGAAACAAGCACAGGGAAGCGAATTTTCAGTTGCATCATTCAGGAAACAATGTCACCCTGAGAGCCCGCTAATCATGCGGAGCACAGCACTCCCTGGAAGCGACTGCAGAGGGATCTGCGTGACTCACCGGGAAAAAATCCCACACACAGCAGCAGCCCACATCCAACCCCAGCTCTGCACACAGAGCAAGGGAAGGCACTTCTGCTGGCCGCCTGCAGAATGACATCCTGAGTTTTCAAAGATTGAAGAGGTTGAGATGCAGCAAATGAGAGTGATGATACTGCTAAAATATGAATACGTGAAAATAAGAGATAAGGTTGTGGAAATGAGCTTATCACACATGTTCTTCAAACACCAGCTGAGATATCTGCACTGTGACTCCCGGGGGAAAAGGGAGGAGAAATGTACTTGCTTAGATTTTAAATTTTTTTATCTGCACTTGATATTTGGTTCTGTCACATTTATGGAGGTCTTGAACAATACTTTTTAACACAGAGCTGTGAAGTTAACTGTGATTTTTTTTATGCTAAGAATGACCACGAAGAGTGTATCCATGGACATCCACAATTGCACGCATAAACTTCCCCCTCAAAAAACCCCATGTAGCTGTTTGCTGTTTTGTCCGGCCTGAAGTTCTCTGCCACTTAACCCTGAAACGGGCTAACACAGGCAAGCAAGATCTTGTACTGGTTTCTCAGATGTCTTTTCCAGTCCAGATAAATTCAAATACACCACTTGGCTCAGCAGACAAAAATTCACTAATGATGACTCATCTAGCATGCTGAAAAATGAAGAAAAATTGGCTTATTTGACCTTTTGTAGAGTAACACCCAACTTGATCCAAGTCCAACAGGCTGGGATGCAGTTTGTAATAATTACATGTTGTTGCACCGGAGTAATTTGAACTGGACCACACAGACCACTGTAACTAACCACACTAAAGATATAAGCCCGGTGAAGGATTTCTAACTTAATTGCTCAAAATCTGCTGAGGGCAAAATTATGAGTGAAAAGTATTATATGACATAACAAAGGATCTAAAAATACCCAGGCTCATGGTGAATGCAAAAAAAAAAAAAAAGCAATGACAGCAGGATGGTCTGACATAATCGAGCAGCAAAGAGCAACACTTGTACCCCAGAGACACTTGAATTCTGCGCTGGAGTGCCTTGCTGCTGTACTTTGCCCAAGCCAATCACAACTGTATCTCTAGATCTGAGATATTTGTTAAAACTATGTTTTTAACTTCTAGGTAAAAATCTGTGTACTTGCAAAAAAACATGCAATCAAAGGTAACTTAGTAAGGGGTTGCTTTAGTAGAAAATGGCAGTGACAGAGCTTTTGGGAGGCCTTCAACAAACGTGTCGTTCCCAGCTCAGAGCATGTTGCTTTAGATGCTGTAGGTTTGCCTTTCATGCAATTCTTAGGTTGCACGGAAAGAGGAAAGGTTTCTTTACTTAGCACTTAGAGGTTAACTGTTGACTTGAAAAAAGGCTGAATGTCCTGGAAATCATTGTTGTTGCACCAGCTGAATATGAAACCACTTGAAATTTTAAGATTTTCCATTTTACTGCAGGGTGATGGCAATATCACACCCTTATTTCAGCGTACTTACAGGTATTTAAAACCTGATATACTTCCTGGAGCTGCTTTTTCTTTTCTGATATCATTGACTCGTAAAAATGGCACGTTAACTTCCTTCTGTGAAACACAGCACGACCAAACAGAAAGCCTGCCAATTAGCAAAACCCACGCTCGCTTTCACTTCTGTCAGCTTGAGAACATGAAATGCTCGCTAAATTTAGACTCCCCAGTATCCACAGCACGAATCAGAGGATCAATCCAAACTCACAAGCTAATTACACGTTTGTTCCCTATTAAATTCAACTCTCATCGGGCAAGTAAAAATAGTGACGACAATTTTGATTTCCAAGTGTCTCTGCAAGTCAGGAGTAGGAACCTGCTCTTTAGTTTGTTATGTAAACAGCTCTGGACACACAACAGTCTGTGCTTTCCCAGCTGATATGTCTGCAAACACACGGCAGACCCATCTGGGCAAAACAAGACTGAGGCATTGAAAAGGGGAGCACTGGTGTTAGAGACAAAGCCCAAGATGGACAGTTCTAGATGGAAATCTGCTTTGAGGTGCTCCATCTGATCCTGTTCACCTGTACACATCTACCTGGAGAGAAACAGTTCCTACAGACAGGTCGGGAAACGAAGTGCTTAAAGAGGGACGAGGGGAGTGATTAAAACCGTAGTTTTACAGGCTGGCTGCTGCTCGGCAGATGGAAATCTTCCAGGCTGCCAGAAGAAAAGGGGAAGAAAAGGAAACCCGGAAGAAAGTGAAGACATGCCTGCTGCCCCAGAGGATCCGACGTATGTAAAAAGGAATGTACAACTCTAAGTGCACTTGCTTCGCGTGCCTTCCAAACCCCACGGATGTGGGCGGGACCGTACGGTTCTGGGTGTTAAGCTCGTATTAAATCAGGTGCGTTGGTGGTGGTTTTGGTTTTTTTTTTTTAATCCATGACAATCTAGGCTCGCCTCCCTGCCTGGACAGCAAACTGCACACGGACAGCAGCAATTTACAGCCGTCTCTGCTGCAGTTTACTCATCACGAATTAGCACAGGCCGCGTTTATTCCGTGCACGTCAAAGCCGCGCCGCTCGGCGGCAGCCCCTGCGGATCGCCGGCCGTGCCCAGCCCCGCTCCCTGACATTCCCAGCCCCGGGGGGCAGCGGCGGCCCTGCCGCGGCCCTTCCCGCCCAGCAGCCGCGGCTGGCGGAGAAGGGAGCGCGGAGCGAGAGGAAGGGGCAAGCAGAAGGAGACGCTTCCGAGCGCGGCCCCCCGCCCTCCCTCGCCCCCGGCCCATGCCCCGGGCAGGCGGCCCTTACCTCCTCCCGCGCCCGGGCCCGGCGGCGGCAGCGCCCAGCGGTGCGAGAGCGGCGCCTCCCCGGCCGAGGCTGCAGCGCGGCCCCGCCGCCGCCGCCCGGCCCCGCCCGCCGAGCCCGCCCGGCCAATCGGCCCCGACGGCGGCGGCCGCGCCGGCCGAGCCTCCCCCTCCGCCCCCGCCCCGCCCCCGGCCCCGCCCGGGCCTCGCACGGGCCTGCGGTGGGTCACGGAGCGGGGGACGGCTGTGGCCGGAGTGACCCTGCACAGACCCCGGTTCCACAGAGTCACAGCGTCACTTAGGTTGGAAGAGACCGCAGAGATCACCGAGTCCAACCACGTCCAGTCTTTCCTTAAACGCATCCAGCGAGGGTGACTCCACCACCTCCCTGGGCAGCCCATTCCAGTGTCTAA
The DNA here is from genome assembly GCA_014706295.1 of Lycocorax pyrrhopterus obiensis. Lineage (NCBI taxonomy): Eukaryota > Metazoa > Chordata > Aves > Passeriformes > Paradisaeidae > Lycocorax > Lycocorax pyrrhopterus. The sequence continues at coordinate 71,459,444 of JACSVZ010000006.1, read as the reverse complement.
TCACCCTTTCTGTGAAAAAATTCTTCCTAATTTCACAGAATAGCGGAATTTCCTGAGTTGGAAGGGACCCACAAGGGTCATCGAGCCCAGCTCCCGGCCATGGACAGGTCCGGGCTCGCCCTCCCGTGGCGCAGCTTTAGACCCTCTCGTCCTGTCGCTGGTTGCTGGGAGAAGAGCCCGACGCCACCTGGCTACAGCCTCCTTTCGGGCCCTGGATCCGGCAGGTGGAAGCCGGAGGGCCGGGACAGCCAGGCTGTGCTGCAGCTGCTGCCCACGGGCTGCCCAAGAGGCCTCTGGAAGCAGCAGTGATGCCCTTATTGAAAAACTATCCGAAAGATTTGGAGCACAGTTGTGTGCGCTGCTCTGAGGCAGCTGCTTCCACGAGACAAGCCCTGCTGCCTCCTGACGTGCCCCGTGTCCAATCAGCAGTTTAAAGGGATCATTTTCTCCATGCTGTGCTACTGCCAGTCCCTGACCTTCGATGCAATTTGGCAAATCAGATGGCTCTGATTACAAAAGCCTTTGAAACACGCCGTCCATTCCACCACGTGCTGTCTGCCAGAGACCAGAGTACTCGAAAACAGACACCTGAAGAGAAAAGAGTGCCAACACAATTTCCATAGGCGTTTAAGGAGGTCACTGTCAAGTTTATCCTTTATATTTGCAAGGTAAGGAAGCTTTTGTTTTGTTGGAGTGGGGTTTTTGGTTGCTGCAAAACCCAGCTAGCTCTGGTCAGAAAAGCAGCAATAAAACCTCTAGGAGCTCTCACTGTACAGCTCTACTTGTAGAAGAAGGGATTAGGTGAGCATGGCAGCAACTACCAGATTGTTCTGGTTTCCAGATGTGTGGTGTCCCACTCAGCATTTAGAACGACATTTGAGCCTGTGAGTCTTTCGGGGATAGCAACAGTGTCATCTGTCACTGCAGGTTCTTCTCTGGTTCCCGTTTGTCCTCAGTGAGACAGGAAAAACAAAGCTGTCTGGCCGACTCTCCTGGCTTTGGGCAGAGAGCAGCAGTTCTCCTGAGCACAAAGGATTCATCCAGGAGTGTATCCAGACTGGCATAGTGAATTACTGAAAACAAAACCAGCATATTATCTGTAAAACAGGTATTGCTATTTACAGAGCACGACCAGTGGGGTCTTCCCAGAAGTGTCAGGGTCCTACATGATATGGAGGCACAAGTGTTGGGAGACAATTTTTGCTCCACAGAGTTGGCAGTGAAAGGCCAGTGTGAAAATGATAAATGTTTCATGTTGAGGCCTTATGTGCAGTAGAATTGCTCTTATCTTTACAAGGCTTTGGAAGGCAAGTGGGAGGCATCTGGAGAGGCACCAGGAAAAAATGAGGCAGTGAGCGTAAGAACAGCTTTGTGAGAAGGCAGCAGGCTTGAACGCAAGGCCAGGGCACAATGGCAAGAACTCACAGGAGAACAGGTCAGGGCACAGGGCAGGCAGGATGGGCTAGAGTGCAGCTTTTGGTACTTTGAGGGACCTCTGACAGCACTTGGAGGACAGGAGGCAAAAAAATTCAGGAACAGGAAAGGCAGGAACTTGTACTATGCAATATTTGGTTTTGACTGCAAACAGTTAATTTGAACTTTCCCCTCACGTGTTTTTTTCCCTAAAGGATGAGTTAAGTTTTCTAGATTCCAGCTCTCCTAACAAGGAATTTCTGCTCCTGCAAGGTTCTCTCTTTCTCTCTTCTGTCTTACTACCTCTGATTTTGCTGCTTCATCGTGTTCCTGACCTTTTCCTCCACTGCTGCATATTCTACTTTATTTTGTTCTCCTTTTCATTCATGATTTGTAAGTATTTTTCTGTGATTATTTCTCTACTGCTGCCTCTTCCCTTTTTCACTCATCTTTCTTTCCTGCGTGCTTCCATCTTCAGATTCTAAGCCCCTAATCTGGAACTGTCTTGTGTGACTGGAAAACAAACCAAACTCCTGGGGGCAGGGGCAAGTTGATTGTCCATGTGCTGTCCTGCCCGGTGTTGTAACTGAATGCACAGCAGCTGGGATGGGGAAAAGTAATGCTCGTTGTAATCTCCATGTATCAGATCTCAGACCAAGCTATAAATGCAGGACAAGCTGTTTCTGAACCCTGTGCTCTTCTCACCAGCACATGACGTTAAAGGTGGGAGAATTTACTTTTAGACCATGCTTTCTCTCCTCATAAGTGAAGAATTTTTCCTTATGGTATGCTCCTGGCTAATTATCTGTCTGTACAATCTAGGTCTGCTAGCAGATCAGAAGAGACCAGGAAACATCCTGTGGCTGTGGTGAAGTGGCCACTATTTTAACACCAACTTTCAAATAATTGGCAACAGCTGTAATTTCCCACAGCACTTCTCAAAGGCAGCCCTTCATAAATCAGGTGAGCTACTGTGGGAAAGGCCACCCCTGCCATGGCCATTTGGCTGCCTATGCCTGTGGACGGCTCATGCTCTATTCTTATATGGGTGATGTGACAACCCTTCTGTGCTCAGACTTTGGGACATGGTAATCTTGTTTCCTCTGGTTATCTTACTCCATAAGTTTCTGCCTCATCTGGGACTCGTGACTTACACAGAGACAGAAGGCGTTCTGTAACAGGAGGGCTGCGTTGTAACTTAAGCACATTCCCAGGACGGCCCAGATCAATCTGCTGGCTCTGAACCAGTTCTCACTGTAGGAAAGGCGGGAGTCAGATGTACATCTGCTCCCACAGGATTCCTCTCGATTCAGATGACATGGCTTGCTTCAGTCCTGGTGAAGATGGAAATAAACTCCTGTATCTAAACACTGCGTTGGGAAGGTCAGATCAAAAGCATGCCTAGGGGATTGGCTGTTGTCATTAAAACCAAAGTCAGCTTTCATTCCTTGGTGATCCCAGGTGTGGTGGGTTGACCCTGAGCAGCCACCAAGTGAAGCCACTGTCACTCGCCCTCCTCAGCGAGCAGTGCCAGCACTGCTCTGCAGTAGCCAAACCGCTGCTGCGTTTTCAACACCACTCCCGCTACAAATACAAACCACAGCACTGAGGGCCGCTATGAGAAAGTTAACTAACCCAACACACTGTGTTTTCTGAAAGTAAAAGAAAATGGTTGAATTGTTTATCCTGACACTTTAAATGGCTTTTGAGTATTCAAGCAGTTTATTTGGAAACAGAAAAAAAATCTTTGGCTGAGCTTTTTGTGCCCCTAGTGTAGAATATGTCTTCTTAAACGCAGGGAAAAGTGAGTTAGAACAGAATGTTCCTAACCCTTCCCATTGTGCCTTTGGCATTCTCCAATTACAGCATGTTAGCCGTGTAAGTTGAATTTCTCCTTTAACTTTTCCAACCTAAGTGATTGTATGATTCTATTAGGAAGTATCATAAGTTAGAAGCTGTGATACTTCAAAACATGAGGATGCCATATGTGATAACTTTGTATTAGGAATATGCAGTTGAAAGATCTGATTTTTGGGATGGCTGCACAGTAGCACTGCTGATTTTGTTTCAGTGGCAGAGCTTCAGTTTTACAAAGATACTATTCCAGATCAGAATTCAGTCATCTGCCTGCTGAGAAGAGCCACGTGGCTATTTCCGTCTTAATGATTAAAGAGTATTCCTAATGATCTTTGAAGAGCTGTTGTAATTTGACAGCAGGAAGTGATTCTGGCTTTTGAATATGCAGCAAATATTTTAAAGCAGGCTTTTAAGTGGTTTCCTCGGCAACCACTCTTCTTTGGAGATCCACGCATGCTATTAAGTATCCTGCTGGATTCGGATCAGCCCTGCAATATTAACGGCTCTTGTTTCCAGCGCTGCCAGACTATGCGCAGCTCCTCACTGTCCGACAGCCCTGGAGCACAGAGGGAAGCTCGCTGCCTGCCAGGCTTTTTTCCAGACGAGCAAGGACACACCCCTTGGTGGTGAGCTGGCATAGGCATCCCGAGGGGTGGAGGAGCTGGCCGTGCTCACATTGGCTGCTCCATCCAGCAGCCCCGAGGAATGGGGGGTTTATTTCTCATTCATCTACTCTTCACACCCCCCTCCCCCCCAGCAAGACAATGCTTGTGACTTGTGGTTCCCCCTTTAAAAGAGATAGCAAGCACAGCTCTTAGCTGAGCACAGCCTGCATTATTTTACTTTTTGTCTTACATCTCAAGTGTCTGGGGCATCACATAATTTATCTTTCAACCCTATATTCAGTATTTATGATCAATAGGAATGTAAAGCCATTCATGGTGGAGATTCCTGGAGGTGTCATTAATGTAAAGAAGAACCTCTCCTGCTCTCCTCCACAGCTTTACAGTTATGTATTTGTTCGGATTTGGATTGGCTTCCTTATTTGCTATAGATATCTGGGATTTAACGCAGCTTTAGCAGAACTGAGCTGAGCATCTTCAAGAAAAACAGATGCTGCTCAGGGGAAATGTGTTAAACAGTGATCCTGGTGCAGGGCATTTACCTGGTGTTTGTCATCAGCCCTGTGAGAGCCTCACTGGATGCCCCAGCAGTGCTGTGGTCTCTGGGGGAAGACTTGGAAAACAGGGTTGGTAAAGTGAAGTTACTGCTGACAAGCATCCTTTAAGACATTCTCATACTTGTGTTTCTTTAGGCAAGCCTGATATGTAGGAGTAGCTTCTTGCTTGACCATGCTTTTCTTTCTTGTACTCTCAAGAGAAAGGCTTTTCTAGAACTGACACAGAAAAAGAGTGCTTTCTGAAAGCAGTTGCTACTTTGTATTCATGGGTTTGAAGGCAGAAATCAGCAGAAATTCCTCAAAGTACAAATCATGCAGAAGACAGCTCACATGTGACCCAGTCTGTGGCATTATGGGACTTACCAGCAGTTTTTATTTCCTTTTGCTGCTGTACTCATCTTTGCTTACCAGTTGTTAATCCAGCCACTGCCTGCTGTTATAGGAAGGGTTACTACTTCATCCTAAGAGCAAATCAGAATAGGATAATAAGCATTCAGTGTGGCAAATCCATGCCACTTCTGTAAGGCCAAAACTGAAGCAATATTCAAACTAAACTACATGTTTGTATAAAACAAAAAAAAATCAGGGACCACATACAAAATGTAATCCCGAAGCATCATTTTGAAATGCAAACAATTTCATGAAATCTTATGTTTACAAGTGAGCCTGGGAACTTGCAGGTCCTGACCCAAAGCATACAGAAATTTTGGCGAATCCTCATGTTGAATAAGCATGGAGTGCACTGGGTCCACAGGAAGATGGATGCATTCAAAATCATGTCCAGCATTGAATGGAAGCTTCAGCTGGGTGTAACCCTTGATTTTGACAATTTTTTGATTTTTTCATGTAGAAACATATTCTGTGTGTGATCTGTGCTGCTTTGCCATCTACCTTCTGTACCAGCCCATTACAGGCACTGGGAATCTGGGCTGCTGTGATTCTGCACTTGCAGAATATCTGCTGCTGTCATCTTCTTCCATTTCAGATTATTTCAAAACTCAATGTTTGTGCTGATTGAATGACACAAATTATATTGTCAGCATTCGAAGGAAAAGCCTGCTTAGTTCTCAGGGCAACTCAATACAGGGAGAGGATAGAAGTAATGATTGCATTTCGTTTTGTTCACAGGGTGGAGGTGGGATGGTTACACTGTTAAATGTCACACTGTGCTTAATCCACTTGCACCTGAGCAGGATTAACTACCTAGGATGATATTTAGGAATGCTATTTGAATGTTTTCAAGACCAAGTGGAGGGTAATTCAGAAGCCTGTTTTGAAAAGAATTGTTTTGAAAGAAATGATAGTAAGTGTTGATGAAAACAAAAATGAAGAGTAGCCTTAATCCTTGGCTTTACTTTGACAGGAGGTGGCAGAGCCTACCTGTTTTTTGCACCTAGCTAAGGGAATGATAATTTTGAGAAGGTAGGCACATCCTGATTCAGTCTGCCACCTACTGTATTCTAACCTTGGGCAAGCCTGGCCCAGCTGTAGTCCTGAATGAAAACACCCAAGGTTATTCCATCAGCTGGGAAAACCTCAGTAAACAGAAGTGTTCCCTCACAGGTTCTCATGGGTCCTAACTCCATGTGCCTTCACGTCTCTGCTCCTGGAGACTCTTGTGAGCTGTTCATCCTCTTTGCCTTTCAGGTGAGTCCTTTTGCACAGTTGCATCTGTGCATGATTATGTTCCCTCTCTGTCATTTGGGGTTTCAGGTTGCTCCCAGCCTGTATTTAAGTTTTCATCATTTTCTCCACCACTGTGAAATGACTGTTTTTCCAATGTGGCTTGATCCATGTATTGAAATAAGCAAAAACATGTTTTATGCTTGGTGCCACAAAGAAGAAAAGTTTTTCCTGTAGCACAGAACCAGCCAAAATGCTTCATGAGAGCTCATCTAACTTTTACTGAATCTCCCCCTTCTCTGGCCCCATTCCCTTCCTCCCTGTGGGCATCATGCTCCAGCTATGGTTGGCCAGAGTTCTCCCTTGCAGAGAGCACAGTGTGTTGCCAACACCACTGTTGTTTGAGGATTTACAAGGTCTGTTTTCAAACGCCCTTGCGACAAACAAAAATATGTGTGCGTGCTGCTTCTGTCTTAACAGCTGCTAACCCTAAATCACAGTGTGAACAGCCAATGAGATGCTAGAGTGCCTCTTTTCCAAAATGCTGCTTTACATCTGGGCCCTAACTGCAGAGCTGGAGCGGAGGATCCTTTCCACGTGCAGTGTCCATAAGCAGACTCTGGGCAGCTGAGGAGGAGGCCCAGCTGTTCTGTAAGATTCCTCTGCAGAGGCTGAAATCAGGTACTCTAGAGGGCACATGGGAGACATGGAGAGACACAGGCCCTGGGTCTTCACTTTAGGGGAGCCAAGGCCAGCTGTGAGGGTCAGCATTAATACCCTACGAAAGGTGAGTGGAGTGGGCTGCTGTTCCTGCAAGATTTGTACCTCCTCTTCTCCACAGGCACCTTGTCCCTTTTTGCTTGGCCTCCACTTCCCACAGCACTCATGATACACCTGTTTCAGAGTTCAGCATATTCTGAATTCTGCATGAGCCTTTGGAAAAGCAGCACTTTTAGATTGTCTTTTAACTAATGCATTTTAAATGGTTATTAAACATTGCTTATCACTTGTTGAGCGCATAGGACAACAAGTGATACGTTCAAAATGTTTGATAAAGACATGCAAAATATTCTCCTTTCTAAAAGATCTGACTATTGGCAACAGAGAGGAGATAAACAGGACTCCATCTGGCATGACCTGTACAGTAAAGAGCCACTTAATGCAGACAGTTCATTGCCTTCCATTTTACATCTTCTTTCAATGAAAGCTTTGATGCTGTGAGGCTGGAATAAAGCAAAGGCACAGTGCCCAGTACAACACAGTGTACAGCAGCAGCAAATTTAATTTGTTTGCCTCATAGGGCAGGTAATGCACTTAAGTAATTGTGTAGCACGCAAAGTCAAATTTCACAGACCTCAGTCTGTGACAGTCAGAAATCAGCAAGCTGGCAGATGGCCCAGCTCCTTGCTGGGCACCTTCCCAACATGTATACATGGGGGAGGTGGGTATCACTCACAGGTGGACAATCCAGCTGACAGGACACACCTTCAGGCTCTTTGGAGTCAAACACAATTAGCAGTGGCTCATCTGACAGCTTTAGATCTGTACATACATCTCCATAATAACATGAAACAGGTTTAAGGAATGTAACAGCCAATGAATGAAGGCACAAGCAGCTTTAACAAATATTCACAATGTTATTTCCAATATTTTAAGACTCATCCATGTACCTGAATTCAGGTTCTGCATTACTCTCTGACAAATCTAAAAGAGCATATTCCAGAAAGATATGGTTAGTAAGCTGTGGAAAAGAATCAGGGAAACATAACCCCCAGCAATGTTTGATGATGATGATTTGTAACCTGGTATTTCGATTTATACCTTGGTAAAGGTTTGATTGCCTGACACCAAGAAAACCTGTCTGTCATGCTGTGTAGGTGTTTATCTGGAATGAGTATATTGCTATGGAGATTTCGTGGTAAATAAATAAAACTCATTTGGTTTTATTTGCAGTCTTGCTGTGTGAAGAGGTGACCCTTTGATTGTGTCTCTCTTGGGTGCTAAAGGAAAAGGATTGGTTAGGACATTGCAGTGAGAGCACCTCCTTGTATCTTCTTTTTAATAACTGGGGCCTCTCATAGAACCAGGCTGTGCTGGTTTTGGCTGGGGTAGAGTTATTTTTCTTCACAGTAGCTGGCATGGGCTGTGTTTTGGACTTGTGCTGGTAATAGTGTTTATAACACAGGAATGTTTTTGTTATTGCTGAGCAGGGCTTCCACAGAGCCAAGGCCTTTTCTGCCTCTCACCCCACCCCAGCAGTGAGGGGGCTGGGGGTGCACAAGGAGCTGGGAGGGGATGCAGCCAGGACAGCCAACCCTGACTGACCCAAGGGATATCCCACAACATTTGGAGTCATGCTCAGCTGTAAATGTGAGGGAAAAAGGAAGAAGGGAAGGACATTCACAGTGATGGTGCTTGTCTTCCCAAGTCACCTGCTCTCCCTGGGGGTGGCTGAGCACCTGCCCATTGGAAGCAGTGACTGAATTCCTAGTTTCCCTTTGCTTGTGTGTGGAGCTTTTACCTTACCTATTCAGCTGTCTTTATCTTAACCCATGAGTTTTCTCACTTTTACTCTTTGGTTCTCTCCCCCTTTTACCAGGGAAGAGGAGTGAGCGAGTGGCTTTGTGGGACTGAAGTGCTGGCTGGGCTTAAACCATGACACAGAATTACAAATGCAGGACCACAGTGGCTTTTCATCATGTGCCCTCCTACCAAAATGCTCATACACATCTCGGGCAACAGAAAAAGCTGGGGGTGAGAAGGCAGGTGAGCTGCAAAGGTATTCTAGTGCCCTTTCCCCAAATCATTCCATGGGCAACAATCTGTCTCCCCACAGAGCTATCCTCCCTTGTCCCTGTGTCTGAACAGGGCAGTCATCATCTGCTCCATTGGAAATGCAATATATCTGTAAATGCATTGCTCACTGACAAAATCACTTTTGTGTCTTGCTGTTCATCATCAGGATCAGCTCTGAAATCAGCAGTCCTTCTGAGACCTGTGTCGGCTCATCTGCCTCCCTCGTTCCCAGTGAGCATCCAAAGGGCACATTAAATATAACCTCGGACCCTGGTACAGAAATAAATCACGAAACATGACCCTTGTGCCAGTCAAAGAAGAAGCATTGCAATTCCTGCTGCACTGATTCGTATTTGAGAGTATTTCCCCTTCATTGAAAAGACTGCGAATGCCAGCTCCATGAAGAAGAAGAGCACAAAGCACGAGTACCAGCCAAGTCCTGCTGAGACTCTGCAGCCTGTGGCTGGCAGATGAGGTCTTTGCTGTTGTGTCCTGTGTCTGGCCAGGGCTGTGGTTTCCCCCATCAGCAGCTCTCATACGGATTGTCTGCACAGTGTCACAGGAGCCAACAGCTGGAAAACACATTTTAAATTCCATGCTTCAGTTTAGTCTCTGAGGGAAACCCTCAGGGTGGTGCCTGCAGGCAGGAGAAGTTCAGGTATCTGGGCTCCCAGGATATCCCACTCTCAGCAAACTCTGCCACGGCAAAACCTGTGCATCGGGTCTCCATTTGTGCATGGGGAAAAAGTTCTAGCAGAAATGGGAAATTTTCAACTCTTTGACTGGGAAAGCGAACGAGACAGTAACAGTAAGTCGATTTAAGTATCTCAGAGCAATTGCCAGGTAAGAACCGCCTTCAACACTGTAACACTTGGTCTGCCTTGCTGAAGGAATGGAATAGCTTGGAGGGTGCTTTCCTGCAGGGTCTCCCCAGCGCCTCAGAGCGAACTTTCTCGGTAGCTTGTTAACGTGGGACAAAAAGCAGCGTATTTCCTCCTCAGAGACCAGGCTGTATGCATTTGTATTTATTTCCCTTAATGCCGTCCAGCAAAAGTACCTGTAGTGTCCTTGAGCCATGCGACCACTGTGAAACCACTGCCTCAATGCACTTCATTCCCTTCGCCTCCTATCTCTTGGCCTTGGGAGTATTTCCTGCCCGGAGGGGGCGATGAAACAGCGTCGGCTGTGATTTAAGGCGCCGCGCTGGGCGCTGGAACGAGCTCCCCGCGTCAGTGCTCCGCAGTAGCGCAGTTCTCCGAGCGGGGTGAGTGCAGGGCGATCCAGAGGCTGGGGATCCCCGGGACGCGGTCGGGGCTGGGAGCCGGCTGCCGCTCCCGCCCAGCGCCGCCCGCCGAGCGCTCGCTGCCGCCGCCGGGTGCCCGGAGCGCGGCACCGCAGCAGCGCCCGCACGGCGGGAGCCAAGCGGGGCCGCCCTCGCTGCCGCCGCCTGGTGGCACAGCGGGGGCACTGCGGCACGGACCCGGCCGGTGCCTGGTCCCCGTCCCTGCGCTGGGATTCGCAGAATCCTGCCGCTCGGAAAGGACCCTCAGGGGTTAAGAGCATCGAGTCCAGCCGCTCACCCAGCACTGCCGAGCCCACCACTAGGCCGTGTCCCCGAGTGCTACATCTAAACTACAAAAGCCAATGGGTTATATATGTGTTATAAATGCCACCACTCCACCACTTCCCTGGGCAGCCTGTTCCAGTGCTTGACTACAATTTCAGTGAAGACTTTTTTCTTAATTATCCAGTCACAACCTCCCTGGCATGACGTGAGGCTATTTCCTCTTGTCCTGTCGTTTATTACCTGGGAGAAGAGACCAACCCCTATCTGGCTACAATCTGCTCTCAGGTAGTTTTAGAGAGCACTAAGAGCTCCCCTGAGCCTCCTCTTCTCCAGACTAAACACCCTCATCTCCCTTACCAGAATTCTGCTCCAGACCCTTCCTGAGCTCCGTTTCCCTCCTCTGGACATGCTCCAGCACCTCAATGTCCTTCATGTAGTGAGAGGCCCAGAACTGAACACAGGATTTGGGGTGCGACCTCACCAGTGCCAAGCACAGAGGGATGATCACTGCCCTGGTCCTGCTGGCCACACTATTGCTGATCCAGGCCAGGATGCCATTGGCCACCTGGGCATTCACAGTTCTCCAGGTGTGGCATCAGCAATGCTGAGTAAAGGGGAAGGTTCATTAAGCTCTGGTACTTCTCTAAAAAAAGTTGGTTTCACCAGAGATGTAAGAAGCAGAGGTGTTCCTGTCCACTGTCCTGACAGACTGACCCCTGAGGGAGACATCTGCTGACTGGCAGGAGACAGAAGAAGTGAAGGTAAGCTGTGAAATGTGGCTTTTATATCCCTCATGTCAGACAAAACTATTCCCTATGGTCAGAACTCGTTATGAAACACACCTCTGCACTAGAACTGGGTTTAAAAGACACTTGTAAAGAAGTTCTCACTTTAATTTGGAGGTCTAGCATCTCTATTTCTAGCTGAAAGGCTTTGTGGGAAAAGGAACTGTTTGTGTCCTTATAAAGGGTTGTAATCCCTGCCCTAAGAATAAATGTGATTTTGTTATTCAAAAGCCAGGATGCTTTATGTAGCTCCCTGTAAATCTTTCGAAACATAGAGGAAGCAAAATCTTCCTTCCCGTCCAGCTTTGTCAATTTCCATGAAACTGCTTAACTGTTTTGAGATCTTGTCTGTACCACTCAAAATTACTGGCCTTTGCAAACAGTTTCCTCAACATGAAGAGGTTCTGTAGTGCTCTTCGCTAATCATCGTGATGTAAGATAAGGACAAGGGAAACACCAGAAACTTTCCTGTTCTCAGCTTCCCTAAATCAAATCAAATCAGTCCCGAGGATCTTTGTACAGGTTATAAGAAAGGAGAAGTCACTCCCCTTATCACACACTGCAGACAAAGAGAAGGGCACCTTTAAAGCCAAGGAGAACTAAGAGTGCACAGCTCAATCAACACTTCAGGGTATGACTGTTGGTTCTTTTCTTAAAAAAAGGGCATGAAAGTCTTGTTCAGTCTTGTCCTTTCAGGTTTCCAGTCTGAACAAAATGGATTTCTATTTATTCTCTTTAAACGATCAAGCTTTGAATAACACTTTCTTATTGCTACATGTGTTGAAGATATTTTTAAATGTTCTTAAGAAATGTAACCTCATGGTGTCTTTTTTTTAAACCACCAGTGAAAACTTTCAGTTCCTACTAAAAGAGACCCTTTTCTAGAAACCAATGTTCTTTTTATCCACGGACCATACAAACTATTATCAAGTAATCAACAGAAACAGTGCTTTATTTAAAATATATTTTTAATCTACCAAAATAAAAACAAGGAACTTTCTCCATGAATCTGACAGTAGTGCTAGGCCTTTCTTTCTTTGGAAGATCTATGCAGTCAATTTATTTAAACATGTTTAACTTCTGAATAGAAATTATTTTTAAGAATCCAAGCAAGACTACTGATTTATTTTAATAAAAGGAAAACTCAAGACCACGCTAGCTTTTGTTGCTTTCTGTAACTGAGATTCTTCTTTTATCTAATATTTATGAATATACTACACAACAAAATCAGTATTCTTGTATAACTTATTTATGCACTCCATGTTTGAGGGAGGAATTATCATCATTTTATTTAGTAGCTGAATCAAGAAAATTATTCTTTCCAGTAGTAATAAAGTATCTTCTCTTTTATTTTAGTCATCATAAAGCACACGTAATATACACTATCCCCAAATTTCCCTTTGCTTTTACCTTACAAGCAAAGTAAAACATGAACTCTTTGTTTTAATCCTCCTCTCCCCTTCTCAGATAACTCCTACAACTGTTTTTGCATTTCCAGTTTAGCAAACCTTACAGGCAGGGTATATCTACAGAAATAACTTGCATAGCAAAAAAGCCAAGCCAGCTCTGTACCTCTGCACAGCCAGATCCTGATGGCCTGCTTCCACGGCAAATTCACTTCAGTTAACTTTATATTACAATACTCTAATTTAGGAAAAAATGTTTAGTTTTGATAAGTATAACGTTTTATTTTTGCCTACAACAAGCAGGTATTAAGGAATAGATTAGTCAAACCTAAATTTCATTGGGAGTAACATTAGTCAACAGCTCAGGTGTAATTTAGGCAGAAAAAATCAGGGTCCAAGGACTTTGTCGTGCAGTGTTTGTTTTTGGTGAGGATATGCTTTTCTATAGCACTGCTACAGCCTATTTAATGCTCTGCTTTTGATTTTGTTTCAAATTTACATTATTTATCTCACCCTAAGTTTTTACAGCACTGTGTTGGTCCAGATGCAGGCAGCCTTATGCCTCATTGGCAACATTTTCTTTAGAGCCCTGGCTCACATGAGAACCTCCCTGCCGTCCTATTTTCTTGCGTGGATATATAATTCTTCCTTTATGGGTCCTCGTTAATTAAAAATACTTGGAATAGTTTGGATCCCACTGTAGCAAAATATCATGGCATAACACATAAATTGTGAAGAAAAAACTACTGCTAGCATGGATCACTTCCCAGCATTCGTAATAACAGGGAGCACACTGCATTTCCAGCCCCTCTCACCACCTCCTGCATTACTCCCTTCCCTGGGAGTGGCCACTCCTGCCCTGTCCCCCAGAACCTCCATCCATTTCCTTCTGCTGCTGCTTTGGAGGGCACAGGCAGAGCCAGAATCCTAAGAGTACTCTGGTCGAAAGAGCAGAAAGCTGTTTAGATAAAGTAATGGTCTCTTCTTGTAAGTACAATTAAATGTGGCCTCTGTAGGGAATAGAGGCCAGACGTTATATGCTGCCTCTTAATTTTTTACTTGTGCAAATTAAACAGGGTGGGGGGACAGATAGTGCCTGTGCTCCATAATCCTCTGCTCTTTTACGTTATGCTCCAGTTGATTATTCAGATGTACCTGTTTTAGGGCATTTTTGTGTATTCTCTCTCATTTTTTCTATTTCTTTTTCCGAAGCAAAGGATTGTTATCAAAATTTTATTTATCTGTGTGCTTCTCAATTCCCTGGGTTTTTTCCTGATGTTTGATAGAACAATCTGAAATTTATCCACAAAATTTGTTCTGAGTTTTCCTGACACTGGGAAATCCTGCATCTTTTTGTTCAAGCTTGTTTTAGCTCATTGTTATGCTGTTCTGAAAGCTCTGATCCTCCTATAAGATATTATTTTGTAAAAGAGCCCTAGTGAGGTGGGTGAGCATTTTCTTTATCAGTTATTTCCCACCAAATTTGCCCATGGTGCAGCTTAAAGTCTCCTCTCGTCTCCTGCCAACTCAGCTATAGTCAATCATGCAATTTAGTCTGATGATAATTTATTCCACTTAATCATGTGTGAGATGTAAAAATCCCAGAGGAGGAGTTTGGGCAACTGGAAATTAGGAGGGGGAAAAAATCCCAAACCAAACATTCCCACCTTTTTTCCTTGCAAACTCAGCATATCCTATGCTGAAATTACTGAGACACCATGGTGCCCTGCTTTTTTCACAGTCTCTTGGTGCTGGAATCACACTTTAAATCATTCTCCAAAAGCATGACTTAGTTAACACTTCATTATGCAAGAAGATTTCCACTATGCTGTAGTTGGCAAAAAAATCTGACTTTCCTCATGCACTTTATCCAGCACCCACTTCAAATTAAGAAAATGAGACTTTAAAAGTTTTTGTCTAAAAGGCATATGCCTGAATATCTACTTACCCAATCATCACTTTTACTAGGTCCATATGTTAAAAACATGAAGGATCAGATACCACAGCTAAATTAAGATATTTCTGTGATTTTTTCCCCTTTCAAGGAGTAAGTATTTCACTGTACAGCATTATTTGAAGAGTAGCATGTTTCATCTCAAGGATCAGGAATGGCTTGCAGTATAACTTTACAATGTGGCTCGTTAAATTAATTTAGTAAGTGGAGAACATGATTATTTGCTCACATGAGTGTTTTCAAATTGTGCTTTTCATACTACCAGCTGTCTGAAGTGTCATAGGAACTGGTGCGTACGTGGTCCCAGGGCCAAATCATCCCTTTTACAGCTTATATTAAGATGGTGGGAGCCTCCAAAATATTTGAGGGAAGCGAGGGGTGCAGGAAATCTGGCAGCCATGATTTCAGTGGAAAGTTCTTTTCCAAAAAGCAGTGAATAGACTTATCACTAGAATAATACTATACTCAGTCCCCAACAACATTCACACTCCTGTAATGCTGGAATTCAAGCACTTTAAAAACATGCGGATACTTACAGTTATATTTTACAGCTGAATCCCAAACCCCTTATTCAGTTTTTGTTCCTTTCTTTAAGCAAGACTCCAGTTTGCAATATTTATTAAATTCAAGCAGTGAGGTTACATGCTAACATCTGATAGCACCTATTTTAGTTCTGTATCCTTTTAAGACACAAATTTAGGTTGAAAAAGAGACATCCTTCTGAAATGGATAAATACTCTTGCCGTTCTACTGGAAGCGTACTTAAAATATAAAAATATAAAAAAAGCACCCATGACATTGTCATCAAAACCAGTCCAGCTGCACCACCAGATCATGTAAACCTTTATTTCTGCACTTAGGCCTTCCTTTTCACTCTTTTTCAGCTAAATACAATGATCTAACTAAAGAGACCTCAGCACATTTCAACATGCATGAACTTATGCAGAAAGGCTTCTCAACCCTGGGCTCAGGTCTGTAATAATGGGATATCCTGACAAAGAAATCACAGAAATATTTTACAGGAAGTGCCATCAAGAAGTCATCTAGTCCTCTTCCTTACTATAAATATTTTTAGATCCATTTCTATAGAACGTTGTATAAAAAGTGCAGTGAATGTTCTAGAAAATACCTGCTACTCTCATAGCATTTATTTTTCATTATGCTAAAGTCACATGGATATTTTTCCTCTGATGTGACTGGGTATTAGAAAATATTTGTAAACCTTTTTTTTTTTTATAACTACCAATATTCAAAATGAGACAATTTTTAACAAGAGCTTGAAGCAACTCTTAGTATAAAATATCACATTATACATTTATAAACTGGCTGTGCACATAGAGAGAAACAACTAAAAGGTAGCCTTCAGTCTGTATTTCTTTAGAAAAACAACTTTAGCCTACATTAAATCAGGATGTTAATTGATTCCATCTTTAAATCCTCATGAGAATGCAGATTTGCTTTGAAAACTGACATCCCCTCCAAGAGAGAAACCCACTTACTGGTACATGCATTTCACACAAATTGAAAAGAAAGACTTCTGGAAATGAAACAGTAAGAATTAAGTTTATGTTAGGTTCACTTCATTTGACTGAGTTAAAATGGCAGGTAGCCTTTCTGTAGAGTAAAAACTCAGAAGGACAGTGCCCTGAGGAAAGTGGTCTGGGCTGTCCTGTTCAACTCTGGTTTCTGTAAAGAACATAGAGCAATTTAGGTTGGAAAGTTCAGTCAGGTTGCTCAGGGTTTTATGCATTCAAGTTTTTTTAAAATTTCCAAGGTTGTGGACTCCACACCCTATCTGGCAACATGCAGCAGCAACAACACCCAACTCCATCCCTGCAGAGCCACAAACTTCTGTTTCTACTGCCCAGCCCCTCCCCACTTCCAACCCCACACACTACCTTGTCACATTTGAACTGAGTTAGGAGTTTCCTGTTCAACCAGTCTGGCTGCCTGCTGTGTACACTCATTTTCCTGCAGTTCTGGGTGGATGGTCCTTGTGCTTTCAGGAGGCTGGCATCCAAAACTGACCAGTCTCTGTGGCCCTTTGCCCTTCAGAGCACCCTCCCATGAATCACAGAATCACAGAGTGATTTGGGTTGGAATGGCTCTTAGAGATCATCTCATTCCAACCCCCCTGCCACAGGCAGGGACACTTCCCACCAGACCAGGTTGCTCAGAGCCCCATCCAGCCCGGCCTTGAACACTTCCAGGGATGGGGCATCCACAGCTTCTCATGAGATCCTGGCTTCCTGAACAAGCTGAAGTTCAGAGATTTCAGTCTGCTGCTTCTACTCTCTGCTTCTGATATTACTAGCTCCCTTCATTTCTGAGAAAAAAAGAAAATATTAAGGGAAGAGCCAGTAAAGCACAAATCATTCAAAACCACTCAGTTTTTAAAATTTTTAAAATAGCTGCTGAATGGTATAATACCCTGGTTTTTTCAGACCATAAAAGTGGCATAAGCTTACTCCTTGTTTTTCCAAGTATCAGTTTCCTTCGGGGAGAGAAAAAGCTGCCACATTATGTCTATGACTGTGATACGGGTGCTTATGACCTGGGAAAGAGGAAAGAAGAAAAGCGCCCAGTCAGATTCTCCATTCTTCTGTCTCTGTGCTTGAGACAAGGTTATGGGTATTTAATTTATGTCTGAACATTTTTAGGCTGCCTTTGAATTTCTAATACCCTGAGATCTGTCAAGAGATGTGCTGGCTTTTCCTTGAGTTGTAACACTCCCCAACCAGCTTCCTCCATGGAATTTCAGTGAGAGTAGAGCAGATCTGCTTCCATCTTCCAAATGGAGCATCCCAAAAGTTATCATCTGCTTTCTATCCTATGATACGCCACAACACAATTCCAACTCCTTGCTCTTTTTTAACCCTCTCTCTCTGCAAATGATATAGAGCTGGTTTTCCTCCTCTCTTCACTGTGGGCTTGTGTGTTGTCCAACTCTCAGGGTACCTCTAGAGAGGAAAGTTTCTAGAGGGAAGATCTCAAATACAAAAAGTTTTCATTCTCAGACTCAAACTCCTCTAAAAATAAGTGTGCTTTCCATTACCATTGAAGGGTTTTTTAAAAAGTTCTCCTTATGTGTAAATCTACAGAGCTCAGGATTTGGGGATGTGTATTTTATTTTAAACAAAAGAAGAAGACAATTTAAAAAATAATCCAAATGCTGAAATTCGCAGTGAAAAAACTGGCATTTTGTCAAATACAACCTATTTGGGGCTTCTCTAAGTGACCAATGAAGCATTTAAAATGTACTCGGTATTTGAACTATTTCCATAAACTTTGACCACATGCTAGAGAAGCCTTCCAGTTGTGGTTCCCAGGCACAGCACAGTTGTTGGAATCCATCCTCGGGCAGTTCTTCTGAGGGCCAGTTTGCAGTAGTTCCCCCATTACGGGTGGCACCCACGGGCGCTGAAGCAATCCTGGTGTAGATAGCTTGACCGCATTGCACCAGGGCTGCTGCAACTCGACTGCCTCCGACCGCCGCAGAGCTACGGGCACTTGCGGCACGGCTGAGCTCTGCTTCCTGTGATAAAAGCAAAACGCCGGGGAGGAAAGGCCAGAGACAGACTTCCGAAATTTCAGTGAGGAGAATGGTTTCACAGAAAGAAAGGAGTGGTTTAACAGAATATTCTGAGTTGGAAGGCTCCCACAAGGGTCATGGAGTCCAACTCTCAGGTGAATGTCCCACAGAGGGATCAAACCCACAACCTTGGCATTATTAGCACCAGGCTCTGACCAACTGAGCTCATCTCAGGGTTTTCATTTTTAAACTTGAACTCAGTAATTCTCTTCCTTACATTATGGGTTTTCCACAAGGATCTCCCAGTTTGCTGAAGGAATAACCAGGCTTGAGAGGGAATGGCTGAAGGTGGTACAGCAACATGTCAACCCCCTTTTTTCCACGTTATAAATTCAGCTGCCTTGGAGGAAACCACCTCATGACTTGGAGTACTTTTGGATAAACATTAATAATAACAAATTCTAATTGGTCATTATTGCTTGAACAGAAAATATTGGATTTCATTTTCACCAGGAGGAAATGAAAATGTCATGTACTGTAACATGACAAGCACGGAATTTACAGTAGTGATATGTACTTGTAATTACCTTTTGTATGTGTAAATGCACACAAAGCAGAACACCAGGGAGGCCATTTTACAACAGATTTAATCAAGAGAACATCTACGTCTCCTCATAAACTTACCTAACCAACTTTGAAAAAAGGATGGAGTTGATTAGACAGGTTAATGGGGTGATGTCTTTATAAATGACAGATGGCCATGTTAGAACAGAAAGTTGTTCACTCTCCATTTTTTATTTTATTTCATGAGACTATTTTACTTTTTTTTTTTGTTTTACTTATGAAAGCATTGCTCATACATTTTTGATTAGCAGTGTTTCACTGGAAAAAAAAAGCAATTTCCAATGAAACTGAACTTTTAACTGGATGGATGTTGTCATTACACTTAAGTGGCAGTAATCAAAACTAAAATACAAAATGAATTTTTTGGAATTCCAGGTCTTTATAAACATCCTGACCTCCCCCCATTGGCCTGCAAATGGAGAAAAGTGCTTACAGATTTGCAAGCTCGTAAGAACATAACAAAGAAATGGAAAAATGCCGAAGAAAGCTAGCTTTTTTATGTATAGGGAACCCCTTAGTGGTGAATTTGGCAGAGTAATTAAAAATTACAATTTAAAAAAAGCAAGAGTTAATTAAGAATAATTAAAAAATTTATTATAATGCAAAATTAGCTATACTTAAAAAAAGTAATAATACCTACCAGGGGCACCTCAGAAGGATCGAAGTGTAGGATGTGGAATAACCTAGACTTCCTCTTCCCTCAGATGTACAAGGTGTCTGGAAGTGAATCACACAAACAGGGTTAACTGAAGGAGGATTCACCAGGTTCCTACACAGAGGCCTCTGCCCGTGTTCTCTGGGATCCCTGGGCAGGCCTGAAGGGGAGGATGTGCAGTTCCTGATGTTGCTACTGCAAGCCCCTGTGGCAGCAGCAGTTCTTGGCTCTTCCCTGAACAGCACTTGGCAGTGGTCTGTGTGCCACCACTGGCATGTGCCCTGATTTGGGCAGCTCTGTCTAAAGATTCCCGGTGCCTACTTGGCTGTTAGATAATCACAATTGTGCAATTATTTCTGCAGCATTCTCCCATCTCTCTTCTTCTCCCATATGAAAAAAAGGTCCATTCCTAAATAGACCAAAAATTAAGAAAATATGATATGCATTGCTAACCTTCTACTCTCTTCCTCCTCCTTTGCCATTTTTCACTGACCTGAAGTCAGCTTCTTCATCTGATTCAAACATCTGATAATTGATTCAAGCAATCCTATTGAACATCTCTGTAACCTTCCATGCATGAATGTGAGAAAAGCAAAGTCTCCCAGGAATGTTTTCTCTTGAAAATTTCTCTGTGAATTTAAGATTTATGAGAACAACTAGAATAAGTTTTATAAAAACTCTGGATCTTTGGGGCCTTTTTGCATTTATCAGGATTGTAGTACCAGAGCCAGAGTGAAACAGTACTTAAGTACCTTTGTGAAACTCTGCAGCAGATAGCAGTAATGAAAGACAATTCTAGATACTCACATTGTAGATACTCAAACACAAAGGATAATGTGGCTGCAGTGCATCATAGTCTGGATCAGAATTCTTGCAAGCTTTTCAAGTGCTAGGATACTGCTGGGGCTTTTTTATGAAAGAGCAATAACATATCACAAGTTTAATTTCATTTATCTGGCCACATGTAAATCAATAGTTTCCACAACAGTGTCTATTCCTCATTAACAGAAATGGATCAGCTTATCCCTTAGGTAGGTGAGTAGGTGGCTGGCAGCTGCAGAGATAACAATGGTCTTACTTTTACCAATAACATTATGAGCAACAGTTTGGGGTGATCATTTGACATCACACTTAAGTCACCGCACAACTCCATCGACTCATCCCACAATTCATCTCTTATCAACATAAGGAAGATGAATTTCACACAGAGTATTCATTGAGGTAACAGCTGGGACTGGCTTCGTGTTCCTTGTCGGTACTTCCACAGATTAATTTGCTGTAACATCAGTAGCACCTCTTATCAATGTATTACCATCTGGTCAAGCATTACCAAACCGACATGGACATAATGCTGTGGAGATTGTTTAGATCTACCTTTGCTCAATTAATTCCTTAAATCTATGTCCTCGTTTCACCTTAATTCTATGTCCTAATATCAGGGTCCCTGCTGCCACATTGCAGATTTTCTTCAGATCTCCTGTTTCCCCAGAGTTAGCTAGATGTTCACAGCATTTTGAGGTGGAAGTGCTTTTTTTTGTTTTCAGTTGGTGCTAACTGGAGTAATCGGATCAGTGGTGAATCGCTGGTTTCATAAATCTAGTGGGGATAGGATATAGAGGATAATACAGAAAGGATTATGTACAAGATTTGTATCTTCAGGAAATACTGGCTTCCACAGTGCCTGATGCTTAACCGTAAGCTACTGTCTTACAGCACCTGGCTGCTTTGCAAAATAGTCAGTTTTAGTGCCTTGATATGCAAAATACCCCAGCTAATCCAGTCAGACAATCCTTGATCACTTTGTGACTCCTCAAGTAGATAAGTAAAAGAATGTTACTTTTCTAATACGACTTCTAATAATCTAATAAAAGACACTGCAGCTTGGTAAAACTGCAATCTTCTAAATAGTTTATTCCTGTTTCCATTCTGTTCCTAAAGCAGGAACAGATTCATTACTGCTCTGTATGGACTATCTCCCTGTACATTTCCTTGCCATTAATTTCTATTTCCCTAAAACAGGCTCTTAGTCCCCGTTCCTTTCACTTTCTGCTGTTCCATCCTCTATTTAATTCACCTCATTATTTTGATACTGTCCTTCTCCTTCCTTCTAAAATGTAAAGATCACCTTCTCTTCCTTGACCTGCTCATCCTCCTACACACAGCCCTATTAAATTTCCTCCCTCCAACAGAGCCTCCTCCCTCTGAATCCTAGAAAAGCAGCAATTCTGGAGGAGCTGTATTGAAAAGAAAATGAGGTAGCAAAAAAAAATATGTGTGACAGATAAAAATATAAGGAGTTAGTAGTTACAATAGAAAGGTTTCAGGGGAGCCAAAATTAATACAGCATCCAAAATGCACATAAGCTATTTTAAAAAAGAAAACCAAATACAGCATAAATTTTCAGAGACACCCCCCCCCCCCTTATTTTCTTTCCTTTTTGTGTAGCCACCAGTTGCTACGTGGTCTCTGGGAAACAACGACAGCCAAAATCCTCAGGCTTGCCTGTTCTCTTCTGTTTTTGCTTCAGTGCTGTGATCCAGAGAAGTACTAAAACCCAGAGGAGGATTATATGGCTCCTGTGTTCATTACAGGGACACCTCTAACCTTTGTAGTTCCAACTGTACAATAGAACTGAAAGATTGAAGCATCACAACATATACCAACTGTGAGCTGTTTCTATAATAATAATAATAGTAATAATTCAAGTTTTTGTCACTCATTCCTTGCTGGGATGTAGCACAGGCCCGTAACTGCATTTACTCCACAGATCTTAATCCAGCCTCTGTGACAAGCAATTTGTTGGGGATTTCAAAACATCCTCTGAGATCATACTAGAGTTTTATGCAGAAAACCTCTCATAATCCCTCTCAAAACTTTAATATGGAGCTATTTCTGGATCTTATGCTTCTTTTGGACCAGGCTTGGCTGGAGACTTTGAACAGTACATGAAAAACAACTGCAGTGCAAGCTGTGTGTGATGAGGGAAGGGTTGGGAGCAGCTGCTTCCACAGGCTCATGGAATCCTTTGGGTGCAGCACAGCAAGGCAGGTAAGCACAGGTGCAAAACACCTCCCTCCAGCACACTCTGCAAGTGTACAGATATCTGATCTCATGAATTTAAACTCGGCTTTCGGTGAAAAGGGCCCGAGTGAAGAAACAAGATTTGTAGTGCCTGCTGTTTGCTCATGCCAGGCACCTTTATTTTGCCCAAAACCAGTGTAAGGTTTACGACCAAGGCAGAAAACAAAGCAAACGTGTTTTTCAGTGCTGCCAGAAGCTGGGTTCTTAAGAGGACTACAACAATAACAATCACATCTTTTAGTACAAATGTGGGAGTGGGAAATAAAGGCTAACAAAATAAGGGTGCAGAATCAAAAGGAAAACTCAGGACTGCTCATTAAGAGTAGTACACAATGAGGCGTTTCATGAATTTATTCAGAATTTGCTGCAGTAGAAGTTCCTGAGGTATTTCCTGATATAACTTGCATGGTGTAAGGAATTACACTGACATTTTGAAGACTCCTTCTAGGTTAAAAGAACCAAAGAAATGAGGTAAAGCAGCTTCTTCAGCTCAGCGCCTGCATAAATTCCTTAGAGAACGGAAATGCATTTTCCAATGCCACCTAGCTGAGACTCATTAGACATTCATTTATTAATTCAGTGCTTTTAAAAACACTGATAGCAGCAATCTACCAATCATGAACACATGGTGCAGACACATGAAGAGTTATACTGATTACACTTGTAAAGAAAAATGAGAAAAAAATCACCATATGCATTTTTAAAAGTACATTATAAAAATGTAAAATCCTACATTATAAAAATGCACTGAAGTATATTTAAAAAACGAAATAATGCCATCTAACACATACTGCAAAAACCTCCACACATAATCAAAAAGAAAGCAAGCTTTCTCTTTAGACAAGGCTGATCTTTGTTTTGGGATGACATTGCTCTCTTGAGGTACCACGCTCTCTGTAGAAGCTGAGAGGACCTCTCATATTTAAGGTAAACAGTATTTAAAAGCAGCTTTTTACTTAGGATTTTAATGTCTAGTCAAGGATTTTTAAAGAAGCTCTAAATCACAGAATCAGAGAATCACTCAGGTTGGAAAAAACCCTTTAAGATCATGGAGTCCAACCATTAACCCAGCACTGCCAAGTCCAGCACTAAACCATGTCCTCAAGTGCCACATCCACACGTCTTTTAAATACCTCCAGGGATGGTGACTCCATGACTTTCCTGGGCAGCCTCCTCCAATGCTTGACAACCCTTCGATCCTAATATCCAATCTAAACCTCCCTGGCACAACTTGAGGCCATTTCTTCTCATCCAGTGCTCAAGACTAAGAAGCATTTGGTCATAAAAAGTTATAAAATTATGTATTATTTCTCTTCCCTCATTTTGCTTAAAGGCAGAGTATTTCATTGCTAAAATGTACTTAGTTTAAAACTTTTTCTGGCATTGATAGGTGTCACGAAGCCTCCCCAGGCTCCGACAAAACTGAACATCAATTTAGTTGCACTGTGAAAGCAGAAGAAAGTTATGAGTTATTGTGGTCTCTTGCTTTCTTATTCTATATTAACTAAATGGAAGCTTTTACTTAAATGATCTGATCCCTGAGCACTGTTCAGATTTATCTGCAGCAATTTAAAGGGTAATGACTCCAGCTGCTAAAAATTACTCTTACAACAGATGCAATGGAGCTGGAAGTGGGTCTGTTCCTCAGCTGCTGTACTTCACTCCCCCACCAGCTATTAATGCTCATTGAAAAGACCCTCAGGGCTTCTCTCCCCCAGCTCCCTCAGGCTCTCCTCCTACACCAGATGCTTGAGTCTCTTCACCATCTCTGGGGCCTGCTCCAGGACCTACTCCAGTGTGCCCATGTGCCCTTTGTACTGGGGAGCCCAGAATGGGACACAGCATCCCCAGGAGAGTCTGATCAGTGCTGAACAGAGGGTTCAGAAGATTTGAATAAAGCTTCTAAACCAGCATCCATGGTAATACTTTAAAGGTTATTTAAAGAGAAAGTATGATTTTTCTTAAAATGGAGTTTAGAGACTTTACTAGTACTTTCCGTAATATCTTACGCAGTTCATTCCTAAGATGGGGTTTAAGTTCATTTTTAATCCATGCTTTCTGATCTTTCTTTTGGGTTGTAAGGTTTACAGAAAACTTCTGTAATTTTTTTTATTCCCTTAGCTCAACACTTCCAGTTTGCTTGTGGGAGGCAGAACCAGCTGCTTGTAACCACACCTGGAAAGCTCAGGAGGACAGGGTTTACTTACAATTCTCAGCTATCTCCTAAATAACTTTTATCTAATCTAATCCAGTCTGTTTCTCCACATCTTTGGTGATGGGTTTTTGGCATGGTCGGTTGAACATAAACCCAGCCCAAATGGAGATCAACAGGTCAGCTGAAGAATTTAACACTGATTTTACCTGGTTGAAAAATCAAATTAAAACAATTGTCTATGGAACTCTAAACTGGCAGTCTGCTGAACTTTACTGGCCTTGACTAATGCACATACCCCACTGTCTTCAACAATCAAGGCCAGTCAGGGAGTATTTATTTATCTGTAAGGAAATACAGGAAGATCTGACAGGATTCAACGTGACAATGCTGCTTTTCCTGGCAAGCTGGATTTGCTGGCTATTGGAGTATGCAGTTTAGATGAAAACATCTGAAATCCATTAAGCTGGATTTTTTGCAATTATTTCATTTTATTTATTTTGTTTCTAGTGTGATGTTAAAGAAGGAAGCAGAAAAATATTAACAACTAATGTTACACTCTCTTTGGATAACAGGAGAGGCCACAAACAGAACCTGTACTCCAAGTCAGTAGGTATGTAAAAAATTCCAAACATTATTTCATTTCTGCTTTCGCCCGGTGGCGAATAGCCTGATGGAAACCTTAAAGGCCAACCATGGAGACAGGGAATACTTAAAAGCAGGCAGATAAAACTGATGTGTTCGTGTACTTAGCCAGCTTAAAAGCTCAAATAAAAATTGTATCTTCCTTGCAAGAGGGAAGGTAATACTTCAGCAAACTACAGGTGACTCAGAAAGACAGGGAAGCTCAAGCAGTAGATGTGAGGAATCCAAAACATGCATGAGAAATGCTGGCAGCAGCAAACTCCAAGATTAAAATTTCAAGATTACACAGCACTGTGTAGCCACAGAAGATCACTGTAGCTTTGTAGAGACTGACTGTGTCAACATTACAGTTCTAAACATTGCTCATCCTGAGGAAGAAACTGCAGATGTTTGCTGCTCAAATTAGAGATTAGTCTCTCCCTAATAATGTATATGTATGTATGTAACTAAGGAAAATGAGAAAAGAAAGGAAAAAAAAGAAGCTTAGTCTTTTCTTAGGACTTGGAAATTCAAACAGGAGAGCAGCTATGAAATGTTCCAGTCTTGACATGCACTCTATAGATAAAAGTAACAATGTGAGAAAATTACGTAGGAAGGGAATGGAACAAGCATTATAATGGAACGTGTCTTGTCTTGAGTGCCTTGTATTTTTTGCCCCAAAACCATGGGAAATTTGATATCCACACACACTAAGTATGGCATTCTCAAATCAGGCCATGGGCAAGTTAAAATTTTATATGATGTTGATAATAAGATGAATAATAATAACACAGTATAATAGTATTAAATACTTGCAATCATTTTTGGTATGCTTATAAGGAACATTGCAGATCACCTCAGAAAAGCATTTTCCAGAAAAACTGTGGTTTGAGTTTGTTTCTACCTTTTTTTGTGCCTGTAAACACAGTCAGGGAAGGGTACAAGCAAACAGTTCCATCCCCAATGTGGTGCAGTATCAAGTGTAAGGAGAAATTCTTATTTCCCATACAAACGCCAATTATCCTCCTTGGAAATTCTTTAATGCCAGTTTTCAAAACACAGAAATTTTTACCAATTTAAAGATTCATTCCCTTTCCCTCCACAGAATTACATAAACGACAGCTTTTTATATCACAGAGGATGTGAAGCGTTAAAATGTATGTATGCTTACATTTGTTTTCTATTCTGTTTGTCTGCAGGTTATGCTCACATTCCTGAGATGATCCTTCCTGTGGAAATCTCTGATATTGCCATATTGGCTGTGATACTTCGTTAATACAACTCCAACACTTGTCTGTGTGCTAAACAGCTGGTACAAGACCCTACAGCCTTTAGAAGTGTGTCTAATCCTTATTAACACAGGCAGTCTCCTTGAAAATGCACAGTTGAAGACTCCTTGAAAGAAGAGTTTGGGGGAGCAGACCCTCCCACTTCTTTATTAACAGATACTCAGATTAATATCAAATAGATTTATTTAAAAGGTCGAACAAAAGAGATAGGGTAGGATTGATGCCTATTTGTAGCTCACATCACCCTAGGAGGGAGCACAAAAAGGGCAGCAGTTCTCGTTCTTTGCCCGAGTTGTACGTGGAGGTTCCGCCACCCGCCCCGGGGCTCGGCGGGGGCTTCGGGGAGCCGCGTTTTGGCACTGCCGCCCCTTCGGGGGGACCTTTAGGGGCTGGGGAGCGGCGGTGACACCGGCTCTGAGAAACAGAAACAACCGGAGCCGCCCTCACAGGCTTTTCACCTGAAGGAAGGGAGCGAGTTTTCCTTTCCTCATCCTGCTTCCTTTTGGGTGGCGTCTCTGATGACCCACATTCGCGCCCCCTGCGCTCTCCGGGGAGCAACGCCTGCAGCAGCAGGAGGAGCAGGAGGAGGAGGAAGAGCGACAGCGCGCCCGCCCATGCTGGAGGTTTGGGTGTGGAAGCGGCTCACCCGCCTCCCCGGGATCGTTCTGGCCGTGGCAGGACCTGGAGCATCCAAACATTTCTTCCCCCTGCACAGCCGCGGTTTTCCTCCCGGCTGGGTCCGCGAATGCAGAGTGCCCGGCTGGGGGCCCGCTGTTCGCACTGGGTTTCTTTGATAATTAAAAAAAAAGAAAAAAAAAAGACCAAAAAAAACGTTCTCCAAACCTACCCCTCCCAAAAGAAACAGAAAATTGCTTCAGGAAGGGCAGACATCAGTTGTTGAACAGTTACAGAACTCGGCCCTAGTGAGGCCACGTCCGGAGTGCTGTCTCCAGTTCTGGGCTCCTCAGCACAAGACAGACAAGGAGCTACTGGAGGGAGTCCAGCGAAGGGACACAAAGATGATGAGGGGTCTGGAGCATCTCTCTTATGAGGAGAGACTGGGAGCTGGGCCTGTTCCGTCTGGAGAAGACTGAAGGGGATCTCATTAATGCATATCACAAAGGTGGGTGCCCAGAGGATGGTGCCAGACTCTTTTCAGTGGTGCCCAGTAACAGGAACAGGACCAATGGCCATAAAGTAAAACACAAGAAGTTCCACCTCAACAGGAGGAAGACCTTCACACTGAGGGTGGCAGAGCCCTGGAACAGGCTGCCCAAGAAGATCATGGACTCTCCTCTCTGGAGACATTCCAAACCCACCTGGACGCGTTCCTGTGTCACCTGCTCCAGGTGACCCTGCCTTGGTAGGGGGGTTGGATCAGATGACCTCCAGAGTCCCCTTCCCTACCAATTCTGTGATTCTGTGAACACCGCAATAGTCTGGGACAAGTTGCTGCGCGCAGCCTCAGGACCGGCCGGGCCCACGCGGGCGCTGCATCCCCACAGGTGAGCAGCGTCCCCGGGGAGGCGCGGGGATGAGGGGGACGAGAGGGACGAGAGCGGGCGCGGCTTCCGCTCACCTGCGCTCACCTGCGCTCACCTGGGCGTGCGCAGCCCGCGGCTCCCGCCCCGCGCCGCGGCCCCGCCCGCGCCCGGCCCGCGCAGGCGCTCCGGGGGCTCCGCGCTGTCATGGCGGCAGCGGGCGGCAGCGCCGGCAGGAAGGAGATGGGGCGGTCCGGGACCGCGCTCTGAGGCGGCGGTGGCGGCGGCTGGAACTTGAGGCGCCTTTGGGCGGGCGGAGCGGCGGCCGGCGCGGCGCAGCCCGCAGCCGGGCAGCGCAGCCGCCTCCCGGCCCCGGAGCCGCGCGTCGGGCAGCCCGCGCCCCCTCCGCAGCCCGCGGTGAGTGCGAACTTGGCGGGGCGCTGCACCTGCCCGCGGCCGTGCCCGAGCGCGGCGGGGGCCGCGGCGGGCGGCAGCCGGGTGGGAAGGAGGAGCGTGTTCCCTCTAGGTTACAAAAAAAAAAAAAAAATTAAAAAAAAAAGGAAAAAAAGCAGATTAAACCCCTGCGGCGGGGGCTCGGAGCGCGGCGGGTCCGGGAGCACTTCCGCGGGGAGAGGCGTGAGCGCTCCCGGGGCGGCTCCCGCCGGGCGCGGGGCAGGGGCCGGGACGTGCGGGCTGTGGGCAGCGCCTGCCAGAGCGCGGGCTGAAACACACCTCGGGTTGTCCTTCAGGGCTGCGAATACCTGCCCGAGGGCAGCGCTGTGACAGACGCCTCCTGCCGAGGAGAGAGAGCCGCGATTCTGAGGGCGCGTCCTCCCCGCCTGCCTGACACCCTCCCCCGCCGGACGCCGCTTTCCTCGGGAGCCGGAGCCGTAAGGGAAGGAAGCAGAGGGCCGCCGCTCACCTTCCCGGCTGACCAGGTCTTCCCGGAGCGGCGAGCGTGTGGAGCTGGCGCTGGAAGCCGTAGCCTGCGGTGAACTGGCCATGGCGAGTGAAGGCAAACAAATTGTTCAGCCAACAGGTGATGATGGAGGAGGAGGAGCGGGAAAAGAAGGAAATGCTGCCGGAGGGGGAAGTGTGCTGCAGCCTTTGAATCCAGGAGTCCCCATCCGAGGCATCAAGATGAAATTCGCTGTGCTGACAGGACTGGTGGAAGTTGGTGAAGTGTCCAACAGAGACATAGTTGACACGGTGTTTAATCTGGTAAGTTGATTGCCAGAATGAGGGGAAAGAACAGCACGGGTGTGCAGAAGAATCTGCAGGTTTTTGGTGTTATTTTTCTGTTCATAATTTTTGACATGATTACACTTATACCATGCTGGATTTCAACCATGTTCTTTTCACTTACCACAGAAGCTGGAAAAACGGCATATGAGCCTCTTTATGTACACACTTATACTTGAAACAACTCAAAGCATCCTTCTCCTTTGTTTTCCTCAGAGAAATTGTTGCTTCATTTAGAACTGAGAAGTGTATTGTTATGTTTAAACATTTAACAGGTGTACTCAACAAGAAAGTTAAATGTTAATTTAGTAACTCAAACTGTCGTCAAAACACACACGTTGTTTTAAGTCAAAACAATTTTTCCTGTAAAGATGTTTACATCCCTTTTTGCTTCCCGTTGGTTTTGGAAGTAGGTGGAACTTTCATGTTCTGTGTGCAGGGGGTGAGGGTGTCAGGGAGCAGTTCATTCAAACATGTTACATAGTCTGCTTTTTGGGAAGCATAGAGTATGGTTTCAGTGTCCTTTTTAAATTAATGAATTAGGGACTTAGCTAGTATTGTTTGAATGCTGTGTGGATGTAGCTAATATTTCATAACAGATCTCACTAAACATTGAGGATACAACTTTTCTTTGTTGAAGCTACAAACATAATATATACTATTGAACTTCTTGGGCCAGTTGCTTTGAATTGCATTATTTAAAGCAATGAGACTAGTTAGTATTGTTTCCTTGATGCAGGAGACCAAACACTAGGAGAAAAACTCCCATGTTTACAAAGATACTCTGCTATTACTAGAGGTCTTAAAACACCTCTAAAAACAATTACCGTCCCTCGTTCTTCCTTTTAGTGAGCTCTGACTCTAAAACAATGTGGTTTCTGACAAACCAGGAAGTGAGAGCATTTAATAATGTAAAGCTCAGTAACAAGGAAAGTTGAGGCAGGAGTCACACTGGTTTTTTATGCTGTTTGCATTTCAGTTATTTTGTTATGAGTGCTCTTTGCTACATGCAAGTTTTAGTGCTCAGTAAGTATTTGTGTGCAATGTCTGTTTCATGTCTTTTGGTGTTATCTTCTTGGGTTATGATAAACGTTTATTTATTTTGGAACATTTTCATATTAACAGTGTAGTGCCCTAGATTGTTTGGATGAGTCTCAGTACAGAGGAATGGCAGCAGTGACAAAAATGAAGTGCAGATCAGAGGTTTCATGGATGGTTCAAGTATGAGGAAGTGATTTAAGTTACTTGGAGTCCATTTGACAGTTGTCCTGGACGAAACCTGATGCTCACATGTATGGACATGAGGTTCAAAAAGAAATTCTGGTGAATAGTTTAGAACTTAGGACACTTGTGTGGGGGAAATTGTTCATGGGCGTGTTAAATTTTACTCTGTTTCTAGTGTGGTCTTTTGAGTGGTGTGCTGGAGGTGTGTTTTATGTCAGCAGTGGAAAGAGATTCAGCAGAATAATCAAAAATGTAAAGGCTCCTTGATTCCTGTGATTCCTATTCTGCTCCATTTTGGACAAGAGAGGATCTAAAACTTCAGTGTGATTCAGAGTATCCTTGATTTTAGATTTAAGAATTCTGGAGAACTTAACCTGCATTTTCCTGGGTCTTCATTTCCCAGATAGACAGGGGAGAGTTTCTGGCCTTGAAAATTTTTGAAACTGTGTTCTCACTTTTTCTGCAAGTGAAACAGCATCCCTGACCTCTCTGAGAAGATTCCTCTACCATTTCAGCACACCTGCCTACATGTGGGAGGCTAAGGGTCGTGCTCGTGCCCCACGTTGTTTTATCAGCTGATGGGTGTCATGGCACGACCAATAGTTTGGTAGTAAGGACACTTTGCCTGGATATGTGAGAGCAAAATCCAAATTTTGGGGCAGTATCAAAAATAGTAGGCCTCTTGATATCTCTGAGTCCCAGGAAAACATCAGCTAGCTGGCAAATCAGCTATTTTGGAAGAAGATGTCTCAAGGTTAAGTGACATGAAATGCATGAAAAAATCAACCAGCCAACAAACTTGTAGTTTTTGTTACAAAAAACCATTATTTTCTAGATTTTTTTAAAATAAAAACTGTGAAGCTGACTTTTTAATGTAGCTTTTTGGGATATGAGGGATATGAAGTCTCCCTACAAAGCAATGCTCATTCATCTGTCATGGAGTTTTGCCTCTGTTCATTTGTTACCTGTGACTATTTTGTCAATTAATGCCTCTGAAATCACGCTGACCAGAATTGAAGGCGTGTCTAGTACTGGTTAGCAATGGTGTACTTACTCTTCTCTGTGTGGGTGTACAGAAAACCTGTAACTTTTGTCTGAAAAGGTGACTCCCAGCTGTGGCTTTTCTGGTAGTTTGTTTCCCAATCGCTTTCGGAGCGCGTTTCCTCGGGTGTGTGCAGGTCAGGCTGGGGGTATGACAATCATGCCGTGGTCTGTTGTTGCTGGATGGGGTTGAGCCCAACGGATCCCCTCCTGTTTGGTTTCGTTCTGTGTGGTGACTCATAGCTGCAGTACCTCAGGGGTGGGAGCAGAGCTCTGCTAGCCTGCTTCTTGTGCTTTGGAAAGAGGACACCTGCGCTGTCTGGGGTGTTTTTGATCACTAAATTGAGGCATCTGTAGACCAGAGTGCAAGGAGGGCTGGGCAAGTCTGGGTAGAAAGGTGGTTTAGCATATTTATTCTTTATGGCATAACCACCCTCAAACATGAAGAGATTATTTTTTAAACAGGGATGTTAGGTGCCCTAATTTTAATTTCTTGGGAAAACATGTTGCTCTTAGTTATGCCCTTCCAACTTGCTCTAGCATATGTAGAATTTATTTTTTTGTGATGGAGAGTCAAGAGAAGCCTGAAGCGCTGTCTTGATGTTTCTCATCTTTAAGTATTTAAGAGATGGTCACATTCTATATGTGAAAGACTCAGGAGGTCAAAAACCTGAAGTGCACAGTAATTGACCTGCTGCTTACTAAAGAAATGTAAGCCTCTGTAGTTCTGATTACTCGAGCAAATAAGTTGTTCACTTCAGCAGTGTTGCGTCTTGGAGAGCCACCTCTAACATTTTCTCTGTCCAGCAGTGTAACAAAGTGCTTAGTGAGCTCACTTCTAGCATCAAAACTCTACTAGTCTCATTTTATTGTCTTTGGAAATTCTACTCCTAGAAATGTACACGTTGATCTGCTTTGTTTTGGTCAGTTTTCTCAATGAACGCAGTTTTCCAGCCCGCACTGAATATGGCTTTGTGTATTTCAGCACCTCTTAAAAGTGAAGAGGGAAATAGGGACTTCCAAGAAGCTGATTATTCTGTGAAAACCTTTGAAAGCACGTTCTTGTTCAAGTATTAGTCTGTTCTGTTCCTTTTTTTGACAGACTAAGCTAAACTATGGATATATATTCCTCATGCATTGTGAGTTTTATTTTTAATTGACTTCGGGCAGTAACTCCTTGAATTTCCTTTGTATATGAATCAGGTGAATTCCTGTTCATTACCTCATATTTGCCCTCCTTAGTGAAAATAAAATCAAAAAATTAAATTAAAATAAAAAACCCTCCTGGTTGGAGAAGATGATAGAATGGAAAAATAAATTACTTACAGTGGGATCTGTTACTAGCTTAAAATAGCTCTAAGCCAGTTTGTTTTAAAAAGCTTTAGTGCTTCTAACTGTTTTATTGAATATGGTACAGATTGTTACTTGATTTGCTTCAATTTTTTCCTCTCAGTCTGTGTTGCAAAGACTTTTTTTTTTCAAATGTTCTGTCTCTTTGGTGAAGAGAATGTGCTGTTGCTTCTGATTCTGTTCATGGATTAGGAGGTCCTCACCAAGAGTGACAAAGTGCAAACGAGAAAGAAATACAAGTTTTTATCACCTTTGGAGGAAAAATAATGGGATCTGAGGAGCAGAAGCTAAAATTGCTTTGTAAATTTAATTTGTCAGCTCTTTCACTTCTGCCAGACTTTACTAAAACCACAAACAAAAAATCAACTTAACTTAAAAAAATTCTTACAGATTACTTTCATGCTGATACAACAGGTTTCCAATTTGGATGGTTTTGGTGCACTAATGCAACTAGAACACTATAACTCATGATGATTTTTATGAAGTCTAAATTCCCCTTTTTTCATCTCTGGTCACAGACTTACTTTGCATGTATCATGTTGTAGAAAACCCCCCAAAACTATTGCTGATAGAATTAAATGTATTGCAGTAGTAAAAATCTACCATAAATGTCTTTGTAACAATGCATTCCTTTCATTGCATTACTGTATGTTTTTAGATACTTTATGTATTTTCTACATAAACTTATCAATGCTGATGACAGGTGAGAGTAACCAAGCAGCTTCTAGATTATCACTGAATAGTGTGCATTTCTTAATAGATGCAGTCTTCCTTAGTAGCTTTCCTGTAAGTACACCTCTGGCTACGGTTATCCTAGTTCAGTCACTTCTGTCCACTTACAGTACAGATGATAAGGTAAGTCTGTGGCTTTAGCTGGGTCAGGCTTGTAGGGGTCTTTTTTAAAAAAAGTCATAGTAAATTGAACAGTCAGCTGTCCTAGTGGTCATGCATGGTTTTTACTTATTGAAGTGATGCATATTGGGGTTTTTTTCAGGTATTGATGCAACTTAGACACTTTGTATTTAGTGGAAATACCCCACCCTATGTAGTAGGTGCAGGAATTGAGGGAAATTTTGTGGTTGGATGAGAAAGGTATGGAATGTAGTGAGGTGGTAATGGCAGTCTTTAATTAGGCATGCTAACAATTTAGTAGAAAATTGTCTAGGCTCTGAAGAGGAGCTGATTTGTACTTTGGCTGTGGTATCTACTCACTTCTGTAACTGCAACTTAAAACATGCTGTAGGACAACAAAATATTGAGGACAAAATCGTAAAGACCACACAGGAGAGTGTTCAGTTTTGCTTACTCTTCCTTTAACTTGCCAAAGTTTTATTTGTGTCCAATCTGAATTTTCAAGTGTCTGTGAAAGTGCTCTGGGTTTTCCAGCCGTGTTGGCATCCTGTACTTACATTAGTGGGCTCTGTACAAACATAAAGCTAAAAAAGCAAGGCTGAACTGGGCATTTACGTGTATCATGTCTTAATAATGCAATATTTGTTGGACAATTTTTAATCAGCATTCTGTTTTACAAGGAAGCCTGTTCAAAATGTGTTCACATCACAGCATGGCTTAGAAGTCCCCTGTAGAGGGGAATACATCAGTTCAATGACAGATTTTTCTAGGTGGTGTCTGGTAACAAAGAAGAGGGAGTCAGGTTTCTGTTGCAGTTGCTTTGCTGTCTCTGGGTAGTGTTTTGTGCTGCTTCTGCGAGACAGTACTGGGCTGGATGGACCACGGGCCTGACCCAGTAGTGCAGAGAGCACAGCAACCTAGGGGCCATATGGACTGGCTCAGGAAAAGCATCTGCGGATTAGGGAATAGAATGAAATTAGTTGAAAGCATCAGGGAAGCAGGTGGATGGCATGTCAAGGTTGCCACAAAGGCTGGACATTGCAAAGTGATACAAAAACAGATAATTATAGATGCATGTTGAATCAGCACGCTTTGGTTCACTCCTCCAGTAACCTCTTTGAAGATGAGTGTGAGTGGAGAGAAGGCTTTTGAAGTTGCTGTATTGGCTGAACACTGGAGGTTGAGGAAAATCAAAGATGAAGTAATTGCTCAATTCTTTTCCGAGGTGGTGGTGTCTTGGTACAGTGTTCAGAACTCAGCAGCTAGTCAGGTGTACATTCAGATGCTGAAGTTTGCTGAGAAGTCCCAGTCTTCTGAAAATCATCAAGCCTGATTTTTTTTTTTGACGTTTGAAGTCTGATGAAAGATAAAAATGAGCTTTGTCTGTGGTTTCATTCGCTATCTGTGTATTTGTTTTACCACCTCTTGGTGAACCTGCGCTCGTTCTGAGCTGTCTCTCACTTGACGTGGTGCTCTGACCATTTATTTTTTGCTAGATAAGTTGGCATCTTAAAGCACTGATAGCTTCTGTCTTCATGCAGTCATCAAGTTCTTTATGAGCCTTAAGGAGGAAGCTTTAATCCATTGCACAGATGAAATAAGCTCTGCAGTTTAGTCACTGGCATGTGAAATAGCTTCTTGCTACCTTTGGTGTTTCAGTGTTTTTCTGTCTTCTTTAAAAATCTATTCTGTCAAATTCAGTCTTGCATGCATTAAATTTATGCATATCTTTTTAAAGAACTTCTATTTATTTTAAATGGGTCAATCTGGCAGAAAGTTTCTGTTCATAATCACTAATTACAGTTAGCTAACTTTCTGCTGTTCAAGTGTCTTCCCCAGCCCCCGGAGGCCTTGCTGGCCTCTTCACAACGTTTTGCATAATGGTTTTTGGTATTAACTTGACCTAATTACTAATGTCCTAATTTAGACTACATTTCTGCTTTAACTAATTCTGGATTTTTCTAGTGGACTTGATACCAGGCTAGTGCATATTACTGCCTGTCCAAAAGCTAGTTTGGCCATTTTTGTTTGACTCTGGGAAACCCTCAGGCTTTGTCTGTGAGCTCTGGCCACTTGCCAGGAGTCTGAGGGCTGCCATGAATATGTGTAAAACAGGATACTATTGCCACCTGCTTTTTGAATGCTCCGTGTGGCCAGTGGAGACCACAGTTTCCAGCATGCAGCGCTCTGTGCTTGGAGCAGATAGCAATCGAGATGCGTCCTTGCACAACTGCTGTAATCAAATTCACCAAATGATGATACTGCAGGAGTTGCAATAGTACCTTTCCCCGAGACACTGGAGGCTTTGTGCTGACTCTGGGAGCCTGGAATAATTTGTGAAGAGCTTGCGTTGCCACAGTGCTTTAGTTTCCAGAGCTTCACAAATAGGCATAAGTGGTTTCTAAATAGAAACTAATTTGTGGAGAAGAAAAATCTAATGCCTTCTGTTGCACTGGATTCCCCTAGTAGTAACTGGGGAGCTGGGAGCAGCTATGTCCCAGGCATGATTTTCTTGTTAATAGCTGCCTTGAGAAGATATTTAAATGAGAATTGCTAGTGGGAATAGGATGTGCTCTGTTGCCTCCTGTAAATGCTCCAGGAGTTTGAGCTGCAAGTCTCTTTATTGCAGCCTCCAAATGAATAGCTTTGTTGATGTTTTTGTATTCTACATATATCTAGGAAAAAAATTCCATATGCATTAATGCAAAAAATTCAGATAATTTTTTGTGTGGCTGAAAAGCTGGAATTGAATTGTTTAGGCAAAAACCTCTTCTCCTTTGTTGATGCAACTGAAGAAATCAATACTTGAAGAGCTACTGGATTGTATTTCCTTTGTAGTTGGAAATCAAAACCAGAGTAACTGTGTAGGACTCATCTGTTCTATGAAAGTGTGTTATGTGTGTGTCAGCGTCTCCCCTTTTGCCATCAGCAGTCGTTCTCTAAGGCGTGGACAGAAATTACAGAGATAAATTCACTAAATGGAGTCTATTCTATTTGCCCCACTTAGATACTCCAAATTTCTAGGTTTGTCCTGGACTAGCCCTGTAAAACAGTAACTGTAAGAATGCATAGGGTGACCTGTAGCTTATTTATTCTCTCCTTGGGAATGCTGAAAGACAAGAAGCACCAGGAAGCAGCAGGTAAGGTGGTGACTGCAGCAGGAGGGCAATTTCTGTAATAAAAGACCAGCAAGAAGAGAACCAGTAGCATCTCGCAGTGAACTGGGAAATATGTGATTATGGAGTCCAGGATGCTGAATGTTTGCTTGATAAACCCCTCACAAAGTGGTTTTGTTATCAAACTCAGTATGTTTGGGTGGGAATTGTACTGGCTGTTTTCCCAAATGTGATTAGGATGGGGGTAGGTGGGGAGTGAGGTGTTGCTGTAGAACTGCTGAATAAAGGCTTTGCAGATCCTGCAACTTTTAAGTTGTAGTAGTCTGTTATTAGAAAAGCTTTTAAGTTGTGCTGTTTGCACTTCTTGGGATTAAAACAGTGTTCCTAAGGACAATTGTTTTTTGCATGATTATTAAAGATCTAGGTGTGTCTTTGAATCAATCAGTGCTTGAGAAAACCAACCAACCCTCCCCCTGCCAAAAAAAACCCCAAAAACCCAAACAACCCATCACAAAACCGAACCCAAAATGTTTTTTATGTGGAATCATAGACTTTAGTTACAAAATATGGCCAGAGATACAGAAGTAGAATTGCTGATGAGCCTTAAAACAATACAACTGAGGGGAGGATAGAGACGAAATGACTAATGTTGTGAATG
Organism: Lycocorax pyrrhopterus obiensis; assembly: GCA_014706295.1. Lineage (NCBI taxonomy): Eukaryota > Metazoa > Chordata > Aves > Passeriformes > Paradisaeidae > Lycocorax > Lycocorax pyrrhopterus. Next base: position 71,421,942 of record JACSVZ010000006.1, on the reverse strand, counting down.
GTGCATGACTGTTGAATAAACAAATGGAAACTATCAGTCCAGTCAGCATCTGCCTCCTGCTAATGTTTTTGTTGAAACTGAGCATGTGATTTGTCTCTAGTTGTGGTTGTGAACTTGATTGAAAAGAACTTGCAAGCTTTTTTTTTTCTCCCTGTGTAATGGGAGCTTACTTATACTGTAGGATGTGGTTCCGGTGTATAATTTAGGTGCCCTAGTGCCTGGCTTTTAGGTGTCTGATGTGGAGTATAAAACTGAGTAACTGTGGCTGCATTTTTTAGAATGTATTTTGAACCATCAAACGTGAGAAGGGGAGATGTCTGTTTAATATATTGCTGCTGTTATAGAATGGGAGAACACCTGAGATGCTGGGAATGGATATTTCAGTTGGGATTGCTAAAGGTCCTCTGTCCAATTTGTAGTCTACACCTTCTGAAGCTATGATGTTCTTAATACTTCAAATTTCCTTGATTTAAACAGGGTAGCAGTGGTGCCCAACTCAACAGTAAAGTGCTGTGAAAAGAGTTCTCAGGATCAGAAAGTGTACCAGTGGTTTTCCATCTTTATATAAATCAGTGAGTGCTTATGGGGAAATTACTGCCTTGTTTCCTTGCCCATTTCTTCCTTAAAAGTAAGGTCCCAATCTTGTGCCATGCTGGATTATCTACTGCCTAACCTCATACCGGGACACTGCTTTGTCCTTTCTGTGCCCCTTTGCCTCCTCTTCCATGACTTTGCACCTGCTGCCTTCATCCTTGGCTGCAGAAGTGAGTCCAGAGCATTCACTGGGCTCTGTAGTGGGCTGGGAATCTGTGAATGCCCCTGTGTGCTGCAGTTGCTGTGGCTCAGCTGATTGGCAGGAGCATTGCCTTGGGGAGATGTTTATTCCATGACTCATCCGAGACCTGGTGCTGAAGGCTTGTGCCCTTCCTGTGTACCGCTTTTCTAGTGGAATATATATGGCTCTTTGGGAGTTATGCTGGTTTAGTAAAGGCTCACCTCTGCAGGAAGTGAAAGCCACCCTGATTTCTCTCCTTAGCAGGAAGAGATTCAAATTGCCATTTGTCAGGAAATTGCCATTTGCAGAGTGAGGGTGCTGTGAGTGACTTCTACAGGAAGACTTGTAACACCTGTTCTGCAAAGACCAGGCTCATATACAGCAAAAAAATGCTGGATTCTTGAGTATGGGGAGAAGGCACAGAAAGAACAAGTGTTGGACCTTGTGGTTAAGGTGTTTGAATAAGGTTTTCTAGTGACTCATACGTGACAGGGAAGGTTTGGAGCTGGAAGACACTGGGTTTCTTGCCCGCATGTTAAGACTTTACTAAAGATTTCTTTGTAATGTACAAAATCCTGACTTCCTTCCTGGAAAGCGAATTATTTTCAGGTTAAGGTCTTTGTCCAGTGAAATATCACTGGAGTTGCTCAGACATATTTCGAAAAGATAGAATTTAGATGGCAGGAACTTGGGCTTCTTGCTTCATGATGGTGCTGTCATTTTTCAGATAAGTGATATCCCCCTTTCCAACTAGATCATGAGGAAATTGAAAAAAGGTCATATAACACTTCTTGATACAAGTTAGTGTAGTGTATTGTCTGCCCCCTCCTGAAAAAAAAAAAAGGCATGTGGTGAAAATGATTTTCACATTTTCAGATGATGTAGGTGAGTGTAACAAGGAAACTTGTCAGTTCAGGCTTTCCCTCAGCTGGGTTTTGTGTGTGCCAATGGAGAAACCTGGAAAACTGGATACTGAGTGGAAATGGGGAAAAAACCCTGAAATTGCATTTGAGTGGTGAGTTAGTCTTGATGTCTTTGTTGCTGTTCTTTAAAGATGGATGTGTCTGTAAGGATTCTTTAATTAGTTATGCAGGGAGTTGTTGGGATCTCTTTCATTCTAGACATATGAATAGAAATAGAGGTGAGAGTTTGGAGGAGCAACCAAATTGCCAAACTGACAAAGAAATGACAACCAAACTGACAAAGAAATTGTCACCAAAAAAAATCTCTCGTGAACAGTTCAGTTTAATCACTGTAATTGTGCTGTTATAAAACTTGATTATAAACTATTTGTTTGAAATTCAAACTTCTGGATTCAAATCCTGACTATCTAAATGCCATGATCTTGTCACTATCCATCCTGTTAGGAAAGTTGTGACAGACTGGTGAAGGCACCAGTGACTGGAAAAGGGAAAATGTAAGTCCTGGTGTTAAAAGGGGGGAAAAAAGGAAGACCCAGGAAATTCCAGGCTGCTCAGTTTCACGTCTGTGTCTGACAGGATCATGGAATAGATGGTCCTGGAAATTGTGCTAGGGCACATAGAAAATAAGGAGGTGATTGGTGACAGCCAACAAAGTGTCACTAAGGGCAAATAGTACCTGACAAATTTGGTGGCCTTCTGTGATGGGGTTGCAGCACTGGTGGATGAGGGAAGAACAACTGATGTCATCTATCTGGACTTGTGCAAAGCATTTGGCACAACATCCTTATCTATAAACTGGAGAGGTGTGAATTTGATGGATGGACCACTCACTGGATAACAAATTGCCTGGAGAAGCTGTGGATGCCCCACCTCTGGAAATGTTAAGGGCCAGGTTGGATGGGGTTTTGAGCAGCTTGGTCTAGTGGAAGGTGTCCCTGCCTGTGGCAGAGGGGATGGAACTAGATGATCTTTAAGGTCCTTCCCCACCCAAACCATTTGGTGATTTTGTAATTTGGTGATTCTTTGTTAATCTCTATGGGAAAACCCACTTTTAAGTACACAAGAGTGCCAGAAATTTAAGCTTAACTTACATGTGGAGGCAAGGGAAGGGAGAATTAATTCAGTGGCTTTTCACTTGTCCCATCTCTGTCATGTATTGTTTAGTGTCTTTGTTTTCGTTTGCTCTGTCGTGTGACACTATCCTGTAGCTATTGCTGACATATGTGGTTTAATAAGTGTTTTGTGCCTCGTTCCTACTCTGGTAGCTGAATCCCTGTATCTTCCTGAACGGGATATTTCTGTGCATTTCAGTGTAGTAATGCTGCACATTACTGACAATGGGACTGATCAGACCCGGGTTTAATGCCCATTTTGCAGCATGCATGACAGCTATTGTGCAGAATAGCTCTTTAGCTCTGAAATACACTTACAGTATGTCTTCTGTGGGTTGGCAGTGCATTTGAGTTCTGTAGCACTGAGTGATCTTGGTGCTTCAATTTCCTGTTGGAGTGGGTATAGGGGGAAGGAGGTGAACAGCTTTAAATGCTCATTTTTAGTAATTTTCCAGTTGGATGTTCCACTTCTCAACTTCTAAGAGCCGACTTTAATATTTCCTGTAGCTCTATTGCTCACATATATGAGGCTAGAGTTGTAGTTAGAATTCTGTTTCTCAACTCTTGAAGAGTTTTGATCACCAAGGATACTTCGAAATGGGTTTGTTTGCCTGTGACCTTACTGTGCAAATTGGAACGAATGCTTGAGTGCACATATGGATTCTTAAAACAGGTATTGATCATTGTAACAATGGAATTGATGCAGAGTAAAGGATTTCTCAATTGCAGTAATTGTATGTGCAAATTTCTATATTAAAAGGTGCATGAACCTCAGTCTTAATATCCAGAATTTTGAAGGCAAAGATGCCTTTGTTTAGGAAGGTTATTAATTTGGCCAAGAGGAGCTATTGTCCATTATGAGCATGCACACTGTCTCTGGTTAAATTAACTGTGGCGTCAAGGAAAGCAGAATAATCAAATGTATGGATGGCAACTATAATTATAAAATATTAGTTATCCAAGCATATATTTTTCATCTTCAGGCAGTGTTTTGTTACGTATGATGTAGTTGTGATGTCTCTAAAGCGTTCCCGTGTTCTGGTGCTGTGTCCCTGTAAGGTATTTATACAGTCAGATGTATACTGGAAAAGGTGTTAAGATAATCCAGAAGTTGCTCTAAGGATTCATACATTAAGATTACCCGATGTCTTCTGTTTGAAGCAATCTTCAAGGATTTTCTCTGAAGTTCTACCCTGTTTTGCAGGCACTGTGTGGTACTGTGCTCCAGAGACAAGTGTGGGTTCAGCCTTTGATCAGATAACAACAGATCTTCTAACACACTCTTGCTGCACAGACACTACTGGAAGCAGGCAGATTTAGATTAGATGTCAAGAAGAAAGTCTTTACTCAGTGGGTGGTGAGGCACTGGCACAGGTTGCCCAGAGAGGTTGTGGGTGCCCCACTGCCGGCAGTGTTCAAGGCCAGGTTGGATGGGGCCCTGAGCAACCTGCTCTAGTGGGTGGCATCCCTATGCACGCAGGGGAGTTTGGAGCTAGATGATGATTAGGGCCCCTCCCAGCTCAAACTGTTCTGTGATTCTGTGCTTTCAAAGCAGCAGCAAATGAGTGTTTTCTGCTGGGGGCCGTCAGGCATCAAGGAAGTTGAGTTGGGACCTAGAAAAGGAGGATGGTCGTATTGGGCTTCCCACTGCTTGGCCCAGCTATGCTTCCTCCTTGATAATCAAGAAATATTGAGTCTTAAGTACCTGGCTTTAGAGCTACCTCATTGTGCTTGTTGCATTGTGTTTTTAAGTGAAGTCTGAACTCCTTTTGCCTTTAAAAGGAAGAAAGGAAAACATTTGTTCTGTTTGTTGTAACTCAGAATGTGACTTTTCCAATAAATAGCCACACAACCTTTACAGACTCGAATGAAATATTGCAGTTGCAGCAGCACCTATTGTTGTTCTACTTTGTCTACACAGAATTGGTTCTGTTTCATCTGCAAATTCTGTTGTTAGGGCAGCTGGAAGGCTGAAGCTGGGTTCTCATTCTGGAAGTGTTACAAGCTGTCCTTCTTATGAAAGCTGATGCTTCCTTCTCTTCTAATCTCCCTGTGTTTTAAACAGGTGGGGTGATTCCATGATCATACAATTATCTATCAATACATATCAGGATATATTGCAAGATTCCACTGCTGTTAGCTAAAGTCATGAAACATTCTCTGAGGTGTACTTGGTATGTGTAGGTTGCCGTTTAGATATTTGTTTTCCAATTCCTGAGATGGAGTATATGGCAAAAAGTAGAAACCTGTTTAAAAATAAGAAAGTAACGAGTGAAATTGCCAAATGAGAACTAGAAATTGGGAAACTGTCAAATGAGCTAAACTTTAGTGTTCTAAGACAATGTGGGTGTCTATTAATTGCTTTGTGAACAACATAAGAGCAATATTTCTGAAAAGCCAATTTTTCAGTAAGATATTGCTGTGCTAATTCTGTAGTTGCCCAATATTAAAAAAAAAGGAGTTGGGAAGTCTAGTTTTTAAAGCATATAATTTGCCATACAGGTATTTTTTTAGCTGTTTTTAGCCTGTTACAACTGTGACTGAAGCTCTTCAGAAAGCAATGACCTAAAACCTGAAATGAGGTTGTATAGATTGAAGCTGTAGCAAGGATGGTATCACTACAACTTAGGCAGTTGAATATGAAGCTGTGTTGTTTGGGATTTTTGTCTTGCTGTGGTTGTGACCTGTCCCATAACAGTGGTTGTCACTGAAGAAAATTTGTAAACGCTCAGGTCCTCTGGTAGACTTGGGGCTGAGGAGCTACAGCTTTTTTTTTAAAAATCTATTGGGAAAATACCAAACCTTTGTGTTTTGTTGAAACAATCTCCTTGTCCCTAATGTTAGCCTTCTGCTAACTGCAGTGAGAGATTAGAGGACTTTATCATCTTTATGTGTTGAGAATCTTATTGCCAACCCCTACTTTACATAGTGCTTAGTTATGCAAGGGGAACTGAGCACAAAAGCTGTTCTTGGTGACTGACAGTGCAGTGAGAGGCTTGTTCCTGTAAAGGCAGGGGACAGGCTGTGTTGTGCAAACAAGTTCCTAAAGTAGGGTGTCCTAAAACCTGCAATCATGCTAGAACTTGTGTGATGCTTGCTTGAAACCAAACCCAAATAATAGTAGTTGTGAGAATGCAAAATATTTCTTTTATTTTTCTTTGAAGTGAAGAATAACATGTATCAGGAAGAGTAATAGTTGCTGTTTGTATTAACATGTATTGGTAGAAATAATATTTGCTCTTTGTATTGAAAAATAATTACCAAAGAAAGCATGTTGAAAATACAGAGGTGGTCCTATTTGCTAGGCCCTAAAAGGGAAGTTGTTTTTCTGTTTTACCTGCTAATTCTCTGGAGTGTGCATACTAAAGAAGCAGCTTTGGATGGAGGAAGAAGTGAAAATTCTCAGGTTTTCAAATCTGAAGTCAGAAAAGTGTAACTGTTAGCAGCTAAAGTCTGGAGTTCCTGTACATCATGTGAAGCAGATCCACAGTGGACAAATCTTTAAGTTGCCTAGTTTTGTGCAGCGAGGGCCAAGTGTGAAGGATGATGTCTGAGGAAGGACAGATATGTTATAATTTGAAGTATCTGGCTTCCTTTGCTTTGCTTTGGCTGCAGCTGTTGCCACTGCCATTACTGCAGATGGCCATAATCATGGTTATTGGCAGCAACCATCCGAGGTTAGAAACAAGAGCTTTTATATCATATACTCACAATGTGGAAAACCTTTTAGACTGGTAACTGGACTAGTGTAATTTGAAAAAAATTAAGATCCCTTGTCCCCTAGGATGACGATCTTGGATTTATGAGAATCTAATTGTGGATTTGATGGAAAGAATTATGGCTAGGAGGGTGATTCATGGACCAAATGCATATTAAATATGGAAATAAGTAAATTGGATTATTTCATAAATGCAGCATTTTTATGTAGTGTGAAGAGAAGCTATTCCTTATTTTTGAGGTAATAGGATATGAACATTTAGTCATATTAGGCATAAACAGAGAAATTTACTCCTGTTTAAGGAGTCCTACCAGACTCCTTAAAATTCTCCCTTAAATGGATGCACCTCTCAGGTTGTTTATGACATTCTAAGTCTTGGTTTTTGCATGACTGACTTCATTCACATATTTTTGGGTTCCAAAAATGTTACTGCTCTATAAAGCTGAAATTACTTTTGTATTAAACACAGTGAGAAATAGGACTGGAACATAACGAGAAAAAGAAATCTAATTTTATCGCTTCTTAAATGTTGTTATCTCACAAGAGCATTCTTCTGATTACCTGGAGTCATTTAGCACCATCTGCAGTGCCATGTGTAACATAGTTAAAGTAGTATAATAGGATAAACTCAGTTAAATTAAAAATGGTTGCCAAGCAAATGAGTATGTAATATTTTAGGAATTTAAGAGTCTTCCATGGAGAGGGGTTTTTATCTGTAGCTTTACTTTCCATAACCCTCTGCTTTCCCCTTTGGTCCCCTCGGTGCAGAGCTTTGGTGGCAATGGAGTGCTTGCTACTGATCAGTTTTCTCAGAGAGAATGCTGTTACTGTCTGTTTCTTCTGTATTTTCTTCACTGTCTTAGTGCTTTAGCTGTCATTTGCTGCAGCCTCTCCTCTTGGCCCCGGACTGCCCACATGCACAAGGGGAGAGAAGCACTGCAATGATTGTTCTTTACTGTAGTGGCATCAGGATTTGCAGCAGTCTCCGGAGTAATGCAGCTAAATTACCTCCAAACTTTTGCAAACAGTCCGTGGACTGTTTAAGAAGCAGTGGTGGATACAGTGCTCAGCACTCAGCTTAGTTGTCTTAATGAGAAGTGTGTAAATCAAAAATAGAACCTTGCTTCATATGACCTTTTGATTTGGAAGGGTATTGACATTCAGCAAGATACTTGTGACTCAGGAATGTAGTGAGCTGGCAATTACATTTTAAGTAATGTTAATTTCTTCTTAAAGCTTTGTTTAACTTATTTTTGAAAAAAAGGGATCTTTGAGTTGATAGAATCACTGGAATAGCATAGTTATTGAATGTCTTTTGTCGGTGTTGCAGTCAAATTCTCACTTGTTAGAATTCTTCCAGATGCTGAAAGCTGTTCTCTTTTCCGGCTCGTGTGTAAATTGCTTTGTACAAAGGTTACAAACTGTAGCTGGCAGTATTTTGTCGGCATATGATTGACACTGGCTTTATACTTCGATAAAGTTACAGATAAATGTAACTTGAATTTCTTCATTTATAACTTTTACTTTTCTTCCTGAACATTTGCTTAAATTTTTCATTAATATTTGGTTGGGCTGACTCTAAATGTGTTTCACATGTCCCTTTCCTGTCTCTTGTCTCGAAATTTGCATGAGAGGAAGGCACAAAGACAGTTGACATTTTTATATTGAGGTACTCTTCAACTTCTGAATAATATTTGTATCACAGGAACCTTTTTATTCCTGATCTGTCATTGACCAGCTGTTTTTAGGTAAAAATTTTGCCAAAGACAGCATTGCACATAAAAGAAAGCAGGTGAGTGGCAGCAAGGATGAAATAAGTTTTGGGTTTATTTTGAAATAAGAATGGTTTCTTAAGAATTGTATTCTGTGCTGAATGCTTTGCAAAAAGTGTCCAATAATAAATAAAAACTGAACAATCCCATCCCTTTTTTATGTTACACGTGAAAAAAAAATACTGTTTTTCCTTTTACCTTCCATCCACTGCCACCGTATTTTCCCCAGAGCTGGTAATTGAGTAATTTTTTTTCAGTATTTCAGTTTACGTGTATAAAAAACCCAAACAAACATGATTTTTGGAAAGTGTGTACTACTACAATTTCACAATATAAGTATACTTCAGTAGTGATGTCATTCTATAAAATAAGAATGCTACAACTGTATGGCTGAGTAGTCATACATGAAGCACCCATGTGCTTCCACAGACTTATTGCCTTGAAGAGGGATTAATGTGGATAAAATGTTAATCTGCTTCACTCACTCTGCATAATTCAGTCTTAAGTAAATACTAAATAGGAAAAAGATACATCATAAATCTCAGAAGGAAAATTGAGACTTCGCTGGGTGGAAAATCCCATACTTTGCAAACATCTTAAGGGTATTACAGAAAACTTAGGGTTTATAAGTTTAGTTGGGTTTCCAAGACCTCATTGCTCTTACTGCAAGTGTTTGAGTAAATAGAGACAGTTTTCCTTTCTTGCTCTTTGTAACTCCGCCATTGATAGAGCTGAAATAATGTGGTGGCTATGCCAAAGTCTGTATTTGTATTTCTTGCTTCAATTTTCAGTTACAGAGAGTGAAGTGTTCTGTGATACAGATTGTATGCTCACCTGTCATGCCAGTAGGAGGAGAGGAGAGGTTTACTTTGGGTTTTTATATTAACTCAATCTGGATAACAATGGGGATGTTTACGTTTGGAGACCAGCCTGAGTTAGGTTTGAAGGGAAGTGTGTAAAGCTATTTGCAATATACTTAGTGCATTAAGACATAGCAATTTACACCTGAAAAGTGTTTATTTTCAGACTCTTTGAATTTAAGATAAAACCTAATGTTTTGCAAGCTTTCTTTCGCTTTTTATTTAAGTTCACCTGCATATGATGCTGTCTTATTCTCTGTAGTGTTGCACGTGTGGCATCTATAGATATGCTTATGGATTTTTAAAAAGTTTGTTGTACTGCACAGAAGTATAAGAGAGCTATAATATTGTTTAACAAAACCAGTTACTAGAATTCCATTGAAGCAGAGTGATACAACTTTAGAAGTGTAGTACTCTGTGCCATAACTCTGGTGGCTGAAATAAAAATGTAGGAGGCAGGGATTGTTGTTTTGTAATAGTGGAAGTGCAAGTGTTAAAAAAGATACAAATGTTTGAGAGAAGAGCAACATTCCTCCTAAAATTCAGCTACTGAGAGGCTTATCTTGGAATAGCACTTAGAAGTTTACAGTTGCCAATAAAAGCATCCCTTGAAAGAGTGTCAAGTGTAGATTATAAGACCCAGGGATCAATGTGTTAATGTGACCTCCTGCATAACATCAACCATAAGGCCAACTAGTATTTTATGCAGTGAGTCAGCAGACTAAGTGTAATAATAAATCTTGGCAAAGTGGATTAGGGGACAGCTTAGAACAATTGCCAATAAGCCTGCAGTCATTTAGGTTTGAGTGGCAGTAAGTTTAACAGTGCAAAAACTTAAAAACAGCCAAGTGTTTCTTATGAGGTGTTCTGCTAGAGATTTGAAGATGTTGGAAACACAGTACTAAAATTAGTTCCATGGAGTCTTACGGAGTGCAGATCAGCCTTGTAGACTAATTAAAAAAGCCTGGGTTTTGTGTTTATTACAATAAAGGATGCATAAACTTTTGGATTGTAAAGGGAAGAAATTTCAGTGCTCTAATGAAAGCCCATCCAAAGATGCTGAAATTGACTTGATACATTGGGTGAAACTTTGTGTGTTTGGCCTTGCAGAAATCTCTCATCTTTATTAGAGAAATCTGGAAACCTGAGTAAGATGGTGTTTGAGCTGGTACAGACCTGCCTGAGTCAGGAACAGAAAGATGTTGAAGCATCTGGCCTGTGATAATTATGTTCTTCATACAGAATGTGTCTTGCCCTGGTGTTAATTTTTTGATGTGAGATGGGATTCATGGGATGGAGCTGAAATATTTGTTACCAGGCAGGAAACCCTTGTTAGCTGGCAGGGCTGGTGACCAAATGTAGTTTCTTCTGTGGTGAATTTCTACAGGAGGGTTGCTGCGTCCTGTCGTAACTAGGAAAATTATTGCAGCTGATTGAGAATTGATACACTTGTCCTGGTAAAAGTGAACTTGGGAAAAGGCATCTGTTTTGATCCTGATAGTTTCATGGAGATTCATGTCGTGACAAGACAAATTGTGTCACGGGAATTCATAACTTATTATCCTCCTTCTTATTGACTGCAGAGGATCTAAACTGGTGAATTTACTAATACGTTGTGAGTGGGGAGCTGGCTGAGCCTCCGTGCTGGGAAGGCTGTGCGTAGGGATCACTGGAGTGAGTTTTGGAAGGAAGCCAAGGAAACACTCTCGTGTTTGCTCGGAAGGATTACGCAGAGTCATCCTGATCTGCATCTGAAATATTAGATCTGGCTTGACCCTCGGCTGCGGTGGAATGATTGCAAAGGTGGTGCAGGCAGGTGACGCAATGGCTGGAGAAGTGTGGCCCCCTCTTCCAGGTGCCCGCCACGCTGTTCTAATGAACACCTTTCCCAGAACTAGATTGTGTTCAGAGCAGGGGGGGGGACACAGCAATGCTTTATAGCTTTCAAAAAATGATGCTGCTCTAGAATTACCAGTCTAGTTTTTGTAGTGGAGTACTTAGCCTGGAGCAGCTTTGCATGTGCTATGCGTTCACTCTAATTTCTGCAGTGGTGCTTAAAATGCTGTGATTAATCTTTTGGTTTGGTTTGATCCTTGGTTTGTTAGTTAACTGGTATCCAATAAATAAAAACAGTGAACAAAGTTTCATTTGATGTGCAGGACCGGTAAAAGCTAGTACTCAAAGGAGTAAAACTAGTTTGACAGTGACTATTGCAAGATATTTTACCAATAAAGCTTATAAAAACCATAGTGAGCAAAATTTTATTTGTCAGAAATGTGCTTAGCAAGGTTAGTTGTCTACAAACTTATTTGGCATGAAACTTTCCAATTAACTGAAGAAAGATAAAAATGTCATGAGCTACAACAGGAGTGTCCTTGTAACCTGAACTAGTAGACAAGTGAAAGGGGTTGTTCTCTCTGAGGTACTGCTGTTGCTGGGTAAAATTTCAGGCCACAGAGGAACTGTATTGTTGAATGTCAAGTACTCCAAGTAATGTGGCCCACAAGACTGTTTTTAAGGAGTCATGTTTTAGTCATTCTAGGATCTGCTGGAATTGATATAAGCAATCTCTTAGAACCTCATTAATTATTGTACAGCTGAAAAGAAAACATACAAGTATGTAATCATGCTTTTAAAGTTATTTTTTAAATTACATACAGGCATAAAAGGGAAATAAGAGGTCTGTTGGCACTGCTCTTATCTTATTTTTTAAGAACTTGTTTTAGAATCCCTCTGCCAGAAAGTGGATTCTTTGGGAGGGGTGTGGTGTTAATTTTATGTACATAACTGCTTAGAAATCCTTTCTTTAGTGGCTAAATACTTCTAAAATTCTTCCTGTGTTAATGAGACGACGTTCCTGTCAGATATATTTGCAGTGAATAGTTTTTAGGAAAATCCTTGATTTGAGCCACATTTTCATATCTAAGCATCTGAAATTTTGAAATTATGCTTGTGTGTCATTCAGTTTCAGTGTATTTATTTCGGAAGGTATATCCATATACTGGAGAATTCATAAAGTTCTTTTTTTCTATTTCAAATCTGTTACCTGAAATGCCCATGAGATGGTGCTCATCAGTCTTGTTTCTGTGCAGCAGCAGATCTGTGCATAGTTCTGACTTTCCGGTAAGGATGCAGTACTTGGCATTGTTGCTTTTCTAAGAGAAAGAAAAAGAACAAAAACCAACTGACAATATCTTGAATTAATTGATGAAATACCCCTTACTATACTAGTTTGAAGTGTGTGTAAAACCAGTCTCGATATCTGATTATCTTTGGACAGATGGATTTGATGCTAGTTTACACAAATGTTAGGTTAGCGGTAAATTTTTTTGGGTAAGAACGTGTTTCTAAATAGCCAAAGCACGGGGAAGTGTTTAGACATCTATCCTTTTTGTGCTGCTTTAGTTCCTTCTTTTTTTTTTTTTCTTTTTCAAAGATTTGCAAAAGTTTTCTTTATTATTCAGAAAGCATTCTGCTACAAACTCACACTGATGTGTTCTGTTCTGTAATGTCTTTTTAGGGGTGGGAGGGGGGCAGGGTTTGATTAGTTTATTTGTTTTTTCCTTGAGGGATGCAGATAGCCTGTAACAAGGAGAGAAGAGAGAAATGTTAAATTCTGGTTAGACAGGGAGGATCATAGAATCATAGAATGGTTTAGGTTGGAAGGGACCTAAAAGATCCTTTAGTTCCAAACCTCTGCCAGGGACACCTTTCACTAGACCAGGTTGCTCAAATCCTTGTCCAGCCTTTCTTTGAGCTGGACTGAGTGTTAGAAGCCCCAGTGTTGTTTTCTGAAAGTGTACTATGTAATTTTAGGTGCAAGATGAGGACAAAACCAGCAAAATAAGAGGAAGAAGTTAGGAGAGTTTTCTATTTGAAGTAAGGTTACAGAAATAGTTGCAGTGGGTTGCAGCACAGCAGAACCAAATGAGTTATTTTACATTCTGTTTCAGACTATTTTTGTTGTTATTTGTGGTGACCTGAATGGTCTGGGGAACCTGGAAGGAGATCTGGAAGGGGACACAAGTGACATAGATGAACTCCCAAGGAAGGAGTTACCAATATTGATAGATGGGTGTGAAAACAAGAGTTGGTTGTACGAGAAATGGAATGAAGAGAGCAGCACCTCTGCTATAATTGACTAAGATGACACTCAAGGAAAGTATCTGCTAAGTATTAATTAGCAGAGATTACAGGCTTCTGAAAATGAGGGCAGCTTTAAACCTGATGTGTTGATCTAAAGGAGGTATTCAAAGATTGGTTCTGTACAAAGACAATCTTTGTTACAGGCTGCTCAAATTAAATCAGACCAAGAGGACATAGCAAAAAATTTATTTCCTGTGGAAACTTCTTTTCCCTTCCAAATTCTGTGAATGATGCTGTAATCAATGTTTCTTTCGTGGTTTTATAGGCTTTTTTCTTTTTTTTTTTTCCTCAAATCACTATAGCTTTGATCAAGTAAGCAACTTGAGTTATGATTGCCTGTATGTTCAGTTCTATCAGTGGTTGCTGAAAGCAGTGTTAGGGCAGCATAGAATAGAAGACAATAAAGTGCTTGAGAAGAGCGCCTTGACAGAAAAATAGAGGCAAGACTAGAAGTGATTGCAGCACTGTACACAGAGTGAGTGAAAGACAAGTATTTATTGAAAAGCAGGGTCTCTTCTGTTTTTAGGTGAAAAAGAAAAAAAGAAAAAGATTATGTTCTGGCTGAATTTCCTTTGGGAAAATGGAGTTATAAGTTATCATTTTGGAATGTTTAATTTCACCTGGAGCAGAAGGATTTGCACGTGTTCTGGATGTGCTGGAATGAGCAGGACAAACATTTTAGACTGCATCATCTTGGACTGTAATTTGGCATCATTGTATAGTAGCTAGTGGAGGCTGAGAGAGATGAGCAAGGAGGATTCTGAAAGTCCTTTTGGCTAATTTTTGAGTTGATGACGATGATGATGAAGCAGCTCTCTCATTTGTGTGTTGATGCTGAGTCATTTGTGTCAGGATGATTGGGGATGGAGCACCTTTCCCACAGGGAAAGGCTGTTGGGGTTGTTCAGCCTGGAGAAGTCAAGGCTGCACGGGGATCTTACTGCAGCCTTTTATTCAGTACCTAAAGGGGCTACAAGAGAGCTGGAGAGGGACTTCTTACAAAACCTTCCCAATAGAACAATGGGTAACGGCTCTAAACTGAAAGAGAGCAAGTTTAGATTTGATATTAGGAAGAAATTCTTAATTGTAAGGGTCGTGAGGCACTAGAACAGGTTGCCCACAGAAACAGTGGGAGCCCCATCCCTCAAAGTGTTCAAAGGCAGGTTGGATTGGGTCCTGAGCAACGTGGTCTAGTAGATGGTGTCCCTGCCCATGGCAGGGGGCTTGGAACTAAATGATCTTGAGAATCCCTTCCAACCCAAAGCATTCTGAGATTCTGTGATAATGTATGTGAATAAGTGGTAACTGAAAATCAGGTAAGGTTTAAGAGTGAAAAGGCAAGGTAACAACAAATAGTTTTCTAACCCTAGTCCACACTGTGCAAGAAAACCTATAAAAAGGAGATTTCAGCTCTAAGAATATTTATGGAAAAGCTGAATGAAACTAGGAGAAGAAAGTACCAGTGTATGCAGAAGAGGAAACCAGGGACAGGTACAAGCAGAATACAATTTTTGTACATATTTCTATGATACAGGGTAATATAGTAGAAAACCAGTATTTGTTTTTCCTTTTCAGACTCCGGCATTGCTCTCTTGAAACCCGTTAGTGTCCTGCAACCTTTCCCTCTGTTTGAGGAACCTGGGGAATTTGTTTTCAGATTTAGTCTTCTCACCATACTATTTCACTGAGATGATAGTCTGTAATTCTCATTCTGTTTATTGTCCCTTAAAAATAATTCCTTTTTCTTTGTGCCTTCAGATCTGTTGTTGTTTTCTCCTTTGCTTCTTTGCAGGTTTTCCTGCTCTATTTTGGAATGTTTCATTTAACAAGAAATAAATGCTGCAGTGCTTCAGGGAAGTTGCTGATTATGGAAGAAGTCAAGATAGACTACGAAATAAATCCTGGAGATTTTTGTGTTGGTGTCAGACAAAAATAGCTCAGCTGAAAGTAGGGCCAGTATAAATGAGGAGAATGTGGGCCTACAACTCATACGACGAAAACACAAATTTTGAACTTTTGACAGTTCTTAAAAGTGACATCTGTAAGAATTGTTTTATTTCAAAAAGTGTTTTTATTTCATGGTCCAGAAAAACTCATTTCTCATCAGATACCGGTATTTCTCAGAGTGCAAATCTCATATTGAACAGTTCAAAGAGAGTACATTTTCAGAGAATTAAGCTTAAGTGCAGTTCCCCAGGAATCAGTATTTTCATTCTCATAGGAGAGTGTAAAGAGAGCTAGAGGTCTTATAATAATAATTCTAAAAAGACAGCAGTTGTGTTTCTGGGGAAATGAATATTTTACAGCTTGGAATACCACACAGCTTAGAAACAAGATTGTTTGTATGGGCGTTTTCATACAAATGGAAAAAAGACAGAAAAATGTGAAACAAGCGAAAAGCTTCCTGTATGTTATCTTGTGGGTCCATAATCAATAAACAGATTCTCTGAATAAATCACTCATTACTGACCTGATGGTAGAAGTCTTAAATTTGTTAAGAATAAAGCTTAAACCACAAAGTTTTGTCAAAATCAAAACAAACTTGCTGTTTGTTTTACATTAAGATAACTGCTGTACACTGAAATAACTGCTGATGTACTTGTGCGAGTTTGGCTTTACACTAAGAACTGCTTTTTCTTCTATGGTTCTATGATTTGAAACAAACAGTGCCTATAACACCTTGTAGTTGAGATGAAAGTAGGTTTTGGAGAAAGCAGTTGCATCCTGTTCACCAGCTGTGAAACAGTGTTATCCCAGTTACAACAAATTATCATTATTTTCTTAATCAACTATTTAAAATTCATTATTACCGTAGTGAAGTAACTAATTTTTGAAGGCAGTATCCTGAAATTTAATATTTCGTTACTCCTTGACACAGCACCTATCAGCTATTCCAGGCACTCTGCCTGTCAGCATTAGTGGGTTCTTGTCTTGACAAGCAGAGAAGGCATCAGACTTGTGTTTGACTTCAAGCCTGTTTAGTTTTTGGAGGGATCAGGTTAAGCAGGTGTAGATTAAGTAATTGGGAATCTTTCACTAGCAATTAAATAATGCTTTTCATGAGTTTAAAATGTGTAAAAAAAAAAAAAAGTCAAGTAGCAGAATTTTCTGACTGTTTAGAATACACAGAATTGTTAAGTTTGGAAAAGACCCTTCAGGTCATTGAGTCCAACCATTAACCCAGCACTGCCAAGTCCAGCACTAAACCATGGTACCCAGGTGCCACATCTGCACATCTTTTAAATGCCTCCAGGGCTGGAGACTCAACCACTGCCCTGGGCAGCCTGCTCCAGTGCTTTACAACCCTTTTTGTGAAGTAATTTTCATAATACCCAATATAAACTTCCTCTGGCACAACTTGGGACCATTTTATTTTGTCTCATTGCTTGTTACGTGGGAGAGGAGATCAACCCTCACCTTCCTACAGCCTCATGAGTGGCTGTGACTTGAGAGAAACATGTGAAGTAGGAGTGAGTGTTCTTTTTGTTAAAGTCCAGTGGAGAATTTTTTTTGTATTTAAGTTTGAATTAATTATTATAATGGAGAAAACAAACATGAATATGAGCTCAGGAGTTTCATCGTATACTGGTAATATCAGTTTTCATGTACTACATCCTGATTCTGGTATCCATATAAATTGACACTCTTTTTAGGAAGCCTGCTTAAAGACCTTGTAGTTTTCCTTGCATCTCAACCAGTGTGTAAGTGAATGAGGTTCACATTTATGTCTTTGAACTTATCTTCTGCAGTCCATACCCCTCCCTGCTAGTACAGTACTCTTTTATCAGTATTTTTAAAAGAGGGAAAAAATCTCGTTGGGGATTTGACCACATGGGACGCACGAAGTGATTTCTTTTTTCAGTTACTCTGGTTGGTGTCACATTGCAATCTCACTGCATATGAGCTCAAGCTGTTCACTTGTGTGGAAGAACCAGCACAGGCAGCAGAGCTGGATAGGTGTACTTGAGTTTATTTTGTGTGCAGAAGTTTGATGGAGGTTTGTTTGTAACCATTTTAGGCCATTCCTGTTTTATTCTGTTTAGAAAAAATGTGCAATGACAATGTGGCAGGATTACCACTGTCATCAAATATTTGTGGTTTTGTGCCGGCTTATCTGATGGATGGATGAAGATGGTGAGGGGTCTGGAGCATCTCTCTTATGAGGAGATACTGCAGAAGCTGGGCCTGTTTAGTCTGGAGAAGAGAAGGCTGAGAGGGGATCTCATTAATGCACATAAATATCACAAAGGCAGGTGCCAAGAGGATGGTGCCAGACTCTTTTCAGGGGTGCCCAGTGGCAGGATGAGGAGCAGTGGCCGTAAACTCAGAAGTCCCACCTCAACACAAGGAAAAACTTCTTTACGCTGAGGGTGGCAGAGCCCTGGAACAGGCTGCCCAGGCAGGTCATGGGCTCTCCCTCTCTGGAGATCTTCCAACCCCACCCAGATGTGTTCCTGTGTCGCCTGCTCCAGGTGACCCTGCCATGGCAGGAGGTTGGATTGGATGATGTCCAGAGGTGCCTTCCAACCCTAACAATTCTGTGATCACTAGTGACTTAAAAGCCTAGGAACTGGAAATTTCAGGAAACTTCCTTTTGCATTTATCTTGGCTTTAGGAAGAGTTTTCTGAATTCCATACAGCAACAGAAGTAGTACTGATGAAATGATTTTTTTTAACATAAATTTTCTGTGCAGAATCAGAATGAGTGGAAAAACTACAGCTACTGCAAGCTGTATGCTTGGTTACAGAATCAAGGGGGGTAGAGAAATAGAAATTGGAAGAATGTGAGGTGTGAGAATGTATTGTGTTTGTGTGGCCAGGTTTTGGTAAGCTGGGGTGACTATAGAGGTGGCTTCTGTGAGAAGCTGGTGGCAGCTTCCTCCATGTCCAGCAGAGTTAGCACCGGGTGGCTGTAAGATGAATGTGCTGCTGGCCAAGGCTGGGCCAGTTAGAGGTGGTGATAATGCCTCTGGGATATTTAAGAAGAAGAAGAAGAAGGAAAAAGGTTTATTGTGCAGACATAATTGTGGTCAGAGAAGAGTGGAGTGAGAACATGTGAGAAGAATGGCTTTGCAGACACCCAGGTCAGTGAAGAAGGAGAGGCAGGAGGTGCTCTAGGCGCTGGAGCCGAGATTCCCCTGCAGCCCGTGGTGCGGACCATGGTGAGGCAGCTGTGCCCCTGCAGCCCACGGAGATCCACGGGGGATGCAGAGATCCACCCGCAGCCCCAGAGGGAAACCCATGCTGGAGCAGGTGGGTGCCCAAAGGAGGCTGTGACCCTGTGGGAAGCCTGTGCTGGAACAGGCTCCTGGCAGGGACCTGCAAATGTGTGAAGAGAGGACCCCACACTATAATGGGAGAAGGACTCCATTCCCTGTCTCCCTGTGCCTCTGGGGGGAGCAGGTAGAGCTGGGAAGGAGGGAGGGGTAGGGGGAAGGTGATTTTAAAGTTTTAAATTTTTTTACTTCTCATTATAGTGCTCTGATTTTGTTAGTAATAAATTCAATTAATGTCTTTAATTTGAGTCTGTTTTGCCAATGACAGTTTGGTGAATGATCTCTCTCTATCCTTATCTCAACTTACAAACCCTTAGTTATATTTTCCCTCCCCTGTCCAGCTGTGAAGGGGAGTGATGGAGAGGCTTTGGTGTGTTTCTGGCATCCAGCCAGGGTCAACCCACTACAGAGAGTAACTGGTGACCTTACACAGAAATGTGCACGCTGTGAGGACACTGGGGCTTTGGAGCAGAGCCATATGACTTAATCTTTGACAAAAAAAGGCCAACACTAGAGCTCAGTGTATAAATAAAGTTGGTATAACGTTAATGGTGGTTTAATCTCATGAAGTCATAGCTACCACTGTAAAGCTGTCTTTCTACTCAAAAGTGTGGTGAGCTGTGCAGAAGAGCGTGCAGGTACACACCAGTGTTACTGCTGGGGCAGGTGGTGGATAGTAGTGCTCTTTGGGCTTTGTTCTCCAAGTTACACTGGAACAAAGGGTAATGTGTAGGCTGAAAGAGAAAGGAAACCCTAAGATTAAAGGCTTTTGTTGTTGTTGTTTTAGTTTTATTTTTTTCTGTCTTCCTCTTCAAGGCATATATATCCATGAATTTCAGGACATACTCCCTTATCCCACTGCAAATATCAGATACTGGTGCTGGTCTTTGGCTTCACACCGTAGAGACCACAGTTTTTTCTGTTCGTCGGGTTGCTGTCTTGAAACTTGTTTCTTGTTTCATGATTTTTGTGGCAATTACTTTTTCTGTTGTTGTATTGGGAAATCTCTTTCTCTTGTAAGTAAATATTTATGTGTGTGGAATGCTGCAGGAAATGCTGTTCCTAAGAACTTGATTTGATAAACCTTGAGGAATACCCCTGTGATTCTCCGTAGTGCCGAATTTGCTTGGCAAAACTTTATTTCTAGAGATAATGTGCCAGTAGAAGGAAAGAGAACTAAATAGCTCCTTTGTTAGAAGCTTCACCAAATCTCCAGGTTTAGAGTTTAAAGCAAATTGATTTACTTAAAGATGAAGTTATATTTGTATTTATTTGTTTAGATGAAAAATATTGAAGTCCTCTGTGATTTCCAAAGATTCTTTTGTCTGTAAAATCTGTAGTTACCTTTGCAGCCCCAGAATCCATGACTGTAATGGATGTTTTATGTTTTCTTTGGAACTTGTTTTAGTAAATAAATACAATTTGTATAGGAGAGAGATTTTAAGAAACTAGGAGGATGGTTATTTGTTCTTTTATTATTCTGGGGTTTTACTCCTTGCAGAATTTGAGGGAAATTATGCTTACTGTAGGAACACAGTGGCCGTTAACACTAAAGAAAAAAGGGAAAATAATTTGGATATGGAATGAGAGAGATTTTTCTGAAAAGATTATACTGTTGTTTGTTTTGATGGCATTAACCTCTCCTTTGATAATGAGACTTTCTTTGTGTTCAACTTGAGTAGCTTTTCTTAGTGGCAGATGTTCTTTCCTTCACTGTCTCACTGAAGCAAGATTTATTGTTCAGTTAATCACACTTTTCACAGGGAAAAGAGTGTTCTAAGAAACACCATGTCACAGACTCGTTCATTATTCGGATGTCATCTTTTTCAGCTTATATGCAGTATCACTCATGGGTAAAAATTTAGTTTTGATTCACAGTTTTTTGTGTGGGGCAGTATTTAAGCATCCTTCTAAATTCTTGAATCCTTGTGAGCGTAGTAATTCCAGAAAAAACCTTTTTGTCTTAGAAGTGCAGATACATGTGACAGTGTTGATGAAAAAATGGTGAGAACTCCATTAATGCCATTAATGCTGTGTTTTTTTCAGAACTTTGGATTAATCTGTTGAATTTGGTGTTTTTAAAAAAAATATTTTTTATGTTAGAAATAGTGGAGGTCAAGCCTGAGCAAATGTTGGCTTTACCAGCTAAATGTTTGCTTCAAAATGTAATTCAACCCCCTTTTGTTTAACAGTTGTTGCTTTCCTCCAGTCTGAGCTGCAGTTGGTCACAGGGGATGGAAGGGTCTTTCCAGGTTTGCTGAGCAATATGTGGTGGTTGCTGTTGGTAGTATTTGATTACCAAATTAAAGAAATCAAACAGAATGTAATTTAGATTTGTATAAATTGAGGCTGCTTTTGCATTTTTAGGTCTACTTTTAGTTGCAGTGCTGGTCAACAATTAAAATTACCTTGGTCACAACACTGTAAACAGGAGAGAGTGTTTGTAGGTCATAGTGATAACATATGTCACACTCGTAGTCTTTGTCTTCCTTGTTTCTTTGTGGTTTTGTGAGATTTTTTCCTCTCCTTCACTGTTGTGCCTGTTCCTTGGAGACAATTTGTTTCAGTCATTGCCTGTATGCTGAGGAAAGGGACAAGAGGGAAATCAGGGTGGGGTGGAGCCTTAGAGTAATAGGAGTTTCAATGCCAGGAGGAAAAAACCCCAACCAACCAAAAAACAGGGTTGTGGCAAATCAGGGAGGAGGGAAAGCTTTAACATGTTTTTATAAACATAGAAAAACGTAAGCCACTTGTAGCAAACACTAAGTGTCAGGGTCACAGTTCTGTCCTTGCTTTCAGTATTGCTTTGTGGGAATTGAAAGAAATAAAAGTAAAAATGGTCTCGTTGTGGAGGCTTTACTGATTTACCTGTTCTCAAAAAGGCACTTTTTAGTTCTGGTTAGTAGAAGTCATCAGTTTAGCAATATTTCTGTATACTGGCTTCCAGCAATCCATTTTTTCTTAAAACTCTAAACAAAGGAATGGCAAAAACCTGAAGGGGGCAGAATCTGAAAGCAAAAAAAAAAAAAAAGAGTTATTACTTGATAAGAATAAACAAAAGGCTGTTACTTATTGTAAGCACCCTCTATTCTAGCCAGGGTTGTCTATGTGGTTCTCCCACGTTGATCACAGCTACAGAAAATTTAAAAAGTGGCAGCAGGGAAAGCTGAGTGTTACATTTCCTGTGGCATGTCATTTAGTGTTTCTTACATCCCATCTCATACCTGTCTCTGCTGTAGCTGTGGCAGCAAACTCTGCCAGTTCTGAGCAGGCAACTGTGGTTGGTGTTTTCCAGCTGTTCTGGACTGAGGCGGTGCCAGAAATGATGGAAACAGATGTGCTGGTTCTTGGTTTCTGCTGGAATTTGTAACCTGGTGCTGTTAGTTGTGCTGAAATTCGCAGCACTTTGCCTGCTGAGCTGTGAAAGGTGGTGGCAGTGGAGGAGCTGGCACACATTTGCTTCCAGTGTGTGCTACGCAGGGGCTGCGCCTTCCAGACTGGGAGGAAGTTCTTAACATTATGGTTGCTAAATCTGATGAAACCTGCCAGAGCTTTATAAGTAAATCGATTCATCTCTTCATCTTGTATTCTTTCTTGGCTTTTTGAGCTTCAGTTTATTTCCCTTGTATGTTTATTTGCTGTTGGTATACAATTCCATGTTTGGAACATGTTCTGGTTTGTTACTTCTCTGCAATTTCCTTTGTTTCTTTCACCTTTCTCCTTTACTTGTAGCTGTAATTCCCTGGTTTCTGCAAGCTAGCAAAACACTTTTTCTAGAATGAGCTCATAACCTTGTTTTTACTTGTAGGCTTCCATTGTTACGCACTTTTGAAATAATGTACTTTGCAAGAGTCGCAAAGTGGATATCAAATTTAAGTCAGAAGTTATAAAGTTCTGTGAAGAATTGCTTGTATGAGGCTTGCAGGGTGCAAACTTCAGGTTCTGTAAAGAGTGGTGGCTTCCTGCCCTCAACCCACTGTAAAATACCAGGCAGATGTACTCATCTCGAGAAAAATATGGGGATATAGTGTCTGTTCTCTGGCATCTAGGGAAGTGGTCTTCAGACCTCTATGATTGCACAAACCATCAGTTAAAAAAAAAATAGGTGATCATTCACCCCCGATAAATATGTATTATTTTTTATAAATTATATACGTGTTGCCATATTAGTATGTCATATTATAAAAAATATAAAAATAGAAATTAAAAAGGATTAAATTTAAAAGAAAAACTATTTAAAATTTTTATTTTATTTTTAGTATTGATTCAAAAAGTATTTTCTTTCCATGTTCCAGAGAACTGTCTTGCTTGGGTGCACGTACCTCTCTTTGGATGCACTGGGAGACTTTTTGAACATTATTTACATTCTTTCTAGTTTTCTTAGCTTAGGAAGCTTCAATTTTCAGAAGCTCAAATACAGTGTGTTATTTTACATTATTTACTCATTGTGGATATATATCTATATATATATTTAGAAGTATTTCTGTTCAGTATAAATGGCATACACAAGGAAAATTCTGTAATTGTTTGTACTTCTTTATTATTGGAAGGGTTTTACTACATCAGTGATTTCCCTTGCCAAATTGAAATAAATGTAATAATTAATAAAATCATAAATAAAAGAAATGTTTAAATGAAGCATCCCAGAATGTTTTCTTGTTGAATTATAATGGCTGTCTTTGCACACCCGCTTGGTTGAAAGAAAACATATATTTGGTAATATTTTACATTTAAGTAACCAAAAAAAAGCAGGCTGTTAGTTTTTCAGATGCTGAATACTAAGCACGCTAGAAAATGTGATTTAATTGCAAGAAAGCCTGGGCATATTGCTTCAGGTAATTGTTCTTTGGTTTTTTGAGGTGTCTCTAAATGTATCATCAGAGTTGAAGTTTTTTTCTGTCACTGTCCGTTGGCAGAGAGGACTCTTCTCTGGCGGTGGGAATCTTTGATCTCTTTGACCTACCTGTCTAACTTC
Source organism: Lycocorax pyrrhopterus obiensis (assembly GCA_014706295.1). Taxonomy (NCBI): domain Eukaryota; kingdom Metazoa; phylum Chordata; class Aves; order Passeriformes; family Paradisaeidae; genus Lycocorax; species Lycocorax pyrrhopterus. The sequence continues at coordinate 71,398,386 of JACSVZ010000006.1, read as the reverse complement.
TGTGTGGATCCTTATTTTCAAGTGCCTGTAAACTGCAGCTATCTTTGCTCAGGGGTGGTGTCAGTGGTGGGCAGTGTTGTTTTTTTTTCTGATTTAGCCTGTAGGCAGAAAAAAATTGCGTACAGTGTAAATGTCCTGACTGATGGAAGTGGGTGCAAGCAGGGTATTCCCTGTAAAGCCATCCTGACTGTAGGGTTTGTTCCCCACTCTGGACTTGTTTTTGGTTAATGTGGTATTAGAAATGTTACCTTTTGGGCTCCTTTCTTCTGGGGAGGGTTTAAGGGAGGACATGATGCTGACCTGTGCAGCTTGGTGACTGAGGTGTGGTTCTCTCAGTGTACAGCAGATTGGGTTTGTTTGCTGATGAATGATACTTCCAGAACTGACAAAAAGGTATCTTACTTGCTGAAGATTAAAAAAAAAAAATCTATTATTACTTCAAGTACAAACATTTGATAACTTTTAGACATGTAGCTAGGGAGAGAAGTGCTGGAATAATGAAACGGACACTTGGTACAGTGCTTTGCTATGTATGTTTCATGTGTCTGAGTTTAAATTCAGAGTAATGTAACTCCAACTCCAGCAGACTTTCTACTGGATGTCATAAAATGACAGATTTCTGATTTTTAAAATGTCAAAACCATAAATCATTAGTTTGCTAAGATTGCACTAGCAAGCTATTAAAGAACATGGCAGTATTTACTGTAGATAAATGCAAATTTAAAAAGGTTCTCTGTATCATGGTTTAAATGATTTATTTGCTTTCAATGCACGTATGAATCTGATGTGATGTAAAGATTTAGGATATTTCATTTCCTGTATGGAGCTACAAATTTGCATGTTATTAAACGATCTCTCCGAGTCATATCTTTTCTTGTATGTCTTAAACAGTATCATAGGTTAAGGTACACTGAAAAAAGTTAATTAAAACAAAAGGAGAATTTAATGCTGTTAATACAGGTACTGGTAAGATGGGAATTTCAGCTGGATTTAGATACAGTCTGTGGTAATATCTATTGAAATACATAATACAAGTCAAACAAGGAAAACTACGTGTGTTGTAAATACACCTCTAGCCACTGGAGAGTGTTGAAATTTAGTCTTAAAATTGTTTGATTTGCAAAAAATCAACTTGGTAGTTTTTTGTTTCCTCAGGGATTTGAAATAAAGCTCAGTGGTGCAGCCTCCTCAGGAGCAAAGGGCTTCTATGCTCAGTGTTGTGTGTTGGACAAAATCTGGTAGGGAGTCAGTTTTATCCTGTCTCGTGTTTTCCTACCTGAACTTTTCCAGTGGCTGTAGGTTTGCTAGGTATTGTCCACTGTTTGGTCAGTGCCACTGTGGGTCCCTGAGCCCCTGGTACTTGTGTATTGTGTTCGTGGCAATCCTTTGTATATCAGCTGTCCCACCTCTTGATGGGTCAGTAAAGATTGGGAGAAGGGAAAAATTCCTTATACTGGACTTGTTTATGCCTTTCATCTTTGGAATCTGTTGTTGAGTTTCCAGAAGAGAAGACAGAGGCACTGAGCATGATGGTGTCATAGAATCATAGAATGGCTTGATTGGAAGGGACCGTAAAAATCATCTAGCATGGAATGTTGTAGCTGCTTTGAGATCAAGCATGGTGTTTTTAATTTGAACTGTTTGTACTAAGATCTCTTATTGAATGGATACCAAACTGATAAAATAAGTATAGAATTCTTTTTTCCTGTTTTGTTTCTGTAGGATAGAATTTAACTTTGCTGATCATTTCACTTAAAACTGGGGTTGCTCCCTTTATAAGATACTGAATTTTGGGGTTTGGTATGCACTTAAAAAAAATATTTAATGGCTCTTTCTAGAGTAGATTAAACACAAAAAGTATAAAATTTGAAATTCATAGAGCTGTTTCCCCAGCCCCCATGTTTCAAAATGTTGTGTAGAGCTAATTCTTCCTTGCATTGCTGTTTTCACTGGGCCTTCAGCTGCACGCCACAAACAGAACTAATTTGATATAAAAATGCTTGCAAGTAGAGTGAAAACACTAGATTATTAGCTAGGGTAAATAAAAGTCATTGGTTATAGCATAATTGTGTTTTAAAATTGTTTGTTCCCCCACCCACACCTCATTCTGTTGGGAAGGAGAAACCCATACACCAGAAGGATGCTTCAGTTGTGTTGTACCTACATGGTCAAGAATTGTGCTTTTTATGCCTTTGTTATTTTCACTGAGAGAGTAATTTTCATGTCTGCATAGCTAAGTGCATTTTTAAAGCAAAGTTTTAATGAACTGGGTGGGAGATATTTGTCAGTAATTTCCTGGGTAAGTTGGGTAACTTCTGTAGTTAGCTTTTGCAAAGTTGATGAAACTGGTTTTATAGAAGCCAGTGCTTAAATGTCAACTCTTCTGCTACTTTGAAGTTTTATCCTGTCTTATTTCCTCAAGATACAGCTTTTTGTTCTTCATTGTGACGAAGCACGCTGATATAAGCTGCTGATAGAGGTGTGTGGAGGAGGAAGAGAATGATACAGTGCTGAGACACTGTATTAAAAATATGTAATTCTGGGCTAATGGTTTCAAATACAACATTAGGTGGCAGCAGTAGGCTCTTAACACCTTGTGGGTGCCTGTTGAATTTACATTTAGGCAGTTTTCCAAACGAGAGACAGACTTGAAGAAATTTTATTTTAGTGCAAAACATTTCTATTGCATCCCTTTGAAGGGAAGCAGTGATAATGGTTTTCCCCTGAATGATCCAGCTTTGATTGTAGTTAATAGCAGCGTTGACCAGAGTCCCACAGAAGCTAACCCACAGAGGTTAAAGTGGGTGCAGTGCTGTTGTGCAATGCCACTTTTGATATGCCTGGTTTAAAATGGACTTCTCATTTGCAGAGTAGATGAAGCTGTAGGCTTTGTTATGAACTTGGCAATAGGAGAGAAAGCAGCTAATTAAGGAGAATTTTTTTTTTTCCTTCCTTTCTTACCATCCTTTTTCCTTTAGAAAGTAGAGTAGATTAGTACTATTAGTATTCTTTCTTTGTAGTGCATCTGTAGGGTAGTGCTGCATGGGGGAGATTGGTGGCTTCATCCTGAGGTATCAGCAGGAAAAGTTCATGATTTTATGCAAAAATTACCTGTTTGCTCTTTGATGTTGTTGTTGTGGTTTTTTGCTTTGTTTGGGTTTTTGTTTTGGGTTGTTTCTGGTTTTGTTTGAAAATGGGAGAAACCAAGTGCAAAATGGGAGTAAGATTCAAGAGAAATCTTCTGCTTACAGAAGAGGTTGGAATCTTTCCTTCTGTGAAAGAGTCACTGGTCACTTGCACGTTCATGGTCTCACTCACTTTAAACTTTGAGCCAAGGTACCAAAAGACCTTAAATCATCCGTGTCTTGCTGGAAGGTATTACCTCACTTTTCTTGTGTGGGTCTTCCTACAGTTCTTTGTGTTTTCTCTAGTTTTTCTAGTGCATTATGGTTGATATAGCAGCAATATGATGAAGAAAAAAGTTGACATCCAGGCTTTTCCTGCCCCTTTCTTGCCCTCCATGTTAACCTCTCTGGGCCTGAGCACTCTTTCACTGACTTGACATTCACGGTAATGTCACTGTTTGATGTACTTATCCAAACTATTAACAGGCTTTCCTGACAAATCTCCTTAGGACTCAGATTTTAGTGTTCTCACATCCAGGTGTTGTGTTAGTGATGGAAAAGATTCATGGAAAAGTGGGGGTCGAGGGGCAGAGAATGGACTGCTGCAAATTAGTATGTCTGAGTTACTCTCTTTCCCAATTTTTACCTCTTCTGTTCTGTAGAAGCCTTTCCAAATCACAACCATCTTTTTTATCGTGTCTGGATTTGTATTGTGTGCCCTCGGGGAATTTGACCAACTTGGAATCACCCATGATCCTATGAGACTCTCACCCTAAAGAGATTTTAATTCTTATGCTTCCCATATCTTTGGCATTTGTTTTTGATGATTAATAAATTTCAATCAGTTAAATTCAAGGAGTTTCTGAATGTGTGAAATGTATTTCTGAGTATGTGTAAGGGGATGGAGTCAGGTAGGTGGTTTATTTCTTTGGTTTGGATAAAATGAATGTAGGCAAAGAATATTATAAACAGCCAGCTTTGTGGGTTCTTACTAAGCATAAACGTAACAAAATTTCACTGAGATTGAACCAGCTTATTTGACTGCATTTTTTTTTCTGCATGGAATAGATGTCCATACTCCTTGTTTTGGACATGCTGAAGAAACAATTCTGATATTACAAAATCATCATCTTGAGGGAAAGGGAGGTCCCAGTTTGGTTAATAGTCCTTCATTCTGGCTTTGGGGAGCAAAGCAAGTACTTCATGCTTGGGTTATCTAACAATCAGAAGGATGACAAAGCTCTTTAGAAGTGAAGACTTTTTTGGAGGTTCGAGATAAAAATATGAAGGTCCAGCCCTGTAGTTCTCCCAAGTATAGCCAATTTGGCTTTTCCAGGAGAAATGCTGATTTTGGACTTGGTTTCTTCTTTTTTGTGTTATAGGTCATTGAAAAAATTTTTCTCTGGTTGTCTTGTAAGCTTTCTAAATATTTTTTTACCTGTTAGTGGGAGAAATGATTTAAATTAGATTAATAATCTAGATCATGTTCTTTTAGGAAGGTGGAGCTTGACTGTTTATTCTGAGCTATTTTCTGCGTGCAGTAGTTTGGTAGTTGCTTACCCAAACAGTGAACCATCTCTTTCATATCTCACGTTACTTCGTTGCAAAGAAAGGTTAAGTGTGTTTAAATTGTCCTTTTTGGTTTTATTTAGAAGTGTTGTAGTGCTATTTTATACTAAAAATTAGTGCTACTATGTTGACTTCTCATTAGTTTAATTTTCAAAGGGGAGGAAAAATACACTCCATGCATGTGTGTTCAAAAATTGCTGTATTCTCCCTGTTCTCAGTCAGCTAAATGTAGGACCATTTTACTGAGAAGCTTGAGGTATTGGTTTAGTTTATGTATTTTTTTGAAGGTGGATATAACTGGCAAAATCTAAAATTTGTGAGAATGGATTTGAATACTGCCCTTTAAAACCATTCCTGTAAGCTTGTACTTAATTCTACATGCTGAAGAAAGAAAACGTTATGCCACCCTGTAGGTTGCTATAAAGATTGTTTATGCAGCTCAGCATAAGACTTAAAATACGTTGAACTGGAGAATTTTGAAAAATGTACTGTGCGACACAGGAGACCAAATCATGCTAAAGTGCAAGGAAAGACTATACATCAGTTCAAAGGCTACATTATTCAAAAAAATACAACCATAAAAAAGGTAATAAGATTACATTCTCACACTTCATGGCTAGTAAGGTGCATTAAGCTGCTCAGATATTCATAACTTACTGTGACATTTGGGAAGATTACATTTTGCTGTGCACAGCCATTACTGCAGCTCAGATAATAACTAGCCAGTGCATGGACCTGGATTATGATCCCTGTCATTGGAAACAAATTTGTGTTTTGAAGGTTGATCAGTTTCAAATCACCATTAGAAAGGGTTAATGTGACATAGTGTGGGGTGTGTGTGTGTCTGTGTGTATCTAATGGGTGTGCATACATATTGTACATCAGCTGCACCCTGCCTTGGGTATTCTGCTTTCCCTGGCAATTTTTTTTGTCCTCACTTCCCTCACAGGAAGTGTTAAAATGGTAATTATTTTTTTACCATAGCATATTATTCCTAGAATGTGCTTGCTGAAATGCTTGTGTTTGCAGATTAGATTGGAAACCTAATTTGACAGCTTCCTGGATGGGTGGGTTCTGATAACAGTGTATGTAGCCAAAAATGAAAGATTGGTGGTGTAGACTATAGGGTGAAGGTAAGGTCACCTCCAGTAGCTGTATATGGTTTTGGTGTGATAATTGATGGTTGGCTGATAGTTAAAACCAAATGCATAAAGAGTTGAATTTCTTGTTAAGAATTAGCAGGTGGTTTGTGGCCAGAATTTAACCTTCAGCTGTTCTGTCTCTACACAGAATACAGTATTTTCTTTGTTTCTTACCTTGATTTTAAGAAGAGCAGCTTCTTGAGGAATACCTCAGTTTTGCAGAGGATAATTTCAGTGTGAAATGAGGTGTAACACTGTTTATGTATTTTACATTTCCAAATGCTCTGTTGGGGGGGGGGGGTGTGTGTGTATTTTTCTCTTTGCATTTGTTTTGAGATAATTCTGTGTTAATTCGTTCTGCCTAGCATACCCTACAGAGCTTTCTTGAGATAGGCCTCTGCTGCACCTTTTTTTGGAAGAGGAAAACTAAGGCTTGGAGAGTGGTAATGATTTGATGGATTTGTTTGAGTTGACAGCGTGAGTTGATATAGAGAAGCTGGGAATATAACTCAAGTCACCCCATTCAGTTCTTGCTGTTTCCCGAGATATTATGGAAGCATCTGATAGTAAATTGCATAATTATTTTTCATGACCCAGAGGGGAGAAAATGGAAAAGTGTAAATTACTGTTTAGAAATTGTTGCCACGAGACATTGTCTATTCTGTCATAAAAACAGTAACTTTCTCTGCTTCCTGTGGTGTTTGGCATTACTGATTTATGCCCAGAAGTCCAAAGATTGCTTCTTCAAAGTGACAAGGTTTAGACACTTGAGGAGAATGTATGGTAATTTCAGTGGTTAATGAAGAATGTATATTCTGTTCCATGGGTAAGTTGATCTTTGGATCCTGACAAGCTGAGAGAAGCTGTTGGAGCTAATATGGGAGCAAGTTAGTATATGGATTTTGGGGCAGTTTTGACATGGTGGGACTTGAGCAGGTGACAGTATTGAAGCTGTTAATGGTCAAAGCCTGTGAAAGGAACACCAAGTAGGACAGAAATAATGACGCAAACTTGTAGGAGTGAGAACGAGCTGAAATATTTCTGGTCATGAGTCCATTTTGATAATTTGAGTCAATGCTATCTGAATTCCTGTTTGCATGCTGGTGTGTAATGGATATTTTGGTAAGCATGGCATGTTTTTAAGGTTTATACAGCTCCAAAGTCCAAGAGAACTTTAAAAAGTGGGTGAAGGGACTTCTTATAAAGGAGTTAACTTAGTATAATGCATTTTGCCTTCATCTGGAATTTTTGTTTTATTAAATACACAAGTGAGAGTGGAGCAGGTTATTTCGTTCCTCCCTCCAACTCCTCTGCACAGGCATATGTGGTTACTCAGTGTATGTTCAAACAAAATTTGCCTCTAGGAGACCTGAAATATTACAGGATTTAAGTGTCATATCCAAATCACAGTCAAAGGCTTGGAACAGTGCTGCTGTTCCACATTCCTTCAAATACAGCAAGCCTGTGCTTCCTTTGAGTACCTGGGACTGCCAATGAACCCGGCGGTTAATTCTTAACCAGCTTTAGCCAGTGTCTCAGGAATGTCTCTTAAGTGTTCGTAAGTGGCAATATTTCTGTTGTGCATCAGCTGCTTTTGGCTAGAATTGCCCTCTTAATGGAGATTTGTTAAGCACATGTGAAGGAAAGCTTTTGGGGTCACTCCGGGCCATTTAAGATATCTTGGCTGCTTTGTTGTGCTCACCTGTTTTAGAACACTCACTTGGTGTCTTCACTTTTCAGCTCTGTAAACTTGGGACATCTGTATCCTAAACTACCGAAATATTGTTCTGCAGCAATTGTCTGATAGTAGGTGGCACCTTAAGAGCATCTTTGTTACTCAACAGAACTTGAAACAGAAGAAAAATAAGATGATACATTGATATTGGCCTCATTATGGTTTTTTCCCTTACATCTTTGGTGGTTTTCTTCTCACAGAATGAATAACTTTAAGCACGGAACAGTACTTTGATACAGTTGCCTTGAGCTTTTTCTTTTTTGAAATATTTTTCTCTGAAAGCTCGTCGGGGGCCAGTTTGACTTGGAAATGAACTTCATCATCCAAGAAGCAGAGGGCATCAGCTGCATGGTGGATTTACTGGATAAGTGTGACGTCACGTGCCAGGCCGAGGTTTGGAGCATGTTTACAGCAATCCTGAAGAAAAGTATACGGAATCTGCAGGCCTGCACAGAAGTGGGGCTGGTGGAACAAGTGCTCAGGAGGATTGATAGAGCTGACAACATGATTGCAGGTACAGCTCCTCCCAGTGTGGGACTCCAACTGTGCTGCTTCTACGCAAAATCTCATGGACACAGTTATTAATTAGATGATAAAAATTTGACACTGCATTTTATTAAGCATTTACATCACTGTTCTTTTTCCTTTTCAGATCTCTTAGTGGACATGCTGGGTGTGTTGGCTAGCTATAACCTGACAGTTCGAGAGCTGAAGTTATTCTTCAGCAAGCTGCAAGGAGAAAAAGGGAGATGGGTAAGAGGAAACACAAAACTGAAACCATTTTTGTTGTGTTGCTTATATTTTTCCTAATTTTCACAAGTTAAGACTGTTTCATAAACTTCATGATAAACAAATTTTGAATGTACCAAAAATACAGGAAACTTTCTTGTATTATATAAAGAATCTTTTTACCTGCAAGCAATTAAAATACAGAGAGTATAATAGCGATGAAGTTGCATTTCTTCCTGAACTGCATTGGTGTTTTTGACCACCTGGGAATAATAAGGTGACTCTTAAGTGTTTTTATGCACATGATTTTATTTTTTTGATTCCAGCTATGTGAAATTGAAGGAAAAAGGCTTAAATTTTTTTAAGTCACAAGAGAGAAATAAATAAAAAATGTCTGCATAGGGAGTTCTGCCTGCTCCCTTTTTCACATTGCTGTACTTTAACTGAAGATTAAAAAAATTTATCCAGTTAGGGAAGTGAGAATTCTGGCAGAAATTAAACTGAAGGAAATAAGTCCCTATGAAAAATTGTATCATTTTTCTCTTTTCTGTCTGGAATAGAAAGGGACCCTTTTACAGCTGAGAAACCACCTTCCCTAAAGTAAAAACATGTAAGTTGTAGAGACCACCTGATAAAGTTTTCTTCAACACACAGTTGTTGTTTCACTGGACTTGGGAACTATTTTAACAATCATTTTACCTGCTTTGAATTTTAATTCAGCTCCTGTTATTTCTGAATACTCTGCCTAGTGCAGAGGAAAGGTAGCAGTGTCTCTGTTGACTTCAAATAATTTTTAAAAAGAGTATACTGTATAAAAGCAAGTATGCACACATAATACAGCAAATTTTAAAAGGCCCTTTGAAATAAATAACTTTGGAGATCTTAACCTGCTTAAATAATACTCTAAACTTCATAATGGTTTAAACTTAATCATTGAATATAGAGAGTACATTTAACTGTAGGTGAATTAAAGTTGTCTCTGTAACATTAACTTTTTCATTTCCTGTCTCCCTGCTATTTGCATTTAATTTCCTTTCCTTATTAAAGACCAAATACAGGGCAAAGCAAGAGAAAAATGCCACAGTTGGGTTGCCAAGGAGTTGAACAACTCCATAAATCTTAAAATCAGCAGAACTGTAAAGATACTAAGTATTTTGCTACAACACAAATTACCCAGTCAAATTCTATAGCACTGCAGACATCTAAGCAGTTCTCAGCATTTCCTCCTCTTTTTTAACTCAGATTCTTGAAGCACTCCTTAGCTGACTGCACTTTTGGTACATTTGAAATACTTGTAATGGATCATGCAGTGCTTAGTTTTCCAAGGGTAACTTTACAACAGGGGGACAAAGGGCACTTTCAGGAAAATGTCAGGATTATGAAATTGTAGTTTAAGAATAGATCTGCCAGAAAGATACTGTGTGGTGAAAGACAACACACAAAATTATCCTGTCACTATGATGAGTATTTGCTGTTCTTCTGTTGTTGTGAGCTCATACACTTGATTTGGAATTTATAGTTGCAGAGTATTACAATAAAATCAGCAGGATATGGGTTGTGGAGAAGTGTTAAGTATTCACACTGAGCACTCGGTTTAGGTGCTCCAAACTGCCCTTGGGACTAGAATCTCTCTCCATGGACTTCTGTGAAAGTGTAAAACAAATCAGTTTAATCTAATATATGACTGTAGTCCTGATGAAAATAATCCTGCTGATCTTCCCTCTCTTTTTGCTAGGTATTCCCCATCTCCCTTGTGCTGGCACAGGTTTCACTCAGCCACAATCCAGAACAGCTGTAAATAAAAGTTGGTTTCATTTGTTTCCCCTAAATTCGTTTTCATCTGGGTCAGTTCATTTTCTTTAGCTTACTGCAAAATCATGCAGAGAGCTGAGGGGAATGAACAGACAGAGGCAGGAATCAATGTTCAGAGTCAGTTTAGCTTATGCTGGGTGAAAGTGGCTCTGGCCTTCAAGTCCTTAGTGAAGTTACCAAATTAATTGTATTTCAGGGCACCTACTGTATATTGTGTGAAGGTATTCATGACTGTTAATGTTGTTTTATTAAAAGTGCTGAGTGTCTTAGCAGGATGTCATTCAACCATGTGCAAAGTTTTAATATGTGTTAGAATTTGCTTTTTGTGTGTATAGTCTTTTCTTTCTTATAGGCTTGTTTTGTTTATTTACAAATGTAGTAATTCTCTTTGTCAGCCACCACATGCTGGGAAGTTATTGTCTGTGTTAAAACACATGCCTCAGAAGTATGGACCTGATGCCTTCTTCAACTTTCCAGGAAAAAGTGCTGCAGTATGTAGATATTTTAAGTTTCTTGTTTGTTTGTTCATTGTTCTATTAAGGCCCTTGGTTATTTTCATTTGTGGTGTTCTTTGTCTCATCTATCATTGTCATAGAGTTTTAACCAAATTTTGTTCTCTGCCTGACACCTACACTAGTGCCTGAATAATCATGTTTGTAATAGATGTGCAATATCACTACAGAAGGACGAATACTATTACATAAAGAATGGATACAAATGAGGCTGCTTTTTTATATTTTGTTATTTTTTTCAGACTGGTTCAGTTATATCTTGTTGCAAGGAGAATATACCTGCTTTTCACTGTAGATGCTTATGAGAATTCTTTGAGAAAGCCTTGTTCCTACACATTTATAGGCTGAATAATACTGAAAAGGATTAAATTTAGCAATGATTAGTCTTTTTGTAATTGTTCCTGTGACTCATTTCTAAGTTCTGTGGTGTTCACTTGAAAAAGAACTTGAAACTAAATAGGCAGTTGGAAAACCCTGTGCAGAATCTTCTGTTGAAATTCAAGTTTGTCAACACTTTTGCTTCTACAATTGTGGAATGAAAAATTGTGTTCAAAATTTCATGCTTAATTCAGAATAAGATTTGAATAAGATTTATCAGATGACTCTTTCCAGTTTTCTTCACATAAACCCATTAGCTTTCTGCCTTGGTGGCTTGAGATTGAATTTCACCAACTTGATGACATAATGAATTATTTTTTTGAATGAAAACTTTGGAGACTGAAAAATGCAGACTACTAGAAAAGTGCTCCTGCAGTTTTATCACTTGCAGCAGAACTTGGCAATAGACAGACATGTTTTTGTTCATTTTGGTTATTCATGGTTTTGTATTTAACTTCTGGTTTGTATTTAACTTCTGTTAATTATGTTGAATGCTTGAACCATATGTTATGATATTGGGATGCCTTAGTAACCTTTATGTGGATATTTTTATGTATATTTAAATTAAGAAGTATAAGAAATTAGGTATTTACTGTAATTACTCTGTGATCTCTTGTGAGTTAAGTCAAGTGATAGTGCTACCAGTTCCCAAGAGTTGGGTGCAAAGACATGGGGACTGGTTAGTTAGCTGGTATAGAGAAGGATTTATGGCATTTTGTTTGGACAGGAGTAGCTGAGTGGAGCATGGGAACATAATAACAAGTCTGGAGACATTTTGGTTCTTTGATGTTTTTTTTTCATTGGTATTGATCACCTGGATGGCATCTTTGATCAGAGGTTATGGTAATCTTAATTGAAGTGTGTATTGCAAACCTGTACAGCAAACCAGCAGAAAGTTAATAGTAATGTTAAAAAAAACCCAACCAAAGAAAACACTCAAAAAAAATAAACCCCAGCTGTTTGAAACAAAACAAAGCTGTTTTGTTTGTGTTGCCACACAGTTTGTAACTCAAGGGCTTTTGCACTAACAAACACAATGTTTGATATGAAGATTTTGCCTGGTGGGGATTGTGTTGTGTTTCTTTTGAGGAAGTTTATAATTCTGTCTTGTTCTCACTGGAAGCCTACATAGATACGGATTTCAGGAGAGAAAATAATTTTTTAAGTGAAATGTGGCCAGCTTTTCCTTCATGATCAGTTATTTTCCTGAATACCAACACTATGTGAAAATGGATCTGATTATTCAGTCAGGTTACCATAAAACCAAACCAATCTGAATTTGCATTTTGAGAAGTTGTTATTCCATCAGGCTTTCACTAAAGCATTTAAGTTTTGAAGCATAGGTTACTATTAATAATCTTTTTTGAGATATAAAGGTCAGTTTTTAAGTATTTAGGTTAATTAAATATTGTATCAAGCACAAAGAGAACAGAAGTTAGGCCAGATTTTTTTCTTTAGTGTAGAGAAACTGTACACATTTGCAGTGTGTCTCTGTTTATCAGCATTTATTTGTAGAGTGTATCTTAAGCTGCACACTTTCACTGTTGTGTTGATCTTTCTCCATGTGAATTACTTTTTGCTTTCTTCAGGCTATTGCCTTACCTCCTATAGCCAAGTGGCCATACCAGAATGGATTTACTTTCCACACTTGGCTAAGAATGGATCCTGTAAATAATATTAATGTGGATAAGGATAAGCCTTATTTATATTGGTGAGTATTATGTAAAACTGATATTGCTGGTGTTCAGTTTCTATTAATTGTTCAGTGATTTCTGCATCCATCTGTGCCTGTGCTGATTTTGTTCTGATTTGTCAGTTTTCGAACAAACAAAGGACTTGGTTATTCTGCTCACTTTGTTGGAGGCTGCTTGATTGTAACGTCCATAAAATCAAAGGGAAAAGGTTTCCAGCACTGTGTGAAATTTGATTTCAAGCCACAAAAGGTGAGTAAAAGTAATAAAATCTTTCAAATAGGTTTCATGAATCTAAAATTGTAGCCTGGGGGTGCGTGTTGTAGCTGTTGATTCATCTTGTCTTTCTGTAGAAAAAGTTACAGTGGAATAAGCAAAACAAACTTGTGTTCTGAATTCTTACTTCATTTTAATTTTACAACTAAAATATGAGCTGATTTTATTACTGGTGTTAAGCGCTGGCTTGTCTATTAGGTAGTGTTATGTGATGTTGAATGTTCCCTTTTTCACTTAGATATCCTTCTAATGTTTCTGGAACAACTGGTGTAAAAGTCTTGTGGGAAGACAGACCTCCTCAGGAATTCCTTATCAGTAATCCCTTGCTGTAAATATGGCTTCTGTTTGTGATAATTTGACATGCACAGCCTTTGAGAGGCTTTAGTCTGGAGCCATCCTTGCTCTTTGGAATGGCATTTGTAGTAGTCCATCATGCTAAGAGTAACCCAGTTTAGAACTTATTTACAGAGTGGTTTCAGTGTCGATTTGGTTCAGCATTGTCATAAAGATTTTTTGAGTTATATGCCATAAATACCTTTTAAGCTTCTGTGTGGAAAAAAATGGCATATTGCACTGCTTTGACAAAGCAGTGCAAGAAAACTCACCGGTGACTTATTAATCTTTTCTACTTAAAATACATCTTTCAGTCTTAAATTAAAGAGTTGGATTTGTTCTCCCATGCCCCACTTGAAGGCTTAAGCTACTCCTAAGTGTCTGTAGAATTATAGAAACTGTTCTTTTATCGTTTAGTGGTACATGGTGACTATAGTGCACATCTATAACCGCTGGAAGAACAGCGAACTCCGGTGTTACGTGAACGGGGAACTGGCGTCTTATGGGGAGATAACGTGGTTTGTCAACACCAGTGATGTGAGTAATCCCTGCACACTACTGTCTATAGCTGATCATCTTGATGGATTACATAGATGTTCTTTGCCATTTTGTCCGTAAACCTCCCCCATTTTATACATTTTAAAAAAATGTTGAAATAAAAATAGTAACTTTTTTGGTAGAGGAGTAAACTCTGCTTTTATACGTATCAAATTTGTTAAAATTTGTCTCTGCTGAGACCCTCAAATACTTGTTAATGTAAAAATATTCCCTGATAAAAAGCATGATTTTTTGCATGATTTGCTTGTGTAGCATGGATTAAACCCTGTTACTGGGTTCTGTTTTCTGTTTTCAGACATTTGACAAATGTTTCCTGGGTTCTTCAGAAACAGCAGATGCCAATCGAGTGTTTTGTGGGCAGATGACATCTGTTTACCTTTTTAGTGAGGCTCTCAATGCTGCTCAGATCTTTGCCATTTATCAGCTTGGCCTGGGATATAAGGTACCTTAGAATTGACTTTTAAGTTTAATTCTGCTACGACTCCTTATGGTAGGTGGTAAGAATGTTGTGATACCTTCTGTGTCCCAAAAAAAATATTTTATGGTGTCATCTTTTTATTAAACTCTTCCATGTTACTTCTGTAAGCCTGTGTACAGCCTTACAAGCTACAAGTAAGCATTAATTCAGTTTCTTGATTTCTTATAAAGCAAAAAGAATGGTGCTTCTGTTTGCTTCTCAAAATTTCCATGTTGGTGGCTGGGAGAGGGAGAACTCAGCTGTTATCTCCGGTTCACTTTTTTGTTGAGGCTGAAAACTTTAGATCAAGTGTGATGTATTTGTTTTAGAAATGTGGCTTTATAGTTGCTTGTGCTAGTGGGGTTTTTTTAATGTGTGAAGTTAGTGCTGAGGGTTAGTTTTGTTGCAGTGATTTATTGTTTGTTTTGTCATAGCCTGAGGGGCACTAATTGAAGGCTGTTATTCCCCAGCAGCTGCACAAACATACGCTAAAAAAAGATGGTTCCTTTTCTATCTGCTCCTCAATTATTAGTTCCTTCTGAGTGAACATTGCTGACAGTCCTGCTGTTCCTGAGCTGATGTGGTTCTTTTGCATCACCCACCATCTTGGCAATGACACTCTTCAGGGGCCAAAAAATTCTGCCATTTTAATTCTGTAAAATTGACTTTGAGTCTTACGAGTCTTTGGTTCATATGAGAACCTTTCTTTATGAAATGCTGCTCAATTAAAGAAGCAATGTTTTATCGTTTTTTGCAATAGTTGTTCTGGACTGTATCTTCAGTGTGCTTAATGTAATTTTTTTCTTCTTGCCTTCCTCAACCCTGCTTCCCAACCCAGGGAACGTTCAAGTTCAAGGCAGAAAGTGATCTCTTCCTCGACGAACATCACAAATTGTTGCTATATGATGGCAAACTCTCCAGTGCTATTGCTTTTATGTACAATCCAAGGGCTACAGATGCACAGCTGTGTCTAGAGTCATCCCCTAAGGATAACCCTTCTATTTTTGTTCATTCACCACATGCCCTCATGCTGCAGGTAAATCAACATTTTCATAGATTTGGAGGATACAAATGATTTCTTTCTGGAAACCTAAAATCCAGTTTTATAGGGATTTGGATAAGAGATAGAATTGCTTGTAGGTAGGGGTTTTTTGGGTTGGCCCTTCCCTTGTTTCTTGAACTAAAGAGGATGCCCAAGAATCCTAAGAAAAAAATTTGTTCTATGAATAAATACCAAGGCTGTGTTAGCTTTGAAAAAAAATCCTTCTTCCTCACTTCTGACATGTTCACTCCTTACAGATGTTCCCTATCTCCCATCCTTTGCCCTGTTGATATGAAATCCTTTTCTTCCCTGTGCTTTGAGTGCTACCTCCTGTATATTCACCTGAGGATCTACACTGTAGATCTGTACCTAAAGGTATCTGTATCTCAAGCAGTAGGTCAGGCTTACTGGGCATTTAGAGTGACTCTGGCAGTCAGTTTGTTCTTCTTGCTGTTTCATTTTATTTGGTAATAGTACAGTTTTTATACTGAAGAAACTAAAAGCTGTTTTTAATGTACTTTTTATCAGTTTCTGAAGGAGGTTTCAATATTTCCTGTTTCTTCTTTGTCAGGATGTGAAAGCAGTCTTAACGCACTCTATCCAAAGTGCCCTGCACTCCATTGGAGGAGTGCAGGTGCTTTTCCCTCTCTTTGCACAGTTGGATTACAGGCAATATTCCTCAGACCACATTGACACAACTGTTTGGTGAGTGCATGAACTTACTGTGTCCTGGGCTTTGTTCCTTTGAAGTAAAGGAAATTGCTTTATCAAATGGCAGAGTAGTTTGCGTTGTCTTGTGCAACAGTAAATTATATCTTACAACAGAAAGGTTACAGGTGGGACCTCAAAGTGATGTACTTGTTTGCACGAAATGTTCTGTGAAAGCTCACAGAGAATCAAAATGTACACAGATTTTATACTTGACAATTTTTTTTTTGTGTGTGTAGCAGAATTATGGTTAATTCTCTTGAGCTTTTTCCTGTCATGGAGAGAATTCTCTGAGGAAGGCTTCAAGAGAAACTCCAGAAAGGATGAATTTTTCAGCTACATGAAGTAATTCCTTGGAATTTTTTTTAACCTTCAGATTTTTGGAAGAGGCTGTTACTTAGTGTTGCTGCTGGGTTTGAGCTCTGTTTCAACTCCATCCAACTTCTGATCATCCAGGCACAGAAGCTGGTGGAGCTTCTAAGTTGAAGAGCAGCAGTAAAAGCAAAGGGATTGCTTTTTAGGGTTCTGGTGTAATTTGCTCTGTTTCATTGCATTTTTACTTTCATGACTGTTTAAATATGATGTGTATCTATATTGTTGCTTAAAAGGAATGGTCACAATATTCCTTCAGCCTGTTTCTTTGTGCCTGGGCGTCTCCTGAGCTGGCTCAGACTTGGGCATCTATGTGATAAGTCAGGAATTTGATTCGGTTGCAAATTGGCTCAGCAATAGAAGGGTTTTCAACTGGTTAAATTCTTGATCCACAGGCCCTAGTGCCTTGACAGGAATATTTCCTCTGGCAGCAGTACAACAGCAGAGCTGTGTCTAGAAAAATACCTGCTCATCTGATAGCATAAGAAGCAGAATGGCAATTGTTACTGACTTTGCAGAAGTTTGTAAGTGAAATACGAAGAAGAGAGAAGTGCAAACTTAGCTGTTGCCTTTTTGCAAAAATTGAGAAGGATTTTGCTTTTGTATGGTTATCTCAGAATCCAGAATTCCAAGTTAAAAAAGCATTAATAAAATCAAGAAGTTTTTTGAAGCAAACTTTCAAAATTTAGTCTTGCTTTTTGTTTTAAAAGTTCTGATTTGAACATTTACATAACATGTTTCTCTGGGTTGTGTAGTGGAAGTGTTAATTTGGAAATACTTTGTCTTGTTGTAACCCTTTAAAACATTTTTGTTTACTAAACCATGTTTTCCAGTTCTACTTTACTGGCATTCATCATGGAGTTGTTGAAGAACTCTATTGCTATGCAAGAGCAGATGCTTTCCTGTAAAGGCTTCCTTGTGATAGGATACAGCCTAGAAAAGGTAAAGTAAATATTTCTTGCTGTCTTACATTGATGTTGAAATTCTTTTGAGGTAAATACTTTTCCTAGACTGTTGCAGGGCTCTCCTTAAGCAGATCTTCTTTTGCAGTCTTCCAAAGCCCACGTTACCAGAGCTGTGCTAGAACTTTGCCTTGCCTTCTCGAAATACCTGAGCAACTTACACAATGGGGTGCCCTTGCTGAAGCAGCTGTGTGATCATGTTCTCCTGAACCCTGCAATATGGATTCACATCCCAGCACAGGTAAAATTGCTTATTCTTGTCAGTAAGGTATCTTATGGTGTATTGATTTGGGAGTGTTGAAACTAAGCCTGGACTCCAAAGAATTACGGGTTCTGGCTCCGCAGTGGAAATCATCCAGGAATTGTTTTCAGGCTCTGCTTTGCTGCATATAGTTGACAAGTTTTGCAGACTCTCAAGGTTTTCTGGGAGTTGGGAAACTTGCAGTGTTCTGCAGAACAGAGTTGTGACTTCTGACTCAGACTGAGAAGGAAGTTTGGATGGGATAGTTGGGAAAAACTCAGCAATTTTTGAAGAGGAAATTATCTCGGGTGTCAGATTTTAAGTCTTAATATAAATTGACAGTGAGTATTTTTGTTTTGGTGAATCTCTGTTCTCCGAGAGTGAACAGCTTTGATCAAAACTTGCCAGCTGAAACCTTCCTACCAGCACTGTACAGTTTCAGAAATATAATGAAATTTTTCATCAGTTTGCAGAGGTTTTAAGACTAACCTATGCAGAGAAAAATCTATTTCTTTAAGACATTTTGATAGGTGAAGTTTAGGAATTTAGTTGTCTGTCGTGCTGCAGTTCAGGTGTGATGATTTCTGTTTTCCTGACTGGGTGTTGTAGGTTCAGCTGACCCTGTACACTTACCTGTCTACGGAGTTCATTGCCACTGTTAACATATATGGAGCAATCCGGAGGGTTGGGACAGTTCTTTTGGTCATGCACACCCTCAAGTATTATTACTGGGTGGTGAACCCTCAGGATCGCAGTGGGATAACTCCCAAGGGCATAGGTATGTACATGTATATTGATTTTTACTCTCACAATCTGATGTTTGCTGTAAAAAAGTTTTGTATACAATGTTTAGAATAGAACCATGCTTCAGAAATCATTATCCTTCAGTGGGGTGGGTTCCCCGTAACAGTGTGAGCAGTGGGCTTTTGTCCTTGGAAGATTTTTTTTCACAACCTAATGGAAACTTTCTGTAGAAGTCATATCCTCTGTCATCAGACACCTATGTGAACTGATACTAGGCAGAAATGGTCAGAGAAATGGTAGGATGTTGGAGCTGTAGAGCTGTGCCTGGGAATATGGTCTCTCTCTGTAATGAAAGGCTCTGGAATTTCAGAGAGAGAAGTGGGTGATGGAAGAGAGCTGGATGTACTAGGAGTGAGTGCTCCTTAGATGTGTCTGTCTTCCTACCACCAACTTCTCAAAATGCCCAGCCCTTCCTCTTAGAGGCTTGTAAAGATTGTTTTGTAGTATTTCACATCCTTTAAGAAGCAAAGCATGTGTGTTTTCTCCTTTATTTGTGGATTTACTTAGTTTCTTAACTCATTTATTGAGCCTGAGGCAAGTGGATGAGTAGGACAGTCTTAGTAATGCAGTTTAATGGCTTGTTTTGACTAGGCTGGTTTATACAGAAGAGAACTGTTCTTAAACCAAATATGCCTGTGGGCTTGTACTTTATAGAACCAGACTCATACAATCACTTTCATTCTCTAAATGGTTTGCTTTTCTGTGATGATTAAGATCATAAGAACAGTAACCCTACAGGCAAATGTAAAAACTATCCCCCAAAATGTATTTGCAACAGTTCATTTGCTTTCTGTACCAAAGCTTTTACTTGACTTTGACACTTGGTTGCACCTGTTTTTTTAACCTTGCCTCTCCTGGGAACTACTGAGTGTTTGAGTTTTTAAAATGTTTCTTTGGAAGTCTGCTTTACACAGGAATGGCAGGAGCCAGTCCTTTTGACTTTGAGTTAACAAATTAGGTCATGTCTTTCAAGGTACTCTTTATACATAGCACTGTAAGATTGATTTTGGTGTATTTAGCCGATGTATAATAATGGCATGTAGCTCTTCCTTTGAGCTTTAGCAGAACTTTTAAAAAGAACTGTAAACTGCAAAAATTTAAAATCTGGAAATTCTGGAATAAAGTTCTTGTATCAGTCTTATTCCTTGCATGAAGTTGGTTCATAGCACTACAAGGAAGTGTTAAAATCATCAGAATTTAGAGGGGTTTAGGAAACTATTTAATAAAAGCCTCAGTGGAACCTCGCTGATCAGGCATTTTGCTAATAAAAAGTGATAAAACACAGTACTGTTTTGTGGTCTGAAATAGAGGGAGAGAAGACTTAGTTTTGTGCCTTCTTCACCAGAAAATGCCTTTGATTTTTCTTTTTGTGAAAATGCAGTCTATGCTAATAACAACTGTTAACTTGTATTTTTTGTGTCTACTTTTCTTTTGTAGATGGTCCACGGCCTACTCAAAAAGAGATTTTATCCCTGCGAGCATTTTTGTTGATGTTCATTAAACAGCTCGTGATGAAGGTAGGATGGCTTTAAATTATGGTAGGATGTTTAAGTTTTCTTTCATAAAGAAATGCCTAGCATGTGTTAAATGTGTTGAATTTTGTAATAGTAAATAAACAGAAAAGCCACATAAGGTGCTTCTTTTTGTTGTGGCTCTTGCCATGGACAGCAGTGCTAAAGATGTGTTTTTTCCCTCTTTTAAGCTGTTTTTATAAAAAGTGGAGCTGTTATTAACTGAGAAATGTTTACTATTGGGGAAATAAGTATTTAATTTCTTGTTTTGGGGTTTTTTTTTAACATGACCTACATCATAAGTGCTCAAAGACTAAAGAGAAACATTTGATATTGCATGCTGTGGGTCAGTGGGACAGAGGAGGATAAGAAAGACTCTATCAATAAGTTTCACAACTGTTTCTTGGACATTAGAGGAATGTTGGAATTCAGCAGCTCTACTGTTTATAGGCTCTTCATGACCCTTTCCTATCATAAGTTTTGGTCTCTCTCTTTTCTCTCTTCTATGGACTGACTTTTCTTGTGTTTGAATCTACCTCCTTTTTCCACTCTTCCCCTGTGTTGCTAATGGACTGGTGAGCTCTGCCTGGAGCAGTAACTACCAGACAAGCTCTGCTCTTGACTCTTTAACTCTTTCTTTAAATTGTATGTTCTGCAATTGAAGTATCAGGAACGTTTTGTCTATCAGACTCTAAAAGACTTTCATTAAGTGTTAGATTCTTTTTTTTTTTTTTTTTTTTGCAAATTTCTATCAGAGATTTATGATTTGGACGGTTTTGGGTAGAGTTTCACCAGGTTTGTCATGGTTTAACCTCAGCCAGCAACCAAGTACCACACAGCCACTTGCTTACTCCCCCAGCAGTGGGATCAGGGAGAGAGTCACAAGAGCAAAAGCTTGTTGTGAGGTGAGATAAAGACAGTTTACAGGGAAAGCAAAAGCCACATACACAAGGAAAGCAGAACAAGGAGTTCACTCCCTGCTTCCCATGGGCAGGCAGGTGCTCAGCCATCTCCAGGAGAGCAGGGCTTCGTCACACAGGGCCCCGTAACAGTGAGTTGGGAAGACAAATGCCACCTCTCCAAGTGTTTCCCCCTTCGTCCTTCTTCCCCTCTGCTTTATATCCTGAGCATGGTGTCACATGGTCTGGAATGTCCCTTTGGTCAGCTGGGGTCACCTGTCCGGGCTGTGTCTCCTCCCACCCTCCCAGGCATCCCCAACCTCCTCACCAGTGTGGCTGGTCCAAAAAGCAGAAAAGGCCTTGGCTCTGTGTAAGCCCTGCTCAGCAATAACAAAAACATCTCTGTGTTATCAACACTGTTTCCATCACAAATCCAAGCCATAGCTGTGCACTGGCTCCTGTGAACAAATTCTACCCCAAGCAGAACCAGCACAACAGTAAAAAGCATGTCCATCATAAAAGGTTGAGGATGATCCTTTGGCAAGTTTTCTATTTGCACATAATGGTGCAAAATCTTTTTGGGAAATGAAAGATTTGCTTTAAAAAATAAAAGCCCTAAAAGTGGAGAAGTCTGCTTTTGCCTACCCTCATCCTGTTCTTAGAAACTTGGTTTTTATTTTATTTTCACAAAAAATACCTCAAGGCATATTACTGGGCATAGGTGCTATAAATGATTGAGATTTCTTCAAAGTTGATAGCAACTGAAGAGAGGCTTCTGTAGTGGAAAATAAGAACCAAGCACAGTTATGGGTATAGCTAAGAGGCTTATAATTAAACTTCCAGATCTGCTTTTGAGTCCTTTATGCTACCTCAATTTAATTCTTCTATTAACAGGAAGCTCTCAGTTCAAATTGACTGTATCAATTAACATGTATTACTCTAACTATTTCGTATACTATATTGCTATTTATCTTGTTTTTATGCCTCTGTTGAAATTGCCTTGAAACACTTTTATAGCCTTCAGCGGGTGCTTTTGGGGGCAGGGAAACAGCTACCTTGTGACTATGAAGCTATTACAGTATCAAGTGAAGGCAGATTTGTTGTGTGGTACTTGCTTCGTTATATAAATATTTCTTGAAATAATGCTTTTTTTGGAAACAGCACTTTTGTACTTGAAAGATGATGCTTAAAACCTGTTTCTTTTTAAAGGACTATGGAATAAAAGAAGATGAATTGCAGGCTATCCTCAATTACCTGCTCACTATTCACGAGGTAATTTTTTATTTGGGGGATTTGTTTGTCAAGAGTGGCATACTAGTGCTGTTTGTGTCCACCAAATGTTTGAATAATTTCAAATATAACCTCCTTCATGCCACAAGATGGCTCTGCAGAGGAAGTAGCAAGCATTGTCCAATTCTTTAGAGTAGTGTGCTGATATGCCAATATTCTTGCAGTGATTTAAGCACTATGTTCAATGTTAGATTGAAGTTCATTAAGCCAGTAAGTCAAAATGGTTTCTTGTGTTGTTCTACAAACCAATTTACCAAGCAGAAAAACAGATGGTGAGACTGACTTTAAAAAAAAGTCAAAACCTTGTTTTAGGCTGCCTAAGTAATATTTTTTGTTTTGTTTTTCCTCTCCTTTTTATTTTGCTTCTTAAATAAAGCAATAAAATTGAAAACATGCATTAAAAAAATAAAGATGTATGTTAATGGCATCTAAGAGAAGCATATAAACTTAATTGGGAGAAAATGTTGGTTACCACTGATACATCTGCATCTTCATATTTTAGCACCAGGAAAAGGCACTTTATGCCAGATGCAACATCAAAGACAAGGGAAATGGGGACATAAATCTAACTGATCTCATCTCTGTAAGGGTGCTTGAAATGGGTAAAATAAGGAATTAATTGAACTTCGTTTCAAGCAGTATAGATTTTTTAAAAATTGTTTTTATTTTGCTTACACCTATATTTTCCTTTTATTCTCTTCTTTTATTCTCTATTCTTTTATTCGTGCTGGTCACTACTACTTGGTAGTACCACAGTCAAGCAATTCTACTTTATGTGGAGAAGTAAAAATAAGACTCTTGGTAACATCTAAGAGTGAACTAAAATAGCAAAAGCTTTGTATAGCCTTCAGATGAGGATTTGATGTTTTAAATGTCTTAGCAGTTTGCATACTCAAGTGTAAAAGATCCATGAATACTGAATCCCACAATCTAACTGTGAATTCAGAAAAACATCAACAAAAAAAGTAAAATTTAGCTTTCTCATAAGGCTCACTCCTCAGTGATAGCATCTGTAATGTCAGCTGATAATATCACCAGGTGAACAGAGTTGTTCAGGAGGATGTAAAACTGATTTTCTAATAGAGAAAGAATCAGAGTATTTGTTCAAAAGTGTTGTACAGTGTTTTATTTGTGGGCTTTTTTTGTTTTAAAACAAACTTTCGTTTTAATACTACAAAGCATGGGAAAAGACAGTTGCATTTTGTTATTTCTTAGGTTATTTTTAGTTACAATGAGCTTGGAACATATTAATGAACTGTAGCTTAGAGAGCTTTAGACTAAAAGTATGGAAAACTGTACTGAGCGGCTTGAATTACCCATTTTAAATATTGTTTGTGGCAGGTGGTAGTATTTTTTTTCATGGTTTGAACATTTCTGAGTAGAAATTTTTCATTAAACACCACCCTGTGCCCCGGAAAATGAGTGACAGCTTATTTGTAACTCCTGTGCAGGAAAGGACTGGGAAATACACATGCAAACAGAGGAGCACATGTGTGGAAGGAAGTAACAGTCTAAATATCCATTGCCTGTCAAATCCTTGCATCCCAGACACTGATATATCACTTTTCACCCCAAACAATTAGGTGTATTTTTTGTAATGTTTTCTCCTGCATTTGCCTTTTAGCAAAAGTTTAGTTCTTTTGATCCTGGCCAAAATGATTTTGTCCTTAGTTTATTATTAATCTCCACATACTCTTGAAATGTTTTGTAGTGGTTCTTTAAGCCAAAACAATGTTCTAGTGTACATGTTGTGAATTCAAATTTGTAACTTTTATTCAACAGGATGACAATCTAATGGATGTCTTGCAGTTGCTGGTTGCTCTGATGTCAGAGCATCCTGGTTCTATGATCCCTGCATTTGATCAGAGGAATGGATTACAGTAAGTTTGAATTTTCTAAGTGGGAAAAAGGAAATAGTATTTTGACCATATTGCTGTTTGCA
Source organism: Lycocorax pyrrhopterus obiensis (assembly GCA_014706295.1). NCBI lineage: Eukaryota > Metazoa > Chordata > Aves > Passeriformes > Paradisaeidae > Lycocorax > Lycocorax pyrrhopterus. The sequence continues at coordinate 71,374,298 of JACSVZ010000006.1, read as the reverse complement.
AGAGTTCTCGTGAAATCTGAAAGGTTCTCGTCAGTGTGTGTGTTGCAGTCTTAGACTCCTCATCTTGGGAGATTTTTGGGTCCAGGTGTTCATTCTGACAAGAGGTGCTGTTGGATTTATTATCAATGAGGTGTTTTTTTTAATGTTTCCAAGCTGTCAGTCACACTTAAACAGGGAGTGATCCATTTCAGTCTGTGCATTGATGTCTTCATCTACTGGTGCTCCGTCTTCAGCCTCCCGTTCTTACAGATGTTTCAGAACTGGAAGGGGGCTGACGAAAATTGATTCAGATGTCTTCTGATCCTTGTTAGTTTTTTTTTTTCCTGTGGGACTTTTGCAGAAAAACTTTTTATTTGTTTAAAAGTAGCAGTTTATGTAATGCATTGTTTGCAATCTTTTTCCCAACAAACAGAAAAATTGTGTTTAATACTATTATGAGAGAAAAGTAGGGGAAGTAACAAATTCTATGAGCGCAAGTAGAAAATCTGCTAGAAGAGTTAAGTTATGACTCTGATTTTGTCTTGTGGCTCTCAGAGGGTGGTCACAGTATTGAACTTTTTAATTTAAAAGGAACCTGCCTGAACACAGTGGGGAAAAAATTGGTACAGGCAAACAAATGTGAGAGCTGTTCTTGAAGGATACGGGGAGTAGTAATTCTCTCACTGTGTAAAGGCAGAGTCTCATTTCATACATTTAGTTGCACCTATTAGTTAACCCCTGTTTATACATATATTTTTTCCAGTTGCCCTTTCTCAAGAGACTGCATTCAGGCATGTTTGTAATTGTTTTCTCCCCTTTTAGTGCTAGACTGATTTTTGTTATTTTTTTTCTTTTACCCATTTTAATCAGATTTGATTTCATTTGTGTGGTAATGGATTATGTATGGAAAACTAATAAAAACTCTAAATAGTAAAGTATTTGAATGTCATGTTGCGTCTCCAATGCAGTCCATTTGGTTTTATTTAACAACTAGCAGTAGGTGCTTTCATTTTTGTTAACAAGTATATGAGCAAGTCAGCATGAATAGTGAGTCCACAGTGAAAAATCACTTTGTTTTCCTGTCTCATTTGTTACACTCCTTGCTCCTGTGTTGTCTCCAGTCACTTAATGGATTGTTTGTGTGCTTCTTGATACATCTACTTGTTGCAATTAAGGCATTATATTCTTGAAATTTAAAAATAATTTTCCAAAGCACTCTAAATACTTGGAGTTCTCTTGAAGTTAAAAATTTTAGAGTAACCAGTCTTGTAGGGGAAAAAAAAAAGGAAATGCTTTTTCCCTATGCACTTAGGTAACCCTGATAGTGTTCTGTAAAGAAAAGCAGAGAAATGGATTCTGTTGCTTGAATGGCCAGTGCATCATAGGTTTGCTTTTTTGTTTCCTTCTGTAGTTTCTGTGGTTGCAGCATTCTCCAGGATAAATTATTTGTTATACATAACTGTTTTGTAATCACCCTTAGGTTTTACCTTTAATTCTGGTATAGAACTAATTTTTTTTTTTTGGTCTTAGTTCCTGTGTCCTGAGAATTATTTTTGGGTGTATAAAAATAAAGGTACATAACTAGTGATGAGTGCTCAGTTATGTATAGATAAGGCCTAAAAACTTGAAGTTCTTTGAACTCTTTAAAACTTGCTGATCTAAAATGCCATGTTGTAACATGGAATATTTTTGGAAAGACTCTCCAGAATTGTTTAAATGGGCTAGGTTCTTTTTCTTCCCCCTAGTGAAGTGATCCAAATTTCTTCAAAAATGTTATCATTACTTATTTATGGTAAAGGATGGGTTCTGTGCCTTCTGTTTCAATATGATTTCATGGAACCTTTGGAAATTAATGTGTTTTTTTTTCGAAGAGAGCTTAGTAGTCCATGTAGATAAAGTTAAATCATATTTCACAGATTTAAAGATCTGTTGGATACTATGAACTGCAGTCCAACTAGAATCAGATAGTGATGTGGCCCTAAACACTTGACTGTCTAAAAAATAAGTGATGAAAGAAATTGGATGTAACTGATAAATACATCTAGATGTCTTAAATTTTTATGTGAGGTTTACAAGGACCAAAACCCTGCATTTTTTATTCTTCACATTGATAGAAGACCGATGTGTTTTTTCCACTTAGGGTGGTCTACAAGCTTTTAGCATCACAAAGTGAAGGCATCAGGGTGCAAGCTCTGAAAGTGATGGGATATTTCTTAAAGCATCTTGCTCCAAAGTAAGTACTGATTTGGGTCTTTAACTAAACCTCCCAAGAAAGGAATGAGTAAAGGTAGGTTGTGACACATGCATTCTGTATGTTATTTTGTGTATAAATTATTGGATGTGTATACACACATTTGTGTGTAAAGGGAGAAAAGCTATATTGGAGGTCAGTCACTAAATAGGCTTCCCTGAATGGGAGCTATTCTTCTTCAACTACCCCTCAGTCTATTTGTCATGAATATATTTTTGATGTGGTGGAATTGCTTGTTATTGGCAGCTAGTGTCCAGGCATTATCACTTCCTTATCAAGCTGATTTAATTGTTACTTGCAGTGTGACTTCCTGCTTTTCAAAGTGGCCCTTTTCCAGTGAAATCAGTAGCAAGAAATAGACTGGTGAGATGGAACCCCATGTTACTGAGAACTAGGTTTAATATGTCTCAAATTGACTGTGATAGTAGACAACTATTGAGATTGCTGTCCATGGTTGCATTTTTGAATGAAATGAGGGCAAAAGTGTCATTTCCTCAGTGTTTTATCAAGAGATCCCCAAGGCTGTGTTCCAGCTTTTTGGGCCCTTGGGTGAGTGGACCTCATTTATGGAAGAAAGGTGGCTGCCTTCAGGGAATGATTTGTCCTTTCAGAATCTGGACACTTCCCCTTTTCCTTCACCGAAAGTGAAAGACTTAAGGAACAAACAAGAAAAATACGTTACCAGTGATTTTGTATTTCTTGAGGCACATGTTTTAAACTTTTTTTCCCCTAAAGTGAATTGAATGCATAAGTTTATTTTGTCTTTCTCTACCATTTTAGGAGAAAAGCTGAAGTCATGCTTGGACACGGATTGTTCTCTTTGTTGGCTGAAAGGCTGATGCTTCAGACAAGCTTATTCACCATGACCACATACAATGTCCTGTTTGAGGTAGTAATACACTGTAGTTAGAATCCAATCTTTCTAATTACTTGTAAGACATTGTTAGAAAATTGCTTACATATTTGTGCTGATATGTTCCAGATGACATTAAACCTTAGTGTGATGCAGCTGAATGTTGCTTTTTTTTCCTCCCAAAGCTCACTGCTTAGGATTTACCCCCTCCTTAACTTGGTTATGCTCATTATGAACAGTGCTAGATAATGAGTAACCTGTATGTCTCAAGCAGACGCTCATGTAGATGTGGAATTTTATTATAGCAATGATCTTGCCTTAGGATAATTGCTTTGGTTAGATTCGCATTTATCTCCCAGTGTATTTTAAATAACAGTATGCACTTAAGAGAGAAACAAAAAAAAAAGTAGTTTATAGAATACAGAGATTTAGGAACAGGATGAAATAAATTATTAAGGAAGTTAGTGAGTGGGGATTTTTTGGGATGAGTTTTAGAATGATGGTGATTGTGCTGTATCCAACTATTTTTCAGTAAGCTGTCTTCTGTACATTGATATGGCACCTTCTTCTTTCTTGCCAGATTCTGACTGAACAGATTTGCACTCAAGTAATACATAAACAACACCCTGACCCAGATTCAACGGTGAAGATACAAAATCCTCGTAAGAATAATACACATTTTTAAGTGCTACCTTAAGAAAAGTCTGCTTTAAAAAAACCTCACCAATGAAAAAACTTGTCAGTTACATCTACCAGTCTTCTAATCTCAGCCTTACATTTTTTTTCACACTAAAAGACAGATAACTTGTATTTAGTTGGGGTTACGTACAAAGTATGTCTCTATAGCTTTTTGAAGGACGTTTTATGTGTCTAAATGTGTACATAGTTCATAACTCACCTTTTTTGGCTGTGCAGTCATGTTATGAAATGGTTTTTCAAGACTTGCATGCACAGGATACTTTGATTTAATATATGTTAAGGTTCCAGCAAAATTCTGAATGCATTCCGACTAAGTTACCTGAAATATGGAAACAGCTTTCATCTTAAATTACATTCAGTATGACAATGCTAGATGGAAAATTGGAGAAATGTATCTGCTCACTGTTTTGGTTAGCTTACTTTATTGGACATATCTTCATATGAAACTTTAGATGTCTTTTGAACTTAGAGAAAATACTGATCTCCTTTCCTGAATTATATGCATTATTAATGTGCTCTGTATATAATACAATGGACTTACGGTAGCTTTGGGAGTTAACTTTTTTCCTGGAGAAGTAACAGATTTTTCACTTTCGTAGCTGCTTTGTCATTAAATGTAGGTCACAGTTGTGGGTTTGTTTCAGGTAGAAAGTGTGGGAAGAGAAAGGAAAGCTAAGCAGCTATGGGAGAAAGAGATCTGGTTGCACTATGCTATTTGCCTTCTGGTAAATCTGTATGAAGCACGAGATGTGAGCAGGTTTCTGTGGCTTTCTCCTAAGATTTTTGAAGTTGGCAGTCACTGCTGTGGTCAGCATAGACTATATGGAGACTGAGTTGAGTCTGAAACTATGTAGGTCTAGTAGGAAGAGTGACTTCTAGAGTACCTTTTTTAGATCAGTACTATTATCAAATAAAGAATTTCTCTCTAAGAAGTTGCACAAGATGAACAGCAACTATCACAGTGACTGTGTTCAAATTGAACCCTAATTCGTTCACAAAGTTGACTTCTCTTAAAGTAACAAGAACAGTCACTGCTCCACTGCTTCGGCAAGTGTGATATACCCTCAGTTTTGACCTCCAAAAAATACAGAAAACATTGTGATCACAAGAGACAAAATTTTGTATTGGGAAGGTTTTTTAAAACATAAACTGTTAAGTTTAATTGGAAGTTGGTCACATTCTTAGAAAATTCGGTATTATCAAGGTAGAGCAAAATCTGTTCATTTTTCTCATATATTGATTTTTTGAAGGATTTTTTTTATGTGAACCTCATGTAAAAATGGTTCTGACAGCTTATCAATTGTCATGCAGTAATATTTGTGTTGCTTAAATAGGATAATTCAATGAATTCCATTTTCTTCAGCTGTAGAGGCCTGCAAATCCCCCTAATGGGTGACTAGGTTTGAGAACTATTGGAAAAAGGGATTTGTTTTAGTTAAACTTTCTTCTCCAATAGAGATGTGCCTTTTCTCAATATAAAACTTTTTTACGTGGTGTCACTTTTCTTGTACAAACACTATTGAAAGAGGCCTTGTGTTTTATGCTGTGCTTAGTCCTAATATTTTGTTACTCATGAACTGTTTTACAGAGATTTTGAAGGTTATTGCAGTCCTGGTCCGTAATTCTCCGCAGTGTCCAGAAACTCTGGAGATCCGGCGAGCCTTCCTCTCGGATATGATTAAACTTTTTAATAACAGCAGAGAAAACAGGAGGTAAGATGGCTTGCTCTATGCACAAGTATACAAAACAAGTAGCAAGGTCTCCTAGTAAATCCAACTCATGAGGCAGATGCGGCTTCATTGCTGTTTCAGCAAACTCTGTACTCCAGCAAAGTCTTCAGTATGAAAAGTTAGAGAAGGTTGCATGTAGCAATTTTTTTAAGCATGTTGAATTCTTGACTCAGCTACTGTACATATTTCTAAGATATATTTTAATATGCGATTCAACAGCATGTGTGTGTTTTGCAGGAGTTTGTTGCAGTGCTCTGTCTGGCAGGAGTGGATGCTTTCCCTCTGTTGTTTTAATCCAAAGACTTCTGAGGAGCAGAAGATAACTGAGATGGTGTACACCATATTTCGGATTTTGCTGTACCATGCAATAAAATATGAGTGGGGTGGCTGGCGTGTGTGGGTGGACACACTGTCAATCACACATTCAAAGGTGAGTGTTTGAAATAGTTGGGAAGTTTTGTTATGTTCTGTAATTAGATTTAGAACCTTTAAGTGCTGTATCATACAGTGAGATAATCTTGAAGTGAAGGTCAGTAATTAAATGAAAGCCCTGTGTTTTTACCTTTGAAATATATGACAATTAAATGTTAAATTTGTTGTTTTAACACAAATATTTTTTGTTGTCGTTGCTCAAATTAGTTTATCCTGATACCAAAAATGAGATTAATCAAATTTCAGGAGCATTTCTGAAAAATTTTAGTGCTGGTTTTGCTTTTTAGTGGCAGCAGGAACACAAGGTGGCGCACCATAGCTATTCATAAACAAAAATACCTTTTAGTAACATCAAAAGCTGTAAAACAAATGAGTAAAAAGCAAAGAAATCCAAGTTAAGGCAGATACTTCAGATGGTAAACTGTCATGGAATATGGGATGAGAATGCAAATCCTTGCAGTATGAATGAGGCTGTTACCCTTTGTTATTGTTCTGTCTGAATTTTGTTGTAGTTACAACCAGAGTTACATGATCAAAGTTATTAGTGGTTCTCTGAACAAGGCACGGTAGTACAGAAGGTATTTTATACAGCCTTATTCTGAACAAAAGAGTGAGGCCAGCGTGGGCCTCAGAATTATTCTGGTTATCAGAATATTTACTTAAAATTAATTAAATTATAAATTACCTGTTTCTAAATGTGTGCAACTTTGCAGTGTGGAAAGGACATCTGTGAATCCTAAAGATCACTTTGTGATACTAAAGAATTTTTGGCATTTCTGAGGTCTATGATTTTGCATGAATTTTTTTCCTCAAAAAAGGTCAGTGTCTGCAGACAGCAAGAACCCTGTTATTTTGCAGCTCTGTTTATTGCATTCAGAGGTCGCTGGTGGATTCTTGGGCTATGGGGAGGCAATTTTAGAAATCGATGCAATAAAAGTGGGTGAAATCACTTTATTAAACAGTCACTTAGATAAGTGGAATTCCGATGCAAAGTGCCCAGGGCCACATTTTAAGCCTTACAGAAATCACATTTTAGGTGTTGGACCATTCTTAGTATTCTTTTTTGTCGGCTCTGCGGTCTTCAGAAACCAGTTTCCTCCTTTTCCCCAAGATGCAGAGGGCAGGAGTGGATTGTACAATGGCAAGCTGTAGCCAGAGCAAAGATCCCTAATGCACTTTTATATAAAACTGGCATAATTTAGCATTTGTTTGATTGCTGGGAATCACTGGGACCTGTCCCTGGGGAAAGATGGAGAGGTGAATGAAGGAAGACCACCTTTCTAGCTCTTACAGAGAGCTTTGGTGTCTTGAATTTAGAAATTAGCTAGCACATTATCTTATAATCTGTAGTTCTGTTCTTAGAGTCTTTTTGTAAGATAATGTGATGTCGGAAACCTCATTTAAACAGCATCTCTATGTCACAAAGGTTATATGGATTTTTGGTCATTCCCTTCAGTGACTGAATGTGGCTAATCAATGATCTCGAGTTCCTAGAGAAAAACCCCAAGATTTTGGGTTGCCATGGCCAAATGTCAAGAACAAAACCCCACAGTTTTACAAAAGACCAAAAAACCCCATAGATATAGATAATGTGGGTTTGGTTTATTTATTTGTATTTTAAAGGCTATATGTTTTTGTGCAATTCCATAGTGAATGAGAAGATGACCTACTTCATTCTGTGTTTCTCATTTTTGGTTCGTGGCATGCTGCCATAGGGAGGTGTCCTTGGTTGTAGGAGTAACTCCCTGTAGGTTTTCCCAAGTCTAACTTTGTTGACTTCCTGGTCAATATATAAGATCCGTTTGTTCTTCCAGTCTACTTCATAGGAAGTGGAATGATGGCAAGGTTGGGAGTGTGTGAGTGTGGGCAGAGTGTGGTGGTGGAATACTGAAGGAATCATAAAGGGGTTCAGTTTGTTTGGACGTCAGTACTAATACTAGTTCCAGAAGCCGAAATGAGAATGTTTAAACAGAAAAAGCAGCCAGAAACTTAACTTGACAGTATTGATATGAATGATGATGCCATTACCAAGATTTTAAAATTTCACCTTTGTTACGCACTTTCCATTTGAACTTTTTTGGTAAATAATACGTACAATTCATGTAACTAGCCATATAAGACTAGATGATACTTCAGAGCTGCCTGTTAATTACATAAACATAAATTAGGATAAATCACAAAAAAAGCTCTTGAAAATGTCCTTATAAATAGATAATTATAATGAATTTTTAATCCTTTTAGTTTTACTTAACTTTAAATAGTCTTGTATCCTGTTATACCACTATTGAGATTCATAGAGATTCACACATAACCTGGTGTAGGCATAATTCAGTGGGCAAATGGTTCAATGCTAAGTGCATCTCAGATGTTTTTGATTTCTAGCGTGCTTTCAGAGTAATGTGGGAATTATGGGAACGAAAATATTTCCTTAACATTGCTAAGAGAATAACCAATTTGGGTTTTTCCTATTTCATCTCTAATTATATTGGGTTACTGCTTATTTTTCCTTTTTACAACCCTCTGCGCTGTTGGTGCCACTAATTTATAACACCATTCTATGATAAAGAACTAGTACATAAAGGACCAGTGTTACAGAATTGGATAGGTTTTGCAGAGCTACACATCAAGATACATGCAGCTGCTATAAAAAGCCAAAGAAACTCAATTGCAATTTTATTGTCCAGTTTGATAGATTTCCTGCCACCTCTGTAGCAGGGAAGCTGTTTGTCACTGTAACCCTCTCCTCCAACAGCTGCACAGCGTTTTATAAGCAGCAGTGGCTTTTCCAGCATAATTGCGCTGCATTGGCTTCCTTGCACTCAGAATTTAGAAGGTGTGTAGGTGTGTGCAACCTTTTTAAAGCCAAATTTCTTAGTACTACTCATGTATTTTGTTAATTTCCATTTTTTTTTTGATGCTTTCCAGATATTAAACCATTGTATACAAAGGTGTTTAATCTGTTGCTTCTAGTTCAATGAAAATATTAATGGAGAAATTAAATCACAGCTCCAGTTTGTTCTGACTGGCCAGGGCTGAATTTCTGAAAGCATCTAAGAACTTCTGTTTTTTAAACATTGCAACCATGCTAACTAGGCCTTAGATGATATCTGTCTAGTCCTGTTACTTTTTACAAAGGACCAATGATTTGGGGGTTAATAATAGGAAACAAGTAAAGAATGGTGGACAACTTCCCTTTTTAACCTTTCAGCTTCCCCAGGTTTTAAAAGAATATAATTATTTATACAGTATAATGCACTCCTGAATGATCTGAATGTTTTAAACTACTGCGAAGACTAACATCTGCTTATTTCAGGCCCTTAAATATGTGTTACTACTTAAAAGTTGATTCATGTTACCTTTCTGTTAAAGAAAATATATTCAGGTGAATTATGATTTTTATTTTTAGTTTTTAGTAGCTCAAGAAATTTTCAGTGAGTAAGACTCAGAGATGTTAATATGTGTAAACTGCAGTTCTGTTGCTGTTTAAGTGGGAAAATTTTATTCACTGATCTGAAGGAGAAATATAATCTTAAAATGTTAGTAGTGGGACCTTAGATTACAGTGTATTTCTAACTAATTGTCAGTTTTCAGTCTAAAGAAGTACAGTTGTAATAAACACTGTGAGTGCTAAGTAATTCCATGCCCTGCTCGTTTAATTTAAGAGGGGGGGAAAAAACCCAGAGCATTTGTGTGCCATGTTTGCCAGGTTTTCATCACTGTCTGATGAGGGAAAACTGGCAAAAGCTGCAAAGGTTAGGTGCTGGAGGAGTTAATATATGGTGGCAATTAAAAAACTAATTAGCAGAGAAGTGAACGTGGCTCAGTAGTTTTAGGAGGTAAGGGGCTGTTGGAACCTGAAGTCCAAATCCCACTGGCCTTCAGGAGTTCCTTAGGACAGTTTTGTCAGTTTTTTATCCCTGTCATGAAGGCAGGAGAGTCTCCCACAGCAGAGATCTTCTGCTCCAGGGAATTTTGAAGGCTTCAGGTATTCTTCAGTCCTCTGAAAAGTGTCTGTGCATTGCCCTCAGGGGAAGCAGAGGTACCTGGCCCAGAGGGTCATTGTACCACTGCAGGTTTTTGGTTTTCACTTGTGCCGTGCCTAGTATGTCAATGAAGTAAAGCTGGGAGCAGGCTTGAAATTATTAAATATTACATTCATTCTTAGGGTGTAAATAGTTATTTTTAATAAATATTACTTACTCTACATAGAAATGATTCTCAGGGTGTCACCTGAGTTATGGAGAGCAGAAGGAGCCTGGAGACTGGAATGTGCAGCCTCCTTTAGAGCTGTGCACCCTCCAAGGTATGTTGTGATGATGCAGTCCCTCCCCTTTATGAGTTGTTTCCTTGTTACAGCTTCTTTTGTAGTAGGTGTGTGGGAAGGCTTTTCTAACCAATGTCTCCAGGGAGAAGAAAGTATTTTCACTGTTCAGCAGGCAGAGATGTGCACCAGTGATGGGCTCTTGCAGCATATGTGGTTAATGGGGAGCTCCTCCATCTCATGATTCACTTGGTTTGGGGGAGTGCAGTGTCGTGAATAAACCTGCAGGATGCTAAAATTTGAGTAATCCAAACTGAAAGAAATGGGGATAGAATAGAAGGGAGCAAGGTAAACTGAGAATTTATAAAGCAGGCAAAAAGCTTTATAAAGCTGCAGAGAAGCCTTAAAAGAAGTGCGTAATAGACATTTGCTACTGAGTGTCAGAGCTCTCCGAAAGAAGAGTTACGGAAACATTTGCAGCAGACAGAGGTGGTGCATAAAGCGGCAAGTAGCTCTGAAATAGTCTTCCTAAGTAAAGAAGACTTGAGGAGAGAGAGGATTCCCATCTGTATGACTTGGTATAAAAGTCATTGGAACCTGGGACCTGTGTCTGCAGCCTCGAGAATTGTTAGTTGTTTTCTTTGCTGTTGCTGCAATTTGAAGCAATCCTCCTCCTTAGTTGCAGCTACCTCTGTTCACAATGTGGGGTCTGAATTAGGTCTCTAGGCCATTATTTGAAATGATGGATATGGAGTCTTTGCTGCAGGGCTGCCAACAATAGCGGGAGATACTGGAAGAGGATGGCAGAAGTGAGCAGTGCGTAAGACCTGTCGCTAGGCATTGCAACAATGGGGTGATAAATGCTGAATTTAGTTACAGAATATTTTTGTTAATAGCTAAATATCAAATGTGCACAACATAGGATTTAACAGACCCTTGAACTGTAGGAATGGAGGCAGGGATTGAGATAGTGAGAAAATACATACCTTGAGACGATTGTGTGTGCTCATGTCTTGCAATTTAAACTCATTAAAAGCGGTCATTTCCTAAGTGAAAATGAGCTAATACATGTTTGGTATGCAGTTTGAATTTGTTGTTGTATGATAATGTAACAGTAAGCTATACCTTGACTTGATTTGAAAATAAAATGCTGCCAACATACGTAAAATTCTCCCTCAGAGAAGCAAAGAATTATAAGAATTAATAAGAATTATGAATTATATTGACTAGTACTTGCTTTCTTATTCTAGAAATTATTTGTTTTCTCAAGATGAGTAAAAAAAAGGCAGAACTGTTGCTACTTAGGTGAAAATGCAGATACAGGAACATGAAACCATCTTGGCACAGTGGTTTCCCCCCACCTTGTACCTCATTGAACATGCTTGTTGTGGAAGTTTACACTCCTAGAAACCTCTCATATGTAGTGTCCTGCAAAGTATATTTTAACTTGTTTTCCTTAGCTTTCTTCTGTGAACCACTCAGAAACAGCCCAGAGATTCCTCAGGTCAGTGGGTTACAGACTGCAACTCAGTGTGTGGTGCACACAGTACCTTTGTATCTTTTACTTTGCTGAGTGGAAAATTAGTTTTGATATCTCTGATAGTGGTGTCTCCTGTCTAAACAGGCCTGTTAGTGTTTGGAGATTGGATTACTCTTTTGAACAGTTAGTGTTAGTAGAGGAGAAGTGGAAAAAGCAGGTCAATAAAATCCTGGTTAAGATTTAAAATGTTGTGATGCTTTTTGGAATTATGAGGAATTTATTCATTTATTATGAAGAGTTTATTTAAACCAGCACAGGAGCTGGTTTGCACTGAGCAGACTCCATAAGGAAACAGCAACATATATTATTGTCTGGCCTGTCTAGCAAGATATTCCCTTCCTCTCTTTACTCTATGAAATTGCCCACCTGAAAATGGAAAAAAAGGCCAAAATCTTAACGTATAGTTAAAATATTTTCTCTATGTTCTTTAATGCAAATGTCAATCATCTTACCCTTTCTCATTGCTGTATGCTAATTTTTCTCCTTGGCAATTAGTAAATGTTGGATGTCAAATTAAGTTAAAATTAATGGCAGAGGCAAATGTTGCGCTTATTAGCTCACCAGTGTCTTCAACTGGTAGTGCGTAGAGATGCATTCCAAGCATTGCAGACAGCTATGGATTAGCCATCAAATGATGGTGAAGATTAATGATTGGCCTTTTAGCTCACTAATTTAGAACAATTTCTGGTAATTAATTTTGTATTATCAGCTTTACAGTTGCAAGTGCCGTAAGGAAAATAAAAAATTACGTACGTGCATTTAAGGTTCTTCAAGGTAGCAGTTGTCTTGTAAATTGTTGTGTGCTTGCAGATCCTAATGTTTAATCTTTAATACCTTTATATACTCTGCACTTGCTTTTAGTAATCATAATTTCTACTTCATCTTGCGTTTTTGTTGATACTGATTTTGTTGACCTTAGGTGTTTTGGTTTGTATGTATTGTTTGGCTTTGTGGACTTGTGTGCTTCATAAATGCCAGGTCATGCAATAGAAGTGTGGGGGAAGAATTGCCTAGTGCCTCCATCGTAGTACCACTGTATCTTGGTTTCCTGTCAAACCAAATTACAGACTGATATAGTGATCAGAAGTGTTTATACAGCCTTGTTGAAAAGTTGGGTTTTACAAAACAGAATTTCAGAAAAATACTGTTTCATGTGGTCTCTCTAATTCTCTGCCTTGCTATTTTAATTTGAGTTTTATTTAAAGGATAGTATTTAATACATTGTAACATGAATTCTTGTTGATGTTTACGGTAAAAGTAGAAATTGCTCTCCTTGTTAAGTGGATTTTGGGTTTTTTTGGGGAGTGATGTTTTCCTTTAGTTCTGTACTGTCTAATTTTCTTTACCAGTGTTTCTCTCCTGCAGTTTCTTGCATTGTTCTGAAATCACTGTAGATTCTCATCAGATTTTGCTTGGATTTATTTGCCCGTAAGTTTACATTACCCATCTGTGAAGACAAATTGTCAGTATTGACCTTCTTGCTGGTCTTTGTTTCTTTTTCTTTTTAGTAGCAATTAAAAATCCTGCAATGCACAGTTTCAGTATTGCTCTGTAATGGCTTCCAAGGCATTGTGTGTTCCAGGTTCAGATGAAATTGGTTGTGAAATGATATTGCATCCCTGTACCCTACACTGTTTTTAAATGTTGACCACAGCTGGTTGGAAATGTGGATGGAGGTGAAAGGCAGCCTTGGCTGCAGTGACCATGAGATGGTGGAGTTCAGGATTCTGAGGGGAGGGAGGAGAGTAAAAGCAAGCTCACAGTCCTGACTTATGGAGAACAGATTTTGACTTATTTTCAAGCAAGGTTGATTTAAGGCTGTGAGCCAGATGATAAATTTGGCTGGTAAGGAAAAATGTGAAGCTGCAATAGGTTTTTGTAAAGAGGATGGGCTTGGGAGCACACTAGTAAAAAGCATTATAGCAAAAGAGTAGGTCTCGGATTGTCCAAACTGAGATACAACTGAGTGCCCATTTCTCCAAAAGTGGTTGCCAGCCCTGTAGACTGTGTTCATGGAGTAGAAAGTGCAAGCCATAAACTTGGCAGCTTTTACTCCTGCATGTGAGTTTAATGAGATTTACACCAGAGCAATGTGTGAAAATATGGATGTTCACACTGTTAAATATTGTGGGGCAGTATGCTTTCTGAGAAGTATGTAGAAGTTTTGCTAGAATCAACCAATGACATTTTTATTTGTCAAATGTCTCTTTAGTGCTTGCTGGAACAAAGCTTTTTAGTTGTTTTGGAAATGGAGGAAGCAACAGGGAGAGGGAGAAGAGGGAAAGATAGCTGGAGATAAGTTCAAGGTGTCAAGATTCCTTCTTCAGAAAAGTAATGATTAGACCTAAAGTAGCAGCTTTGCCTAAGCGTGGAAAACAAGTGGAAAGTGGACATCTTATTAGCATGATCTATTTTGTGTTGCCTTTGACATTCTGGTTGTGGTACAATTCAGGAAGGAAGTATTTCCGAAGTAATAATACCCCCCACATGCTCTTTTTAGCAAAACCCTAGAATCAAATAATTTATACATCTATTGTGGCAAATGGATGAACTTTCAATCATTTGTAATCATTCACACTTCTTTTTTTTTGTGCATAACTGAATGAAAACTAGTACATGAAGACCTTTTTTTTGTTAAAAAAACCCAAGAGGAGTGAGATATCCCAGTTCTATTTCTAGAGACTAAAGTTTCAATTAAATCAACTTGAATGAATAATATGCTTCAGGTCGTGTTAAAATAGTGCATTGATCCTGCAGTGCTTTAATATTGATTGATAGTAGAAAATAGTGTGTTAAAAAGCTGATATTGACATCAGAACCTGCCAAAAATACTTTTTATCTTTGCTTTCTTTGCTTATCTCTGGTTTGTTAACTATAATGTGTGGTATCTTTTTAATCTGAAAAATTATTTCATTGTCTTCTCTGTGTCATCTTAAGGGATAATATTCCTATTGACTAATCATCACTTTGAATACCATGTACATGGAATTTTTAGATGAAATCCAAATGAATGAGCTGAGTATGTAAGAGAATAAGGAAATGTGTGTTTGTATATTTAGTGGAATGCACTGCTCTGCTTTGCTTATGGAAAATGTTTATGGTACAGAAAATGATTTATTTAAAAAAACCCTCAGGTGGGGCTTATGTTGGGAAAATTTTGAGAACTGAGCTTACAGATAAATGAACACTTGTGTTATGGAAGATAAATGTAAGTCCTAAATGGAAAGGTATGGATAAACTAAATTGAATAACAGTGTAATAAAAACTTAAGTTAGTCTAGTGGTATTTTGGTTGTTTGTAACACACCTATTTATTTGAGCAAATGTGTTTTATCAGCGTGTATATAAAGAATTTTTCTATCTGTAACTTACCTAGAAGCAACAATATTTTTTTTAAACTGACTAGTAGAGAAATCTTTTCACTTTAATCAGTTTGTGTAGATGTTCTCAGGCTGAGATGGGGTGAATACAACTCACCAGAGGAAATTGTCCTCTGGAGAACTTTAGGTATCATTTGGGAATCCACAGGATTTTGACTTTGTTAGGTGCTCCTCTCTGCTCTGATTTTGTGTGATTGTACTTTCTAGTGTAAAATTTTCAAAAGTTTATTTATCTTTGTGGATTTTTGAGCATACTCAAGGAGCTAAAATGATGTGAAAGCTCTGCTACTTCTCACAGCATCCCCTTTCACAAAATAATTGAGGTTTTCAAATCTAATCTAATTCTAATCTAACCTAATAATCTAATTCTTTGGCTGTTATGCTTAAGGTGTCCTTTGGATCAGTCTAGCTGGGGTTTTTTGCCACCAGCTTTACTTTTTAAAATTTCTTTTAGCCAGGAATAACAGGCACACATAAGAAAAACTTGTTCTCAGTTGAAATGATCTCCAATGTGAAGGTTACTTTTACGAAAAGGACAGTATCCAATATAAATTTCTGATTTGAGCATTGATTTTGGTTTTGTTTTTCTCTTTTTTTTTCAGAGAAAACAGTAATTAATATGTAATTTTTAATATCCTTTGAACTCTATTCTTTTAGGTAACTTTTGAAATGCACAAAGAGAGTCTTTCTCAAATGTACAAGGAGTACCAAGGGAAAGGAGATGAAGGGAGTGGAGTACGTTCTTCAACTCCAATTAGAACAATCTCTGGGATTAGCAAAGAAGCTGAAACCAAGGGAAAGCAACAATCTTTGGAGTTAAAAGAAGATTCTCCTGCTCCTTCCTGCATTACTGATGGTGATATGGAGTGCAGAACTGAAAAAAAAGAGAACGAAAACTCATCAGATGGTGGCCAACAAACTCGTTCAGTGTCTAATCATAAGGAGCAATTAGAGGGGGAGGATAGGGATGCCACAAAGGATTTAGAAGCAGTGCCTTGTGTGGAGTTTTCTCCAGAACCAGAAACAGTGAAGCCCAGTGTCTCAGAAATCAGTACTGGAATAGCTGAAGCAATTGAAGATTCTAGCAAAGCTGACGAGCTTGTGGAAGAAACAGTTGCTGTCACTGCTGCTTCTTTAGCCATGCAAACTCCTGTGGAAGGAGAAACTCCCACAAGTCCAGAAAGACTGGAAAAATCAGCAGTAGAGGTGGAAGACGAAGATGACTTTGTTGATTTGAAGGATGAAAGTAGTTTGCCTTTACCTTCAGAAGAGTTTTCAGAAAGGAACAAGGAATGTGGCTCTAGTGAAAGTGAAGTGACAAAGCAGGAAGAAACAACAGAGAAGCAACCTGAATCTGGGCTTTTGAAATCTGAGGGTACTGAAGGTGTGGGTGAGAAGAAACAAGAACTGACTTTGCCGGAGACAGTGAGTTCTGCAGTTCCAGAAGTAGTAACTCAGTCGGATTCAGCAGGAAAAAAGACGCTGAAGGAAGGAAACCTAATTTCCAGTGAAACCAGAACAACTGTGGAAAATGCAGATGCACATGGGGCAGAGCCTACGGTAGCCTCTGACAAAAGAATTGCCAAGCTTGATGTTTCCAGTGTTGCATCAGATACAGAAAGGCTGGAGCTGAAAGCTAACACGTGTCTAGAAGCACCTCTGCCCCCCAGACCCATACCTGAGGTAAATTCTACCTGTCCTTCATCTGTCTAACTTAAAAATAAAAGGAGGTTGTTTTTTTATGAATTTTTTGAGAAAGCGTGCCTAGACATTCAGGGATTTTAATGTGTGTGAGTTTTGTGAGTTATCTATAGAATACTTCTAACCCTGTGTTAAAATAGCCATAATTCTTAATAATTTGTGTACTGAGAAGTCTCCACAATTTTTGTACCTCCATGTGTGAATGCTGATATAAACTGAGTATTTGGCTAGATGGACACTTCATCTTTGTTGTTTTAAACTATAAAAATTGATAGGTTTGTCACTACATCATGTCATTGTACCTTTTTTGTACAAGTATAAATTAAGACTGGGCTTCTGTTGTGTGCTGCAGTGCTCCACCCCTCTAGTCTTCAGTTTCTAATCCAGCTTTTCATGGTTAAATAGTCATATCTCTGAGTACTTCCCTTCTGCAGAGATACCTCCTAATGGATGCTCTTCATTCTGCACCATTCTTCCTTAAAGGAGGAAAACCACTGTCAACAGCAACATATTCTCCCCCTGTGGTAAGGTTGGGTGGCTGCTTGTGAATGCCTAGACTGGCAGGTGTGGTAGTGCAGCTGTAGACTAGTTTGTAGTTTTGGTATATCCATTAAATAGCATTTGTGTAATAGTTCTAGCTTTATTTGGAACCATGTACACAGCCTGGACTTGTTGGATATCTAAAATCTCAAGTCTATTAAATGTATTTCAGTGTGTACCATGGGAAGTAATAACCAGAGCTCGGTTTTTGTGTTTCGTTTTGTTTTTTGTCTGCAAACTGTGCATTCAGCCCTCGAGGCAGCAGGTTTCCTCGGGACAAGAGCTGGCTGCTCCATCGGATGGGCAGAGGAGAGACACGAGGTCGACTGTGTTCCGTATTCCCGAGTTCAGGTGGTCACTGATGCACCAGCGCCTGCTCACAGACCTGCTCTTCTCCATAGAAACAGATATTCAGATGTGGAGAAGGTACATCCTGGGCTTTATGTGGAATGACCTAGACTGGGTTCATTTATAAGGCACTCATTGACTTAAGAGTTTTGGACATCTGGTGTTTTACTCATTATTCAGTAGCCTTGCTTATTTTGTGACCTACATCAAATTATTCTCAGGTTTTGTTTTTAAGGTTCTTTACAGACATAAATGTGCACTGGCTCAGGACCTGCACACGGATTTGGACTGAAATACTGGCTCCATATAAGTCAATGGCAATCTTGCTGTTGATTTTTATTCAACCAAGATTTTAGTTTTCCTAATGCGTGTAAGGGCCTGTGTCTTCTATTAGTGTCTAAATGTGGATAAGAAAGCTAATGTATCCAAAATAGTATGTCTTACTTCTGCATTCACACACACTGCGTTGCTGCTTTGATAGGTTCTGTGAGCACAGAGATGTTAATTTGAAAATTAACTTCTGACAGGGATCTGGAATGTAATCATGAAGATCTTTGGAAACAGTGGTAGTTCTGTGATTTAATGTTAAGATTTAATAACTGAAATAAGAGTGGTGTCTATTGGTAGCTTGTAGTAGTGAATGTCTAATTTAAATTGAACCATATAGCTGTACTGACCTGATAAAAAGGAATGTCAGGATGAAGAAATCGAGTATTTAAGTGATTCAAACAATTTAAACTGAGGTGAATTTTGGTCTGACTATAATTTTTAGGATGTGTTTAAGTTAACCTGTCAGGACATCATCAGATATAGCTCAAATATATTTCTAGTTTAGCCTCTGTTTTGAAAAGTTTTTGTCTGAGTTTTTGTGCTTTGTTGATTTTTAGTTTCTCTGAGAAATCCTTAGTATGTGCTTTAGTTTTCCAAGGATTTAAGTTCAAATCTAGTTCACAGTTCCAGGAGACTTTGTTCTGTTTTCTGATAAAGTGACTTTTTCTAGCAAGTAGTCATAGACCAGCCTATCATGTATCTTTATTCAAATGGTGATTAGCAACCTGTGATCTTGAGCAGTTTATGAACAGAAAGGAAGTCTAGTTTTAGGTTTAGATTGAGATACATTAGTTGACCTTTACAGTCATGTTTTATTTGCTGCCCCACTGCTGTGTCTGGTTTTAGTTTTGTGAAAACATAAATATGTTAAAATACCCCAAAACTAAAGCTCTATTCTGAATGGGTTTTTTTTGATTTTTGGACAGCCATTCTACAAAAACTGTGATGGACTTTGTGAATAGCAGTGACAATGTGGTGTTTGTGCACAACACCATCCACCTCATCTCTCAAGTGATGGACAACATGATCATGGCCTGTGGTGGTATCTTGCCATTGCTTTCTGCTGCCACATCTGCTACTGTAAGAAATTCCGTTTCTATTTGAAAATTCCTCACTTGTGGGAGGATGCCTTTCTTTATGGAGTGTATTGATTATTATATCTGTCCTTTTGGGAAACAGGAAATGTGTGTGGGATATTTCCACAGGCATTTCTCTGTTCCGTTTGCTCCCTCCATGCTTTTGCTAAGATAAATTGGGTGCTTGCCTTCTTGGCCTGAAGACATAACAAGGAGTTTCCTGGCTTCGTTGCCCCACAGTGGTCTGGAATGGGATTAAATCCCAGTACTAATGATTGTTCCTAGAATATGAGTAATTATTACTTTTGAATGTGACTGATAGTGGACTTCCAGCACACATTTTTCTTCATTTAGCTTGTAGGAATAATATCTTTGTGAAGAAGTAAATGTTGCTTTCAATTTTTCTCTGTGTAGCATGAATTGGAGAATATTGAGCCAACTCAAGGACTTTCAGTAGAAGCATCTTTAACATTTCTCCAGAGGTTAATCAACCTTGTGGATGTGTTAATTTTTGCAAGCTCTCTTGGTTTCACTGAAATTGAGTCTGAGAAAAATATGTCATCTGGAGGAATTCTGCGACAATGTCTTCGTCTGGGTAAGCACATCAGACCACTTAATGAGCATAGGAGCTTGCAGTTACTAAATAGTTAGCAGCTGTTAGCTTTATTTTTTTTCCTGTCCATTGTTTTGTTAAATCAAGATTAAATCTAGTCAAACATTAAGATCTTTTACAGTTTTACTGTATTCTGCAGTGCAGATATATTCCTCTTTAAAAGTTTAAATAAAATAAATTTAGTTTGGTAGACTGTTTTCATTTTATCTGTGAGGATATTTCTTTTGCCAAAGTTCCCCAAATAATCAAGGGTGAGAATACAGCAGCTTTAAGAAAAGTAATCTTGTACTATATAAAAAAAATGAACCTTTGCAATACTTAGAAAAGAGGTTTAACACTTGAAGATCAGTATATGGAGGTATGGTGGAAACTAGAGATGTAAATTTCTGAAGGATTCAAATTGGGCAATAATTGTATCCAATTATTACAGTATGTTTGCTTCAAATTGTATTGAAAGAAAATGGTCAGTTACCTAAAAAAGTAACAAATATTCTGAAAATGAGAACATATGAGATCATAGCAGGGTCCAGGTAGTTAATACAGGAGGAGAGTGTTCATGCTCAGTTGCATGCTGTAAGACTTTTTGTAATGAAAAGTGTAATTTGCATGAGTGCCAGAGCAGCTCAGAGCCTCAACAGTAACTAGCCTTCCTCTCCCTTTCTAGGCAATTAAAACTTTGTGCAGGTAGAACAAGATTTATGGGATGCAAACAGGTATAGAGGTGGGGTAGTTCTTTTTTCCTTTGAAAATAAATATTAGAAGATGGAACAGGACAAAAATGTGCAGACAAAAAAAAAGTTGTTTAACTCAGAACATTTAGCCCAAGAGTAACAGAGTATTGTGAAGCAAACGTTGCCATTTGTTTCACTGGTGTATCACTTGTCTTCTCCCTTGCAAGTTTGTGAAATTCAGCTGTCTTCACCCCACCCACCCCGTGGTTGTATGCATGGTAAAATTGCTGTGAGGGGTGCTCACTTACTCACCTTGAAGTATCCATTAGATGCAGCATATATGTTCTGATAGTTTAGCATTCGTTATTAGTTATAAATTATTAAAGAATTTTGAGCATTGTTTGGCAACTCTATAAAACTTATGGAAGCAAAATATTTTACTAATGTACGCAAACTTTTTAGTTTTAAGTGATAAACAGAATTGTATTGTACATTTCTGTAAGGGAATATAGAACAATACTATTTCTCAGAATAACTCTTAACGTTTCTTTTCCCCTCAAGTATGTGCAGTAGCAGTAAGAAATTGCTTGGAGTGTCAGCAGCATACACAGATGAAACCTATTGGAGACACTGGGAAGAACCAAAAAGCAGTGCAAGGCTTTATAGGATCAGGAAAGTCTGCAGCAAAGGCAAGTTTAAGACCACATTCAGAAACACGCAAGTCAATAATGATTACTCTGTACAGAGGGATAAGTTCTTAAATTTGTACCTGCACCAGTGATGTTTTAACAGACCTGAAGTGGGGTGGCACAAACACTGGAAATTAAACCTGTCCCAAGAATTGGCTGGGTTTTTTCTCCTTTAAAGATGAAATGCATATCTGATCTTTGTGCTCTAGTTATGGCAATACGATGTACAGTGGGCGATTGCACACGCTTAATGATGCCTGGTAGAATGCTTTTAAAAGCGGGATCTTAAACAATTGGGATTTTTTTAATAGAGTCCAGTGGACATTGTGACGGGTGGCATTTCTCCAATACGGGACCATGACAGACTTCTGCAGGATATGGACATTAATCGCCTCCGAGCAGTAGTGTTCAGAGATATAGTAAGTAAATAGTGTGCTTTTCTTTGGAGCTACATTTCTGCTTGGGTCTGTTTGCTGAACGCTTCCTCTGTGTTACACAGTTTGGCTAAATTGGAGGTACAAAAAGGGAGTACTGCTCATACAGTAATTAGGAGCTCGTAGTACTCTGCAGCTGTTGCAGTGTTTGGGATGAGAAAGAGGGAGAGGTGAAACCCAACTGCCTCCTGATCTGGCTCTTTGTGTTGCTAAGAATTGATTCTCTGGAATTCTGCCTATTGTGTATTAAGTATGTTGGGTTTAGTACAAATGTGTACATAGACAAGCAGTTTATGTATACTATGTATTGTAAACATGTTTGTACTTCTTGAAAAATTAATATTCTTCTAGATAATTAGAAATTAGAGGTCATCTCTAATTCCTTGACTTCCCCTCAGAGGAACCAATTTGTGTGCATGTGCTGTAAGTATGCATATGTTTTTTAGTCTTGAATTGACTAAAAATATCTTTGCCCTGTGTCAGCAGCTTTATAGCTGATATTGAGGAAATGGAGATTGATTGCTTGAAAAAAACACCTCTGTAAGCAAATACAGCAGCTATAATGGCTGTGAGTCATTGGTGGCCACAAGCCTGGACACCACAACTAAGTTTACAATAATTGGACTGTTTAGCAAGTATAATGATTTATGCAGTGACTTTTTTTCTGTCCAGAAAAGTGAAGGATTTTGAGTTTTCTCTTTACAGTAATTATTGATTGAAGCAAGCTTCTTCCAACCCCTACTTCAGTATCAGTGTGCAAGAGAGTAACAAGAAGTGACTATTCCGTACTGGTGGCAATTAAAGTAATTCTAATGATTCCTTCAAGCACATTTTGTGAACTTTTTTCTTTTAAAAAAACCACCAAAACAACACCCACCCACGACCTCTGCTTTTTTTGTGTATCTAATCCATCGGGCTCTCTGTTTCACAATAAATATAAAATGATGCAATAGCTCTCCTTTTTTGCTAAACTGTTGAGCTGTGCAGAAGAAGTAGGCTTAGAAGGGTCTGGTTTGGAATAGTTTTTGTCTGAGCTGTTTGCTCTTGCATTTAAGTGTTTTATTTGCATGCAGTTTCTTACATTGTATTCAGCACTTAGAACCAGGAGTGGCATAATTTGAATTTATGAGTTCTATAGCAGGAACTCTGATGGAATCCACTTACCCACCAGTAGCAGTACTTACAGTGGTACATGAGCTTTATTTCAAAGCAGTTCAACAAACACAGAAAAAATAAGGTGGTGCTAATTGAGTGGATCACAACTTTATTAAGTACAATTGGAAACTGTCTTGCAAAAATTCATCAAGCAAGAAAATTCTTTACAATCGTTACCATTGTAGGTGACTTTCCTCAATCTGACACTTGTTGTTCTATGAAAGTTAAGGTTTTTGGGTCAAGCCAAGAGGAAGATAGATTGTTTTTTCAGTGCAACGGATAGGATCCACCTATGTTATATGTTCTTAATAGAAGGCTTCTCATAAATGTCTCCCGGTATAGCTTATTAAAGAGCTCTTCAAGGAATGTGGAGCTTTGATAGGCACTACAGTCGTGATAGAATGAGCTTTATAGTGTAACTTAGTTTCTTGAGCTGCTCAGAGGAAAAAATTGAATGTTACCTGAGCCCTGATGTAAATGAGGGGTAAAAAACTCCAAACACTTGTTTTTTTTCTGATTAGTCAGTGAGGATCCAAATGCTCCATTCTCCTGTGATCCCAAAGTGTACAAAGCTTTTCTTCCTTTGGTAGCCAAAAGGGACAGGCTTAGGCTAAATTGTAATGTCCAGTTTTGCCTCTGTTTCACTAGGAGCCACTGAGTGCTCTGGGGAGGAACCTGGCATAGTTCATATGAAGATTTGTTTTTAAGGTTTTCTTAAAATCTCTTCATGAAGTTACTGTTGTAATGCAAATGCATATTTGTCAATTCTTGTTTAAAGTATGTGTAGTGGATTGCATCCATCTGGACTAGCTGATAATGAAATAAAACCTTAACACTGCTTCTGGAGCACTGCTTCCCACTTCCTTCATTAATATGATACAGTTTTGTGGAGAACACTTGCCTGGTTGTAATGCTGTTAATGTCTTGGCATTTTTGAGGAAATATACCTTTAAATAAAGGGGACCTAGACCCTACACTAATTTTAAACATGTAGTCAAAATACACAACCTTAGCTGAAGTTGTCGTATTTGTAAATGAAAAATGAAAGGATTAGTGCCACTTGAATGCAAGTGCTGTATTCCTTACCTTTATAGGTGAGACAAACTGTGACTAGAGAATATTGTTCTTCCATTGCTGACACATCAGCTTCCTCTTGGTCTGTTTATGGTAGCGCTGAGCATACTTCACAGGAAAATAAACATGCTGCTGAAATTGTAATGGAAAAATCTGTGTGTGTCTCTTTTTTACAGGAGGATAGTAAACAGGCTCAGTTTTTGGCTTTGGCTGTTGTATATTTTATTTCTGTGCTCATGGTTTCGAAATACAGAGATATACTGGAACCCCAGAATGAAAGACGACCACCAAACCAAAGCCAGTCACTCAAGGAATCAGAAAATGAAAATAATGAGACTCCTGCTGCAGGTGAACTGTTAATTATTTGGCCAAATGAAATAATGTGGCTTAAAATGCTGTAGAAGTATTCTTTAGGACAAATGTGGTGAATTTGTCTCTGTTAATAATGACCTTAAAATGTGTTTTCTGTTCTTTTGGTATGAACAGTTGTGGAAAACCCATCTGCTGCTCTTGGTGCTTCAGCCTCCACTGAAGATTCAGAAAGTACAGCATCTATGCAAAGAAGGGATTCTGGTCTTGGGGAGGAGGCAGCTCCAGCACAAGCAAACCGTTCAGGCAGTGCTGCTGAAGCAGGAGCTCTGAGTGTCAGTGCAGGCCCAGATGCCGTCAGTGAAGTCCTGTGCACACTCTCGTTAGAAGTCAATAAGTCTCAGGAGGGCAGAAGTGAGACAGGAACTGAAGAGAGTAAATCTGCGGCTTCTGTGCCAGCTGCAAAGAATGTCAATGTGAAGGACATCTTGAGAAGCTTGGTGAGCACACCAGCTGATGGGACTGCCGTGGATGCTGCTCTTCTGCCACCAGCCTTCCTTGGAGTTCTTGGCGACGGAGCTGCTGAGCAGCCTGTGCAGTTCCATTCCTTTGACAGGTAATGTAACATCTGAAATACTTAAAAATTTAATTTTACTTCAGGTGTTTGTAAAGAACAGGAAAACCCACACTTCAGTTCACAGGAACTACTAAGTGTAGCACTGGCAGGTCAGGACTGCTGTGCGTATTTAGTTGGCTTTAAAGAGTTCAAGAAATAAAACAGATATTAAATAAAATAATGATATGTAGATTAGCAGATGTATTCATCACCAAGTTGTATCTACTCTCTGTTATTGTGGGCCTGCAAAAGAATACTGGTTTGCTAATAGTTACAAATGTATTGAAAACAATGGAGTAATTATCTGGGTGTCCTTCTACTTAGAGAATATTCCCATATTCATTTAGGAAATTAGATCTGTGTTCTGCCTTCTGCTGCCAAAGGCCTACTTTAAAAATTTTTCATGACTTGTTCGGTAGAAATATCCCTTAAAGCTGTTAGATTTGCTTTGTTTGTTTCATTGTAATAAATTTCTACATTTCTGAGTACTCAAATGCTGCAGTGAATTCAAAAAGGAGAATTCCTGCTTTGTTGTTCTTTATTCATTTTGGAATAAGGTCAGTCTTTCCTGTTAATAATTTTGGTGTCCCTCATATCACAGTCTCATTAGCTCCTTATCTTTTCCCAAGCATAGTAAACCAAACTGTCTTTTACTAGACTTAGTGCCTTTTACCTCTTCAGGATTCCCAACAACTGCAAAGAAAACAAAAGAATCCTGAATCCCTTGCATTCCTGCCTCTAGGAAAGCCTTGGTCATTTCCAGAGATCCTGCAGTCAGTCTGGTGCAAGCGGATCCCTTGTTACCATACCAGTATCTGATCCTCTGCTTGTTCCCAAACTTCCTCTGGCTCTGATGTCTTTGCAGTCTGTGGCTGCCTTGTTCAAAACAGCAGCTGAGCCAGGAAAGGAGCGCAGTGGTGCCAGGCGTGTGGGTGCAGCTGTCACAGCCTGTCTTCTCCACTCACGCTGCCCTGTCACTGCTGGGGAGGAGACAGTGGTGGTGTCTGGCCAGATGAGACACAGATGGGCTCTGCCGGCATTTGGCCCCTTGCTCTTGTCTCAGAGGAAATACTGTGTTCTCCTTGTGATGCTAAACAGGAGGACTTGTTCTGGGAGCAGGAGGAGGATGGAGGCAGAGGGGGAAATTGGTGGAAGGGGGACACTGAGTTAGAACTTGCCACGCCTCTCTCCCCGCTGCTGCCCGAGTGCTTTTGGCCCTTCCCCTTCGAGGCTTCTCATTGCTCTTTGCTGCAAGTGGGCAGTTGATGTCAAATAACACAATGTTTTAGTCTGTGAGTGGTGCTTTTTTATCATGAAATTCTCAGTATTCATTGCTGCATGGTTTCAGCCACACAAATAACATTTGTCTGGCAATCTGGTACAGGAGTGGCTATTGCATTTATGAATTATTTTTTAGCTGTTGTTGACTCTAAAGGTTTGTGGAGCTTGTGCTGGTTTGAATTGGTGTACAGGAGGTTAACTAGACAGGAAGTAATTGGGCTCTTGCAGTGCTGATGGCTGACATAGGTAGATTACACCTACAAAACTTTCTTATCAGAGGAAGCTGTAGAATCTAATTTGTTAACATGTACACTAATGAAATACTGGGCATTGATAGCAGCCCTTCAGGCACTTGCTGTTCTATGTTCTTCTTCCCGTATAGTTTCAAAGTCACTCAAATAATAACCAAAGAACCCCCTTAAGTTGTGGTGTGTTTTATAAAGGGAGTTACTAAAAAGTTGAATTAGTTGCTGGTTTACCCTTTTACTTTTCCACTGCCTAATGGATGCTGTTCTTTTTCCACCTCCAAAGTGCCAGCCATTTGTAACAACTCTTAACATTCTTTCACTTAACCTTGAGGCCTAATTATTGCATTGCTACTGAAAGCAAGGTGGTCTGATGAAGGAATATATACAGGTGAATGAAAAGGGATTGAAGCAGTAGACAACACTGGGGATCTGAATGGAAGAGCAGAGGTTTATAGGGTTTATGTAGCTGTCTGGACTGCTCCACAGTGATAACTTGTGGGCATTCCTTTCCAAAGATTTTGAGTTTAGTAGGTGGGGCTAAATATATGAGGAAAACATCATGAAGTAGTATAAAATATTTTGTCCTTTGGCAGTTTCACGTGACCTCAGCATGTCAGTGGCTCTCTGTTTCTAGGTGGATTGATTTTTCATCTCCTTGCTTTTGTGGGTATGTCTGGTAGACAAAAGTGTACTTAATGATGTAAAAGTCTTACCTCTAATCAATTATGATCTGGTAGTGACACACACAGTCTTGCATCTGTGGTAAATATGTTGATATATGATAAAGCATGTTGCTGGCTAGCTAAAGTTAAAAAGAGAAAAGAACTGTGTGTGAAACATCTAAAGTTATATAGACAGGCAAGTTTCATGGCCACTTGCAGGTGACTGTATCTTTATGTAGTGAGACTGCTTAAAATACAAGTTTGTGCTCTGAAATGACACCTAGTGACAACGGTAGGAAGGAATTGTGCCAGGGATAAAAAGCTCCACTCTTCTTGTAAGAAACTAGAATGGAGTTGGAAATAGCTCTCATCTCTGGGGTAGGCAAAAATACTAAGTTACGTTGTGAATTTTTTTTTGGGAAAACAGGCTTTGGGATGCTCTCTTTTTTTTCTGTGTCTGGTTTACATTTAATATGTTGTTTGATGGCAAACACAAATTCTGTGAGGTTTTTTTTTTTCCCCCCTTTTAAAGGCACTTTGTTGAAAGTTGTTCCCATGTAGCAGTTTACCAGTGGGGTATCTCTGGGAATTTCAAAGCATCTCTCTGATCCTGCATTTATCTCAGGAATGCTGTGTCAGAAATCAAAACTCTCCTCATATCTTAAGGATTATCAACTTCCCAGCCATAGCTGGAGAGTATACAGTAACAGCTATGTGAGTGAAACCTTACTGAAAGGCTGCCAGGTTGCAAGCCTTTGCAAACAGCTAGGTGTATGTGTTCATTCCCATGCCAAAAAATCCGCCCCTTATCTTATGGGAAGATACAATCTCGTGATTAGTGGGTGCCAGGGGTTTATCATGATAAAGTTCAAGACTTGCATTGGCTTTTTCCCAAGACCCACAGGGACATGAATTAATGTTCCAATTTCAGTGCGTCCTAAACCAGCAGTTTTCTTATTTAGTAGTAATCGTGTAGGAAAAGAGGAGGGGACTAATGCAAGCAAATTCAAATAAAATGGAAATAAAAATAACCAAAGCTTGGGATAAAAAGAGAGATGACATTTCTCTTCAGTTAGTCTAATAAAACCCATAACCTATCACTTGCCGTTTTTACTGTGCACTTTAAAATAAAACCGTGGTCTCTCCTGGCTTCTGCTGCTCTGTGGAAACATTCAATAACCATGTCATTATGGGAAGCTGATGCTGAGGGTTCAGAGGAATATAGGCTCTTAAATCATGATCTTGTACCATAGAGCTTAAATCTGCAGCTGTGCTGTAACTTGCAGAACAGATATGTTAATAAGCTTGTTTATCTTTTTGGAACATCGTCTGTAAGCTGCTTAGTTTGGCTCAGCCTGTGTTTACTCATTTGTCAGTCAGTGGTGTGCATATGCCTTTGTAGTGGTTGGTTGTGGTAGTTTCAGTTAAATTTCATCCAAGTCCCTTTTTATATGGAACAGATACATCTTAGACTTCATTGATTTGGACCTCAAATGCAAAAACAATAAACTATTTGTTGACAAGATTAAATCTGCCAGGTGTAGGTAGAGACAGCACATAAGAATGGGGAATCTTTAGATAAAGGCACATGTGCTCTGATGGAAGGCTCACCTCTTTCAGCACACCAACAATTTGCATTCTGCAGGGGCCCAAGAGGCAAATCATTTGAAGTCTTCTCCCTGCCAAGCTGATTTTAAAGTTCTCTTGCAAAATTGATTGTATTTTTCTATCATATCTTCTCTTCCCCTCCCCGCTCCCTCTGATCTCTCAAGGTTTTGAGAGTCTCTTATTCTTCCTTTCTCCTTGGGTATTTCAAGGGAGACATAAGAGAATGGGTATTATCCACAGACAGCAGAGCCCATAGAAGGACACTGACATGGCAGGCTGCTTTCCTGGCTCACTAAACAGAGGTAAAAATAAGTCTCTGATCCTCTTTATTGGTCTTTTGCTCCTTGCACAGGAGCCTTGCAGTGGCCATCGTTTTGGTAGCCTGGAACAAGGCTATTTTCTTTTGATTTTGAATTAAAACCATTATCCCATAGGGGTACAGACAAACTGTCACCTGCATTGCTTTTCAGTGCTAAAAAGAGAATGCTAAGAATTAAATCAATAAATTCTCATATGTCAAGAGGAATCAGAACTCGTGTAAGTATTTTTAAATTACAGTGAGGTCATCAGTTTGGGCTGCCTCATGTTGTATTAGGAATATTTGACTTGCGCCCAAGGAAAATTTGTAACCTGAAATATATTTAAAATTAAATGAAGACTTGCCAACTTCATGAAAAAGAAATACTTGGGAAAACACTAAAATTTTAGGAGGTGCAGATATTTTCTATCTTTATATTGAAACAGAAGAATCAGTGAACTGAAACCAGGGAAGGGTTCAATAAGTAAATCCTTATGGAATTTGGCAGAATAGATCATTATTGCGTGAGCCTTTGTCTGTGATGGAAGTCAGTGTTCAGCTCAGTGGTCTGTGCTCATTCAGCAGTGAATAATTGTCTGCAACACGAAGACTTCTTACACTTCAGCATAATTGGGACTAATAACACACTGACCTTCTGGCTAAGTTGTATTTATGGTGGCTGCTTCTCACTATGCCTGGCCTATGTTTATCAGTTCCCCTGCTGTAAATTCTTATTTTAAACCTTAAGTATTTCATTTTAAATGAAAACAGGCAAACATCTAATACAGTCATGTAAATGAGGCAGCTGAAGTATCATTCTTACCGTGGTGCTTGAGGTCTCCTTGAAAGAGACCCTAAGCATAATTTTTGTGCAGTTTTAAAATTTTATTTATCCTGTAGCTAAAGCTTAATATAATAGATGTTTTAATACACAAACATAACCCAAAAGTATCATTTAATTGGTGGGGTAATGTGAATGTTAAGGAGTAAAATGTGTTGATGCTTTTTTTCCACATGATGCATCTCTGCCCCTGTGTGTGGTTGCTTAATGTACGTGGTCTGATAAAATTAATGCGTGATTACAGATGTTCTTAAAAATATATTATTTTTGTAGATCTGAGGAAATATACTATAAAGCAGCTTGTTGATGAATATTTTATTCATATGTGTAGCAATATTTAACTTTTTCAGAAAACTCTTATCACTTTAGCTACAAAAAAAGGACTGTCTTATCTGTGTACTCTTTAAAAGCAAGTGCCCTATTTTTTAAGGGAAGTTGAAAGCACATTAATTTTTAAGACACTTCTGACAAATTTACTTGATTTAATAATATGCTGAACACTTCATGTTTTCTACGTAGTTTATTTGCTACAGTATTTAAACTCAATTTTCTCCTGTCTCGCATTCTTTATGCCAGTTGCATTCATTTTTCTTATATTAGCATTTAAATAATCTTTTGAAAAAAAACCCACAAAGGAACATTGGTAGCTAATGGAAAAATATATCTTTTGAACAAAGTTGCAATTCCACCTAAGTATTCAAAGAAAATATCATTTTTACTACCCAAGGAAGGAAAAATGTAGGAATTTCAGAATGTAAATAAAGAAACATGACCGATGTTTATGCTTCAAAAATCTTAGTTTGCTTTTCCAGTGTGTGGTAAATATGAATAATCTGTATGTGATTGCTGAGCTGTACTTTCATACCTTTGAAGAAGGCCTGGAAGTGGAAATTGCTAAAACAAGTCCTGCAGCTGTAACATTGGTTGGTTGCCCTGTTGAAAGGGAAAACATCCATGGCAATAAATATGACATTACTGATACTACATCAATGCACATCTAGAAAGTCAGGATGTCAGGATACTTGGATGTTTTGGTTTGTGGTTCTTGAACTGCTTTAAGGATTTTTTGCATCAGAAGGCCATGGCAACTGACCAGAAGACCAGGAACATTCACAGTTTGGGGTTTTCTTGCATCATGTTTTTGAACAATATCCAGCACTTCTTTTGGCTCTTTGTATCAGATTGACACAGCTCTTGGAAGGGACCTTCTTTCCTCACCAGAAATACTGTTTATTTTATTTTGGCTCAAAAATAGGAATAATTTCAGTTGACTTTCGCAGATCACTATCTAAAATAAATTCTGTTCAGATGTAGTCTGAGCTTTACATGAGATGTTCAAAGCCTCTCTTTTCTTTCAAGGCTCCAAGGTCCAACAGGACCTTTTAATTGTTCAATTTTTGAAGTAGATTTGTTGAAGTCCTATTTGGCTAAAAGCTAGAACTTCTTTTGCAGTGGGATGTGGTAAAGATCATGTATCTCAGAAAAGTTTGTGAGAATTGGTATCTCTTGTTCGAAGCATGTGGTGACTCTGGAATACCCAGGCACTTCCCTGTGCCCTCTTTATAAGGCAGCCTGTTCTCCTGTATTTCAAAGTCTGAAATGTGTAGTTATTCATTTTTATTCCTTGATTCAAAGCAAAAGGAACAGTGTTGGGTAATTAACAAAAAACGCAGCAGCTCTACTCTGCAGCTGTGAATAGAATAAGTGCCTCATTCCTGGTGCTGGAATCAGAATATGTTCCTTGTAGTGAATGCCACTGCTAGATGCTGAAAATTATATTGCAAGTGTTAGAATATCGTTCCTTTTTTACATACTTCATGGAAGGTTAGAGTTGCAGCTGCACTAAAGGTGAGGAGGCAGACAGAAGATCTGCAAAGGCAGAAGGGACTATTCTGGTCTTTTATTGCTGTCTGTTGCAGCCCAGGGGAAAAAACCCAAAAAAGTCTTAATTCCTTTGCTTGCATGCACCTCTTCTTGGGTAGCAGACAACGTGCTGGAACTACTCCCTCAGTGCAGCTCCTCTTGAGCACGCTGAAGGCCAGTAGGAGTTTACAGGAAGGAATGATAATACACAGCGTTGTGCCAGAAGGCTGTTGTAGCTGGGATTTCTTTTGTCTGCCCTCCTTGCCGGCTGCAGCTGGGCAGTGTTAAGGTAGCAGCTCTGTCTGCACACAGCCATCCTCGCTGCAGGCCAGGCATCCTTGCTCCCGTGCAGTTCCAGAGCCGTCACTTGCCCTGTGAGGAGCTGCTTTTAGTAGTGCTGAAACTTACTCCTCTTCTAAAACTCCTTGGTCCTTCCAGCATGTCCATTTCTTGATTTTCATCTGAAATAAGTATTTTCTAATATTAACATCGGTCAAAATTCTGCCATGTACGTATTTTATTTTTTAAGGTGTGGTTCTGGTGTGTTCTTTATGACTTAAACCACCACCTGTTTCGTAGTCCCTGGGGCTCTTAGTAGAGCCAGAGAGTAAAATCAGAACATTCATAGGCATTCAGAGGACACAGCCATTCTGATTTGATGATTTGAGAGAATTCTGATTGACTATTAGCCCTGGAAACAGAAAGCTTCTCTAAAGGATTTGGTTTTACCTTCAAAGTAATTTGATGTTCTCCAATTTAAAATTAATTACATGAATTATATGTTTTTGAACAGACGCAGCCTATGTGTGCACAACTTCCATCTACATGTGCACCGAAATTTGTCATTAAAAATTATCACATATCCAATATATTATATCCAATGTAATTGTGTCTGTATTAGTTAGCAGCAAATGGTTGATTATTTCTGTAACCTAGTGGGTGCGCAAAGAAATTTTTCCAGATCATGCACCAAGGTCTTATGGAGTCTACCTGAGTAGACACATCTTTGTAATGAGAAGTTACACATTTTTGGGTTTAATATTATTGGTTAGTATTTCTTGAATTGGATATCTATACAGTAAAAAGAAGCAAAATCTCTAAAGGAATACACCTGGGCTTCAGTGCTGAACTGAGAAGGTTGGAGAAATGTCCCAAAGTTTACTGGATGGGGGTGCATTTGTACTCAGTAAACTTGTATTCGTTTCCCAACCCCTGCCAGGCTTTTGAATGTGTGTTATAGAATAGTGGGAACAATTTCCAGGCAGTGAATGGCACAGAATCTTGAGTGAGAGATCTCCTTCTTATACCTGGGTGGTGCAAAATTAATTGGTAATGTGACAATAATTTAGAAAACGCTCTAAATATATGACTCATGTCTTAGTCCATTGTTCATGTTTCAGGGAAATATGTTCAGGGAACATATGAGCAAAATTCATGGTTTGGGCACAATATCTTGACTTGGGGCTCAGGTGTTGTTGCTTCTATTTTTTTAGTGACTAGTTAACATTAGCAGTCACCCTTATAATGATATGACATGTACTGCCTCCAAGTATGGTGCCTGCCTACTCTGGCCATTAAGGAGGGCTGATTTAATCAGTAACATGGTCTAGCTTCTGTGACATCCTTTGACATCCTGTGACTGAAGAAGGGAGCCAAATACAGTCCTCCTTTCCCTATTCCGAGAAGAACTGTTTTAGAAATATTTGACAGAACTTCTTTGGTTGTTCTCACACCTGAATTTAGGTCAAGTTTCTGAGTTACTTTATTTCGAAAATGAATATTTTAAAGCTATTAAGGGAATACTTTCAGTGTGTAGTTATATTACTGTCAACAAAAGATGTGATTAAATAAATTGAATGTTGAAGATTTTCGGCTTATGGTTAACACCAGGTAATTAAAAGTAAGCGCTGCAGTGGGAGTACGTTATATATCAGCCGTACTCTTTACCTCATTAGCTGGGGTTTTGCATGTTTATGGAGCTAACTTGCAATTAAAAATGCCTTTAACGTATGCTTAACAAGGCCTTTTAGGTATTTGGAATGAAGTACTACAATTTAATTGAAATTGGGATAGCGTAAATACATGTCTTTGTAACGCGTCAGATAAATTTCCATGCCTAACTTGTCACTTTGCATCTTTTCCTCTGATGTAGTCTTTAATGCTGACTATAAGGCCTGACATTCAACTTGTATAAAAGATGGAGGTTCTCTCTTAACTCCAAGGAATGTTTTGATTTGTTATGTAAATAAAACTTGGTTGATAAAATATACTTAAATTCATTCCTTAGCTGTATTTTTAAGATGTGTGAACATTTGTATGTGCATGCAGACGTGTTAGGATGTTTTTAGCTGTAGTGTATCTTTCTTCAATCTTCTGTTTTGCATTAGAATACCTGTAGTAGAAGACTATCAAGGCAACCTTCAGTGTTGATAATTCACCTTGAACTTTTCATTTTGAATACTGCAACATTTTTGTAAATAGTTGCCTGAAGTTTGAAGCCAAATCTTGGGCAAACTGAGGTGCAAAGAAAAGCCTAGTTGCTGAACCCTTATCCTGGTGATCTTTTAACTTTGTGCTTTTAGTCAGGGGTTTTGTGGAAGTGGATGAGATATTAAAGTGTACCATCAGCAAGGGTGAAGTGTCCTTTAGGTTAAAGTGGCCTACGAAAGATGATGGGAAAAAAAAAAGAAGGGAGGCAAAGGAACTTCTGCAGGACATGGAAGTGTAGGTGCTAGATGTATAAACAAGGGTCACAGCAGTGTGAGCCTTCACATACAGTATGATTTACTAACTTTTTGTCTTCGCCTAGGAGTGTTGTTGTACCAACGAAGAAATCAAACATTTCCTCTTCTACAGCTGCTGTTGGTGTTCCTACAAATGCTGTCAGTGTGGTTTCGTCTTTAGATTCAGCCCAAGCCCCAGATTTGTCAGGAGACTCTCCTGGTAAGTAAGGGTTAAGTTAAACAACTTAAATACCAACACTTCCTCTGTTGCTTCTACTTCCACCACCACTCACTCTGAATACAAATAAAATAAAGAAAAAATTACAAAAGTAGTACTGTATTAGAAAAAAACCCCAATTTTGCAACAAATGCAACTGTCTGAGAAATGTTTGTCTTGATTTCAAGATTTCTCACTGTTTTGATAGAGCAATCATGCTTTATTAACTTGTGTTTAGTATGAATGTGGTGTATTCTGAAGGCTATTTTTTATTACAGATTAATAATGTAAAGTCTAAGCTTATTTATAAATTCTGGGGCGTTTGACCAAGGATATATGTGTTAGTGCTAAGTAGAACTGGAAATTATATACAAGTGTTTCCAACAGCTTTAGCCTGAGGTCAGATTCAGTGTTGATGCTCAACTAATTGCTTTGGACAGTTTTTTCAGTGGGGACAAAATTGAGTAGGTTGTTTATAAGCAAGTGTTCCTTTGAACCCTTGGTCTCTCTGGTTGTTCTGTGTGAGATAAATGATGTTTAACCTTAAATGCTGTGTCAAAGGCATGCTTTTCTACTTAGCCACGTTTGAATCGCAAGGCTGTGTAGGATCTTTGTGCCCACGAAGTTTGACTTCAAGACTTAGAAGTGATTTGGATCTTAATCAAGGAAATCTCAAGCTATGCCTGATTATTGGTGTTTTTTTTCAATGTTTGAGTTTCTTGCTTCCTGGTTTTGTGAACTTACATCCAAACTGCAAGGACTGGGGAAAAAGAATGTGGTCTGTTACCATGTCTTTTGTACTCATGTGTCTGGAAGGTATTTGTTCCCATCTTCAACTGCCCATTCCATTTCTTGGGAAAATCAAAAAGGTTTTGTTCCAGTCATTCGAAAGGAAAAGAAATATTGAAATATATGATATTGATATATATTGAAATATAGTATGGTCTTCCTCTTTGTGAAAGGGAGAATCCATTTTGCCACCAGAACTGCAGGAGGTAGCATTATATTAGTGTAGGAGTACTATTTGAAGTAGGGGAATTAGCTGTATTTTGAAATGTCACAATTCTTTGGGGGAGATTGGCTCTGAGCAGGTAATCTGTTTTAAAAATAATAAAACCTCACTTACATAGAAATTATTTTAAATAATTGCTAATTTGTTAACTTCTGACTGATTTACCCGGCTTAGTTGTGGGCTTAATTATAACAATTTCTGAAGTAAGTATTCACTTGCTTTTAATAAAAAGAAAACAGATGAACATTGATTTTCAGATTTAGTCAATCTTTTAGGAACGTATGGAAGAAAAAAATAGGTTCTCCTGTGCCTGTAGAATGTATGAGAAATCCAGACAATAAACAATACTAATGTAGTTTGTAACTGTGTGACTTCCATCCTGTCTGGAAGTTTTGGCAAAAATTGGACATGTAATCTAAACTGATATGCATAAAAAGAAACTAATCAGGATTAAAAATAGACATGTTTAGACTGGCAGTATAATTAATTAAAAGAAAAAGTAAAGGGATAAATGAAATCATGCCTTAAACAGATTAAAACATGAGACTGTTTCTTTTTTCCCTTTAAAATAATGGCATGGAAACAAAAACTTTGCGGAGTTGGAGTGGGATACATCTAATGTTGCTCATGTACATTGCACACATTTAAGTTTGAAATCAAATTCTCTATAAGGCCTTAATTTGTTTTTTATTAGAGGATGGAAGTAGTAATAAGCAAGCTTCCTATTAAACAAGAATATAATTCATATAATTTTCCTCTGAATTCAGATCACATATTCTTTCACTAGTTTTTATTTTCATGTGGCAGAGAATCAATACATTGTTCTCATTTTTCCAGCTAACACTCGTTATAAGTCTGTTTACTTTCGTAATTAAGAAAGAAATTAAATCTTTTTTTTAAAAGGTGCTGAGATTAGGGGCGTATGTAGTGAATATAAATTTGGGGCTATTTCATGTGTGATATGAAGGCTATTAAACATTATTGCTACATTTAAAAACACATCTCATCTGTTTTTTTTAAAGTGAGGTTCATATAAATTTGTTTGATACTTTAAAAACTGACAACATATATGACATATAATTATATATAGAGCTAAAATTTATTTTAATATATATAATATATAGCATGTAAAATATATGAACACTTGATGCTTTATGGGTAGATTTAGTCCAAAACAGGGGTGAAAGTGGTATGCAGACATTGAAATAGGATTAAATAGCAGGTAGTGTTCTAATAGTGATGTGTACGAACACTCAGTTTGGGAATAAGTGTTATATAGTGTGTGATCATCCTCCACCTGTAGATGTGATGTCAGAACTGCTTTGTCAGCGTAGGATTGGTGTTGAGATACTAGTCTGTGTGGTTCCTGATGCCTCCATTGCCATTTGTGTGCTCAGAATTCATCAGGCTCCTTCCCAGTAATTTTTCCTGAAGTTTGCATCTTGCCTGTAGCTCAAGGATTGTGAGCATCTCAGATATTTGAGGCTTAAGATGCTCCCAGGCTCATATCACATGGATTGTGACATATCCTGGCCTACCAAATACAAAGTGTTGTCAGGTTAGAAAGAACCATCCAAGCTCACTCTGTTCCTCTGATACTTTGAAAGAGGGTGAAAACATCTTCTGGCCTCAGACGCTCCGGCCTTTTTGTGGAAGTTTCTTCACCTTTACTCATACAATCTGCAGAGTATTTCACAGCACAAAAAGCTTTTCCTGAGCACAGTTGTGCCCCTTGTGGTCTGAAGTTTCCCATCAGTATGTTGCTGATGGCTGGTATTTGGGTTGTTGGTTTGCTGGGATCTTGGAAATGAATGGAGAGGATAAACCTGGTGGCCCATCTTGAGCTAGTCATTCAGTGCCTGCTACAGAGGGTGGTGTTGAAAAAAAGAGCCTATTTGCTAGTAGTAATCTAAGAAGGAGGAATTCTCTGGAGTTGTTTCTTCCTTGGGTTGTCTCACAGGCTGAATGTGAGATGTGATGCAGAGATTTTACACATGCTGTGTTCAGGAAGGGCTACTGCTAAGACAAGACTAATATTTGGACAGGCAGGACTTGGCAGAGCTGCCTGAGCTATTGTGAACGTGCCAGCGGGACGCCTGTATTTTTGTTTGTCAGTTAGTTTTCCTTTTAAATGTTTCCATTACAGTTGCAACGTTCTGAAGTGGTGAGAATTTTTGAAAATGTTTTGCAGTTTGCTCTCCCACTGTTTTGTCTGATGCTCTGAGTTTCTCTGTTTATGTACTTGAAGGATTTCACATGTGTTTTATTAATGCTTCACTCCAAAGAATGCGATCTTGAGGCTTTCACTATTCAGCTTCCAAATGGTTGTTCAAATACAAGTTTTATGAAGAGGGAGCATGAAAAATCTGTGGGAAGCAGGAGTGAATTGTCTCTTGTTCTTACTGACGTTCTGAATGTAGAAAACACTGAGAAGTTTCACTCAGTTTCTGTTGCCTGCCTCCTCCCCTTCCTACTTCCAGTTCTTTGAGTTTCACTTGTTTTGCATCTGAGCCACACAGAGTTAGTTACAGGATTTTTCCTTCCCCGGACAGCCGTTCCCCAAATCGTGAAGTCATAAACAAGGCCATGTCAAAGGGTGAGGTGAAAAAGGAGGTGAATGCTTGGAAGAAACACGAGGATCAGCAGTAACAGCGGATAAAAACAGCTTTGTGACTCCTGAATTCTAGTCCAATACATAGTAAAATGTAAATTTTCTGCGACAGTTGGCTTGTTTTGCAAAGATGAATGGTATTCATTGATTTTTATACGTAGGTGAAAATGAACTTGAAGTCATGCAATAAAATAAATTAGCAGGAGACAAGCTAAAGTAAGAAAAATGATCATGAAGTGAGTTACCATCAGTGCAGAGGTTGTTCAAGCAATTCACTGGATTATAGTAATTATTTCAAAGAGAATTCCAACTTAACAGTGACAGTAGTTGAAGGCTAGTTACCAAAGCAGGATGACGCTTTAAAAGAATCTCAGATTCTGATGATATGCATTGGAAATGCCTTGATACTGTCTCAGTATAAAAACTGTTTTAAAGCCACTTCTCTTAAGAGAAGTTTTCAGCATTGTTTCATGAAATCTGTTTTGGTTTAGCCTACAGATGTGTTTATGTAACAGATCCCTTATATTAGCTTGTAAAACCTTTCATTGTAGTCTCGCATTGTGCACTTCCAGCCCCGGAAGTGTATTTTTGAATGAGCTCATTATTTTACTAGATACCTCTTCCACAAAGGCCGCTGGTGCGTTTACGTAGGGTGGGTCTGTCGCACAAAATTAAGAGAGGTATGGTTATTTCATTCAACTCTGTTTTTTTTTTTTACCTCATCTCCATCCTCACAAAGTATATCATCATGTCCTGCTTGTGCATTGCCGAGTGCACTTTGTAAGTGTACATGCAAAAAGCATGAGGATCTTGCATGAGGAGTATTTTAACAATATTTTATTGCTCGAGACACTATTTGTTTAGACCCTTGGGGACCTTGAATAAACAATAAGGTTTCACTGTAAGGGTGCTAGACAGATGATCTATTTGCATTTTCTTTTATGTTCTTGCAAATGTCTGTAAAACTGTCAGTTTGAAGGAGCCAGTTTATCAGTGAAAGGATAAGGAAGAGATAAGTCAGTTTAGTTCCACATGTTTGAAGTAGCTACTGCACTTACCCACATGTGTGTTGTGGATGAAAATATGCTACTGAAGTATTTTCGTCCTTTTCACTAAAAGCAGGAAAAAAGTATAATAAAAAGCCACCTCTGAGTTAAATAAAGAAAAAAAAAGTACTTTCCACAAAACAAAATCTGCGTGCAAAAATCACTTTGCCTAATCCTGTTGAAAACCCCCTGAAATTCTCAGCTGGGATAAATCTGAGATTCACTCCTTTTAGTGAAATGTATCTCAGTTAGGAATGTGGTTTTAGGTGTTGATAAGCTTGAAGAAATTCAGACCATAAATATCCAAAAGTAATCTTCAAAAAGAATATCAGTTTATATAGGTGCCCGCCTTATGCTTTTTTAAATTCAAATTATCAGTGCTATTTCTGTTATGTCTTTTTTTAGAAGTTGATATTTACTTAAAATTTCATAGAGTTTTACATTTGTACCTAATCTTTTTTGTGCCGTTTGTTTTTATTTCTAGAAGAAAAAATAATCATGTCCTGTGTTGTCAGTGATTTCCTTTACCTCCCACTCAAACTATTTTTACCAGTTTTGTTGAAAAAACTGAAAACCAAAAAAACTTCAACCCATCCCAACAAAATAAAACAAACAACAAAAAAGCCAAGTTACCCTAGACTGAGAGTATGTTTCTTTATTAGCCTCATGATGGCTGTTATGCCCTCTCATTGTCCTTGCAGATGTTTCCCTTGGTTTTATTTTTTCCCTAATTTTTCCTTCAGTTAGTTTGCTGATGGCTTAAATACTGTGCAGAATTATTTTCATCTTGTTTAATTTTAAAACTCATGCTGTTGTGCCTCACTGTTAAATCTTATTTTATCCTGATTAAATGATCCATGCTTTAATAGGGTGGGATTTTAGTTGTATATACTATTGACTTTATAACCATACCCAATGAGTAGTGGATTACTGCTGACAGATTTTAGATGTGGTAAAAAGCGCGTGAGCATTTCATATATCAAGACATTCTGCTTGCACAACCTGTGTGTTGAGAGAACTTTCTTACTCTGAAGGCTTTGTGTGCCATTTCAGTTTGGCACTGTTTTGGACTACCCAGATCAGTGTGCTGATTTCCCCCTATGGGCAGTGTGTGCCTGTAAATCCGCTTCTGGGCATGTGGACTTTGCAGTGTTTTTTAGTTAGAGGGACTTGTTAAATGAGAGTAGGAATGTTGGGCTTTAGGGAGAAAGCTGGGTATTCTAGTCAAATTATTTAAATACAAAGTTTATCAAGACAAATGACATAGTTGTTTTAAAGTATTAATTAAAAAAAAAGGAAAGAAAATATTGTAGCTGTTAAGTATCTGACAAACAACCACTGAATCATGTGACTTCGTTGCCTTGTGTGGGATTTGTTTTGTTTTTCAGTGCAGGAGGCTGTGTTCTGATTTTCTGCACATCGTTTGACAGCTTTTCCTTTGGGAATACCCAAAATACTTTTTGGTGGTTTGACTATGGAAAACTAGCTGTTAAAAAAAAATGGAATTCTATCCATGAAAATATTGAGAACATTTACAGTGTTCTCAATCTTGCCATCACTGTTGAAACTTTCAGGAATATATATTTGATTAGCCTTTATTAGATAAATTATTTAGGATTCAGTGCCCAGAAGGTTCACATTTCACTTTGCTTTCAGCTAACACTTTGTTCACCACTTTCTGACCCTTCATTCTGTATGGCCCACTCACTTTCCTTCTATCATCCCCATACAGCAGTCAGCATAGGAGCTTCAGGTTGAATTTGTGAAAAGCCTAAATGAATCACATTCACAAAGATATCTCCTATGTCTGAAGAAAGAAAAAAAAATTAGAGCAAAACTTTTCATGGTTTGATATTATAGTTAATTTTATTAGTTTCTGTGCTGCCTTTGAAACAAGATTTGAGAAAACCATCTTCTCTGACAAAAAAACCAAGGAAAACCCTCACCTACCACAAACCTGGATATTTCTTGGAGGAAGCTCTGTGTGCCAGAGTTTTGGAGCAGAAGTTTGAAATTTGACAGGAGAAATAAATTCACTATCTCAGGGATCTATCTTTGCCACATCTTTCCAAATCTATTTCACTTTAATCAAGTTGAAAATCTCTGAAAAGTTGCAGTTGATACATTTTGGTAGATAGTTTCAAGATCTCAGCAGCTGATTTCCAGACAGGTTGTATTTAACTGAATTAACTAACTCCATCATAGGTGGGACCATCAGGAATTTTTTTCTAGGTATAGCTCTAAGAAGGGTCACGTCTTTGCTAAGGTAGATGGGAGAACTAAAATGATTAAAATCTCTTCCTTCATGCTTTTTTCCTTTTTTCTTTTTTTAACTCCCCTCCTTTCCGGCCGCATAAAAATCTGCAACTGGCGAGGTGAGAGGAAAGAGACTAGGACAGGGTCTCGGGGTGGAAAGAGATAGGATTGCAGA
The DNA here is from genome assembly GCA_014706295.1 of Lycocorax pyrrhopterus obiensis. NCBI lineage: Eukaryota > Metazoa > Chordata > Aves > Passeriformes > Paradisaeidae > Lycocorax > Lycocorax pyrrhopterus. The sequence goes on along the minus strand of JACSVZ010000006.1, from coordinate 71,332,777 downwards.
TGGACTAGAAGCAGTCATGCTCCTGGGAAATGCACAGAAACCTGTCTGCTAAGATTCATTCCTCTCTATAGCTTGGAATGCAATGTAAGATTTGTGAGTCACCATTCCTATCCTGGCAGAAAATATCTGTGAAGTCTCTGGCTGTCTTGCGTGCCCCCTGTTCATCATTGCTAATACCAATCCATACTGCAGTATGGAGGTTGTATTTCTCTTTATATACTGAACAGCAGAATTTAATATTTACAGATTCTTCCTGTGCTGATGAGAGCCATGTAGTGTCAATTTGACATAACACAACTGCTTTTTTTTTTTTTTCTCTCTAAGTGTAGGATACATAAATGACCCAGTCTTCCCTATCAACCTTTGAATAATTGATGTGGCAAAGTTAATAACTCATAAATGAGGTTATACCACTGCCATCATGCTAATGACACTGGCAGTGCAATGGAAAATTTTATCATAGCTGCCTCTGTCAGAGTCCTAGTGTTGCAAAAATTTAAGCCAGGCTGTTGAAAATACCCACTCATTGTTTTCTGCATGATATTGATGCAAATATATATTTTAATTTTAGACAAAATATTAAGGGTTTTGGGTGAAAGTTACTTGAAATTAGATGAACACTTCCACTAACCAAAACAGATGGCTTTAAAACATTACCATTTGGGTTTATATTATTATATATTGGTATTATTATATATATTAGCACATTACATGAATATTAAAGGTGTAAGGCATTGTTTGTGTTTACTGCTGGGATTGTCAGTGTTATTAAATTTGTTCAGGATCATGGCTTATAAGACCAGAAGGGATCACTGCAGCCTTGTCTGACTTCCTTCACAAAACAAACTACAATGCTTCCTTGAATTACTTTCTGTTTGTGCTAAAGCAGCATTTAAAAAACTTGCCGTGGCATAGCTGGTAATTATGAATGCAAGTAAATAGGATTCATATGAAAAAAATGTTTGAGGTACAAAGGCGTGGAAGGGTTTCACCTAGTCCTCACATAACACTTGAAAACCATGCTTTCTCAGAGCTTGAGCTCAAGGCTTTAGTTTCTGGTCTGCTTTTCTAATCTCTGGAATGTTTTCTTATATAATTTGTTTATTGTTACTTTCTCTTGTAGGAAGGGGATCATCTAATTCAAAATTGCCATCTGTTCCTACAGTTTCTTCGGTGCCTGAGGATTCTGCCTCCAATATGAGGTAACTTCTCCAATTGATCTGAACAGCTGTGCTGTGGCTCATGTTATTGATATTACAATTGATATTCTGATACCACATAACTGAAGAATGTTCTTTGGCTGATTTTCAATAACTAAGGAAGGTTTGGGAAAATTCTGAGTTTTGGATTATTAATTCCTTCTTATACATGTATATCACTTAAACATTGTCAAAAATCTATATTCCTTTTTACAAAATTTCAGTAACTTCCTTCTTTTGTTGCTAATCAAACGTATCTCTCTACCAGTATTACAGACAGGCTTGAGCATGCTTTGGAAAAAGCTGCCCCACTTCTGAGAGAGATTTTTGTGGATTTTGCTCCCTTTCTTTCTCGAACTCTTTTGGGCAGCCATGGGCAGGAGTTGCTGATAGAAGGTACAAGTAAGTTTCCATTTAAAAAAGGGGGGGGTTTGTGTGCTTTGTTTTACCTTGGAGACTCGAAATTTCTTTATTTAGAAGCTTTCTTCTTGTCTTCCCAAATGGTGCTGTCCACTGGATTTCACTGCCTCCTGTTCCTTCTGTGTTTAGCCCTCTGAGGTCATTGTCGCTGCCTCCTCATCTTTGCCATCTCTGCTACCTCTTTGTGTCCATCTTCCTTAGTTTTCCAACTCTCCTGATAATTTGTCCCGTAGAAGTCGATGTACGAAATGTGTTTTGTGAGCTTTAAGAGAAATTTTGGTGTCGGGGTCAACACTTGGATACAAAGTACAGTATCTAGTGTAGAGAGTTGGGTACAAACTTTTGACACTTTTACTGGGATGTAGCAGAAGGATTCTTGGGAACTGTGTCAGTGGAGCGTGTTCTGGTCTGTCTCTCGCACGTGAGTCTGCTTCTGGCTGTTTGGTTTCTAATTGGAAGGGAGTCATACAGGTAAGAGGAATGCCTTGTCAGCATGGAGGAGAATTCTCTGGCACATCTGAGAAGATGAGGATTCATGTGCACAGCAGTGATCATGGCTCTTCCCGGTGGAAGGTTAGCATGAAATGGTCGAGATTGAGATGATGAAGTTTTCTTTATACTGGTGGGTTTCTCTCTGCTTAAAATCGAGGCTCAGTTCTTCAACGCAGATATTAATGTCCTCAATTTAAAAAATTGTGCATATTGGAACACTGAATTTAGCAGTGCATCACCAGTTTTTCAAATTTCTCAAAATCTGGCTATGTCATATAAATTGCTTTGTCCACTGATTTTTCGAGTGAAATTTTCAGGTTTCGTCCAGTTGAAGAAGTGACAAGAAAAGCTTGTCGCAGCTTCCAGTAATAAGTGCACTCATGATAGAGTCTCCTTGTTGCTTAACTTGGGCTGATCACTTGCACATGAGCTGTATTTTCACTGGCAGATCTAGTTTCTTCCTAGGGAATTAAAGTTCTTTTAAAAACATTTTTGAAGCTACTCGTTTTTTGGATTAGGACAGTCATCCTGTTTGTATGCTGAATATGAACATTGTCAGAAACACAGAGTATCAAACACTGCTAAGTGTTTTACTGAAGACTGCTGATATCAAAGTTGAGACTTCATTAAACTTCACAAATTAGAGTTATTTACTTTAGGAGTTTAGCTTGCTTACCATTTGAGGTAGGAAGAAATGGAAAGAAGAAGTGTACGAATTGCTTTCTGTGAGACTCAAAAAGATGGGATTCCACTTTTGTAGGCATCGTTTTAGCTGATAAACATTTTAATGGATGCTGCCTTGTGAGCAAATTTATTTCATTCATTTAATAAGAAAAAACCAGAAATGCAGTTTTTCTCAAACGTTTATTTTCTAGGGAAGTAAATACCCCATTTTAGTTACATTTTTTCTTCTCTGAAGATAAAAGATAATCTGGTTCAAAGTATTTTGACTGTAGTGTAGTTACATGCATGGATAGATGAGTATTTCATAAATTGGATTAGCAAAAAAAACCAGGATAATCAATGGGTGTGTGTGAACTGTCTGGACAAAAATAAACACACAAAATCAATTTTTGGGCCTAAACCCCAGTTATAGATAAACCCAAACCAAAATACGAATACAAATAATAATACTCAAATTAGTTTATAAACAACTGAAAATATATAATAGGTTATTGCTTGCACTTCTGCTTAGGTTTAGTGTGGGGTTAAGGGTCAAAGTACTAATAAGAGTGTTTGGGATGTCTGCTGCCATGAAACAAAATGGAAACTTGATTGATAGCTGGGGGCTGAAAGGAGAACGTGCAATGGAGAAAGCAGAGGTCATAAAGCCATTTCTCTTCTCTGCATATATAATGACCCAATCCTTCGAGAAATAGCAAAATGTAGATACAGTGGATTAATATAACATATGTTAACCACACTTCTGATCATTTTGACATACCAACGTTTATGAAACTGTGAATAATAGGGGTAAGAATTAGTATTAGCTGCTTCTTTAAGATGGAAGGCATGGAATTTATGATCTCCCTCTCACATACATACTTTTATTTTGTGCTGATAAAGTACAAAATTGAATGGAGGTGACATGAAAGTTTCAGTTTTCTTTTGTTTGTCAAAGTGCTTCTAATCTATTGCACTTCAAAATAGTTCGTGTTAATGGCTGGTGCCATTTAAGCATGCATTTATGTATCCTGTTTTTTTCCTTTTGTAGGTCTTGTGTGCATGAAATCCAGCAGTTCAGTTGTGGAGCTGGTGATGCTCCTTTGCTCTCAGGTGAGGCTTAAGTAACAATGTGTGAAATTGCTCTGTTTGAACACAATGGAAATTACAGATAAAATTTTACTTTAGATTTTACTTTTAATTTAAGTTCATATGTAGTAGGTAAAAAGATAATGTATAAGGCCTTTTGAATAAAAAAAAATCGTAGTTGTTGTGTCTATTCAAGTGGGTTTTTGTTACCTTGCTCTTGAGCATTTACATAACCTTGAAGATGGTGTGCCTATGTAATTCTGTGCTGTCGTTTTTGTAAGATGAAATAGGATCAATAAAATATTAAAGTTAAAGAAACAGATTGATTTCTGCATCTTGACATGCTGAATCCTCTGGGATAAATAGAATTTTTCCTTTTGTGTAGAGGTTATGAAATGAGTGATAAATACTTTTGAAACCCTGTCATTTCTAATTGATTTGACAAGTACTAAGGATTTGAGAAAAATTTAAGAAAGCAACCCTGGTTGTCATCAGTTTGGGACATTCTACATTCCTAAAGGCAAGGTGATTTTAGATATGTAAGAACTTGAGAATTGCCTGTTCCTGTGTTTTGAGAAGAGACAGAGCCTAAGGAACTTTCTAAAATTATATGTGCTGTATTAATTGGATTTTTTGGGGGGTTTCTTGCTTTCTTTTTTTTTGTAATTAAATGGGAGACTGTTTTTATTGAGCCTTTCTTTTGGTGCCTTAAAATTATACCTTTCTGGTAGTAAATTCCCCTACTTAAAACTTTAAAATAGCCTTTTTTAATGGGAATGGTATTGGTCTAGAGGTCAAGGGTTCTGACCCATTTCAAAACCTTTGACCTTCATTTACAACCCCTATGGTTTGCTTGCCTGACGAATAAGGATAATGCAAAATTAATGTTTCTTCACATCGATTTATTCATTTTAGTGCCTATATTGCCAAATTTATTTAGAGTGTGCTGATAGACATTTCATGAATACAAATGAAAGAATCATAGAAGGTGTGAAAAATCGATAGTCTACATTGTCAATAAAATGCAATAAGAACAATTACTTGTGGAGATTACACCTAATAGATTTTACAATGAACTAGTGAAGAGTAGTTATGTTTTCTAGTGAGGTTATTATTAATGAACGTAACCAGAACTTTGCTCATCTAGTTTTCAGTCTTGCTCAGGAGATACAGTATCGTTTTACCCTGGAAGGAATTTAATATTCCTTATGGAACTTTTAGAATTTAGAGATTGTTATTTTACATATGGCAATACTGCAAGTGAATATTGTTCACAACTTCTAGAATATGAACTTGCAGCTGATTTAAATTAGAAAAGAATCTTTGCTATCAAGAAACCCATATAACAAATTTTACTGTTCATTCAGGAATGTGTTAAAGTAAAAACTAATCCAAGTATTAAATATGTGTCTGACAACTTGGTATTACCATTTAAAAAAAAATTAGTTTTTCGTATCCATGCTGCTAGTATCAATAATTAGTGCTTGACCTTTCCCTTTTGTTTTTTGTTGTGGTAATCTAATCTTTCGTAAAATCATGTTGTGCTCTGTAGTGTACATCGCTTGTTTGGTTTTGGGAAGCGGAAAGGATAAGGAATAAATGACGTGCTCTAATGCATCTATTTGTCATATGTGTCACAATGCCACTTAATGCTAATCTAATCAAATTGAAGCTACTGTGATTGCTTAGCAGTGCAAGTTGCACAGGCTGAGGTGGTTCTTTGTGGAGTAGTAGAAATAAACCAATAAAGTCACAAAGACCTCAAAGTCTTTTTAAAGTTACATAGCAGCTGTAATTTTTGGCAGAATATGAAAAATGATGTGAGAAATGAATCTAAAATTAGCTCCAGATGTATACAGATTGTTCTGGGGTGATAATTACATTTTTCACTTTGAATTTTCCTAATTCAAAGAGGTCAGCGTGGCAATCACAGAAGTGATTTATTTTGTTAAGAAGTGAACTGTCTTTTGCTACATGAAAGCTTGAGAGATATGAAATTGAATTTCAAGCCGACATTTTACAGATACTGGGAGGAGATGGGGTTGAGCTTGATTGATTTTTTCTTTTTTTTCCCCCCTTCTTTTTATTTTCTTTTTTTCCCCCGCAAGATAGGGTGGGAAATGAAGTGATATCCTTTTGCTAAAATTTTAATTAATTTTTAAGAGGAGATGGAGAGGATGCAGTGCCAAAGATCAAAAGATCAGGTCAAAAAACAGTTTTTAATCACATAAATAATGTGGTATAGTTACGAAGTAAGTATCTGCAAATTTGATTTAAAACTTCACAAATTTGTCAGCCATCATTTTATGAAATTGAAAGATTGCTCTGATTAATCTTTGGTGTTTTTTGTGATAACCTCTTCTCAAAATTCATTTTAAACATTGTACATATGATTTAAGTGCTTGGATTGTTTTTCTGAAGCACCTGACATTTTTCTGATGTTCATTTAGATCTGTGGCTGAATTATGTTTTTTCTTCCTCAGAAATGGAAAATGGAATAATAATATCCTACAATTTTTTCATAAAATTGTGACAATAAAGCTCTTTAATAGGTGATTTTAAAAACATTCAAATGGTACTATTCTTTGAAACTATTTGTGACACCTGGTTAATTTCTTTTCTCATTTAAAATTCATGTATTTAGGCATATGGAAAAAGACCCTTATTTTGTGTTTTTGTGTTTGCATGTTGATATATTGCTTTCTGTGTAACACAAGGTAAAAAGAGAAACAGGTGGTTTGAGAGACAGACAAAAGGCTTTTTCTAAGACAAAAACAGTTGTGTTTTTTGATAGACACGCTACATTTTGAGACGTGTCTGTGTGTGTACTTACATTTCTATAAATCTATCAAAACATAAGGAATCCTTCATTTAATATTACTGCAAAGTGTTCCTGCTTATTTGACATTAATATCATTTTTGAAGGAATCGACGTTGCATTCAAGGCCACTTTATAAAAGCGTTGTGTTGCTCATCCTAATTCAGTCTGACACACATTCCAATAACACTACCTCCCTTCTAGGGTTTAAAACTAAATTTATGGCTGAGCATTGTGAAGTGCATCATTTAAAAATGGTTTCAACCCAAAACATCTAATAAATAAATAATGTGTATGGCTACTCAGTAGCAGACTTTCCAGACTAGAAATCATTCCATCGGATACTCAACAGTCCACTATCGGAGAGGGCTGTCAGATAAATCTTATAGTAGCTGCATTCATGTCCTGTAAATCACATGTTATTGTCTGAGCCTTCTGCCAGGTCATCTATTCTTTTCCCATTTATCAGAAATGCATAGAGTACAGTGAACCTAGGAGCACCATCTCGTCTGGCCTGGCATCCTGTCGGGGTAATTAAACCAGCCGAAAGAGAGAAGTTCTCTTTCTGTTCTCCCATCTAAATGAGTGACATCAGGATGTTGGAGGTGCTCATATGCAGTTGTGAGACAAGACCTCTGCATGGGGAAACTGATGTCACCCCTGAAGAAAGCATTTTTGTCTAAAAGGGCCCTCTCTCCGTGCCTAAAACTCAAAGGGACGTGGATGAATTGAGTGGGTATCCATAAAGCATAAATGCTACTGTGCTTCCTTTCATTTGTCAGATATTTTCTTGCAATACATGACTGAGTAGGAAAAACTGTGGTCTTTCCTCCTTTCTCATGAAAGGATTAAAAATATTTATCTGTTGCTCACGTGCCTGAAGCATTTGTCTGATTATTGTAGCTCCGAGGTGAAAAGGTACGAAATGGGTGAGATAGGTTCCATAATTTTCCTTAATGCCTTTGAATTTACAGAATTTCTGGCACTTGAAAGATGCTGCTTTCTGTAGTAAATCAACTGATTCATCAGTGGAGTATGTGTTAAAGAACTAATTAGGCGGCTCTTCTCAGATTCATCTTTGACTTAAGAGCGTAGTGTTCTAGACTATAAAACAAACCTCCAACTGCCTCAAACACTGTTCAGCTCTTGGATAATTTTCTGAATTTGGTGGAATGCCACCCAACCTATTTAAAGGGTTACAACTGAAAATTAATGAATGCTGCAACAACTTGTATGACCCCTCCACCACCACTGCCCACACATGTGCTTGTTCAAGGTGTTCTGATTCTTGATTCCTCCTTCCTCTATCCAGTGTTTTTTCAAAAGGACTAAAGGCACACTCTTGATAGCTGATGGCATACGTAAAACCAAGACCAACGTTTCAATACATTTAATCTCTAGATATTTTATCTTCTGGAAATATTAGTATGATATATTGCAATACAACTACATAACCATAGCTATTAGATGCATATTGGGCCTTGATAAAGTATGTCTTTCATGGGCAGATTGAAAAGGGAAGTATAAACCCTAATACTCCAAATTTTTTTTGTGGGCAGAGGTAGCATCTCCTCATATGGCCCACTGAAATATAATTATGGTTGAACATGTCGTATGCAGCTCTGACAGTTTTTGGAGGTTTACATGTGCGTTTTAAAAATACGTCAGAGGCTGATTAGTAGTATTAAAATAGATAAAAGTTACACTGTGAAAGTTGTTCTTACTACCCTTATAGGCAAACTTCAGGTCTTCAGCTCTCTTTCTTTTTTCTTGTCTGACGTAGTTATCACTGCTTAAGTGGTGAAATTTTTGCCACAGGTATTTCTTTAGCATGATATTTCATATGCTGCTGAATCCCTGAATCTGGTGCTCATAGTCTGTGTGCATCTCTTGCATGGGCAGCATCTTGGTTGTCTCATCTCTCTTACTTTGATAAAGAACCTTGACTGAGCAATACCAACATGTTCCATGCACCCGTACAAACTGTATGATGCCATTATTTTCCCTAAGGAAAAGCAATAGGATGGTAGTTACAATTAGGATTTTTTCAGCTGAAATTTTTTGCACCCTCCTTCCTCTTCCATGCCATTGCTTAAGTGTTTGTGGAATGCAGTGGGATCTTCAGGCTTTATGAGTATCCTCTGCTCAGAAAAAAAGCTTTGTATCGATGATCCAAGTTCATTACCTCAGGAATGGATTTCTGCGGTGTGTTCTAAAATGTGGCAAGCCTCTGAATTGCTTGGAGGTTTGAGTTGATGTGGAAGATGGCAGGTTTTCAGAGTTGGTTGAGAGAACACATTATCCTGATGCTCTGTGATCTGTGCTGGTTCCTAATTTACTTCTAAGTGCAATTTGATGTGATGGATCACTATAGTGATTGCTGTAAAGTTTTAATTGAATGGACTATAGGTTATCTAAAGACCAATGTCACTATGATACCATGGCAGGCAAACTCAACAGATTCATCAAAACTCTTTAGCAATATCCTGGTTTAGATATGAAGAGAATGAATGCTGTTTGAATACTTTTTATGTGCCCCAAGTATTAGATGATGACATTTTAATCACAGTAATGTTCTTCCATTGAATCACTTAGTTATAACAGCTGAAAATAAGTTTAGAAAGGATTTGATAATCCTTTAGATATGTGATTAAAAAATATATATATGTTTTGGCATAAAGGGTGGATTTTGTAGGAATATTGTAAGCTGTCAGGTGATTTTCTATCAACTGTAATACATGCTCTAATTTCCTTTTAAAAGCCGTTTAGAAGATATCATGAGTTGAAAGGTTTTCTTTTTATACAGTGTGAACTTCTGCCAATAGGATCTTTGTCTGTATCAAAGATTAATGTAGCTGTACTTGAGTTAAAAAAAATTCCACTTCAGTGATAGATTGCTTTCATGATAAAATGGCTAGAAACATAACTTTATCAGGCAAGTGAAAATTATTTAGATCTTAACACACAAAAATTGAAAAAAGGAATTACCAAAGCCTAAGTTGAGAAGTTCAGGGGAAGATTTTGCGTTAATCATGCCCCATAGGTGTTTGCGTTGTGCCTTGTATTGCTAACTTTCCTTGAAATGTTGGGCCAGAAATTTTATAGTTCACTTTTGTCTCTTTTTAATTTCTTTTATTTTTTTATTTTTTTAATTTTTTTTTTGCTTGTGCTCTTTTGAAGAATTTGGAGATTGGAAGAATATTTGCTAGCCTAGCTTTTTGTAGAGATGAGGTGGTTGTGGAAGGGAGAATATTGAAGATCATCTTACTCTACTGTGGATTATTTAGATTGTTAAGCTGCTCAGATCTGCTTCATACCAAGTGGATCCAGGCACATTAATAAAACTGTGTAAGTCTTAACATTTGAAAACATGGGATTGCCAAGCATGTTATTAATTCTTGTGCAAGTAGCAATAGGGACGCTTCTAGTGCGATTTAGTAACATGTATTACATGATCCCTGTAACTGGAAAACGAAATGGAAGATCTTTATCCTAATCTTCTTTAGGATGCTCCTGGATGGAAAGTAGTTGGGAAATACCCGTTGAGCTTTATGTGTAGTGCTACTTATGATATTTGCAGTGAAGAGATTTTGCATTATAAACTGTTTCCTCCTCAAAAAATCTTGTTGTTCTTTTTTCCCCACAGTGTATATTTTAATCTACAGTGGTTCAGTTTTGCAGGATGGAGACTGTGGTCAGAGCCAGGGAGAAGGAAAGGTAGATCCCGCAGTAGCCAGTGGCCATGCTGTCAGAGTATTCTCCTGGGACAGAAGAGATTTAAGTTCAATTAATGTTTCATGTAACATTTATTATCACCAGGTAGAATAATCTGTCTGAAAAGTTTCAACATATCTTCACAAAGTAGCTAATAGTCCAGGAGCTCAAGGGAGTTCAGCAGTCATGGGGAAGAGTCCAGTTTTGAAAGAAATTAAGTTCTCTCAAGCTGTAAAATCAGCATTGTGATTCACCTGTGTTGTCCTCAGTTGCCATTTCCTTCTTTTTTCTGTTGTGATATATGAAGACATCAGTTCTCTTCTGTAGGGTCTTGAGGATAAAATGTAAGGTTTCTGCATTCTCCTGCGTTGCAAGACACTTGATACAAGCACAGTCAGCTGTTTGGCTAGTGGTCAGCAAGATTAAGTCTGGAGAGAGTGAATGAAAGTCCTGGAAGGTGTGGGTGGGCACTGGCTGTGGCATCCAGACTCGTTAAATGTGGTCCTTAGCTGTTTGGATTTTAGATACTGTCTTGTCAGTAAGTTTCCTTCTAACAAAACAGAAGGTTACGTTACCAGATCCGTTCCCTGGATCGCCTGGGTTCTCCCTTACACTGGTGTATCTGGGGTTTTATGCATAGTGTAACTTCTTTCCTTCCTGAGTGGGAGTTTTTCTTCCATCTCTGAAACCTGAGGATTTCAGTTTGGGTGCTGAAAATGTATTGACAACTTGTATGCTTGATATTTGTCACTGAGCAGAGTACTTGGAATAATTACAAATGGATTACATGTGCTATGGATATTTTTCTGCTTGCTTCATTGAACTATGTTATACATTTGAAGTGTCTGAAACTGAAGATCAGATTGGTAGATAACTGTCTGAAGTGCAAATCTGATAAGATTGAAATAAATGGAAACAGCTGGGAAAACCTTTCCTTTGAACTGGAGTATGTTGAAATTACATTTAAATTAGCTGCATATATATTTTTTTTCCTCTGACTTAAGCAGGATGTAAATTTTATTTCTCCAGAAATAGATTATATATCCTGTGTGAAACCCTAGGATAATGTAAAAATTGTCTATTGGACCTTCCCCCCTACTCTGATATCCTGTTGCTTTCTAAATTGTTTGAGAGTTTAATTGCCTATACTTGCCTGTTGAGTGCCATGGAATTGCTTGGAGAGCACCTGAACATGTTTAAGTAGGAGTTTCTTTCAAACTCCTGTTAAAATCACTAAGGTTCACACTTCGCTACCCTAAGATCTACTTGAAATCTGTCTTTTCCCTTAGGTGTAGTTGCTGGCTTCGGGAATATTGTGCTTTTAGTATGGCTTATAGATAGGCCATTTAAAATGTCTGTGTCCAGCACTGGCTAAATTTTAGAAACATTAATTGTGATAGACTCATGCAAGAAACAATATGCCATGAAGTGAATGGATGTATATTGTCAGTTTGCTTAGTAGTAGAACTCAAAGAAGTTTGTAACTTTGCTTTTGCCTTAAGCGTGAAAATAGGTTGGAATGTATTGAGAATTATTTTTCAATACTGCATGAATAATAAGTGACCTTTTCTTGAGTTAGTGATGCAATAAGCACTTGGTAGTTGTATCCTGGCAGGTAGTAGGCTCAGTAGTTAAAACATGTTTGCTTTATCTCCTTGTATCTTTCCATAATACTTACTCTAGGAGGATGTTTTAAGGGTTTACTCATTCTCCAGTTTGGAGATGAAATGTATGATGTGGGATTTTACGATGAGCAAAAACTAGTGGTCTTTGGTTTATGCTACACGTCTGCTTTCCTGGAAGGAAAGGCAAGGAATTGTGAGCTTTGTGGTTTTGAACAAAAATTTTAAAAATTCATTTGTATGAAAAAAAGTCAAGAGGGGTCCTCTTTATTGGACTAAGAAAGCGTGTAGAGAGGTACAAGCAGATAGATATAGTAAAGCCATGACATTTTTGTTTGGAGTGATGTGAAGCATTGTTTCTTGTGACAATCCACTTGGAGGATTCAACATGACTTGGAGGCTTTGGGTAGAGAAATGGATAAAAGATGGAGTTAAAAACCACGAAACCATTCTTAGAAACAGTTTGCCTCACTGGAGTGGAGAGAAATGAACTTTCTGAAGTTGTTCTTACTGAAACAGAATTCTGTGGCAAAAGTGAGGATTTTTCCTCCCTGATTTTCATTTTTTTTTTAAGTACAATCTTTAGTGGTTCTATAGACTTTTCATATATTATAAGCTCATATGAAGAAAAATTCTCTCATGAGTTAAAAAGTATTTGCATTTGATCAGAAATTCAGGACATGGTGTGAGTTTAATGGAAAACACACCTTCTACAGCTAAAAATATTAGCCCTTAAAGCTGTGTTGCTGAGAATTTGTTTGATTAATGTATACGTTTTTATGTCTAGGGAGGAGAGTGGATTGTCTAATGTATATGTGAGTCTTGGGAGTGGGATAGGGGAACAGGACAGCTTCATTTCCATTAATGTACAGTGCTGCAGATGTTCAAAACCAAGGGAACATAATTTAGCTACAGAAGGAAGACTTTTCTGAAGAAAAAAGGCATCCTGTTGCTTCACCAGCACACTAGGACTTAAAAAAACACCACCATTTAAGGTGAGTTTTGTGCAGCGAGAGCACACCCTGTGGCTTGGCAGTCTAGTCAGAAGGATGATACCACGCTGACTTTATAACTAGATCTTTGAACAATATTCTCATGGGTGGTAAATGCAAAACAAAGTAATATCAACTGGCACTTAATTCTGTGAGCTCCCTGCTGGTGGGGCTCTGCACTGAAATGGAACTCTTCCTGACAGGAAGTCAGCCGCGAAGTGTGGAGACCTCTGAAAATAAAGTGTGCTTTAATTTGACACCCTGCTGTTTTACAGCTAGTCTGTTTAATTTGAGACTATGGAAAGAGGGTTGGTGCAGGGGAGGGGTATGAGATTATGGAAAGTTCAGTGAGCAGCAATGCTTGTTGCTGATTTAATACTAATTACAAATATGGGAACTTTTTTGTTCGTGTTAATAAACCAAATAATGTGTCTCTGTTTCCAAGCAAAACTGCTTGGGGAACTCAGGATCTGGGGAGCTGTGCTATGTACTGGAAGTTCTACCTGGAGAAGCTTTGTGTAGCGGCGCTGTTAAGTTTATTGTCTAACTTGCACTCTTATTTATATGCATCTGTGCTTTTTGCCTATCTCTGTGAATGGGAAAAAACCCCCACGCTTGTCCCATCAAAGGTTGTTGACAATGTACTAATTTTTCCATAAATATTTTGCTATAACTTAAGTGATAAAAACTCGTAATTCAGATTATGCAGCAGTCGTGATAGTGGGGTGCGTGACTGTTAGGTGTTAGATCCTAGTTCAGAGTCAATTTGATTCAGAAGAAACAGCTGGATTTTCTAGTGCTCTTTGAATAGTTCCAAAGACATTTATTTCTATTCCTACATAAAGCCAAAATGGTTATATTTTTCTTTTGTGAAATTGGCTTGGTGATGCTGGTAAGGATTTGCAGTGAAAGGAGCAGAAAATTATTATTTATCATGTTTATTGTAGTGACAGATGAGAATAGAGCCCTTTGTTGCAACATGCCGTGTATATATTATATTTTAGTGTAAATAAAGACAATAGGTGTAGGATGAGGAAGGGAACACGGTATGCAAGTGGAGAGTACTGGGAGAGACATATTTTTCTGCTATTTTTTTTCCCCAATTGATTTAGCTTCATTTTCTCTAAATCTTTTAAGAAAAGATCTGCATTAGGATAGGATTGCCTAAGGGAATATCAAGGGACAGGTTTGGACATCCTGTGTTATGAGTGAAAAGGTGGGATTGGCTTACATACGTGAGTTTCCTTCCCTCAAAGCTAGCAGTGATAGCAGGAATCTTGTTCATCGTGTGCATGCATTCATTATGAGAGTTTAAATAGAAACCAAGCTACATTTGGGGAAAAGGGTAATACAGAATCGTGGAATCATAGAAGGTTTGGGTTGGAAGGGTCCTTAAAGATCATTTAGTTGCAACCCCCCTGCCGTATAAAGGGGCTTATGGTTCTAAAACCAGTGTTCACCATGTGTAGTATTTCTTTACTAGTTAAATTTATTTATTTGAAGGTAAGAACATTGAGCAGGAAGGTTGCTGCTATTTGGTGGTGATGATGGATATTGCCATCAGTGGGACCAGTCCAGCACTACTGGTGCATCTGTGTATGCTGGGATTTTCTTGTTCTTACAATTTGTAGTCTACCTTAAAAGCCATTTTCCTTCCTGTTCAGTGGTTTTGCAAAATCTCAAATTGCAATCCCAGTTAAACAAAAAGCACTGAAATCAAGGGTCCGTTGTGTTATGCTCCTGCTATTCCTCGATTTGTTTCCTTTGTTCATGAGGATTATGCTGGCACTGCAACTTAATTATTTGGATCTCTTCCCTTTGTTCATCTTATATTGTCGCTTTTCCTCACGTCTGTTTTTCTGACTCATCTCCTTTGGCTTGAGAGTTTTGTGCTTCACATTGCTGCTTATTTACAGAACTGCTTGGTACTTTGGTTTCTCAATTAATTTTTAGGATTCCTGTTCCTGTTCTTTCCAAAGCTAGTCTTTCATCTTGGCATTGGAAATAGCCGATGGTTAAAGGACCTGGAGAGGAAACTGCAGTGGAGAAGGTTTGCTGCTAGATGAACTCAAACCTGACCCCTGATTTTGTTTCATGAGGCGTCATGGCAACAGCCTGCTAGTGGGAGAGAGAACGGGAGAAGCTGCCCAGGGAAATTGCTTCCTCCATCAGAAACTGGGGACCTGAAAGCAGCGATCTGCTCATTCTTTTTTTCCCCAGTTTTTCATACTTCTTTGAAACTAGATACAAAAATGAAGTTTATGAGTTTTGATCAGAGAGATGCAGCTTTTATGCTGTGCTCATTATTACTGATATAATTTTATTTATGCAGACAGTGATATTTTCATAATTTTATATGAATTTTGGATTCAGTTAAAGTTTTCTTTTATTACTGTTTTGCGAATATTTGTTGTCACCATAAATTATGGCAACTGCAACCTATTTTGAGATATTTTGGCTGTGTGTAATTGTTAAATATTGTACGTGCTGTAACATTTTATGTAGTGTATCTTTCATAACAATGCATTTTTTTAGGATAGATGTGTGTCCTTTATAGAGAAGGCTACAATTGTCACTTTGAGAGTAATCTCATAGCATAAAAGGCATTGTCTGACAAGCTGACAGTTATTTCTGTGGTATTTTTACTGAAGAATCTAGTACTTAAGTATGTAACTCCAGCTCTACATGTCTATAATTTATTTTCAGAATCTATAAAAGCTTACTGTGACTTGAACTCTAACTTCTAAGTATTGGAATTAAACTCTCATTATAGTTTTAGGCATTTACCACTAACAACATAATACTAGTTTATAGGAAGCTCTGTTTACATGGAGTAACCCACATGGTTAAACAGCAGGGGAGTCTTCTGCTTTTAGTTAAAAACCTGCTGTTTCTGTGTGGCTTATTTACTACTTCTTTAATTCTTAATGTAGTGTGCCGTGGAACTGGGCATGCAAAAGTCAGCAAAGAGTTCTGTTTTCTGCGTCTAAGGTTATTACTTGCTGTACAATAATGAAGGCACTATTTTATTGGGTTAGTTGTAATTAACTTCAGCACTAGGCATTGATATAAATCATTCCTAATCTGTTTTCTTTACATTTTCATTCTTTTAAACTGGTTTAACATAGCTTCTTTCTGTCGTCCTTTTACATGAGGACTAGGGTTGTAATTGCTTTTTTTGAATTAGGCTGTCGGAAGCTAATGTGCGTGTTGGTCCAAGAATTGATTAAGGAACACTAATGAATTTCATATAGCACTTTTAAAAGATTTGTAATAAATACTCTCTAGCGGTGATCTGTTATAACATTAGAGTTCAATACAGTGTTGTCATGCTGTGCAGCTGGGAAAATTCTTCAGTATAAGAAACTGATTCGGTTTCATAGTTAAAATTGCAAAGAATTTTGTGGTTATTAATAAAAAAAAGTCATGTTCCAACTTTTCCCCAGAGTATATTTTATGAAGGTAGCTATCATTATTATAATCTTTGTTTCTGTTTTTGATAAAACAGAGCAAAAAATACTGAAACAGTGTTAGTTTTCGTTTTTCCACTTAATGTTTGATACCATGTGGGTCCTGTGCCATTCTGACTGATTTATCAATACACAAGTACTGCAGTGTGTTCAGTTGTTCCTCAGCAGCACAGGTTTGAAACAAGAATGTAATTTGTTCTTTTCAGTCAGTTTTGCAACACTGAACATGTTTGTTTCTTGAATTTCTTCTTTTTCCAGGGGTAGATAATCACACATGCACAATCTCAGCCCACCTTTATGTATGGTCCGTTAGTTTGATATGAGTGTGTGGGATATTCTCCCACATCAGTGGGTGTGGTGTTATACCTTCACTTGAGAAGCTCTCTCATCTAACTAATTTTTACGTAACTTTCTCCTAGAAGACTCATTAAAATTTTCAATACAAAGGCTTCAGTTGTGTACTGTCACCGGCGGACTTTTTGACAAAAAGCAATGTCTTTTTTAATGGAATGCCGGCAGTAAATACTTTTTACTATAACTGGGTGTGTTTGATAGTTTTAAAAGTCTTAGAAAAATAATTAGCTCTTTTATATAGTTCTAATGGCAGCCTTGCAAGTTTCCCCTGGAGCAGTCTCTAATGAACAGGCCTTGATTTTTCCAGTTGGGCTTTTAGATTCCCAGAGGACTTGACTTCAGACCTTGAAGGGCAGCAGCTGCCATTTGTCTTGAGCCCGGAGTTGCCAAACAGACAGACCATGTACTAATAGGACACATTTGTACGGCTGGAGTATGTGGGACCCCGATAGAGCCCTAATGATGATCATCTGTTGAGAGCTTGTAGCTGGCCAGGGTTAGAGTAACTTTTATCACCCTTATTGAAATCAAAACCGCTGTATTGATTAGTGAGATAGCTCGGCTTGTTACATAGATGCCACGTTAAAGCTTTCATAGAGAAGCCTTTGTTTAAATTTCTGTAAATCCAGGCCTGTTCGATAAGGTCTTTTCCGTGACAAGAGGTTCTGAATTTTTAGGATAGTACTAAATATTTTTGTGAGTTCTCACTTTGTTTCAGGATTCAGCAACAGTGGTGATGTTCTGTAGACAAAGGGCCATGAAGATATTTATTGAAATTATTTTTTTTCTCAGCCGATTTCTGATAGTTCTTTCATTATTTGTTTATGGTTTTTAAATTTTATTAGAGCATACACGTATGTCTGTATATATACTGGATAACTATCTCAAATGTGTTTTCATGTTATTTTTATATTAATTTGTGTCACTTCTTTGTGAAATGTTCCTCTTTTGTAAGTACTTGGCATGTGCTAATTTCGATATTAAATTGCTGCATGGTTTCTAGATATGATTTCCCTTAACTCCATGTTGCTTTTAATTTTTTTCAGTGGAGTTTTGTAGATTGAAATAACTGAAGCATGCCTCAACCTTTAGAAGTAATTTATGTTTGCAGATATTCTGCTTAACATGCAGTCTAACTTTTTTTAATTATGAAGAACCCAGCTGAGATATAATCTACTTTTCACTCTATGTTCTTTATTGCTGAGTTCATTCAAGCCTGTAGTGGATGTGGTGCTGAGAGAGTGCTGACACCAAGTGCAAACACTGCTGAAAAGTTCTTGATAGTTTACTTTAGGCACTTAAAGATTAGTGTATCTCTCTATGAACAAGTTTTTCATGCAGATTTGACCTTTACTCTAGGATATAATATGTCTCTTAGTCATATGTTAACACATTTTCCCACTCTGCTCCTTAGTGCTCCATTCATAGTTGTCAGTACCAAAGTCATCCTTCTCCTTTGTTTCATAACCAAAATAAATTATCAAAACTCCACCAGCTTTATGGGAATGATGGATTAGTGAAGAATTTTCTCTTTTTTGCCTGCTGATGAGTGTATGTTTCAACTGTTAGATATAATCCTTAATTGTAGAATACGTTAAACTGTTTAGAAGGGTGTTTTTGTAAGATTCTGGGAAAAATGAATTATTAAGGAGCATGCATGTGTATATATATATATATATATATATATATATATATGAATAAGAGCAGCAGAACAGTTTGCTGCAGTTGGAAATAGAGCAGTTTTCATCTATTGGAAATGTTTTAAATACTCTTCAAGATCCATGGTTAATTGCTTAGCCATCAGAGCAGTTGATGTACTGGTCTTGCAGATGCTTGTATGTACCTTGAAGAATGTATGTTTTGGGGTATTCACAGAATTGTAGAATGGGTTGAGTTGGAATGGACCTTAAAGAACATCTAGGTCCAACACCCCTGCCATAGTTGTTTGAAATATGATTATATTGCTTTACCAAGAGTGTATAGGTGAGGAGAAATATGTCCATTTGCTGCCCTGCAGGCAAGCACTTCAAATTACAAACCAACAAAAATGTATATCAACAAAATTTTCTTGGCATTTGTTTAAGTGATTACGGTTTAGGAATGGTTGTACTGGGCTAGAGAAAGGCTCCACTTTGCTTCTTGTCCTGTCTCCCACTATAGACACAAAGAGATGCTCAAAAAGAATAAAATGGGACTAGCAAGTGTGATACTCTTCCACTTTATTCACTGCTCAGGTTGTTTTCTGAATTGGATGCAGTTTCTGTGTACTTAGCCAATATTAATGTATTTATTTGCTTGATGTGTACTTGTTCAGTCTCCTCTTGATCCTATTGAACTTTTAATCACCATGACATGCTTTTGGTGATAGATTCTTTACACACTGTGTAAAGAACCACCTGCATTCTTTGTTTTGAAGCTGGCTCCTGCTATCTTCTGCTTGTAGAAAGGGCTTTTTGGGTAAATTTGCAGTTCCTGAAGCATTTGATCTGAACAAGGATAGTCAGAATGGGTAGGAGGCCACCAACAAATGGAAAAAATGACTAATCAATAGAGGTGACACTGGAAAAATTTTTAAAGAGCTTCACTTATTTGATCATGGCATGTGATTAGAGATATATCTTGCTTTTAAAAAGAAATAAGAGGATAAAGTCGTGTAAAAGACTTTTACATGCATCTGAAGACTACACGTAAACATACATATACACAAATAGCTACACATGCACATGTAGGTGCAATAAAATAAAATGGGATGTACAAGTACTAAAGACTGTCTACTACACTAATGTTGTTGCTGGTTATGGTCTAATGCAGGCTGTGGTGTTTTGTATGTCGTGGCCTTTGTTTATAGTCTAATGCGTCTTCGTGTTTCCTAGAAAAAAAGTAAATGTAGTAATTCATGAGTTTTATTAGAGCATTTGGTGCCGTCATATAACTGATCATTAGTTAGAGTTAATTAAAAAACCCCGCTGTAAAATAGATTAAATAACCCCAACGTTACTCAAATGGGACAACAGGTCACAATATCAACCTTGAGGGAGATTATTAGTTTCTGAAAGGAGGGGTTTAAGACCGCTACTGTTCGATGTTTTCATTTAATGACCCTTATGCACTCAGTAAGAATGTGCTAATGAAACTTGTTGATGATATGAAATTAAAGCTATAGATGACTGGGATATAATTTTGCTCACTGCAGAGTTGTGCTGCATAGAAAGGAAATGTAGTATGTTATTCCATACAAAATTATAATTCAGATGAGGTTTGAAGCACCATTTCAGGAAAGGTTTTAGTCCTTGCCTAGAGTACTTATGGACCTGCTTATAGTTCTCTTAGGAAATAGGTGAAACAATAGTGAGTTAGGAAATTTCCTTATCTCAGTATTTGAATAAAATGTGATTTCCGATGTGTCTGCTTACGGTGGTGATTTTTCACTGGAGCTGTTTGTGATAGTGTCTAGTGCTTCTTGGTTTTCCCCCTGCTTCACTGTTGCATGTACAGTGACCAAAAGCATTAAAAGTAGATGATGTCTCTCGCTCACTAAACATTTGCAGCCACGGGAAATGATGGTCAATTACCTGCAGCTAAGAACAGGTATGAAATTATCGACTCAGCTGATCTTCCCTTACAGCCCTTCCTCAGAAAAGTGCTGAAATGTGTTTTGTAGTTATTTAGTTGCATTAGTGGTTGAGTTTGAAGCTTTTAACATGTTTTTTCCCTAATACCTTTGGGAGATGGATAACTAAGATGTTGATATAATAATGCAATATGTATACTGAGTGTAATTGTTTGAGAGTGAACATATACTGTGGGGAAATATTGAATGGATCATGAAAGATGAAAACCATTAGTCTTTTCTTTCAACTATTGAAATAAGCTTTAGGGTGTGTTCAGCTGTGATTTATGAAATTGTTTAGACTAACACCTTCTTTGATGATGTCTGATGTAGAGAAAAATGCTGAAAAGTATCATGATAAATGCACTTTCTTTTCAATTTTGGCAGCCTCCATCTTCACCAATTAAATTTTCAAGTATTGTTGTGAGCTTTTTAGAGAGCAGAACAACAGATGGACAGTGTCATAAGTGGAAAAAATTATTTTGCTTTTCTTGAGTTTTCTCACACTTTAGCTAACAGAATAGTTTCAGTTATCATCATGTAAAGCTAAATATTTAGAACCTGATACTACGTTAAAAAATCTCCTTGAAGGATTATTTGCATATGCTATTTTGTTTGAATATTAGAAACTATAAAAGGCTTTTTTTGTTTTCCACTGGAATACATTTATAATTTGTGATGAATAATACATCACAAGTTCCAATTACTCTGCTTTTAGTTCTGACTTGTTGAAAATTGTAATACATTGTTGCAGCTTAAACATGATGAGCACGATAAACATGATAAGCATGTCTTGGGCCTGGAAAGACAGATCGAGAAATCAGAGTTATAATCTCTCCCCTGCATTTGAAATTTGGAAATCCTTTTTTTTTTTTTCTTTTCTTTTTTTTTTTTTTTTTTGGTGGGGGCACAGGAGCAGGATTTAAGTTGTGAATAATAACATTGTTTTAGTGTGATCAAACCTTTGTCTCGCTGACTGAGAGGTAATTCTGGAACACTGAGCAGCAAAAAATGCACTCTGGCACTGTGTACTAAAAACCTCCTACATTCAGAAATCTGAAATTTAAGACATATATGCAGTTTTGAACTTTTTGCCTGCCTTGGAGCTGATGAGATTTTTTGAAAATAACCACAGTGGCAGAAGTACTGATGTGGATAATCATTAGGATTATTATTCATAGAACAAAGAGTAAGAAATCAAGGAAGCTGATGTATAAAACCCATGAACCTTAACTATCTGTCTGCTGCAGAATCAGTCTTTTGTATTAGATTAAGAGTTGAAGAGTTGAAATCAAGAGCTGTATTTGTCCTGTTCTATCAAATTGCCTCTACATTTCCCCCAAAAGATAAGGTACACACATTAGTACTCTAATTTTTAACTAGGTTAACTTGTTGCTATGCAGTCTAGGATTAAAAAATCTACTTTGTCTGTTTGTTAACTAATTTTGTTTTCTTCTCATCTTTCAAATGAGAGTAACAGGCCCCAGTGATAGGTCATCTGAGTTGGTTGCTTTCACCTGTGTCTCTTGTGGGGGCCAGGCAAAACCCACCTACATGTTTAAGAGGTGTAGAATTTTGCTTAATTCAAGGTTCAGCTGGATTTAAGGAATGTGCAGTGCATGTTTGTCTGCTATTAGCATAATTTCAGTGTGTTAAAAGTGTTAAATTTTTTTAAAACGTGTGTTGATGATGCAATATTTGGATTGTTAACAGATATTTTTTTTAATGAGTAGAGATGACTATGTGATGCTGAAATGAGGATTATTATTGGGAAATATGCCTACTAGACTTTAGGCCGCGAGAGAAATTTGTGCCTAAGGAATGAGCCTTGCCTTAATGCGAAACAGTTTCTAGCATTATCGTGATTCAGTAAGGCAAAAAGCATCAATGAACCAGAGTAATTTCAGGCTTATTACATGACATAGCAAAAGAAAATGATGGAATCCTTTGTGGGATGTTTTTGGATTTTCTTCTTCCCTTAATATGACCTTAAGTAAATGATGCTGCCCTGGTTCTTCATGCTGGCATTCACTGCTTCCTGATCAGCAAACAATTAATGCTTTGTGTGTTTGCTGATGGTGGTGTAAGTTGCTAAAACTGAAAAGGAAGTGCATGATTTTGTCTCCGAAAATACCTCTTCTGAGTTTTGTTTTTATACAGCTAGTTTTCTCTTCTTTTTGTCTTTCCCCAGGAGTGGCAAAACTCTATACAGAAGAATGCTGGCCTTGCCTTTATTGAGCTTGTCAATGAAGGAAGGTAAGTCACAATATCTGATAGCACCTCTGCCTTAGCCTTAAGGAAGTTGTGTGCCTTGAAACTTCTTAGGAATAATTTTTCCTCTTCCTTTTCGTGTAATTTTCTTGGAGTTTTACGA
Source organism: Lycocorax pyrrhopterus obiensis (assembly GCA_014706295.1). NCBI lineage: Eukaryota > Metazoa > Chordata > Aves > Passeriformes > Paradisaeidae > Lycocorax > Lycocorax pyrrhopterus. The sequence continues at coordinate 71,309,960 of JACSVZ010000006.1, read as the reverse complement.
GCATGGTTTCATGTTTTTTAGTACTTTGATTCATTTCTAATTCTGAATATGGGATTTTGCAGAATCTTAATGCTCTTTAGTTTCATTAAATACTTTGCTTATCTATGTGTCATAGATTTTCTTTCTTCCTGTCCTTGTGTACTGGTTAATGTTGAGACTATAATTTGTATTCAGCTAATCTCTTGAGAAAGGGAATTGATATTTGAAAGACATTACTGCTAGGAATTGTGAGATAAGCCTGTGTCTCAAAAATTAGATTCCAGTTTGCTCATTTATTTCTGATCTATCTCATAAAGTAGAAAGGAAGGAGAGACCCTCTAAGGAAAAAAAAAAATCTCTTAATATTACCAATTAGTTTAATGTTCTATCCATAACTTTATATATATATATTATTGGAACTTACAGAAAATGACAGAGCAGGTGATGAGGCCATGCTCTTTGACTTGTAGTCAGTTTTTAGAACCATCAATATTTTCTTCATTACGAATTGACTGTTGAGCAATAAGAGAACAATATTTACTTTTTTTCTGAAAGATTTTTTTAAAAGATGTCTTAATGAATTAGCTAAGGTGTATTATAAGAAATGCCACTTACTTAAAACTAAGTTCTGTTATTGAATAACTTCAGCTAGTAAGAATCCAAATAGAAAATAAATGTTACGTGGTTAGGTACTGAGCTAAAAACGGAATCATTTATCACATAAATTATTATGCTATATAAATATCTTTTTATCATTGCAGGAATGGGGAAAATGGCTAAATGAGATTTTTTTTCTTTCTTAAGATGTAGATGTTCTCAAGATACATAAAAATAATGGCCATTTTAATGGGTTTTAATGGTTGCATTTCAGTTTATGGTAGGGGAAACACCATTCTGAGGCAGAAAAAACATTTTGCTACTAGTCTTGATCCCAAGGGCCAAGGTAAAGTAACAAGGGTGTTCAGTTACAGTGTTAAGATCTAGCCTATAGTTGTTTCCTATTATGTGAGGCTGACCTGTCTTGACCTTACTTACAAAATGCCTGCTATAAATTTGGCCCTTGATTAATGTTTTATTAGCATAGATAACATAGAGATCCCACACACATGTAAACCACAATGTAAGGTTCATCTGTGTAAAGATGATTATCATGGACAAATCAGTTGCTGAGACCGAGCTGTACATGGCAGTCACCCAGCAGGTATTCAGCTCATCCAGGTCAGGCTTTCTATCAGTAAACTGCTTGGAATTGACTATTTTCTCTTCAGAACCTGCAGTGCCCATCACAGACAGATGGAATCACTCCCCCACCTCCATAAACAACATCAATAACTTAGAGTCTAGCCTGAGCGGAGTGGTTGTCTCGGGGACAAATGATCCCTTGAAGACTGGAAAGTGTGGTTTTGGTTAGCAGAAAATGTCTGTGTAATTGTTACTTCATTTCATTTCTGACTTGTAGCAGAGTTGGGTTTTTTTTTAGGGTTTTTTTTTTTTTTAAAGTGGGAATATAACATACATTATGGTGAAGAGGAGAGGGGATTAATTTCTTAAAAATGGCTCCTTTTATCTGTCTCCATTTTCCTCCATTGCTGTTTATAGGAGCCTTTATAGTTATTGCTGAATCGGTCATTGTGGTGCTTTGTGGCTTTGCAGCGTTCACTAAAATGAAACTATTATCCCTCAAATGACAGGAACTGTATTCCAGAACTACTTTTTCCTTCTCTTTATGCAGTTTGCACATTATTTTTCTTGCACATATGCTAACACTTGGGCTAAAACATCTTAGACCTTGTATTTATTCTATTTGCTAGTTTTTGTATATTTTTGCCATAGCGTTGTAATCTTAGAAATTTCAAAAGCTGAAGTCTTTTAACTAAAACTTAAAAAAAATATCTGCCTGATACTGATTTAGACTTCAGCTCCATGATTGTATAGTAAAAGCTGAATTTTAAGTTGTTTCTACAAGCGCACAAGAAAAGAAGACAAGGTAGTTGTAGAAAGGACAGAACTGGTTCAGCATGTAGAGGAAGGATATCTGTAGGGCACCATGACATGAGAGTTAGAATAAATAAAATTAAGGAGGGGAAGAACTGCCTAGAATTTGTGGAATCACAGAATTGCTGTTGTCTGCTGCCTTGGTGGGGGGAATTTGGTCATCCTATGTAAACCAGAGTTTTATTCCCAGGTTTGTTACTAGATTTTTTTGACTAACAATGCTGTAGGATATTCCAGCTTGAGGTGTGTTCTGCTGGTTTTGTTTATTGGGCAAATAAGATGACTGAAAAATCTTTCTGGAAGAGGCCTAGAAGGAGAGATGTAAATCTCTTCTCCTACTTGCTTTCAAATGTATTTTTTGCTTTTATGTGAAAGGTATGAATGTACCTCTCTCTCTCACAAGCAGTTGGAAGTTTTATGTTTAGGCTTGCCATGTTTTGGCTAGGATTCCCTGGACAGAAATATGTGCAGAAAGTTTGCCTCTGGGACTCGTAAGATCTGCAGTGTGTGTGTGCTGCATTCAGAATGTGTTGGTCTGAACTTCCTCATGTTCACAAGTAACTAATGTGTTCCACAGAAGAGTTGCTCCCTGCCTTTCCAGGTAGATCAGGCCCACTTCACGTGTAGAGCAGAACTGATTAGTTTGTGCCCAGTAAAATCATGAGTTTTGAACTGAAAGAAAATCTCTAAACAGGAGAGTAGTATGTGGAAATAAGGAACTGTAAACCTGCCTGAAACTGAAATACACAACTGAAGCCTTGAAGTCCAGGTTACAAGCATAGTAAAAAGAAAAAAGCCAGCGTAGAAAACCAGGTAGCTACAGAATGTAAGTGAAAAGGTAAAGGAGCAGGTATTGGAGAATAACCTCTTTCTGTGCAGGAAAAGAAACATCAATTTCAGTACATTGCTATGTTTAACATTAATCTGGTTTTAATAAAAAGTAGTAAGTATTGTTCTCTGTTATTGTAGTGTCTGGGAACACTATTAATGCTCTTTGAAACCTTGTTAGAAAGGTGCCTGTACCCATGGCTCCTCCACGTACCGAGCCATCTGTGCAGCAGAAGGATAGGTTGTGAAATGTTTTCCTTAGCCTGCTGAACTTCTGTCAGTCTGGATTTCATTCTTGGTGCTTGCCTTTCACCTTTGGGTCCTCCCTTTAGGGAGAGCCTGTTTTGGAGCCTGAACCTGAGAACTCACTGGTGAGGGAATTTGTTCAGCGGAACCATCCTTTAGGTGGGATCTAGTTCACTGCCATGGCCAGCCCTCTCCTTTGGAGACTTCTGAGGTGCCCAGACTGATTCCTTTTTTGCACCCTGGAACTAATTATGTTTCCTCCTTATGCACAAGATGGGGGAGCTATTATTTATGATCTAAAACAAGCACAGCTTTGTTTTATTTCCTTGCATGTACAAATGCCTCTTTTGCTAGAGCCTTGTTTCCTGTTCTTGCCTAGCTAGTGAGCAGCTCCTGTGCTCTGTGAAGGTTAAAACTCTCTGCTGTCGCTGTGATTCATTAGCACACTTTAGTGTGAAGCATCTCTTATGCTGGACCTTGTTTTCTGTATCAGTCAGGGCACTAACAAACGTACTCGAGCTCGAGACCAGGCATGACAGTTATTATCCCCTTTGGGGTGATAATGGGTTTGGCATGGCAGGGGTTGAGGGATCAGTCTCCTAAGCATGCTGCAGCAATTATTCTTTCCAATTTTCAGTTGAAGAGGCTCTTGAAGATGCTTAGTTTTAATTTTCTCAAGCACAGTTTTCTTGGCCATCTGAAGAATTATAGAAGAGTGTTCTATGCTTACATTTTTATATACTTGTAAATGAATATTTACACAGCAATTGCTTTAAAAAAAGTCACAAAATATTTGGTTGAAAGGCAACCTCATTAAACTAGCAGAATCCATGTATAATTTCCTCTCCTTTGCCTTTGCTTTTTCAAATCCTTATCCAAACCAGGCAACACAAAACACAAGGATTCACAAGTGTATCCATGTTTGTTTTTCTGTAGCTTTTTTTATTGCTACGTTCTCTGTTGTCTAACGAGGGATGAAATCTAATCAAAATTCTCCCCTCCGTATCAAAGCATTTTCTAATATGTCTCTCAGTGTAGTTAAAAACAGCTTTTTTTTTTTTCTTTTCCCAGAGGGAACTTGCAAGGGATTTTGTACTCCCTTGATTTAAAATTATTATTTTTGAGACACTATAGCCTTCTATTAGAAATATTTGTTGGAATTATGCGATTAATTCAAAAGTTATTGGGAGAAGAAGGAAGGCAAACAGAAAGCAAATTTAACATCCTTAGCAAGTAAAAATTCCATCAACCAACTGAAAAAAAGTCCCAAACCTGTCCAGAAACACCCAAATGCAACTGGTATTTTTCTCTCAGTACATAACATCTAATAGTATAAAAGCTGGAATGCTGTAATCATCTATATTTCTATAGCTGGGTTGTTTTTTTTTTAAGAGTTGTACTAAGAAAATTTAAACATATGTCACCTGCTTTTCCTTGTCTTAAATTGTATGTATTGCTTTTGACTGATCATGGATGCAAATATTTTTAATATTGAAATACTTGGCAATCGAACTGGCTGGCCAATTACTTGGATGCTTTCCGAGTGGAAAATAGGGGACAGATGTAGCTGCCCCATTCAATTGTCTCTCGCTCGCAACGCTGCGGTCACTCTCGAGGAATGAATGTTGGAGGGTTGTGTTGCCATAGGAGCCACTGCTGTGATGGAAAATAGTTAGAAAAATACAGCTATTAATGAAAAAATGGATGATAACTGACAGACTTTGTGCATAATTGACCAAAAAAGGCTCCAGAGAAAAATGATAAATGCAGTCAGGTCCAAAGTAGGATTGATTACTGCCAGTCTGCTCCCCTTGCTGCAGCCTCCTTGTCCTGAGATTCTGATAACACAGAACCTGCACTTCAGTCTTCTTTTGTGAGAGAAGTGTTGTCCACATTTCCTTGCTTTTTGATTTTTAGCAACCCTTTTTGTTTAAGTGGTACATTTTGTAAAAGAGATTTTTGGTGATTCCTTTCCTGAGTTTTGATGTTATTTTTTTGGTTTGTTAAAAAAAAAAAAAAAAGAAAAAGCAGATTTGTTAATGGGTGAATTTGAATACATAAGATCATTAGGCTAGACTTTAAACAACATTTTAAATGTGCTGAAAATTAGAAATTGTAGCCTGGACGTGTTTCACAGGTGGATAAGTTGACTTGCTCGAGGTCTTGATGCTACCTAATTTCTTTGTGTGCATGTGCGTGCACTAAGGTATACTGTGATGCACACAACCTTTTTTAAAACACTTTTTTATTTCACTGAGTTTTGAAGGATATGTACGTGACAAAGGTAGGGTTTGCTTGTGAGAATACCTAATTAATTTGCTGGGTCTATGAAAAAGGAAATTCATAAACCACTTTTGAGCACCTGGGAATTCTGAAATGCTTTTTTTTAATGTAGAAAGTTTTTGGTAACATCTGCTTTTAAAAAAATAAATTAATGCAAGAGTAACAAGAAGGTATCTGTGCTGTATTGTGTGTGTACACGTGTATTGTACTATTGCCATCTGATGGGACATTTTCAGAAATCATCTCTCATAGCACTGTGCAGTGGCTCTGAAATGTGAACACAGCAGTGTTCAATGGGCTCTGACATGTCCTAAGAGACTTTCCTAAGTAGAAAAGATTGGATTGGTGCGTCCCCCCCTCAGCTGCCTCTTCAAAGTTCTGTTTCGTTTAATGCTAATGCATGTCCAAGCCAGCATTTTGGTGAGTCTGCACAGTTTTGGGGCTTTGTTTTTTTTTTCCCCTCTCCTTTTTAAGGCAATAAATGTGTTCAAACTTCAGTCTTCAAGGCTTTATGGACTAACTGTATTTTTTGAGAATTCAGTCCAGTATCTGTAAAGTATCTGTGTTCCACAAAGCGATTGTAAAACTTCCTTGCAACAGTAATTCCACCACTTAGCACATTGAGCAGTCAGATCCCATAAAAGTCCATGTGTATCCATGAGGAACATATCCCCTTTTGAAGTCAGAGAATCTCTTACATGCCGGGTTTGTGAGGAAGGAGTGCAAGGCTTACCTTGCTTGGCTGTCTCAGAGTTCTCTGTTGTGGAGCCCTTGGAACATACACAGTCTCTCCCAGCAGTATTTTGTGATAGGTTGATGCCTAAGCAGCTGTTGTCAGGGTCACCTACAAAGCTTTTTTCATACTCTGACTAAAACTGGTAATTGTTGGACATCAGTAATACTAACCCAGAGTTTGTCAATCTCTCACTTGCTTTTGCTTGCACATAGTTTTCTATTAAATTTTTTGCCTCTTGTACCCCCTAAATTTTGCTTGTTGTAAGGAGAAGCTGGGCTTTTTTACTTGCTCATCTAAGCATTCAGCAGCCAGAAATCAGAGGAGACTTTTAGTTCTGTGTCTCATGGTTTTCTCTTCCAGCATAACAATGAAAATCAGTCTATCTCATGTATTTGGCTGGAACTCCTTCTCTCAGTGGTTTAGCACTTCATTCCTGGCCCAGCAAAGTATGCAGTATATATTTAACTTCCAGCATGGAATCCATCCCCTTGCTTGTTTTTACTAGGCTGCTCATCTTTTCAAAGTTAAGCACATGTTTTAAAATATTTCAGTCTGGAAAAAAAGTGCTTGGGAAGAAAAGTCTGTCTGAGACCTTGAATCTGGTGTGCACTGCAAACAGAAGAGTAGCCCTGGTATCCAGAGCCTTTACACTCGTAGATATCATGTCTAACTTCTACAGAACGTGTCCATCCACACTCCATCCACATTCTTCTTGTATTAAGATCGGGAAGAAAATAATCTTAATTCACTAGCATGTCATAAATAAAAACAAATGAGAAAGGAATCTATCAGGAAAGTGGAGCGTGAATCAGCACATTCAACGGTATTTTGGTGTTTAATAATGATGAAAAAATCAGCAGAAATTGAGATAGTAGAAGGCAAGTGTGGTCCATCTGTCTGCATACAGAGATTACGAAGCATCAGCAAGAAGGAAATTATTAGACTTAAGATTATCTTTAATCTTGGGTGTCCATACTTTGAAAAAGACAAAAAATTCAGTCTGTTTACTCAAAGAAAGGAAAAGCTGTCCTTTTGCTGTAAAAAAAAGTATTTAATGTGCTTTAGATAAAATTTTTATTTAACAGAAAAAGAACTAGTGTGATCTAGTTACATTAGTTACTAATGTGGGAAAATTAGTGGGGAAAAAGCCCCAGGATAAAAGCAGACAAATAATTATGGCTAGGGAATTTTCATTAGTGTTTTTTTTTGTCTCCATTTGTTTGTTTTAATTAACACTAATTGCCTTATTATAAAACTTTGTTATGGGAGAACATGGTGTAAAATATCTTTTTGGTCTAGAACAGGTTACCCAGAGAAGCTGTGGGTGCCCCATTCCTGGAAGTGTTCAAGGCCATGTTGGATGGGGCTCTGAGCAACCTCGTCTAGAGGAAGGTGTCTCTGCCTGTGGCAGGGGCTTGGAACTAGATTATCCTTAAGGTCCCTTCCAACTGAAACCAATTTGTGATTCTATGAGCTTCAAACCTTAAGAAAAAAAAGAAAAAGGTGGGGGGAATCTTTCTGGAAGCTATGGTGTAGCTCAAACAGAAGGTACAGACTTGATGGAAGAAATGAAATTGTTTTCAGGAAGATATTCATGATCAATTTGCATAGGAGGCCAGAAAAGGAACTAGCAAGGACTATTATGATCCTTTAAGTCCGTGAAGTGCACTTACTGTCTTAGTGAGGAGACTCAGATGTTCCTAAACATTTTTTCCTTAAGAAGGAAATGTTTGTCTCTCAAAGTTACAGATCTAGGTAATTCAGTTTATAGGCTCTCCCACATGTACAAAATGTGTTGTGTGTAGTTTGGAGTTGAAATAATCCTTCAGCAAGAGTCAGATTCCTGTCCTGCCTCAGCAGTGGTCTGCTCGCCTGGGAACAGTTGTTTTATTGAGAGCAGTGAGCTACGCTTAACAAATTTCTGTTCAACATTTTGTTTCCCTTAAATAGAAAAGTAGCAGCTGCCAAGGTTCCCAAAATTATTATTTAGTATATGATTAAAACTTCATTTTAGACAAATAAGCAAAGGTGCTGTGAGCTCATATTTGCCTTTGATTTTTAGTGGTGGCTACAGACTCCTCTATTATATCATGCCATCATTACATTTGTGTATGGATATATATATTTAGTTTGCAAAGTTCTATACTGATGTGGTAAATTCAAAATAGAAATCTGAGTGGTATGCCATGTATGTGGATACTGTTTTCATAAAGGAACTCCAGACTGCCCTAGATGATGGTACAACTTGAATTGTTTGTTATGAGGAAGTTAATCCAAGCATATGCAGTGTTTGGAAAAGGTTGAACTGAAAAGAAATACTAAAATTTAAAGTTCTTGAATGTTAAAAAAAAAACCCCAAAAAATCATGTCTCAGTTCTATCTGCCTACCTGGCCTACCCCTGTGTGGAATATCATAGGGAAAGTGAGGAAAGTGTGTGGGATTAGTAAGGAGAGGTGGGGGTGACGGAAGAGACAACTGGTCCATAGGAGACAAAGTTCTTCCTGATATTTGAAGTGTGTTTGTTTTCACTGGGTACACTTGTGATCTGTTTGGACAACGTTGTTCCTGTGTGAGGGAATGCAGTTCTTTGCTTTGTTTGGAACACATCCATCATCTCTGGAGATGCATAGCAAGTGCTGGGCTGCTTACTGGTTATGTTTGGTAGATAAAAAGGAAAACCATGTTGTAAAGTGTTAAAACAAGTATTATATAGGGTGATTTCTTAAACAGATGAAAGAAAAGTGGAGTATAATTGGTGTTAGATTAAAAGTAGACCTTTTAGAGGGCAGCTGGTGCTTTTCAAAGTCTGATCAAGCTAGCAGAAGATATTGGTATTGACAAACTCAAGGGAAATAATGGAATACTGTCCAACTGTATTACATGCAAGTTGTAATACATGATATCGTAGTACATGAGCATTTATGATCCCCTTAATTTTTTAGACAGTTCTTAGTTCAATAAAAAAAGTTTATTTAAATGCTTCCGTATCAGATTTGAATGCGCTGTTGGAGATCGTGGAGAAAGAGTCAAACACTTGGAATCTGCCCAGACTATGCAATTGTTTATACAAAATTTCTTGTTGCTGCTTTGTCACTAATTCATGCAGATATATTGGCAGAATTGTATTTTTGTTGCTCAGCAGCTCCTTCCATTCTAACAGTGACTAAAAATAGAAAAAAAATAAAAACAATTGTAATGTGGTTTTAAACCAGTGGCTTTTGTACAAGCCTCCACAAACAGAAGGTGGAGTCACGCCTCAAATAGCGAATTGTGCACTTTTCTTATTTCAGGACTTCATCCATGGGGAGACAGTAATCCACCAACTTGGCTGGTTCATGAGCTCGTGGCCTCACGTGGCTGCTGTGCTGCAGCCTTCTGAGCCTTGTAATGAGAGGGGCAGTGAACAAAGAGCTTCAGGTGTTGTCCTGCCTCTGGATTTCTTCACACAGGAGCAGGCATGTGACCTGCAAGTCTCCTGCAAGGGTGGAATTCTGAATAGCATAGGAAGAGACACAGCAGAGCATCACCCTTTCAAACATAGTTTCAAACAGTTAGAGACAGGTGGAGCCTTATTTCAGATAAATAAGTTATCAGGGTTAAAATTAACATTGGATGCATTAGAAGACATCCTGCATAATAAATCCTGTGGTTGTAAAGAAAGCCTCTCAGTAGACTCTGAACTTGTTGAAATGTACTTTAGCTTATATGTGCAAGGCAAGCTATTTTGTGTTCTGCTGCTCTTTTTTCTACAACTGGAAGCCTTATTTTGAAAAAAGGGTTTGATAACAGATATTTTAAAGAATTAATCAGTAGAGCATGTAATGGATTTGTCTGGTGTATTTTGAGTGATCCTATGGAAATGTGCACCTTCTAAAGCAGTGTGGCTCCTGTATAACCAGTTTTAACTTTATGAATCCCAATGTAACTAATTAAAAAGGAAATGTTTTTAGTAACAATATGTGAACTCAGAGAATAATTGGGTTGTAATTCAATCTGTCAGCTCTGCTGCCATTCATAAACTCAGGGTTTATGAAGGCCTCAGAAATCTCAGTTTGAATTACAGCTTTATTCTGTACATAACCTGGAACAATGTATATCTTAGCATTTCATTTGTGAGACTGAGAATGTTTTATAATCCTGAAAATATTACTTAAATATATACTAACCGTGAAATTTCAATCTTGCATTTGGAGGAAAAACTATATTGCACTGCATTTTTTAATTTAGATTTTACATCAATTATGTTGGGGCTTTAACTGTGGATGTTTGTATTAATAAACTGCTTACTTAATGTTGTGGGGTTTGTGAAAGATTTTTTTTACATGTCTCTATTTCAGGTAAAACAAATGACTGTCTGGACTATTTATGTTTTGTTTAATATTTACTTTGGTTTACTATAGAAATACAATTTTACTAGTTGCCAGAGTATTACCCTCCAACCTTATTTATACTGTTTTCTTAACACAATAAAGTCAGTCATGAGAGCCCAACATATTTGCATATCTATACTATATTTACAGATTTTTATTTTTGGATTTCATTCTCTTAAGGCAGTTGTTAAATCTTCTCTGTGCTCAGGTTGCTGAGTCAAACCATGAAGGACCATCTGGTACGAGTGGCTAATGAAGCAGAATTTATCCTGAGCAGACAGAGGGCAGAGGATATTAACCGCCATGCTGAATTTGAGGTAAGAAAGGAAATCTTGTTTAAAAAAACCAAAACACAAAAGCATAACCATCCCACTGTGTTTGAGGATTCCAGGGTGTGATATGGGCTTTTCAGGCCTCAGGAGGTTCCACTCTGAAAAGTGCTTTCCAGTCGTAGGATGATTTAATAAGTTTGCCACTAACTTTGATGGAAAAACAGGCTGAGCAGAGCAGCTCAGAACTTGTTGAAATCTGCACGCCATAGATTGTAGGGGAAAGAATTTTATCATACCAATGCTGCTCTTTTCCATTTAGCAAGTATCACTGTATGTGTTAAAGCTGCTTAGCATCACAGTCAAGATACAGGTCTGAAAAAAACCACTTTGCTGAAGATAAGTGGTAACAGCCTGTGAAGTGCAAAATGAGAAATTACTTTCTTTTTTCTTTTTGTATCATCTGCTATTTAACTAATCCCTCTCTAAACCCATTCTCCGTATGTTTTACATGCTTCAGTGTGGTTTAGTTATGTTTTCATATTTTCACCCCACTTAAGGGAATATAAAGTGAAATGATGGTAACTGTTTTTGTAATAAACTTGTATTACTTGTAACAAAAATACAAGCCTGTTTTCTGAATCACTTTGGTCATATCCCCAGTTTAGGATCTTGGTTACATTACATATCGGCTTTCGCTGTGCTTTAATTATTGGGTAAATGAAAATGAAGCTAAATCTCTCTCAATTCACTAATATTGTACTTAAAGAGTACTTTGTCTTTCTTCTGACATGTGATATTACTTGTGGTTTTGTTTTTAAAATGAGGCATTAAGAGATTGAAGGCACATTTGTGCTTAACCTATTTCTAAACTGTTTTCCTCTTAAATCTTTACTTGAAAAAGTACTCCCCAAAGATGAAAGCATATTTGTCTTAGACAGTGCTTATGTTCTAAAGGTCATCTGTGTTGGCCTCGGGATTCAAGCTGTGCGTTGTCTAATAACATATCTGCACTTCATCTAGAGCTAGTTACCCCCTCCTGCAAACAGAGATGTTGGAAGGTATCTACAGTACCGTTTTGCAATGGTGAAATAGCAGGCATGTTTCATTTATTACATCAAGGGTTTGGCGACAGTCCTGTGGAGATGAAAAGTGCATCCTTTTACTCTCATGCTTGATAATCATTGGACTGGGACATGCTTGACATCTTTTGCTCTGGATTTATGCAGAAGCTCCATGCGTGACATGGTGTTATTGATTAGATGAACAGCCCACTTTTTTCCTTCAGATGCAAACTATTCGCAAACTGGGGTGTGTGTATGTAGGAAATGTGAGAGTAATGAAGGGTTCTGTCATATAAATACAGGCTATCTGTGAATACAGTTGTTCAGTGACAACTTCACTCTTAACCCTAGTTCAGCCTCAAGATACCTTTTACGGTGTCTGGAAGAAATTTAAACAGAGCATCAACTTACATTTTTAATATAGCTCTGAGTTTTGCTGTGACAAGTCTCTAGGTGAGAGTTGGCTGATACTTTAGGCTGATGCTGGTTTGAATCTGTGCTATCTCAGTGGTGGTGGCTCAAGAGGTTTAACTCATCAGGTGGAACTTAAACGGAAACTGGCGTACTCAAATATCAGCAGTCTGTTTATCCAGTTTAGTTTTGTTACTGGCTTGGAAAAACTTTAATCCAGCATGACTTCCACAGGGGTAAAAACTGAGGATAGGGGAGTATTGGATTCTAGCAAATGTTTAAAGAACCTGATGGCAGACTTCAGTCAGTATTGTGTTCCTTTGTGGAAAGAGGAACCATTAGTCATATCCATCTGAATCCACGTTAACAATCAGAACTTCTGGTGTACCACTGTACTAGTTTGAAAGCAAACCTGTGAGAGACTCCAAGTCACAACTACAATTTAATAGGAAAATTGAAATAAATGCAATAGTACAGAAACCCTGACAGAGTCAGGATACAGCCTGACACCCTGCCGGGCAGGGTGGTGGTAGCAGTCTGATTAAATGGTGGCTGCAGTCCTCCTGGAGTGGTGGATGTGGTTCTGTCGAAGCAGTGATCCTGTAGAAGGGTCTTCCTCTCAGGGTCCAGTGGTGGTTATGTAGCTCTTGGCCTCTGGGAACCCAGTAGGTAAGGGCTGCCTGTGGTGTTCCAAACCTCAGATTATGTCCAGGTAGGAATGCTTGGTTCCTCCCCCTGGGCGGAGCATCTCACAATGGGATGTAATTTTATGAGTCAGGGAGTGAGGCTGGATGGCCCATTAACAGAAAATATTACTCCGGAGGGAGTTATCAGGGATGTGTCATGGAAAAGACAAAGAACACTGCCCCACCTGGTTTTAACAGACGGTGATAGAATACATACTTATGGTTACATCTTACACTGTAGCCTAAGACAGCCATGTTCCATCCATTTCCTGATACATGTGACAGCTGCAGAAAGTGAGCAGATCCTGTGTATGACAAATAGATTAAACAATCTCTTGGAAAATAGGGTGATCCTGTAACATTTAGCCCAGTAAAATGGTATATGTAAATGTGGGTTTGATCACATTTAAAAACATTTTGGGCTTCAGGTAATTACTAGTTGCAGGTTTTTGTAAGAAATGGTTGGGACAGGCATGTGTGGTTCAGGTCAGAAGAAAGTTTTGTCACCTGAGTGCTGGGGAGAAAGGAGATGAGACTGGTTGAGGAGGGATAAAGGCCCTCAGATGAGAGATGAGGAAAGAACTATTACCCATTTTTCATTTTTTAATCAGACTTGCATGTCTGGTATTTCATATCACATATGAAATAATCCATGTTAACATTGGGTCAGCAAAAATCCAACCCCCAATTATCATTTTAAAGATCTTTAGTATGTTTACTGCTACCTGATTGTAATTCTCCATTTCTAAAAGTCATGACCGAGATGAGCCTTGCAATATCCGAGTCAGATTTTGGAGAGGTTTGCACTATGGTGCAAGGGCAGTTTTAAAGTAAAAGGCAAATTATCTTGTCATCATTTAAACCTGAGGTCTGGTGTTCGGAGCACACAGAGGCAAGAGAAAGCAGTGGGAAATTCAGATAAGCTTCATAACCAAGTTCTGTAGTTATATATAATTGTATAGTATTTCCTTATAAATGGGTAAGGATGGTCACTGTAAGAGGAAGGAAAAGCTGAGGAAAACAGGTAATACAGGGAAGGCAGTGCTGTGCTGAAAACTGCACCTCAGAAATGTGATGCGAGAAGTTATTTGTCAGGTGATACTTTAAAAGTTGCAGCGGGTCCAGAAGAGAAGGTGCCACTCCTGTTTGGTTCTTAATTCATTGCAAGTGCAGGAGAGATGTTTTCCTTCCAGAAGTGGTTTGAGAAATGTCCGCCTATCAATTTTTTCCCGTCCAGGAGGAGACAGAGAAGCAACAGCAGATGTAGCACATGTGAACTTTGCCGTGTAAGGTCTGGTTGGGCTTTGCTCCATCTCCATGTGGTGGGACCCTGCGTTGGTCAGAACATGGAGAGGAACCCTTTCCATGTAGTAGGATGACCAAAAGCATGGGAAGAGAGAGTCTCTAAAGCAAGGATAGTTTTGGGTTTTTCCTTTTTTTTTGTTTTGGCATGTTGTTCCAGTTTGTGCTGTAACTTTAGATATGCAGTAAACCCTGAGTGCCTGAGCGAGATAGATTTAAACTGAAAGGAATAGAAAAGAAGTATTTTCTGTTCTTCTTGTGCCTTCTCATGGCAGTTTTCTCTTTTTCAGAAACTTAAAGTGTCTTTTCACTGCTACCTGTATATGTAGTAGTTCCATCTATGCATGTAGACATATGGGAAGGTCACCAAGAAACCTGAGACATACTTACTCATTTTACAGTGTGATTGAGTCTCAGAGAAGACTGATGAAGGAATATTACACTCATTTCTCTAGTGAGGTAGCAAGGAAACACACATTTTTGCAGTGAATGTGGGAGTGTGAGCCTTTCTAACATACACCTTTTAGCTTTAAATTTTCCCCATTGTCCATGGGATTTAGATGCACATGTCTCTTAGATATTTTTCAAAATCTCACCCTCAGTGTTTGGCAGAGTTGAAAACCCTGAAGAGGAACCCCTTTATGGTAGTTTCATGCTACCACCCAGATTGTTTTCTAGAAATGACCTTGAAAAATATGGTGATTCTCACTGTGTTTTAGATAATCTGTGCGGACTGCTGTGGAGTCAGGCCTATGGGAATAATTGGATTTGGTGTGAGGAGGGGGAGGGAATTTTGTACTCTAATTGACTTTATTTTATAATTTATGACAGAAGTGCCCATTGCCTTGGATGTGCCTCCTGTCTTATATAAATCTCTTCATGTATTTGTGGGTGAATATACATATTTATAGAATTCTAAGTAAATAAACCTGCAAGGTTTTTAGGCCTGAATTGTTTCATCTTTCTAGTGAAGCTTTAGTTTGCTATTGGATGGCATTACTGGATGTAGGCAAAAATTTGTGATACCATGTCTCAATGCTTGTGGGAAGTATTTTTGATGAATGCTCCAGGAACGTGTTTTCTTTTTTTTTTTGTTTTGCATTGTTTTTGGTGTTTTGGGGTTTTTTTGCACGGAAGATTCACATGAAAAATTAGGAAAATGGGGGAAAATGCGCACTACAAAACTATTAATAACGTTGTACATATGGTGTGTGTAGAAGAGCAGTGGAGAGTGCCACACAATAATTTTCAGAAAACTTTCTGTAATGGGTGGACAAGGATTCTTCATTCTGAGGAAAACAAACCCCGTGGTAATTTTTTTCAGTAAAATGTAGCTGCTACTCTAATTGGCAAAATAACCTGCCTCCTCAAAGTGTCATTTTTGAAAGATTGTGTGGTGTCATCCCCTTGAATTTTTGGTCTTATTTTTTTTCAGATTCTCATCATCCATAGAAATATAAAGTGCTGGCATTCTTGTTATTGGCTGTTTCTGTTGATTAACTGAAAATTTCACGTGACTTTCCCTTTGCATTTGTTATAAATCATGCTGGGCAGCTAACTTCTCTGCATGATTTCTCTTCAATAATTAAATCTAGCATTTCCAGCTGCTGTAAAATTTGTTGCCCTTTTGTGTTCAGTTATGTTTTTTCATGCGGAAGACTTGGACTTCCTCACAGTTTTAATTCTTATTCAGTGTCAATTTACAGGCTGTGATAGTAAACAGAGTGTTTTACTTCATGGCTCATGCTGGGAAACAAATCTTAAAACTGGTATTGCCTTGACAGGGGTGGGATGCAAGGCTAGACAAGCGTTCCAATAGTGACTTGGATGGGGCTGTTTGCTTTTTGTTTCCTTGGCAGAAGGCAAAATCCAGTGCTTCCCTTGACCGATAATCTTCCGTATTCCGCATCTTTTCCCCTTTGGTGCGCTAAGCATTAAATGTTGGAATATGTTATTTGTATCAGAGGAAGTGACTAAAAATTACTGCAAATCAATCCTGGCAGAATACCTGTAAGTCAAAGGGAATGTTTGAGAGCCCTTGAAAGAATAATGGAAAGGTATTTGGTGTCTTTGTAGTTTCCATAGATGACTGTTACTTCTGTATCTAACAAGAAGTTACTGTGGGAAAGAAGCTTTTAATCCTTGACTGGGTCCATATTCTCCGTAGTTTTCCAGTGTTTTCTAACAAAAGCTGCTGTGTTATAGAACCCGTGCATCAAAAAATCCTTCTGTGGCTCTTGCAACATCCTTTTTAGTTTAAGTGTTTTTCAGCACGCTTAATGGTAATGTCCTTATTAAAACAAGGGACTCTGTAGTGCTTTCAGTGGGAATTCTCTCTCGTAGAGTGGGTCAGCGGCGATGGTTCTCCACAGAACACACGGAGATAATGCGTAGTGCAAGTTGTGGGAAGGTACCCAAAAGTTGTTGTCCTGAAGACTGCAAAAATGTAATGAGGCAAGACAAAGGAGGTTAGATGTTCCCTCACAGAAAAATAAGGCTTTACACATTTTGTTAGGAATGGGCTTGACTCTCTCAAATTTAAATTTTTAAATAGATGCCGCCCTTTGCATTGGGCCGCTTAGGTGTTACAGCACCATCTGTCTGTCAGTAGGAGGAAGAAAAAAAATTGGCTTTTATTTCTAAACACATTTTTGAGGTATTATAAATGCTTCACAGAGTGCTGAGCATAGGAGAATATTTTTTTTTTCCATGGGAGGATTAACCAATATTGTTCTGCTGCAATATGTTGGCAAGTCCCAAACTAGGAAATTAAATTTCTCTTATTCCTGAGATGGCAGTTTTTGGGATTAATTGTCTCATGTGAAACAAAGGATCCTGAAATGAAGAGTTCCTTTTCTGTTCTAACATTGTAACATTTTCCCTGTGCTCTGGGAAGTGTTGGGATAAAGTATTGCCTAATTGTGAAAGAAGGAGTGAAAAATTGTGGTTTCTCTTTCACTGTGCTTTAATAAGCAAAGGGAGGAGAAAGAACAAAAAATTGCAGTGGAATACTGAGATCTCCTTTTGTTATATTTCAATTTTAAATTAAAATACATTACAGAACTATTTCTGTGAGCTCTCAAAGATCGCTTTTACCTTTCTCTCAAGAAGAGAAGCTCCAGAATGACCTTACTCTTGGCCTTTCAGTACCTGAGGGGGCTACAAGAGAGCTGAAAAGGGTCTGTTTCCACAGGCATTTAGTGACAGGATAAGGAGTGGTGGCTTCAGACTGAAAGAGGATAGGCTTAGATTCCATATTGAGAAGCAATTCTTCCCTGTGACGGTGGTGAGGCATTGGAAGAGGTTGCTCAGAGAAGCTGTGGCTGCCCCATCCCTGGAAGTGTTCAAGGCCGGGCTGGATGGGGCCCTGAGCAATCTGGGATAGTGGAAGGTGTCCCTGCCCATGGCAGAGGGTTGGAACTAAAAGATCTTTGAGGTCCCTTCCAGCCCAAACCATTCTGTGATTCTATGATATGATAATATTGTTTCTGAAGCAGCTTGAAAGAAAATTCATCTAAGAGCTGCTCTCTCCTATAGACTTTTCTAATGAAACAAGAAGTGATGTTATCTTCATTCCCTTTTTTTGGGTAATGTTTTTTACCAGTTATGAGACAAACTGGATGTAGTATTAAATCTGATAAGTGTCAACATATTATTGGGCTTTTCAAATCATATCAAATATGGAAACTAAATAGATTTATGACTGTAGGTACTTGATATTTTTAAAAAATCTATTATTTTTATGTTGCTTATGAAGTTCTGTTGCTTTGTAATTAATGCTTAGTGGTAAGCAATATCTTGTTGAGATTCTTCCACATTTTATAATCTGAGATGTTTTATTTACAAACTAAGTGTAATTTAAAAAAAATATCCAGGAAGGTCAAGCACAGTGTTTTACAGTGTTTGAGATTTGAACTTTTTGTGGCCTTTTTGACTTCTTTTATGTATTTAACGCATCTACTTATTTTTCTTTTCCTGTGAACGGTAAACTTTGTTTTAAAAACTGTTTATCCCCTCTTGTAAGTATTGTTACAGATTGATATATTCACTAGAAATTATCAATAAGCTTAATTAATCTACTTTCCATAGGTCTTTGAACTTATCTTTTGCTGTGGGAATACATCTTAACTCCATCGTAAGGTGGTCCTGTCTGCCTTACATCATCCTGCCTTTATTTAAATATCTTTTTGGCATTCAGACTTGATGAGCTGGATCTTTCTTGTCTGTGTCTCAAGTGGCTTGTTGAAAGAAATCTAATGAAGCCTGACTTCCTTTACAAAGGCACCGATGGCTCTTGCCAGTGTGTTTATTCCTCTGTTTGCTTTTTGCTTTTGACACAGCTCCAAGTTTGCCTTTTAGAAATTTCAGACTTATTGTTGTGTTGCTCCCTGCAGTCCTCCAGAGTCCATTTAGCATATTTCATTCCTCTTGCACCAAGGCAGTTTGAACAAGAACACTGCAGCTGATGGCTGTTTTCATCCCTGAGTTCTTCTGGATCACCTGCATGGACACTGTCTGGTCCCAGCAGTTGCTCTTGTCCCAGTTTTCATTTATAACATCTCTGTTCTGTGGTGGTCATGTGTTCCAAGAGCACTTTCTACCCTTTGATCTTCTATTAGCTCTACAGAGACACCTTAATGGGCTTACTCCTCCTGATTGGTTTGAAAAATAATTTATTGCTGCCTTTTATGGCTTTATGCAATTGTTCCTCCATCTCTTTTAACCTGCTTCATTCTGTTTTTAAAACTATCACTCCATGGTTGACATATTTTTCTGTTTTCCTTCTTTGGGGAGACTTACTGAAGAATGCCATTTTCTTACAGCCTTCTTTCTCTACAGCTTAACCATTCCAGCTTTTTGTTTGTTTTTTAAAAAGCCTTCTCTTGGATGGCATATATATCCTTTGAACCCCTAATATTATATCTTTTTATACAGATTTTGTGTTGTCTATTAAAACATTTTCCATGTTTTTCTGCATCTTTTTATATTTATAATATGAAAACTAAGCTAGCCAGGTAAGAAATTTCTTGCTTCAAATGAGATGTTCCCATCAGAAATGTTGTTGTTCTCACCTGTTCATGAAAAATAAATCAGTATTGTTTACCTTGTTTATTATTCATGTACAGATTTTTATGGTAGCTCATGCCAGGTAATGATTTTCAAATAATCGTGACTGAAGTAGTACAGTGTAAATAGAATGTAATTTTCTAGCACTAACAAAGCAAGTATCCTATTGTGCTTGATTGGAGATTTTATTCTAAAATTTCTGTCCAGAGATAACTTGCATTGCTTGTGTACATTTTTAAGAACAGTGTTAGGAATTGTTCAGCTTTGAACAAAAAGCACTGGTGACAGTTCACATCTCTCCTATGTGTTTTATTGTAACTTGGTTTGATCTAAATGAGAAAGACATTTTATTAAAATAATTCTGATATTGGAGCTGACAAGGTCACAGAAGATCTTCAGGGTCTGTATACCCGAAGGTGTTTTTTCTCAGTGTTTCAGCTTGTAGGTTGGGCTTAAATACTCCTCTCAGTTGTAAACTTGAACTTACTTTTATTTTCATTTAGCATTATTTCTTTCTTATTATGTGTTTTAATCTTTGGGCTTCACTGTCAAGCCTATTACCCCATGTCAAATTGTGCATGCTTAAGGAAGAGTTTATTGAAAGGGCAGATGTAGCAACACTTTCCCAGAACACACTCCCACTCTTCTGCAATTTGAAGTGATGCTTGGGTTGTAAAATGCTTTTTCCCTGCTACTGAGTCAGGTTGGATGAGAAGACCTGGATCACAACCAGTATTTCCTAGAGCACCTTCTGTTCATTACACTGTTGTAATTAATAGAATAAAGCTGTTCCTGATAATAGCTGAAAACAACACTGAATGCTTACAGTTGGGAGGCTGACTCCAACAAGTGTGGTGAAAGATTGATTCCAATAGCTGCAAAATTATGGCAAAAAGGAGCAAAGATAAAGGTGACCATGGTGTTCATGATTTTATATCTAAAATTTCTATTTCATATTTTCTGGTTTTTATCTAAGGTGAAGCTCCTGTGCTGTTTTATTGTGATGATGACTTGGTCTTTCAAGCTTCCCCTCCACTTCCTCACATCTCCTTTGTGACTGAACAATTCTGAGTAGCTGAGTGTCAGCAAGAAACTCTGTCAATTCATTATTCACTCATCCTTCAGACTGTTTTTTACATATATTTTGAACAGCCTGAAACAAACTGACAGGAATTGTACAGTTAATGTTAGTTTGACCAGGCCCTTATCTCGTATTTTCTCTCCTCTCCTTCTGGAATTAGTTCTACTGATTCTTGTCGTATACCCTTTGTTTGGCTGCTTTTTCTTTTATTTTGCTTTTGTGATGTTGGTCTAGGTAAGTCATTATACCTTCCCAAAATGTGACTTTTAAAATAAAAGTAGTTTGTTTACATGAGTGGAGGATTTGTGCTTACTGATGTTTTCAGAGCTTTGATGAAATAAAAGGTTAGAATATTCTTCTGTTGTTATTATTTGTAGAGTTAACATTTCCACTGAAGGTGAAAATGTAAATATCACAACCATTCTGAAAAAAAATGTCAATTGCAGTATGATAGGTTAGTTTTTGTTTGCCTACAGGAACCTGAAACTGCTTTTTTTGTTTCTGTTAAAACAGAATAGTGAATCGAAGAGTTTTTAATAGCATTAACTTTCAGATCAAATGTTTGCAACCAATCTTTATAATTCCAGAATTAGTGGAAACATTTATATCTTTAGATTCTTCCATCAAGGCACAGGGAAGCGAATTATTGAAAAGATAAAAATAAATTTGTTTGCTTTCTGTCAGAGTTCATATCTACAGCCAACCTTGATAGAAGACCAGAATGATTTAGACAAGTTTGCTTTGGAGATTCATAACATATGCTTGCTGGACAGAATTGAGTTATCTCTGCTCTGGAGAGTAAGTTATTGTAGCAGGAGCTGACAGAGATGAAGATAACTGAGGGAAATTCAATTACCTTTTAGTGTTTTCCTTCTAATAGGATTCTTAATGTGAAAAAGATCCTTAGATGATGCGCCTGTGTTGCTTTGTGAGATCTGCTTTGATACCTGCATCCAGAATAAAGTGAACTCTTCTTTTCAGGCCTTCATTAAGGATGAAATATGCATCTGATTGCTAAATGGGTGTTAGCTTTTGATTCAGCATATTATCGTTTGTAGTCTAGATGTATTTGACAGTCTTTTGGCAGTAGTCTTGAATATTCTAAACATGATTTCATTTTCAAAAGTATTGTTTTTATGTAAAAAGGTTGTTTATAACAGCAATTGAAGAAAGAGGTCACAAAATTGTAAAATAATTCCCTATACTCTAGTGCTGTCTCTGCATGGTTTTTCTCTTATTTGGCTTTTCTGGCAAAAGCCCCAATTTACAAATATTATTTATGACTGACCTGAGTTCAGGCTGTTGGGTTAAAGCCCATCCACTTGACTATAGCTGGATTTGATGTAAGAGCTCTCGAGTTCTGGAGTTACTGGGGTAGACTGGTGCATACAGGTATTAGGATGTTGTTATTTGTGTTACTTGTAAATTTTTTTTGTAGTGACTGGTGGTTGAAATGAAAATTTAGAAGTGACTTTATGAAGGCAGCTCACTCTGCAGCTGTATGGACAAGAACAAAGCATGTACAAGTTCATGTACCTGCAGTATGCACTCTTTTACGGACCCACTAAACTACAGTCTACAGCTGAATGTAAAAAGAGTTTATTTTTAAAACTCTGAACCTTAACCAGCATTGCGAAGTCTGCTTTTTATCTGGATGATTTATCCAAGCACTTGCACACTGGTATTTCTAGAAAAGAGAGGGAGAACGAGTATCTTCATGTTAGATTGATTTGCAGCCCCAAAACAGATTTGGATGTGCCTCAAAGACTTAGCATATCTGACCCTAAAGAGTAATGAATTGAAATTCTGATCCATATTTTGGGTAGCTACTTATCTTGAGCTATGGCTTCTTGGTTATGTCAGCTGTGGTTACCCTCTTATTTGGACTAAAATCATAGTAGGAATAGTCTCATTTTGTAGTTAATCAGTCTCCTGATCGAGGCATGACAAAGGTGATACCTGCAGGTGTATTCTTTGATGCTTGTGAATGTAACTTATGAAAATCAACTTTGAGGCAACACACATTAAGATACTGGGCTGTTTAGAAAATGTTTGAAGGTGTTTGTCAGTAGTGCCTGAAAGCACTTATGGTTAAGGTTTTTACTGTTGTCTGTATTTCTTCCATAGAGTATTTTTCTCTTTTATCTATTAGTGTATTATTGAGGAGAAAATTGTACAAAACGTTGTATTTAGTGTGATAGTTTAATTTCTCATTCCATTGAAAGCTTCAGCCTTTCACTGAGAATGCTCCGTAATGAATGCAGAATATTGTGACGTGCAGAAATAAATACCTGCATGAGCGATGGTTGAAAAGAGACAGTAATTACGTAAATAAGGATTTTACAACTAAATTGATAAAATTATCTTTAGTTTAGTAGTAGATGGGGCTTGAAGTCCGTCTGGGACCAGGGAGAGAAATGGAAAACTGTAAAGCCACATCCATCCAAGGGTGATATTCCTAAGCTTTTATAAAGGTACCCTTTTATTTCTGAGTAGATCTATGCAACTTTCCAGGAAAGGAAACAAGACTGTACTAATCAGGGTTCTTAAATGCAACTGAAAGGTCCTTTCACATCACCACTTCTACCTCAGTGCTATGCAGTCCAGGTTTTTGTCTTAACTTTCCTGTATTTGCTCTTTAGTGGGAATCACTGTAACAGAGTTAAAAATCTTTTCCTTCCTGGTTCATCTTATTCTTTTATCGAAGTGTTTACAGAACAAGTCTATCTACTGATTTTTCTCTTTGACCTAAATGGGAGAAAACTGAGCCAATTCCTTTGAGATGGTCTTAGGTCATGAAAAGGAAGATGTGTCAGGCAGTTAAGTTGCTCTTCTGGTGATCATTGTGTCAGGGAAGCTTCCAAGTGACTTAGAAACCTCTGGATTTCACTGGTAGTCTAGAGTCCAACTGGAAGTGGCAGAGTCAATCCTTAGGAAGATTTTCTAATCAGAAAACCAAACTGTCCTCACTATTCTGCTTCACACAAGAAGATGTTTCCTGTTTTTTTTCTCACCACTCCTCCCTCCCACGTGTTTCCTGCTCACATTTCTAAGTCCCTGTTTATTAATTCACTATTTAGAAAATGCATCTTCAAAGATTTCTGGCCATCTTAAAAGAAAAGATTTATATATCTCTTGGAAGGAGAGCTTGGAAGGTGATGATAGTGACTATGATGAGCAGTGCAAGTGCTTAGGTCATCATTCCATGTTTTTTTCTTTTGTGTCCTAGTGCAAAGATACTGGGGGTTTTTTTGGTCAAAAATTTGCAGGAACAAATTCTGAGTCTAAGTAGTAATGCCAAGATTATGGCCTAATGGATTTTGAGATGTTTATGCTCCTTCAGTCCTTCTCCCTGCCTGTCCTTGCAGGAGATTTAAGTCTTACAGAACTCTCCTGAATTGTCTGGTGTCCTTAGAGTGGTTTGAGATTCCATCTTTTGTGACTGATGCCAATTCTTGACAGATAAAGCAAGCAAAATTCTCAGTTATTAGATGGCTTACTGTGTTATAGAGAATGTATGGAAGTTGTGAAACAAATGTAGTCATAGCTTGGGACCAGAGGCCAGGGTTGGCCCTGGCCTCTCCACTCCCACCAGCAGGACTGGGTCATCTTCAGCTGTGCGGGCTCCATGCTGGCCCTTGGTCCCAAGGGAACATTTACCAAAAAAAACCCCAACAAAAAAAAAAACCCAAAAAAACAAACAAAAAAACCCCCATCTGATATTCTGAATTCTAAAATATTATTGCTTGTATTTTCCTGTGCTGCCTGTTAGAAACCCCAAATACCTAATTTCGAAGCAGTTGTTGAGAGCCCTGTGGCCAGCATCACTCATCTTGGCCCTGGCCCAGTGCTGTCCTGCCAGGCAATTTCATATGGTCGGCGTGAGAGGAGGGAGGAATGTTTCCTGCCTTATTTTTGAGTCACAGTTGTTTGAAGCTGTTCAGAAATTTGGAATATTAGAAGTAGATTATTGGCTGGAGTGTAACTGAAGCTGTTAAAGTGTGTGAGATATGTTGTTACGTGGCTCTTTGGTTTGTCCAATAACTGTCACTTACATGTGTTTTATATAATGTTTTATGTAATTTCAGTAGTTTCTTTCGGTTTTGTGCATGCTTGGTGGAAGCTGCTGATTTTGATTAGTCACTGTACTTTATTTCAAAACCTATAATTTTAATGAGTAAACTGTAATTCACACCAAATCTCAGATTCGAGTTTTAAAAATCCACAGATGTGTTGTTTTTTTTTATCCTGCATGGCTGTTGTGCTCTAAATGTAACAAGCTCCAAGTATTGAATTTATTATTTTACACTGAATTAAAGTCAGTTAGCGAAGTCTAGTTAAGCAGGATTTGTGCAGTTGGAATTTGTAATCTGTTTTTTGGTCTTACACCAACATCCCTGAGTTCAGCTGTTTGTAGAAAATACTGATAACTGTTATTGAGGGGTGCTATGAAATCACCCTCATACCATTTAAAAAAACAAACCCAAACAACCAGACAGAAAAACCTTGCATGCTGGACTGAAACAGAGCCAAAATCAAAACTCAACAAGAACATCAGAACCTTGAAATAGGACATTTCACAAATTCTGGTATTTAAGATTGAAATGAGAAATAAACAGAAAACTTAGGAAGAGGCTTTTACATGTTCTTATGTAAAGATAAACAAATATGTTTAGGGAGTATTATTTTTTTTAATTAAAATTGACAACATAAAGAATGATGCCAGTAGAAACTGCTTGGTGCTACAGAGTTCATAATTTCTCTGAAGGGAGCATCTATGGTGGTTGCAATACTGTCTCTTGTGTCATTGCAGCCTTTCCATTTACACCAAGAGAGTAAGAAAAACCACAAATTTTAAAGCAACATTCTCAGTCTGCTCCATATTGTTCAATATTAGGATGTAGAGTTGTATGAATGAGTTTTTTTCACTTAAGACTGCTGTAAAAAAACCCTAAAGGCTGTTGTCTTCTCATGCTTTCAATAATGGGAATATTTCAAATCGTGTCCTTTTATGGATAGTAAAATCACATAGTTTTAAAAAGAAATTAAATTATCCTCCCCCCAGCAATTTTTAGAGCCAAATGTCAACCTTTCAAGGATGGTAGAACTTTTTCTGAATAACAAATATTAGTTAAAAAACCCTCTGTTCATACACATCTCATGCTGTTCTAAAATTCAAAAATCATGTTACCTTAGTGCATGAGAACCAATGATAAAGGAGCAAATCTCATACCCTACCTGGAATGAAACACAAAACATAGAATACTGGAAAAAAGGAGAGGGGAAAAAAGAAAGTTAGAACAGTTTGCTTATCATGGTTTGATGCTATAGGAACTCTGACAGGAGGCTTTAAGATAAGGCAGAGGTTAAGCCAAAGCTGGGATTGTGACTCTTAGCATGTTTCCAAAGTAAGTGACTAGGAATGATTTTAAAGAATAACTGCCATAAAATACCGTATAGGCCATATTTTAAAAATCCTTCCCATGGCTTCTAGATTATTTTCTTAAAAATCTTTGCCATTTCATCATCATCTTAATAAAAATATACTGCTTTTAAAATACTTGGTCCTGGAAAGGATAAGTCACTCAAGAATCTTAGTTTACGAAAAGGTAAAGAGCAAGTTTGGAGGGTAAGTTAGAAACTTGTAAATTGGCAGCACTGAACCATGTTCTTCTTGAGTAGACTTTAGAATAAAATTCCATGTAATCCTTCTTTTTTTCACAGATTCTCTCGTAGTAATTTGAAATTTCTCTGACCAAAAAAACCCCAACAAACCAAAACCCACCCTTAATACTTTTCCTTAATTAATTAAAATGTGTCCACAGATACAGATGAAGATGACTTAGTGGCAGTAATTAAGGGGATTTTTTTCCGTGTGTGGGGAGGAAATACTTTGCCATACTGTGTTTGCCCTATTTAGCGGTGTTGCTCAAGGATATGTGCCAGGCAAGGTGATCATTCTCCACTGTGAGAGGCTGAAAAGGTCCTGAACTGTCAGACATCAAGGCCACTCAATTAGCTCTTGGACCAGCCGTGGTAGAAGCTGGTGAAGGACAGATGTGTTACCTTTTGGGTAACGAATTTGTGTTTGCAAGGGCAATTACAAGTTTTTAATTTTTTTAAATTCTATTTTCCCACTAAGCCTCATAAGTGACATCTTTAGGAGCCCAGTCAGGTCTGAAAACAACGTGGTATCCAAAGTACAGATGTTTATTGGAGATGTGCTTGTCATTGGCATGCAACCAGTCATGGCAAGATAGGAAACTATTATCCCTCGGTGCTTGTTATCTCAGATGAATGTGATCTCTCTGTTCTTTGTTCATGAAGTAAGTGATAGATTTTGATACATTCTCAAACTCCTGGATTAAAATCAGAGTCGTGTTCTGAATCCAAGACACTAAACAGGGGAAGCTGAAAAGTGCTTGAGGGGAGCTATGTAGAAAGTAGAAACAGAAACACAGACCCCAGACTGCAGGGATGTCTCAAGGGGCTAATCTTTCTGCCTTTTGCGAAGCTGGAACTTTACATAAGCTCGGAAACTGTTTATGAAGAGGTTTTTGGCTGGAAATGAATTTTCTTTGCATGTGTTTTGCAAATTTATAAGGAAATTTAGTGAGTGTGATGTAGCAGGAATATCAAACAATAAATAACAAAATCAACAGAGGTATGTTGATTATATTTGCTTAGGATTCTACATGTAATATGAATGTGAGCTCTTATATAATAACAAATCCTGTATAGAAATATATATTCCTCTAAGGTAAGTGTTGAGACCATTAACATAAGTTAGGTGTTAAATACTGATATACCTAAGTATTTATATCTGTCTCTTTGATAGCTATAGAAGTTAAAGAATTTTAAGTCATGCAAATGTCTTTCACTTTTTTTTATAGCCAGAGACTGAAGCCATGTTTATAGTGACTTAATTTGGAACTATTACAAAATACTCTGTACCGCTTATGAGGGGAACTAGTTGTACAAGGCATTTTGTAATAAGGTTCCAGATTATCCTTTGGTTTATCTGCTTGTCTGAATCATTCTGGCTACATTTTTCCAATCATTGAGAATGTCCGTTTTTCCCATGTTTTAAGGTATTATTGTTTCCCCACTTAGAGAAATGTACCTTTGGCCCCTATTATGAAAAATGGTTCAGAATTTATCAGGTACAAAACCTGTGAAAAATTGCTTTTTATGTAGTACCTTTAAGGGCTTCTTAACTTACTAGTTGTGTTGTTCAGAAACCCTCGCTAGCGTGTGTTACCTGCTTTTAGGGATTTCATTTCAGGTTCAGCTGTGCCATCTGAAGTGCATGTGACTTTCAATCTGTTCAGGTGTCAGTCCTGTGCCAAGTCTTGGTGCTGTGAGTTGTAAAAGAACTGTGCTGGCAGCGGGGTGTCTGGAAATCTGAATCCTAGGGAAGCAGTCATTTGGCTGCTGGGGCCAAAACTGCTGAACTGCTTTGTACCCACCT
This sequence comes from Lycocorax pyrrhopterus obiensis, assembly GCA_014706295.1. NCBI lineage: Eukaryota > Metazoa > Chordata > Aves > Passeriformes > Paradisaeidae > Lycocorax > Lycocorax pyrrhopterus. Next base: position 71,282,171 of record JACSVZ010000006.1, on the reverse strand, counting down.
CCAAGGCAATGGAAATCCTTACTGTGCCTCCATGGAACGAGGCATTTGGAGAGGTGGTGGTCACAGTTAGTGAATGAGGACACTCCAGTGTGAATGCTGAAGGCCTGGCTGCAGAGAGATTTCTCAGTTTTCTGACAGTGTCTGTGTGAAAGCCTTGCTTTCTCACAGATGCTGTAGGAAAACAGTTGGGAGATTTTTTAAACTATGGCATTGTTATGATACCGAGGAGAAAATATCTGAAGTAAGTGTTGTTGGGTTCAGCCAATCCCTCTGGAGGGTGGTTGGTCAGTGAACCGATAACCTTATGTCGGTGTCCAGCGTGCTAAGGTATATAAGCGAATTTGTAAATTAATAAAGGGTCAGTTTCTTCTCGTACTAAACCGTCCATGTCGCTTTATTCCTCGGTCTCTGCTCACTAGCGACACTCCAGAGCTTTGTATTTGGCCCACTTCAATTTTATATATCTACATCTATGTGTTTTCAGCTGATTAAAAGGTATTTCCCCTGCTCCCCCCCCCCTCCTTTAAAAACAGAAGTTGCACAGAAAGGACAATCTGAAAAGATAGCAAAACCAGGTATCCAACACTTGTGAAATTTCACACCAGTGTGACCTTAATTTGGCCTTCACTAGGAATGTGTAGTGAATCCCTAGATTATGTAAGTATATGTCATTTTTTGGACGGAGTGGATGTTCCTTATAAAATAAGGGAGTTTGTCAATTCCAGAAGTTGTTCATGGATTTGATTTGCTTGTTGCACTGGACTAGAAGTACTTCAGTGAATACAGCACTAATCTCTGTGGTGGTGTTGAAGCCATTGAATGTCACAAGGGTGATTGGGGAATGCCTGAAAAGATCATCCCTGGCTCCTTTGCTTAATATCAAATCTGAGAGCAGGGAGCCACCTGTGCAGGAGTGCTGAGTGTTACTGTTTCTAGAGCACAGGGAATCGTACTTGGATTCTTTCTAGCTTGAAAAATGCCTTGTACTTGGAAGATGTGAACCCAAAAAATGTTAAATTTATTGCTGAAGTATGTTGTTTTTAGGCTCTTAGATTATTTTAAACAAGAGCAGCATGAAGGGACTGCTGGCAAACTGGATTTGCAAAAGAGGAAGGGAGGAAAGTTCCTATCCTAGTGTGTGATTTGACTGCAAAATATTTGGACATAAGTACAGTAAAAACAGGTTCTTGGGTTTGAAAAGAACATTTCTCTCTGCATATTGTTTATGCCAGTGGGTTAGAGAGGTAGAATATTGGAATAGTGTAGCAAATCCCAATTTCTAGCAAAGAGGAAGAGAGCTTACTTGTTTGTGCAAAGCTTTGTCTTTGATCCAAGAGTGCTACTGTAGCACAAATAATATCAATTAGATAAGCATCAAAGAAAAAGTCTAAAAAAAGTCTGTGGTGCTAGTGGACACTGCAGAAGGACTCTGATGTTATTTGGCTCTGCTCTTCAGTATTTCTTTATTCTGACAGCTGCTTTTTTCCCAGTTGAACTCATGTTAGTTTGTCTCATTTACCCACTGTACTAAATTGGGTTCATTTGAAAGATGCAATATGCTTAAAAGTGCTGTTGCCTAGTCTTTATTTGGGTGTACTAAAGCTTAATTCTGTGAGACTTGAAGGTAAAAAATAAAGCTGTTGACTCAGCACAGATTAAAACCAGATGTCTCTTGAGATCCTTGCATTTCTCTCTAATCAGTAACCCAAATTGATTGTGGTAGTTTTTTTTTTCTGGTCATGACCATAGTTTTACCAGTCTGTGTTTGGTGTGATCTAAGTCAACTGCATGCTTTTTTTCTTCCTCTTGTGATTTTAAATGCACATTTTTTTCCCCTCAGGAATGTCTGGCTATAAACCTACGTTTTTTTCATTCCCCCCCCCCCCCCCCCCCCCCCCCTTCCCCATTTGTATTACAAACAGTTGATTTAGATGCAGATTCTTTTTAATCTTGAAATCAGATAAAAGGCTGGAAAAGTGGATAAATGAGGTTTGGAAACCCATGGGTTGAAGAGATGAGAAGCCATTGCATTGTGTTCAGTCCATTAAAACAAGAAGAAATAGAGGAGATACTTTGATAAGTGTTCTGCTGGTGTTAACCTTGATGGCTATTATCGGGGGGATGATGCTATATCTATTTCATTGGCTTAAGCTTTTTTCATGCTGAGAGAAATCAATACTTGGAGTCGTTGGATGACAGAGGCATCACTTCAGAATTGACAGTGGCTGTCAGACGTTGTCATTGGTTGACTTTTGTTCGCTGTTGAGGTTTTAAGCTTTCATTTTTCTAAGTCTTATTCAGGAGTCTTTGTAAGATTTCCCTGGGTAGCATTTTTAGTCCAGACTTTAAACCTCAGGTCAGAGGTCAAGTGCAAAGATCTGTGAAAGCAGAGGGCTGAGGAGCTCCTTCATTTACTAAAATATCCTTATTTATAGGGAATTTGCATTAGTGGCAAGACTGTGCGTTATCTTATGGATGGCTTTTCCTCTTAAGTGACACCCTCTGAGACAGGTTGTTCACAAAGCCAGTAGCTTTTAGGTAAATTAGACAAAGGAACTGGCGTATGTAAAAGTGTTCAGTGATCTCAGAGTTGAAGAATAAGAGTAAAAAGGTGCAACATTTCTTTTAAAAACCCCACACTATTAAACTTTTGAATCGCTTGTAGAAAGCATTACATTGTAATTTTGGGGCTGCAGAGGTGCATGGTGCAGATGGTACCGTGCAGAGAAAATACTTTACTTGACATTTTTATAAAGATCAAAGATAAAATAGTTCTGAAAACTAAGTTAATCCTCTTCTTCACTGAAATATAGACAGGCAGAATAGACTAATTCACCCTGTCAGTATTTCTGGAATATCTCCTGCATACAGAATGTATTGTGTTTTCGTATCTATAACTTGCCTTTTGGACAACCTTGTGCCCCTTCCTGTTCCTTAAAAATGAATCTTCAGATAGCCTTCATGTTCAACTTGCCTGCAGTCTTGTCTGGGCAGAGAGTGGGAGAGAAGAAAAAACCCGGTTTTATGATAATGGCAAAGCAAAGGATTTTGTTCTATCCTGGGTGAAGGGCTGGAAAACAAAGCTCTTGCCTCTATGCCATGCTTAATACCCTTCCCCTTTGCACAACTTTTAACAGTCACTGAATTTAAGACTTTTTGGAGAGAACACGTGAGGTGTGTGTGTGTATGAAAATGTTTTTTTTTTCTCCTTTCAACACTTAGTTGCATCCTAAGTATGACTACTTTTGTGATTACAGTTTCATTGCACACTTGCCCAAACAGGTAACAAAAATTCTGCAGGCCAAAGCAGCAGGAAGGAAGGAAGGTTTGACAACCTCGTTTGCCTGCATCTTAATTGTAAAACCATGTTCTGGCATGACAGGGTGCACATTGCAGGTGCAAGAGATCAAACACTGAGAAAGAAATAAAACCGAAACAATACATTTTTGAGATTGTGCACAAACAGAAATCATGCTGGATTTCTGTTTTACATAAATGGAATGATTGGGATTTAGTGTGAAGTATTACTTGTACCACTCTGTATCCTGGTGTTGCATCTTAGGAGGTGGTGGATCAGGTGAACCTGGCCTCTGGAAAATGAAAAATAAAGAGAAACAGGAACTTTTTAGTGCTTTCAGAACAGTCTAGTGGTGATTGGCTACTTTAGGATCTGTCTTTTTCTGATTCTTTTGGTTGAACCAGTCTTCTTTCACTCCTGTACTCAAAGAATTTGAGAGAGAGAGGTGGAGAAATAACTTCTATTTTGCTGTATATTTGGCATATATGTATAAATATAGAGAGAGAGAGATAGGGCAGAAACCACTGAACAACGGGTGAGACAGCTGTATGATCAAAGAGAAGGTTATTCTTGCAGAACTTTCTTAGGGGTAATAACTAGATATGCATGTGACAGACATCTGGCAAAGCTGTGGCTTCTTTCTTTTTTGTTCGTAAAATATAAATTGTAAAGAGCGTGCAATGGTTAAGACTTCCTCCTGGAGTGATGCTATCATTTCGTGGGATTGCTGCCTGTGGGAGTTTCTCAGGTTTGGTGTATAATTGTGAATTTTTATTCGTATCAAATCCTGAATTTCCTGAGAAGTGGAGTTCCATTTCCAGTTTATAACAGGCTGGTTGTGTTTTCATAGACGTTGTCAGGACAATAAAATACCTTTTTTTTTTTCGTTTGTCACAGTTACGTTTTGAAAATCCTTGTTGGTATTTAATGAAGGATATGTTCAAAATCACATCATAAAGAGACTTTTTTTAAAGAGGTACAAGTTCATTATATCTTTTACAAAACATTTAGTTTGATTTCCATTTTATCATGTTTTAAGGTCAAATGTGACTTTAATGTTCCATAAAGAGACAGAGATTGATAATGGGGAAAGAATAACCCTCTAATGTGATTTATATCTATGGATTTTATGTCAGATATGAAAAGTTGCTGTTCAAATTGTAAAGGAGGATCCATTAAAGAGCACTTTAAAACATTTTACTACTTAGCTTACCTTATTCACTTGTTTTTCGAATTCTGCCCTTTCAGGCAACTTAAAAATAACAGCTTATGAAACATTTACAAAGTGCTGAAAAGAAGTCAGAATCATCATGGGTGCAAAATAGTTCCATGTATTGGAAAAGACAGCTGTGTTTGGAAAGAGCTAGGAAAATCCTGTTTAGTGCTGGGTATGATTTAGTCATCTTATATTTTTGTGAAGAGGGGTGGCAGAGTGCTTCATGTAGGAATACAAAAGACAATTTTTGATGTCTCATTGACTTGGAAAGTCAGCTGCTTATTCTTCAGTCCTCCTGGATGTCTGCTCATCAGGTGAGCTTTGCTGTAAAGTGTGGGAAAATGGTGAGGAAATATCTAAATATATCAAAATCGTTGGAATAGTTCTTTAAAATTTATTCGTCTGTTAGTACATTTTTGTTGTCTAGTGTCTGTGAAAATCTACACAACCCCAAATTTTATTTTGTGTTTTCTTCACGTTCTTCCTATCTGTCACTTTATAGGACATATATATTTATATATACACATATATAAATAGCATTTATAGCCTGCTGTTTTTTTTATTTGCAGTGAGTTTCTAGGGCTTGTACATATATATAGAAAAAGCATTGCTACTGTTTTAAACATAAAAAAAGCATATGATATTGTGCTGATATCTAAGCTCTAAGAAATAATTGTACTAGTGTCTGCATCAGCTGTGCATCACAAAGAAAAAGCAATTTTTTTTGTTGTTAGGCAGACATTTGTGTCCATTCCACTAACTAGATCATAGAATAATCCAATCATTGACAAAGGCTGAAATGCTTTGTCTGGCATATGTGGTCTGTGGAATTGCCAGATGAAAACTGAAATTACAAACAGGGAGTGCTGAAGTGGGGAAAAGCCTTTATTGTTTCTACCAATATTTGAATTTCTTGTGGGTTTTCATGTCCAGCAAAATGGGGTTTTGATGAGGGGGTGATATAAATTTGATGCCCATTTTTTGAGTTCTGTATTAACAGGCAAATTTTCAGAAGGTCAACAAAAACCAAAACTGTGAGCCAATGTTGTAACAAAGAATCTCTCATAGTTTTGAGTTCAGTTTGTAGGCGTGACTTACAGTTCTTGTTTGCTAGAATTTGCTTTTGAGTAGGTTGGCAAGCAGAAGATGTTCCTACAACAGGTCTAAAACTGCTAGGAAAGTTACTGACTTCCCCATGCTGGCCTGCAAATGTGCTCAACTTCAAGAAGCCACCTGGTAAAGATTGATTTAGTCCTCAGATGCATTTTATTTTCTGTCTATGTGAAAAAATGTGGATTTTTCTCCTTGACTTTCATGGATATATGTTTATATAAACAACAGCAAGCAGTTGGCTCCCCAAATCTAATGAAGAGTCATGGGAGTGGAGTGGTCAGCTAGCTGACATTCATTATTCTGAGATTTGCCATTGTTTTTATAAAGCTATTCACTTTGTTATAGGCATAACCACTTTTACTTTGTATGTTTTATTATGCAGTCTGGCCACTAACGTGTTGGCTTTTGCTAAATTTTGAGTGTGTGTGCGATGTGGTTAAAGAATTCATGGCAAACCAAGATCCTCTACGTGGCTCTCTGGATGGATTTCCTGTGGGCAGCTGCGCAGGGCCTCAATTCTCAAACCTGGAAAATGGGGTTAATTCTTCTCTCTCTCGGGTTTTATATAAGTAATTAATTATGAAGTGCTTCAAACTTCCTTTGGGTGGTGTAATTAAAACGTAAAGTAATAAAGTATTTATTTTCTTGCCAGTCACTGTGTGCCCAGTACTCTGCAGACAAACGGGAAGAAGAAAAAATGTGTCATCATTTGATCACGGCAGCGAAGTACCGGGACCAGGTGACTGCAACACAACTAATACAGAAAATTATCAACATCCTGACAGACAAGCATGGAGCCTGGGGAAGCTCTGCACCAAGGTAAGGGTTTTTGGGGTGTTCTAAAATATTTTTGTGCAGCAATGCTCTGGTGATTTGACATAATGTCCCATGGTCAAACCTAAAGGTAAGCAAGGTTTTCCGGGTGTTGTTGAAAAAGAATAATATAAAAAAGGTAAAATGAGTGCCAGTGTTTAGTATGGGTGGATGTCAGAGAACTGGTGTTTTGTTAGAGCAGTGAAAAACAGGATGAGTCTCTTGTGACTTTCAACTTCGCTATAAAAGCATGATAGAATATATTTTGAATGTTCTAGCCCTATCGTTTATTTGAAAAATAATTTTTAAAATTAAATGCTTTCTTAGTGCTAGCTTTCTTCTCGGTGTCTTATGTGATTCAAGCTTGAACCACAGCTCAGTAACTTGTTTTCTTTTCTGCCAAACTTTAAACAAACAAACATCTTTTTGAGTTACAAGGAAATGGTGAGATTTGTATTAGTAATTTCAAAATAAAAACAGTACTGCCAGATTAATTCAGAATGAATTCCTTTTGGAATTCCAGCATGTACCTTCATTACAATGATACTTGTCTAACTTCTTTAGATGAGACTTGTGCTTAAGTTTCACTTGCAAATCTGAAATGCAAGTTCAAGTCCTTCTAGTGCATACTTAATTAATGCTTATGAATAACTGGAACATATTTAGGCTAGAACATAGCTGAATATGCTCATGTGTTAAGATACTGTTATTTGAATGTAGTGGAATAATAAGCACAAGAGAAATATGCGAGTAAACAACAAACTGTTTTTCCAAGTAACCTTTATTCATTGTTCAATGACTACTTGTTTTCTGGAAAGAGAAAAATTAATTCCCAAGCACCAATAATTTTATGAATAAAATTAAATGGAAGTGTTCAAATAAAAAGTCATCATAGTATGGCATAGGATGTCTGCAAACATATTGTAAATACGAATTTTGGGCTCTAGCTTACAGGGTTAAAAATGAAATGTTGATTAACTGTTTAATGCTGTTTCTCTTTTGTTAAGTGAGTTATACTTAAATCTAAAAAGACTGTTTAAGAAAAAAATGATGAGGGTGCAAAAAACCAATAGCCTATTTCAACATTTGTAAGAATTTTTAGTAAGGCGTTTATTACAATTGTGTAAAAACAGATTTCCTTCAGTACTTTGTACATCTGTAATTTTGCTGAGTACGTACCTTGTGGTTTACTCCATCTGTTTGTGTCTCTGGATTTCAAACTATCATTGCTGTCTTTTAAGAAGCTTTGCTAAGAAGCAGAGAATCCTACGTGCTCTTTAGGTGTGCTTTGCTTGTTGAGGTAATATTGGTATAGTTGGTAAGGGAAGAGGGTAACTGATAAAATATTCCATGCTTGAAGGATAGCTATTTTCTGATAGCCCCCAAATAAGGTTTATGTAATCAGCTTGTAAATTGCGAAGTGCACAAAATATGGACATGATAATTTCCATTTCATAATAATGATCTACAGCAAAATGGAAATATCACATAATGCACTTTGCAGCACACTTAACATCATTCTAGAAACTCAAATGGCATTAGAGACAGAACCAAATCTCTTTATGGCACAGGCAGAATGCACTTAGTCATCATAAACACGTAAAAAATAAATATATGCAATGATTGTAATTCTAATGA